>OX638223.1:4837500-6037500 GCA_951805285.1 Thymelicus acteon
AAACTCTACAGATTGCAATAAAGTCTTCATTGCTCAAAAACGATGTATACGCGCTATTTGTAATGTTACCTCAGACACTAGCTGCAAGCCTCTCTATAGGAAGCTAAAATTATTGTCATAGACAGGTAGGTATATACATATTATATGAGATTTGTATTTTTTTTAGAACAAATACCTATGCACCTTTTTCAGGAAAAGAAAAATAATTGTTATTTTGCAACCAGATACCCTAATCGACTATGTGTACCATGGTACCTTCTTTTCGATATACGAGGATACGTTCAAAAAATTAGACTTCGTAAACGATATATAATAAAATCCTTGAATTTGAATTTAAAATAGAGTTACTTAAATGGTTAACTGACAAATCCTACTATTCAATGAAAGAATTTAAATAACGATTTTTTTTTTATTTTATGGAAATAGCCGGCAAACGAGCTGACAATCCACCTGATAGTAAGTAACTATCGTTGCCCATGGACATCAGCAACACCAAAGGCATCACTGATGCGTTGCCGGCCAAGAAATAAAGGAGAAAAAGAAAAACAGAAATTATTAATAATTATTGTTTTCCCCTGACATTTGAAATTAAAATTTATTATAATATGATGTAAATAATGTAAATTCACATATATTTTTGTGAAAATCCATAAAGTAGTTTAAAAAACCAAATAAAAAATAGTTTGGCGCTTATGTTGTTCGCTTCCGAGCGCAGGCTCAGTAGGTATAGCTGTCTGACAAATTTTATACAAGAAGTCATTACATTACTGTACTATCCTTGATCAGCAATTGTTTGTTTTTTCATCTGTTTGGCACCGCCTTATAATCATTTATTTACTGTTAATAATTTAGGATCTTAAATTATAATACTAAATGGTTTATTTTATTTTTCATTTTTAATTTTTTTCGTTGGTTCAATTTTTTTGTTAAAAAGTAATTGTTTTATAATTTTTAGATGCAATAAAAATTAATGAATAAGTACTACTCCGTAGTTTTTCTGTGCTGTGCTTGTGAAGTGAGTGACATGACGGAAAGAAGAACATCGAGGACAAAAGATAGTGGCCACGCCTCCTCTTAATATGTTGTGATCTTGCTGACTGTGTTTGCTTAGGTTTCGTTTTAAGATCTTTGTGATACGTACATATATTTTTGTGATATTCACTGTGGAATTTTCTTATATACCTACTACCCAAAGTGTGAATACAAAAAAAGTGTGGATCTAACAGACATTAAAAAAAACCGAACAAGTGCGAGTTAAAATCGCGTGGAGAGGTTTCCGTATGTCGATTAATAATAACGCTTCACACTCATAGCCCAACTAGAATTCCCTGTGTCGTGGGTGCCACGGACAACACACAGAGACAAGAACACTCACACCCAGACCGAGAACAGAAATACAAACTCATCGTCAAATTTCCGCTTAGTTGGGAATCAAACCCAGGACCCTTGGCGCGGCGATCCTATATTTTTCTATTTTATTAATTTTTTAAGACCATAGACTTCTTACAGGTTTTCCTGTAATAAATAAGTAAAAAACAATTTTCAGTACTTTTTCAAAATTCTAGCCTCAGTGGTTACGGCGATAAGGGGGTGTTTCGTTCTTTCTTGAAACATTTAAAAGTATCGATTGCAGAACTATAACAAAAGTGTATTTGAGATTCTTACAACAAGCCTTTTTTTAGGTTTCCGAAATAAAATCGGAACACTTATAGTGTCGTCATGTCCGTCTTTCCGTCTGTCCGTGTGTCCGAAGCAAAGCGACGAGACCCTTAGTGCTAGAAAACTGTAATTTGGCATGGATATATATATGTACCTACATATTTATTAAAACTTCAGAGTCGTAGAATAAAATATTGAAAAATTTTTTTTCCCCGTGAGGATAACGTGAGGATGAATTTTTTTAATTCGTCGCCTACCCTATAGTGAGGAGTATCATTAGAAAATCTTCCAAAAATATTATGGGTCTTTTAAGATTATTTTTGGAATAAGAGGTCCGTTTGCGAAATATTTGGCTTTAAAGTGCTAATTTTCGTTAGAGTCAAGTTTTGTCTCCCCCTGCTGGCTAAACGGTTGGAGTTGGGCAATTCTCAAAAATAGGTTGTATGATGAATTTACAAGAAAAACTATCACGGCTATGTTAGCATAAGTAGTTAATGAGTAATAGTCGATAAATTTACGACTTCGGAACCCTACATTGCAAAATTCAGTTGTTTACTTTAAACTTTCGTCTTTGAGTCACAAAAAGGCTCATGAATACCAAATTTCAATTCATTTGGTCCAGTAGTTTCAGAGTAATTTTGGCTGTAAAAGGCGGACAGACACACGAGAGAAGGAGTGCAAAGAAAATGGACCGATATGTTTCCGCCACTGAATGATGACCTCTCGATCAAAAGGCTATTAAAATAGACGCAATAAGTCTTTTAACAACATCCATGCAATGCCAACTCTGTTCCAATCCTCGTTGTTCGGGCTCGTAACGTACAAAGTTCAAAACTTTGTGTACGAAGTGCAATGAAACACTGTTATAATACTTTTACGAGAAAAATCTGCATTTTATTTTATACGCGGATGTGGGGAACGAACCTATTATTATTGTCTACACTTTGCACTTACGATCAACTGCTGAATAACAACCCCGAAAGTTTTAGGTATTTCTTTGACATAGTAAGATGAGTATAAGGATATTATGTAGAATGCATCAGGAAGGGTATATCAGAAGGAAAGGAAATAAATGTTGATGATGGGGAAGCATTGATGCCGAACCATCTGATGATAACTGGTCATCATCACCCATGGCCATCAGGTAGCACTAATAACATATTTTGTGGATCGAAATGGGAGAGGACTCGTAAAAGTCAATTATCCAATGAAAAGGTCCATTACCTTTATTATACAATTTATTTCATCAGATCGGCCCTAAATTCGGAATGTCACTCCATTCGGCCACGTTTTTTTCAACTGGTGATTGATAGTTCCTTCCTGTCAAACTTCCACTATTTAAAGAAGAAGAAAGAAGAAGAAAGAAAACATTTATTTCACTCACATGGCACTGTAACAGATACAACAATATGCTTAAATCTAAATACAATTATTAAAAATTATATTATTTCATCTTGTTTCAACTTACTAGTCCGTTTTCTTCGTCCGTATTAGAATAACATTGTTTTTTAACTTTCCATATTTCCCGTAAAGTTTTTGTCACGAATGATAAATGGGGTTTTATTAATTTATGACGCGCTATTCATTACTTTTGTCGCGATTTTTGTATGTTGAAGTTTTTTGTTCCTTTGTATTACTACGCGTGTAGAAATATGTCGGTGATATTGCGTGGTCGCAAGAACATGGTATTTAATTTTGTAAAATACTCGTGTCCGTTTTCTTCCGTTTTCTTAGTCATGTCCATAATATATTAAGGTGCTCCCTCACCGAGAGCATTCGCGTGTAATGTAACGTTACAGATTTGAGCATTACATCAGTGAAGGAGGAGAACCGAGCATTACAATGCGCACCTTGTAATGATACAATGTGTAATATCTTGATACAACTTGTAACATCAATGCGCTCCACTTCCCGTATAATGTTACATTACACGCGAATGCTCGTCGGTCAGGGAGGTAGTATTGTAATGTAATGCTCAAAGTCGAATCTATAATGTTACATTACACACGATTGCTCGTCAGTCAGGGAGGTAGTATTGTAATGTAATGCTCAAAGACGAATCTATAATGTTACATTACACGTGAATGCTCCCGGTGAGGGAGCAGCATTAAAGATGGACTGAGAAACTGAACTTTTGCACACAGATTTCTTTTGAAATGTAGATAAGTGTTAAGCCTTGATTTTTCACAATGTTCAAAAAAATTTTTTTTCATATAATAATCATATATTTTTTTAAATTCTCCCTATGTCTATTTGACTTCGCTTTTAGATACATTTGCGTGAAAATGCTTTTCCTACATGCATCCGTTTGTAAGTTATGTTATATTCAAACTTTGCAAACTTCTGCTAGAGTTGCAAGCTGTTTGCAATGACTTTGACAGCTTAGAAAACTTTGACGTGTATAAGTTGTGGCTAGTTTCTATTAGACAGGAGTATTTTTCTATTGTTTATTTTTTGTCATCATCATTCTGATATCCTTATGCAATGGATGGGCAATTTATTTTCTTTTATCCATGAAGGATAGAGAACTGACTCATAAGAGGGGAAAGTTGAAAAGTTTCCACCTATCACACGGACCTAAAGAAAAGACGGACGTAACCTCGTCTAATCGAGAGTGAAGCATAGCAATGGCCGCCCGCTACCATGTGTGCGTAATTTTTGATTCGCGATTGAATCAGTGAAGTGTCAATGTGTGGGTGTGTGTACATGTACAAATAGAGAGTTGGTATTACTATGGGTGCTTCATTGAATTTGTTCTTGGGATTACGTCCTTCTTTTTTTTAGGTCCGTGACCTATCAAAAGTAAATTTGCGCTAGCGTAGGCAAAGGGTATGATATGAATGTAGCAGTTGTTGACGGATTGAATTTAGACAGTAACTGTTTAAGTAACTAATCCAAAACCCTGTTGCTACCTGTCCTCATCCTAATTTAACGCAGTTTGGTGAACACTTTTACACAATAGGGTAATTTCTTCTATACCTTCATGCTTTTTAACCCCCGACGAAAAAAGTAGGGTGTTATAAGTTTAACATGTCTGTGTAGATATCTGTGGATCTGTATGTCTGTCTGTGGCATCGTAGCTCCCAAACGGATGAGCCGATTTTGATCTAATTTTTTTTGTTTAATAGGTGACTTAATCAAGATTGAGCTATGTTTAATTCAAAATAAAACTGTCGGGTTTTTTTAAATTTTAATTTAAGATTATATCTGGTCTTATCTTAAACGTAGCGATGCGTTAAGTTTTAACGGTTAAGATATTTCATGTTCCAATTTATGTTTTACTGTCAAAGTATTGATTAATTTAACCAATATTTTAGTATGTGTTATTGTTTATTCTACCACTTCAACATATTTTTGTGACGGACCTGAAAAAAGACGGACGTAACGTCGTCTAATCGAGAGAAGATGTAAAAGAAATACAGCTACTAGTAATTATTGTCAATTTTTTTCATCACTACTGTGAACTGAAGACAAGGAAGACTGCAGTTTGATCACAATGGAGCAAGTTATAGGAGACCTATGGCCAGGCGTGCTTATTAATCAATATGCTTATTCAGTAATATTATTACATTACTTATATGAGAATTCATGCACACATGTAAAATTCTTCGTATATTTTTTCTTTCTAGTGTAATGTAAAATCTCATTACATGGGATATTTTGCTGAATCACTTACCAAGATAACGCAGACTAGCTGATATTGCTAGACTAATTTCATTTATGCACATTAGTTCGATAGCAGCTGGCTAGTTAACGAGGATTCTCTGGACTATGATGAGTCGCCTATGATTTCATTACATTGAAGTTAAAAATATAAATTAAGTATCGGTTTAAAATAGTACCTAAACTGTTAAGACTGGTTATTCAGCCAGCCGTATAAATAAAGTTTATACTATCGTCACTATTATCTATAAAAGGTTTACTGACATGAATTTGTACACCACATGCGTTTTATTTAGACAAACTACTCATTAAGGCAAAATGGTACATTAATTTAAAGGTTTCAAATCGCTTCATGGAAATAAGATTGTCATTGCAAAGTTTTTGAATGATGACAGTGTTATTTAATTTTGTTTGTTGCTACATTTACTCGGAGTTTATAATTGTTATCGATCAATATGTATTTATTTATGAATTCTCAAATACCTTAATGAGTTATATGTCTAAATAAAACGCATTTGGTGTACAAATTCATGTCAGTTGGTGAAAAACCTTAGAAAACGATTTAAATGGTTTGTTTACATTTGTATCAGCTGCAAATCGACCCTACTACAACTATGAAACAATTAACAAACACACCTTCAAAAATCAAGGTGAATATCACCATTACAATTACAAAATTAAAATTTCAAATGGCCTGACAATACAATACATGGTTTGTCGATAAGCAGGTACTGCTGTTCCTAGTTAAATCATGTTGTTTCTAGCTTAAAGATAGACAGAGCCGTTATACCGATATTAACAGAGTTACCTCAAGCTCTGACAGTCACCAGCTAACGACCAGAGGAATTTGCCCATTGCAAAGTAAGTTTTGAAGTCCAATTATTGATCCAGTAGTCAAACCACAAGCCAATCCGGCAAATAAATTGACTCCGAACTAAAGTTAAGCCGCGCCAACACTTTGAGACTACAGGATTTGGTTTTGCAATTAGTTTTCATTTAATATTATCAATCCTACTTATTCAAATATAAAATTTAAACTGTGAATGATGTTTATTGGTTTATGTGTAACTAGTAACTGCCCTTCGCTTCGAAAGCTTGGTTTCCATGCTCAAAAAAATTTTTGAAGGGATTCTTTAAGTTGAAAACCTATGTAACAAATACTTAATATTACTTAATATTACCTGAAGCTAATTAATACATCAGTTGAAACAACAACAACCGATTAAGCCGATTCTGATATGAGTGGGAACAAACGATGAAGAAAGAAATAATTAAATCGAATAACAGACAAAAATTCTCAACTTCTTTCAATTAAATTTTTTATGTCTTCCGTATGCATCAATCAGATATTTTTTATTATTTTGTAGGTAAGTGTGGACTGTGGAACCTTAAAGGATTAATGGAGTCATGTTTAGCGGATAGCAGTTGTGGAGTTAGCATATCCTGATAATTTATAATCATGTTTCTACGTTTCGAGGAACATCTCGTGTTGATGGTAGTACTTTTTTGTACAATGCTGGGCGGTGCTACACATGTCTACATGTAGGTATGATATCCGTTTGAGTATTACTATACTAATACGTAAATTAAAGTAGTTACTACTGTAAATTAATACATTTTAATAGCTAGAATTATTACTTGACTTGTTAAAAAATTAAAGTATTTTACCAAAATTGTAACTGTCATATTGCCAAAACTGAATAATTATTTGAAACATATTTATACCTTAATATTTTTGCATAAAAGTTTAATAAACAATGTGTGCTTGCGTGTAACGGATAGTTAAAAATAATTTTCCTTGTTATGTCTTTTTTGTTATGTTTTGTATTTGTATGGCAGAATTTGTATTTCTAAAAATGTTTTTTTAAAACCAATTCCGAGTACAATTTTGTTTGTTTCGTTTAGTTTCAATTTATATTATTCCACTCCGTATATTTTTAGCCCAAAATACCCGGAAAACAATATCCTGGAGTGGATTGAAATGTACTTAAGCCTTGTACGTTGCACCTTCTTCGTCTGCGACGAAAACTCATTTCTTCGAATATTCACGCAAACGGTTGCACTTTACCGGAATTTTTACTTGAGATCGTTCTTTTATTTATCTGGTAAAATTCTAGTCACTCCTTTATTATTTTTAAATCACTATGTAATGACGTCATCTTATTTTACCCTGAAAAATACATAGCAGCAAAAATATAGGCCACGGCCTTTTGTGGGATTAGCTGCTTTAGGCCGGAGCTTTGGTATTAAGAGGCTAATTTCTTAAAAGCTTTCATTTACGGATTTAATGGAACGTCAGATTATTAAACTTTTTACCACTAGAAGGAAGGACTATGCCAATTTATAACAATCTACTAATACCTACAAGTAGCCGATATTGACGACTATTTTATTTATTTTAAAAATATCAATTTATATTATTTTTAGGTCAAGTATACTCAATATGTTGTTACTATTAAGTTAATCAATATCAAATTCAAATTCAAAATCATTTATTCATATAAGTATCATTGATACACTTATGCACGTCATTTTTTTAATCAACCAGCTTTTCACAAAGGTGCTATGTCATGGAGAAGAAGAAAAGCCGTAAAGAAACTCCTCAGCACATCTTTTAAAAATAATAAGTGTGGTTGTGGTTACTACAACAGAACAATTGCACTTATTTTTAAGTTGTCATATGAATGATAATATTTATCACTTTTTTTTGCTTTTGTTAAGTCATGGTTAACATAGAAGTTTTGGTTTCTTATTGGCTTTTCCAAAGTGGCCTATAACTAAACAAATTAATAAAAATAATATTAACTCATAGCCTCTTCAGCTAAGTCAAATTTAAAGTTTATCCTCCTTTTTCATAAAACAGTAGTTGCTATTTTAGGCGCAGCCTTTAAATTTTATCACTCATCCATAACTGTTATTATGAGCCCTTTTATCCAACATCCGTAATATACTGCCAAATTGTTTCTCATTATTCACCCAGTTTCTTTTGTGAGTGCTTCGAGAATATTCTCTTTGTATTTTTATCAGCTGACATCTTTTTTCTTGACTGCGCTACATCAAAAGAGGGTTACTTTATGATAATTTTGTGGATGGGCCAAAAATGTATTGAAATTTTATTGAGTGGTGGATAATTCTAAATGGATAACATTATGCTTCGACTAACTATGCTTTGATCTTTGATAGTTTATTTTTCATGGAACTTTCTTTGGTCGCAAGTTTATAAACTAACGAGTAACCGCCCTCGCTTTGCTTCGGTTTTCTTATTTTTTTACACCTTGGGTTACATTATTGGACTTTTACTAAGGATCCCTAATTTTTTTGAAAATATAATCAAGCCTATGTTACTCCGGGATAGTGTAGCTTCCCAACAGTGAAATAATTTTTGAAATCGGTTCAGTAGTTTCGGAGCCTATTCAATGCAAACAAAAAATCAAATCTTTCCTCTTTATATATTAGTAGGTATAGATAAACTTTTTATTCTCAAGGACTGTCGTATGGTGCTAGCGAAGCCACTACTACACCTGTTTAATGTTAGTCTCGCAGCTATGACCTTCCCGGATAGGTGGAAATTAACTCGTGTAGTGCCGGTTCCCAAGGGAAAGGGTGGTACAGAGCCGGGCGACTATAGACCGGTGGCACTGCTGAGCGCACCTGCCAAGGTTTTCGAGTCGGCCATATATCACGCATTATATGCTCAGGTGGGGGCTCAGTTGTCCGACGCACAGCACGGCTTTCGTCCTGGGCGGGGGACAGCAGGGAATCTGCTACATTTGATGTGTGAGGTGGTGCCGGCGGTGGACGCTGGTGGCCAGGTGGATGTCGCCTATTTCGACTTCCGGAAGGCGTTCGATACGGTTGACAATGACGTCCTGCTCACGAAGCTGGCTGGCGTGGGCTGTACGACGCATACGCTGACCTTCTTCGCTAGCTACTTGCGGGACAGGCGTCAGTATGTCGATTGTGGAGGGCACTTTTCGGAACAGTACTGGACAAGATCAGGCGTCAGTCAAGGCAGCAATTTGGGTCCCCTTCAGTTCGCGATCATGATAAATGATCTGCCGGAGGTAGCACAGGAGTCTGCTTGCCTTTTATTTGCTGACGACCTGAAATTGGTGCGCGAAATAGGTGACATCTCAGATCACGACGGTATGCAGAGGGATGTGGATAGAGTGATCGAATGGGGCAACAAGAATAAGCTGTTTTTCAACGTGGCGAAGTGCTCGGTACTCTCATTCAGTCGCGCGCGCAGCCCCCGGCACTACCCGTACCATGTGGGAGGTATGCCCCTGCGGCGCGTCACAGAAGTGAAGGATCTGGGGGTAAGGTTCACTGCTAATCTCAACTTTCGAGACCATATAACCGAAGTATGCAAAAAAGCGTACCGAAACCTTGGCTTCATATTGCGGCAATCAGATGGCTTCACCAACTTTAATGCCCTGCGTGCCCTGTATGAGGCCTTGGTCAGGAGTCACTTGGAACATAATTCGGTTATATGGGCTCCGAGTGAGATCAAGTATAACCAAATGATAGAGCGGATCCAGAATAAATTCGCTAGATACCTTTACTTTAAATTATATGGCGTGCATCCTGGTTATCCGCTGCTGTATCCCACCTTGTTCGTCCTGGGCATGGTGGGATACAGCAAACTAGAAATGAGAAGGGAGATGACGCTCGCGAAGTACCTTCTCATGATATTGCGGGGAAAAAAGGATAATCCAGCCATCCTAGAGCGACTTCAGCTATGCGTACCGGACGGTTACATAGAGCGCCGCCGGCCCCCGGCCCTGCTTGCCCTGCCGCGCGCGCGCACCAACCTGTTGAGCCGCGCGCCGCTCACCCGGGCGCTGCGCACGCTCAACGTGGTGGCAGAGCGAATTGATTTATTCAGTTGTACACTGAACGAGTTCACAAAGACGGTCTCGAATGTTATTGAATTTGGTACGCATTGAATATTGAATATTGAATATTGTATATTATGATATAATTGGACTAATGTAATTGGATTTGATTTATTATTATAATTATTTAATTTTATTTATTTAAATTTGGTATAAATTATTGACATTGATTGTAAGTTGGTATTATATTAATTCGTTATTATCTGACATTTTGACATTTGTATAATTTTTAGTAATTATATTTTGACATGATTTTTAAGTTATTAATGGGTACTAAATTAATTTTTATTTGACATATTGACATTTGTGTAACTTTTATTAATATTAGACATAGGATTTGGAATTTTATTGATAGGTATTGATAAGTATGTAAAAATGATAATATTTTTTATTGTTAACATTTCGATTTATTTTTGTTATTTACGCTAACGCATTAGGATTCCCCTGTAATGTTAGTGTATCATTGGATTAAATAAATAAATAAATAAATAAATAAATAAATAAATAAATAAATAAATAAATAAATAAATAAATAAATAAAACTACTAAAAGTCGACTTTGTTCAGGTCTACTTTTTAACCGACTTCAAAAAAGGAGGAGGTGTTCAATTCGACTATATTTTATTTTTTATGTTTGTTACCTCAGAACTTTTGACTGGGTGAACCGTTTTAAATGATTCTTTTTTTAATCGAAAGCTGGTGCTTGTCATGTAGTCTCACTTAAATTTGAGTGAGATCTAACTATTAGTTTTTGAGTTATTCTTGATTTTGAAGTCGGTTAATTTTTGTCAAGAATTATAATACATAGATTTAGTAGACTTTATTCACTTATGCACCCAGCTGAATTCTGTCTACTGTCTGAGTTGAATCAGGTCTACTCCTAAATACAGGTATACCTTGGAAACGTCAAGGTCTACCTTGTTACTATGTTATATTTGTTCTTGGGTTATGTCTTGGTATTACGTCCATTGAGCTGGTCGTTCTAAGTTACGTTTATATTTCAATAAGCAAAAGATAATAACTTCGAGAAATTAACTTATTAGTCACTAATACCTTCATACTAGAGCATAATTCTCCTGGTCTCAAGGACAAGAGGTGAACCCTTACACTACTTACTACTTACATTTTTAGTTTTTATTCATATTTTCCTTTGTAACGATTTAACGTAAACTTTAATGTGATTCCTTTTACTTTATACTTTTCTGAGCCCCATCAAATCCAGCTCTATATTACCTAAGATAATTATGATGTTCTGAAGGCTCTTGAGCGGGATTGCCTATCCGTTTGGGCGATATATTTGCATGATGACGATGTCATAACCACTCCCCCAACGCGTAATTGCTTTCGTCGAGTGACGTCCCAAAGATGAATTTTAAAATTGCCCGAGCAATGACTGTCTGTTTCCGGGAAGCTACTTGGGCAATGAATCTATCATTGAGGTGGAATATTAAACTGTTTTAGAATAATAAGTCAGTGATGAACATATAGATGACTTGCTTGTCTTACTGCGATAAGTATTTAAGGATTTTCCGCAAAGATATGTCGTAGACGCATTTAATTTGTGAGTGAAATATACTCAGAAATAAAACTGACTTTGCAGGAGATAATCATTATGATCATGGTAAAAAGTAGTAAGGTAACTCGGCCTTCAGATAAAACATAATCCTCTGTTATATGATAATATACGTATATTATTGTTACTAAAATTATTTTACCGGAAAGCTAGAAAGAGATACCTAATATTAAAATAACCCTATTTGACTTATTTATTTATTAAGAAGACAAAAAATAACAAGCCTTCAATTTTATTTGGCTATGTTCATTGCAATGTGGCAATAGAAGCTTGGATAGCAAATATATTTTAGATGGACATAGCCAAACAAATGACTGACGATCTACCTAATAGTAAATGGTTATCGTCGCCCACGGACATCAGCGACACCAAAGTCATCACTGACGCGATGCTGGCCAGGAAAAGAGAAAAAAAACAAAGAAAGAACTGGCTCTCAAGCCCCCAGCTGGAGCACGACAAGACGTTTGGCAGCTGACTCCAGCATGAGGGAGTTAACACTGGTAGCTATTCAGCAGAATTCACGGAGAAATAATAATAATATTGATGAAGTATTAAAATCAATATTGCCAAGATAGCTATTGATCGGATCGGATATTTCTGTACATAGAATTATTCTTGACAAAAAATAACCGACTTCAAAATTAGAGATAACTCAAAAACTACTCGTCAGATCTCGCTCAAATTTAAATGGAACGTTATGGCACCAGCGTTCGATTCAAAAAAGAATCATCAAAATCGTTTTACCCAGTTGAAAGTTCTGAGGTAACAAACAAAAAAAAATACAGTCGGATTGAATACCTCCTCCTTTTCTCGTAACAACGTAACAATTTGGTGTTGGTTGCACTCAGACAAAAGTTGATCATCTGTTTTCAAGGGTACTAACGCATCGGTTACCAACTTCAAGTGGGACAAACTGTGGATCACACATGTGGAGACTACAGTTCTACTGGTTTACAGGGAGGTTATATTTTCATTGCTACATATACTGTATGTCCAATTTTACACTAGTCTATTTATCCAAAGCCGATTAAAACAAAATTTATTTTTAACATAGAAATGTGTGGTTTTTACCCCGTCCAATAATCCAGTTTTACGCTTTCAGCTTTTTCATTCCGACTTTAGCGATATTTATCTAAAAGCGTCAGATCAAAGTTGAAAATTTCAAAGTCAGGCTTGCGAATATTAGGCCTGATAAAATTACGAGTTCTCGGAACCAAGTTTATTGCTTTCGCTTTGCGTCCAACGAGGACAATAAAGTCGAGATTTCGTCGAACGATTTTTGATTTATCTTTAGATGGTTATGTATAATGAAATCCAGTCTTCATTATTACCATCACAACCTACAATTAGAAGAGTAAAAGTTTTCTTTTCATATGTGATTATGATTGTCAAACTCCGTTTAATCAGTTTTTATTAAAAATACGTTTTGTCGTCCTTGCAAAAGTAGATTCTTGAATATTAATTAATGTTTTGTGTCCTCCAAGTAAATAGCCAATTGTTCAAGGCATTGCCATCAGCAAAATCCAAGAAGGTCCTTCGCACTGCATTAACCAAGATATCACTTCTATGCGAGGATTAACCCGAAGACGGCGTTTGCAAGCAAACGGACCTAAATGTACCCATTTGTATTCTGTGGGGGTACCACGATTACTATCCTCGGGGTATTGAAGTTTCGCAAGTTTCCTAGCCCAATTGATGGTGCGATTAAACTAAATTAGGTCGAAGGCGCGAACGACTCTGAGAGATACCGTTTGGATTGATCTGAATAAGTTTAGTGACGTGACGTGATCCGGGATAATTGAGTTTAAGCCGGATAGTTTAAAGCTTTGAGATCCGAACTTACTAATTTGTTGTGCCTTAATGGAAGTGGACGTAATTGTTCCTTTAATTATTAATTACTATGAAATTTATCATCATAGTAATTAAATTCACTATGCAAAGCTTTACAAATAAAATCATTGATATCTTAATATCTCATACCACGAAAAATATCAATCAATCATTACTCTAATGCCACCAGAAATAATCGATCATTATTAAAAAAAAACTTGAATGTAATGCAAGGACTTACATCCTAAATTTTGTACACATAAATATTTTATTTACCGAAGATTTAGCACACTTTCGTAAATTCAGACTTATTCGTTATTCATTGCTGCATTACTGAAAAAATCTAATGTTGTTTTCTAGATAACACCGCGATGTAAAACGAATTGAACCCATAACAAATACCTGCAAATTGACGTAAGGTGCATCAGCCATGACAGTTGGCACGATGAAGCCCCCTTCTCCTGTAGACATGTCGATATCTTGACTGTAGATGTCGGTGTTATCGTCGTAGAGCTTCACACGGACTCGAACCCGTTTTTCTGTACTCATTGCTTCCACCTGCACAAAAGAATAAGAACTTTATTTCTTGCATTAAAGATTACAATTTTCGTAACTTACATACTTGTACTATAACTTAAGTTGTGAGTACTTAATGTTAGGGCAACTCTGTCATGCCCACGTACAACTTTAATGTAGTTGGATAATGTAAATGAATAAAAAAATATTAGAATTTACATATTAGTGGTAACCCAGCTTGGTCTGTAGTGAACTGACACCTAATCGCTGAACGCTACGATAAATGAATTTTGTCGTGGGAAAGTGTTTTATTTTGCTGTAACTTATTACAATTGTAATTTGTATTGTAAGATTATCAATTTAAATTATGTAGTTTAAAAGATCAGAGTTTTTAGCTATACCATTTTTTATTGTTTTACGTTAAATGGTGGCTCATTAACATAAATCAGTCGCAGATTGTAGATGCATTGTTTATCTTAAGAAAAGTTCTGCTTCTGTAAATGACTTCATCAATTTTAATAAATCAATCGTTTCAATTTAAATAACCTCTTTCTTTTAAATGACTTCAACTCTTCAAATAAAGAAACACTCGGAACAAACAAACTGTAAAACTAATAACTAGTTTCATGATAGTTTAACTGTTAAAAGTACATATTTGTTTGATTTAAACGTATCGAATTTTTTTCTGATAAAATAATACATTTTGAAAACATATATGATAAACGCCCCAACTCGAGAGTCACTAACGGTTACTTTAATCGCTCTTTAGTAAAGAAACATCATACAAATTCTGTACTAAGGAGCGATTTAAGTAACCGTTAGTGACTCTGAGTTCGGGCAAAAGAGGCTCAAAGGTATAATAATATAAGGTTTTTACCAATTAGTTAATGGTTCAATTATAATTGATTACATTGTAATACTATTTAGTATTACATAGGTGTAGATTATTAAAAAAATAAGATTCAATATATTTTGCGATTGAATTTATTAGAATGAAGTATATAAATGAAGTTTATTTTAATGATAAGTTGGTAATAAGATTAAGCAAAAACCTATAATTATCATACTATTTTGAGATCATAACCATTATTTCATTCACCATTTATGAAATGACGGTTTTATCTAGTTAGAAAGTCGCTAGTGAATTACAGATTGGCAGACTTAGCAAATCCTCAAGAATATTATGGAGAATTTTTGAGGTACGCAGGTTTCTTCATGATATATATTCTTCTTCGCCGAACAGTTACAAACTTTTGCTAGTGTGCATAATAAATAGATAATAAATAAATAAACGCTAACACACTCATACCCACGCAGTAGGTTATTACCTGTATTGCGGGTGGCATGGACGACACATAAGTATAACCATAAGACATTCACACCCATGACCCGAGTATAAATATTTATCTGTCACTTAAATATCTGCCCCAGCCGGGAATCGAACCCGGGACCCCTCGCTTTGCAGGCAGAGTCATTACCAACTTGGCTACAGGGTCGTCTAATAATACTTAATGCCATATTTTAAACTGATGCAAAATTCTTTAGTAAATCAAATTGAGATAACTGTTTAAAGAAAAGCGCATGTTTACTAAGAATACATTTCTCAAAACATCCCAAATATTCAGATAAGCGTCTTCATTATTCTACCAAATTCTCCTCAAGTATTTCAAGCTAACTCCGAGGGTTCATAAGCTGCAAAATGAAAATGATATTGCGTCTTGCCTCGAGCACTTGCCTTACTATCGACGTTGGGCGAGTAACTTCTAGAGAAAATAACTCGGAAACAAGTGCATATGATTATTTTTCTATATTACAATGCTAACTATCCTAGTTAGCATTGTAACATAGAAAAATTCATCTTTTCTTATTATCAAGTGAGATTGTTGTCAAGCTTTCACTTTTATAAACAACTAGCTGACCCGGCAAACTTTGTAACGCCTAACAATTCCCCCTCACCCTCTCCCTCCCCTTTCCCCTCTCCCTCTCCCTTTCTCTCTCCCTCGACTGTTAGTTATAAAGTTAAATATGTTGCTAAGGTTAATTTAAAAAGTTAATATGGTCGTTAAGTTTTCAAAGAGATCGGACCTCATACTACAGCTATGAAACAGCCAACTGAACCTATAAATATTTGACAACCAAAAATGACAATTTGACTAAAGACATCAAATGTTTCACATGTTTTTATTGGAAAATTAAATTGTCGTTTTTAGTATTTTCCGTTACTTATTATTTATGTTGCTCACCGTTTAAACCTTCCCTGAAGTTCCACAAATATTACAAGATCAAAATTAGCCAAATCGGTTCAGCCATTCTCGAGTTTTAGCGAGACAAACGAACATAAAGGACCCCGCACTAATTATATGGAAATTGGGTTTCAGCGGATTGGTCTGAATTTTTGGTATGTTGCAGCCCTAACCGTGCTGATCAAAAGTCCCAATGGGCACGACCCCCCCCCCCCGAATGAACTTGGTAGGGGGAGGTTGCCCCTTACGAAAAAAAAATGATCAGAAAGTTACTGAAAAAATGTAGTTTTTAAATGAATTAGCTTTGGGGGGTTTTTCTTTCTCCTGGTGGCGGAAATACGCCACTTGGGGGTTCTAATTAATTATATTAATAACTACATCGTATATAACTTCTCATAGTACAATATGACAAGTGGTTCTAACTTAATTAACCCATTACGTTTAGTCAACTAGACCTGGCTATACTCCAAGGCTTGGCGGCGGGTTTGATATGAAACAGCGTTAATTAGACGCTTTATCAATAGAACGGTAGAATATGAGAAGAATATGGCTTCTTACCATATTGTGCTATAGTAGTAAGTATATGTATATGTAGATCGTAGATTAATTTTATTATTTAAACAGTTTCATTCATTTAGAACAAGATTTCTACAGTATTATAAGTATGAACTTTTTGGGTGACAATAACTTTTTGCCCGAGTGCCAAAGAAGGTTTATGTTTTTCACACGTATCTTCTTTCTACCTATGTATGTACATATGTATACACGTAATATTCTTTATTACCTCATATCTTTATATATATTTACGACACAACAAATAAATATTTTATCGCAAGTTATTCGTCAAAATGTCCGTCTATGGACTTCAGGCAAAGGCGTGATGAAATAAACTGTTATGAAGGCACTCCATTAAGGACAGATTAGCAGACATAATATCGAAAATGGGTAATCAATCAATGAGGATATCGATAGCAGTTAGTTCTATTTTATTCTGAATATTATAGAGAAAATACTTTTGTGCCTTGCAGTATTACGTTGTTGACTGGCAACTATTAGTTCAATTACTAAATAATTTAAAGGTGCCAGAAGATAAAGTAGACTTGGCAGTTGTACAAAATGAACATACGCGAAATACAAATAAGCATTAAAAATTGTTGGACGATAAAATGAGTAAAGACAATAATGTTGTAACATTTGCTTTGGTTGCGGTTTATGCAGATATTATTTTTAAACATAGAAATAGGTTCAAGAAGCGATGCGAGGTTAATAAGAAAATAAAAACATTGCAATGAGCACAGTAAATAATACAAAGCCAAACCAGTAAAAATAGCAGTATGAAACACTCGTATATCCATTACAATTTGTTAGACAAAAACCGCGACTTAGTTTCAACGTTGGACTTGAAGAGGATAGAATTTATAAGAAAAAACTTTCCGTTTCACCGTTGACTTTTATTTCGCCTCAGTTAAAGGTATCTCGAAAGCTTCTTCTACAAAAACTTGGTGGAAAAAGTTGGAACGGCCGTCCGCAGTCTGAAATCACTCGAGCACTATGGAAGGTCTTTAAGTGGTTCGGGAGATACGGGCGATAAAATAAAAAAGTAGAATAATTTTACGGCCACATAGACCTATTCTGCCTTTATTGCCAAAAAATATTTCTATTTTAGGTATGCATAATTCACCTACGGTAAATACAAATTACGATACGTGTGTGTTGTTAGTACTTTATATAAAATGATATGCTGAGGAGTTTCTTTCGCCATTTCTTCTCCTCTATGGTATATTTCCGGAATGGTAGTATATAAAAAAATTACATTCATAAGTTTATTGAAAATATACCCACATGAATGAAAATATGATTCAGATTTTTTTTAATGCATTTGTCATCAATAGCCACTATCTTGTGACATCTATTAATCAAGTACAAGAAGAAGCAGATTAACTAACTTACAAAGTTAAATGTATCACAATTGCTGACTGAGATGGATTATCTAATTTGTAACGATTGTTGTCCACTTCCAACTGCGTAGTTTCAACTGATAAGTCTCCCCTAACAATTTTGAAAACTAGGATTTTACTAAATATTTATAGACACTCATAAACGTAAAAATTTCAAACTTGGATTTAATTTCGTGCACTGCCTTACAGTCATACACAAAACACAATTCTAGTGCTTTTATTCTTATATTTTTTCCAATAGAATGAACCGGGGACCTTTAATCGATAAGACTGGTTATCAAACTGAAATACAGATTGAGTTACTAAATAGTTACGCGTCTAAATGAACAAGTAAGCGAATTATCAGTACCATCACCATCCATAATGACAGAGATCGCCACACCTTAAAGCTTTGTGATGTAACAAACCGACAAATTAGCAGACGCGTTATTTAATGGATACTAATTATGTTTATGGACATGCATAGTGCAATAGGCATCACGAATTCTTTGCCGGAAAAGAAAGACAGAAAAAAGAAGGAAATCACTTCAAAAAGAAGGAGCTTCTACTCACCCGTCCAACAAAAGGCAGTCCAGGCTTGTATCTCCTCCGCATGCTGTCAGCGAAGCGCAATTCCACGTAGTGCTGCTCAGCAGCCGGCGCAGCAGAAGCGGTGCTGCCGAGACCCGTGCCAATGGTAAGGTCCACTCGAGCTGAACTTCCACCACAGCGTGCTTCAATACGCCATGTTCCAGATCTTACGCCAAGCGCGAGGATGCTGCTGAGTTTGCGGACACCTGTATAAAATGGTTAAAATTATGGCATGTGCAAACTGGAAATAATGCATAAAGCAGACCTCAATAAAAAGTTGGAGGGGTAGATATCAACAGCGGTAATATAATATTTCATAAGTGTTTTCGTACTTCACATAATAATATTATTTGGTAAGTTTCTTTGAGCAGTTTCTAAATGTGGTATTAAAGTTCGATAGTAACTCTTTCAGCTCTTTTCATCAATCGAACTACACTGAACTGATCACGCTATGCCCCTACAACTGTACGGAGACTATTCATTACTAGGTATTTAACTATAAAACAAATATTTAATTACAATATTTTTTTACAAACATGTTAAATAAAAGCGTAGTTCGAGAATGTCACACAAGATAGAAAAAACTATTTGATACTTAAAGGACTATTCGATACTTAAAGGTTACAATAGATCACATCAGATCGCACTTTCTTTTGAGATCGCACTTTTTTTTCACTTTCTTATCACTCATCCAACAAAAACGACGGCCTAAGAAGTGATAAAGTGAATGATCGTAACACTTGTACTAGTCCAGATTCCAGGAAAGCAATTTATAATACGTATGTGACGATATCTACGTAGAAATAGTTCCCTATAAAAGAAAAACGTGAAACTACTTCCAAGTTTTTGCCGTCAGTTATGACATGTGACTTTTAGGAGGGTCTGAGGATATAATTAATCAAATCCTTGTGTTAGGAGACGGGCATGACGCGACGCAAACGAAAATTTTCACGTTATTAATTATGTATGACCTTTATTCGTGTAGGTAAGTATTTCAAAGAAAGCAGTAAAAATTAATAAAATATAAAAGTAGCATGTTTAATTCATATTCATATTTCCTCATGGAAACGCATACAAAATATTTGGTAGTTTCTTTATATGTAACTTCTTCAGTGTATTGATTTGTCCTTCTCCCCTCATAATTTGTTATCGTTACCTTAGTAAATCAATTTATCTCAATTATTATCTTTTCTGACCCTATTGAATCCAAAGCTATCTTTTTTGGGTCATCTGGCCATGGTGACCTATGCTCTTTTTACCAAGAAGAGACATCCCGAATTTCTCACAATTTTCAATAATATTTTAGGTCTACCAAAGTAAACCTTACATGTTGAATTATGGCCCAAAATCTTCTAAGGCTAAGAACTCACGGAGCGATTTTCACCCGCGCCCGCTGCGGTGGCGGAAATTTAAAAAAGTTTCAAAACTCACGAGACCGAAGTTTTGTGCGGTACCGCAGCCGCCGCGGTTGCGATTTTCGCCCGCAAACTCGGCGGGTGATTATCGCAAGACGGGCGGTTTTACGATCTGTACCCCCCCTCCCCCACGGCGCCCACCGCGGTCGCCCGCCAACCGACCGCAGAGCGTGCGGGAGCAACCCGCCGAGGCTGCGGCTGACCGCGAGCCGCGCGGTTCTAGAAGTTGCCCGCCGGTGCAGCGGGCGCCGCGAGTAAACCGCGCCCGCCGCGGGCGTAAACCGCGTCGTGAAATATGCCGCTCGTTTTTACATACAAATCTGCATTCTACAGGAGCTGCGGGCCCGCTACCGCGGCGGGCGCGGGAGAAAATCGCTCCGTGAGTTCTTAGGCAAACACCGCCAGAAGTCACGAGTTCAATAAGTCACATTAAACTATCACCTTACAAAATATATGTCACGTCAGCCGAAAAAGGTTTTTATGTGGACATCATATTGAGGGAAGCCAAACGTGTGTCAGACTTTTGATCTTTTTGGCTTCAACCCATTAATGGCCCACTACTGAGTAGGGGTCTCTCGTCTTGAGGAGGCCTAGAGCATAGTCCACCACGCTGCTCCAGTGCGGATTGGTGGAGGTTTGATCTTTTTACCGCCATAAAAATATTTGTTACAAAAAAGATCGGAAGAATTATTTTGATAAATTATGTTTTTATAACCATCCTCAATATCATCATAATTTTATTTGCTTGTTGTGAATTACTAAAGGCTACAAACGTAATTAATATTTACACACTCTTAGAACCGTGCTAAGGATTCCTTGTATTCTAGACAAACAAAAAAAAATTATAATTATCACAAATACATATTGATATATATATATACTGATGATATATATACTATAGATTCACGCTTACAATGGAGTCCTCATATTGAAGCCTTGTCTGGGAGATTGAGTTCAGCTGCTTACGCGGTTAAGAAAGTTAGGCTCTTAACTGACGTAGAAACAGCACGGTTAGTTTATTTTAGCTACTTTCATAGTGTTATGTCCTATGGTCTGTTGTTGTGGGGCTCAGCTGCAGATATTGAGTCTATATTTATTTTACAGAAAAGAGCAGTCCGTGCCATTTACAACCTCAGGCCTAGGGACTCGCTTAAGGATCTCTTTAAGGAAATTAATATTTTAACTGTGGTGTCACAATATATATTGGATAATGTTTTGTATGTTAAGAAATATTACGACAGTTTTCTTAAGAAGAGTGACATCCACAATATTAATACGAGGAACAAGGCTAAACTGATTGTACCAAATTTTAGACTATGTAAAACTGGTGGCTCGTTCATGGGTACATGTGTAAAGATTTATAATAAAATTCCATCGAAATTTACAGAAATGCCTTACCTTAAATTTAAAACTCATATTAAAAGCATTCTTATGAGGAAAGGATATTACAAATTAGATGATTATTTTAAAGACAAGACTGCTTGGACATGAGTTTTATGAATATAGATTGTAGTAGATGATAAGTGCTATCTGTAACTGTGAGCAGGAAAAAAACAAACCCGGAAGTTTCTTGCTGCTTCTTCTCCCGGGCCCTCTCACAGTAGGGCTTTGTCTGAAGCATTGGCATAACTTGCATGACTTTCAAAAAGTGTTTGTAAACCAAACCAATTTTGAATAAAAACATTTGATTTGATTTGATTTGATTGCATCAAATACATATTAACGCGTGTCAGGATTAAACCACAAAAATGACTGCAAAATTTCAAATGAATGTAAAAAGCTCATAAATTTAACCCACAACGTACAAACCTAAGTAGGTTAACCGTTCTTTAACATGTTTTATACATTGAACTCTACCAATAAAAGGTACATAGGCACAAGACCGCGTCTGCCCGCAGACGGGGACCGTTTGATAAATCTCCCCCAATAAACAAATATCGTTCGTGAAAACCTTTGGGTCATTGTTATTTATCACGCTGCCAGACTCCTACAAAAAATAAACCCAATTTCCTTTCCTAATTGATGTAATTTTGTTTCTTTTCCGAAACATCCTTTTCAATTTAGATTATCAAGTGAGGTATTGTCGAGTTTATACATATAAAGGGCCGATCTTTTTAGTATTTTAACCATCAAGTAAGATTTTTTGGTTTGATCCTGTTTTTGCTTTAGTTTTAGCAATTATTGACATTATTTCTCTGTTGTCCTTCAATATTCTTGTTGATGCGTACAAAAATCCAGTTACTTTATTGTAAATACCCTCAATCCATAGAACAAAAACTACTTGGTGTAGTATTTTTTATGTTTTATTTTTATGGTATAGACTATAGACATCCATCGACCATATAAATTGTAACTTTAAAGGCCGACATAACATCTTGAACTTTTTAGCTGATTCTACAAAGATTTTTGTATCTAGTCAATCTAATGGAGAAATTGACATCAATGCCTTTCACGGACTGCTGATACAAAGCTCAGACAGACAAAGTCCTATAGTAGCGCACACATTCATCTATCTTGGCACTCATCGATGACGCCAGTGGAGCGTAGAAGGCAAATCCAATCTATCAAAATTTGACACGGGTTCCTAGTGAAGATGACATAGAAAGGCTTTTATAAAAGGTTGCTTCACTGCAGGAAGAGATTCCACATTATAAAGAACGCTACAAATAAGTTAGGTATAACTTCAAAACTCGACGTCGATATTGCAACACGGCCGACTGAAAATTGAATTTTTTTTAGTAAATTATAGTGCGGGGTTCGTTATCCGATTTAGAGACTATAATTTTTACAAATATGTTAGCACGGACCTGAAAAAAAGACGGACGTAACCTCGTCTAATCGAGAGTGAAGCATAGCAATGGCCGCCCACTTACCATGTGTGCGTAATTTTTGATTCGCGATTGAAGCATTATGGTGTCAGTGTGTGGGTGTGTGTACTTGTACGAATAGAGAGTTGATATGCAGTATGGGTGCTTCACTGAATTTGTTGTTGGGATTACGTCCGTCTTTTTTTTAGGTCCGTGTTGGTATAATTTCAAAACTCGACGTCGATATTGCAACACGGCCGACTGTCGATTAATTTTTTTTTTTGGAAATTTAAGTGCCTATGGGGTTCGTTATCCGATTTAGAGACTATAACATATTTTTTGTTTATTTTCCGGCTGGCTCTTTGTTTGTGAAAACCACCTAACAGGTTTCAATGATGCTTAATGATTTCTAGATGTATTTATGATTTATGTTAAGACACTATTTAGGATACTTTTTATATAGAGTGATAGATCTGTTCCTGCGGAATAATCTGAATTTTACCAAGAAAAAATAACTGATTTCAAAATAACTCAAAAACTACTCGTCAGATCTAGCCCAAAATTTTTGGAAGACTACATGACAAGCACCAGCTATCGATTAATAAAATAATCATCAAAATCAGTTCACCCAGCCGAAAGTTCTGAGGTAACAAACATAAAAAGCAGTCGAATTGAATACCTCCTCCTTTTTTGAAATCGGTTAATAAGATTGTTTTATATATAACTAACAGACAAACGAGCTGGCGATCCACCTGATGGTATTTTGCTACCATCTCCTGTTGACATAAACAACACCAAAGGCATCACCGATGCGTTGGCGACCAAGAAAGAAGGGAGAGAAACAACGAATACAATTTAGTACGTAACTCGCATAACTGTTTTGGTATGCTTTGTATCATTTCATCATGATATTTTTTCCTGCTACACACAATAAATAAAAAATAAAAGAGACATATTTTTTAAGTAACGAAGCAACACCACTTTGTAAATCGTGTTTTATTAAATTAATTTAATAACTTCCAAAAACATAAAAAAAATGTTTATAACATAATGGGCTTGTTTCACCATCTTCAAGTAGAGTCCTGAATAAGCTATTCGCCGGTTAAAGTGACGTTAAAGTGTCATTTTACATACACGAAATGTCAACTTAACCAACGAATAGCTTACTTTGGACTTACTTGAAGATTGTGAAACAAGCCCAATACCTACTAATACAGAGGGTTACTGACAAGTATACTATATTTTTTTAAAGCTCTTTCAAAAATAATACTACTGCCATTATCAATTAAATCTTTATCGTAAATTCATGCAACAGCAATCTATCTGCGATTACTATCATCAGAATTTAATATTAAAACTACCAAAAACCCGATTGCTTTACTACACATGAACTGAAACCAGTAATCTGTATACGGTATTCGATATCATTTTAAAATTAACATTAATTAAATTGATTAAGTTGCGTCCGTCGTACATCCAATAATTTGTATAAAAAGAGGCGTACCTACATCCAAAGTGGTCATTGAATTAATTGAATTAATTACTTAAATAAAATTACAGTACGGCCGCTGTAACTTGGCGCGTCTGAACATAGGCTTTGCGAACTTTAGCGCATGTAAGACAGAGATGGCAACACGAACATGCTAACGTATGACTGAGACACAATACACCGCGTATCGAGTATTGGCGAATTATGTTACTGCGCAGCCTTCTGCGCGAAGTTCAGACGTGCCAAGATACAGCGGCCGAACTGTACACCCTTTTAAACAGATATCAGTTACTTTTATAAATTAAAATAATAATATGTGTATTTAAACTACAAAATACCAAGTTAATGTTAGAGATAACACTAATAATGTGTTGAAATCTATGGCGTGTTTCTTAAAATAATAAATGTACCAGATGCAAATAAATAAATAAATGTAAAAAAAAATTAAATTCAATCACTTTAATTCGCCACTTCGTTACAAATACTTCTATAGATTTGAGCGGCTAGCTTGGGGCGTTTTAGAATACTAACCCTAATCCCACACCGGATAGGTGTCGTAAGAGGTGACTAAATCCAGCCTGCTAGTGGTAGGGCTCCTCGGAGGAATTATATTAGTAATATTGATTTTAATTGTTAATAAATACCATTATTGCAATTTTTGTTTCTCCATGGGGTTCGCCTGGACAGCTACCACCCTTGAGTACGAGTCAGCCGCTAAACGACTTGTTGTGTTCCGGCTGGGGGCTTGGGAGCCAGTTCTTTCTTTCTTTTTCGTCTTTCAGTGATGTTTTGGTGTTACGATAGCCACTTACCATCAGGTGGATCGTCAGGTCGTTAGCCGGCTACTTCCATAAAAAAAGCTGCTGATGCTTCAGGTAGTTTAATCCTTTTCACTGTCTAATGTACCTTTTACAGCATCTTACCTTATTCTAAAGAGAATACAGTACCTTCATTAGCTTGCAATATTACTTCCTAATAATGAAGCGGTTCAAAAAATAAAAAAAACAGTCTACAATGTCAAATAATTGATATTTTCCCTGCCAGTGAAATGCTCAAAATGCCGCGAGATAAAATATTACTAAACAATGATAGAGCAACAAAACATAGCAGACTTAAAACTGTTACATTGTTCAAGGCAACTTCAAAAGCTTCGTTTCCCAGCGCCGAAAACAAAGCAAAGTATTCCGTTTCCACCCGTAATATTGCTCGTAACTTCCGTCCAGTCGACGGCAACAATAACAAAGTTACTTTGCAATTAGAGAGAGATTGTTTGGAATCGTATCCACTGGAACTTGAACTGCGCTAACGATTCTTTAAAATTCATGTATTGGAATTTTTCATTTTTTTTGCATTAAATTTAACAAGTATCTTGTCTGGAATATTAATAATGATTTTTTTACAACACGTTTTTAAGTTGAAAGATAAATAAAAATAGAATTATATTAGGATGAATTGTTAAATAAAATAAATATGGGTTAGTATTATGTATTATATGTATTATATACTATCCCAGATTACATAAAATATACTTGAACTATAAATGCACAAGTTTATAAAACTTACTTTGAAATAAAATTTAAATAAAATGCATATTTTAACATAAAAACAAGCTTTAAAAATGTGTTTCTGCTAGTGGTCACTGTCAAGCTTAGCACGAACTGACATAATTCAATGTCTAATTATAATTATTTATGTCTTTTGAGTTTGAAATTGATTTTCTTCCAGTGATAATCATCATTGGTTTTTGTTTAAACTTTGCTTCAGTCCCCAGTTCTGAGAGATCAAGTTACGCTGGCTATCAAATACGATTGTCTAACAATACATGCGGTGAATGTGAAATTCTAGTCTTCCGTGAAATATGAACTTTACGGCGAACTCAGAACACGAGTCAGAACACAGTATTATGAACATTTTATAAAAGTTTTTTTTTTCAAGTTAAAATACAATTTTACGAGTAATTTTAACAGCAAAAAAATATTTTTTAAATACCGACGCAAAATGAGGGCTTATAAGTTAGACGAGTATGTCTGTGTATTTGTGTATCCTGTGTGTCTGTCTGTGACATTATAGCACCTAAAAGAATGGACCGATTATGATGCGGTTTTTTTGTTTGAAAGCTGACGGGATCGAGATGGTTCTTAGCTATATTTAGTATAAAAAAGTGTGTGTCTACTTATTTACATACGCAATAAGTTATACTTCTTTGGCGAAAAATAACAAAAATAGCTAAATATTTCATACTGTATGCCACAACTATTAGTTTGTAAAAGGAATCAATAATGAGTTCATCAAACTTCATCATGTCGCTTTTTGGATGTCGATGTGCACGCGCGTAGTAAAAATTTTAGTCTCATAATTTTTCCAAATGCACCAAAAGAAGTGTAACTTCAAAAACGGTTGGGGTTTTTTAAATTTTAAAATCTAGAGTTATAGTAACAGTATTCACAATTTATTTAAGATTTATGTTTTAATGCTTACCCTCGTCCATAGATAGCTGATCCCAGATAGCCACTTTAGTGCCAGCAGGGTCACTGAGAGCGACATACGCTATCTCGCCTCGAACCAGTCGCAGGTCATGGTCCAGCGCTAGTAACCAGAAGGTAACTGTAACAAGAATGAGTTAATATTAACTGAACTTTGTTGATTTGTCTATTTTTGTTGGTAATGAAATTGTTGACCGACAACTGTCTCATACAATTTACAGGGGGGTATTGCAAATAAAAATTGTTAAGCTAATTTTCGTCCGAGTTATCAAGACGTTCAATTTGCTCTGAACTAAATTACTGAAAAACGTTGATTTTCGTCTGTATCTCTCTATCTACACTAATATATAAAGAGGAAAGATTTGATTTTTTGTTTGCATTGAATAGGCTCCGAAATTACTGAACCGATTTGAAAAATTCTTTCACTGTTGGGAAGGTACACTGTCCCCGGGTAACATAGGCTATATTATATTTTCAAAAAAATTAGGGATCCTTAATAAAACTCCAATAATGTAACCCAACGGGTAAAAAAATAAGAAAACCGTAGCAAAGCGAGGTCGGTTACTCGTCATCTATAAAATTGTTCCTATAATCGACAATAAATAATTATCCTTGACTTTGAATTTGACTTTGACTTTGACTTTTCCTTCTACGTGTACGTCTTATTTTAGTGAAATGGTTTTTGTAAATTACTAGAGTTTGATAAATAACAAACAAGAGTTTGATAAGGAACAGAGATTTTTTAAATACATAATAATTATATTTAAAATCAATCTTATGGTTTGTACATAGAAGTATTTTACTGCTTTTCACAAAAATAAATTTCATACATAAATACACAAAAGCAGTAATTTAAGAGTAAAACTACATTTATAACAAAGTTTATGAGTACTCTTTCGGCAAAGGGGCCAGCAATTTTATCTTAGTGCTCTGAATTGTTGGCGGCAATATATTATAGGCAGTTGGTTTTATTAATTACAGCAACACCCGAACTGATGTCCAAGTTTAACAACATAACGTTATACGATATAACGTCGTAATATAGCGTAATTTGGACGGTTTTTCGTGGCAGTTGACTTTATAACGCATGAAGTCGTTGATGGTTTTTATAAATAAATTTATTGGCAATAGTGTTGCGGTCTATCTATTAGCCTTTTTAAGTCCACTGCTGAAAACAGGCCTTTCCTGATTGGCGTCTATCTGACCGGTTAGGAGTCCTGGTAACCCAGAGGTTTCATTGGTAAAATACAGATAATATTATGTTTAAATTTGCTGTGATAGCGTTATTATAATTATAGTGCCCTTTGTTTATGCAACACTGTTTGATTGCAGTAATATTACTATGATACTCATAAACAAGTTTAAATATAATATACACTTTTACTGCATATGTTTTTATAATGAACCTTAGCCATATCGAGAGGTACCTATAATTTATGTAGGCAAATGAAACTAAAATTAAGACTGATATTAATGCATTCGTAAGTTTTTGACGTTAACCAGCTTTGTTAGGTGTTCGTTTGTAATTAATCAACTAGTACACCAGGCCGTATTTGGACAATAAGTCAAGTTGGCGGAAACTTTCCCAACTCCGTGGCCATATTTGATTCAACTTGTTCAGTCACATACGGTGCCTGGAATGATTCTATCAAATTTAGTTACGTAACCATGTTAGTTTTGCTCCAATTGTAAGTTAGTTTTGCACTGAGGGAAATTAAATTGAATCGTTTTAAAAATTATGAAAGTATTGCCATAAAACTTCTATTATGCTTTAAATTTCTTTTGGATTTCTTGAAATTTGACGAAAAAAATTTTGAATTAACAAGTATCTTTTCTTTATCTTTCGGCTTTAATTAATTAAAATAAAGATACATTTAATCCAAACAATCTGTTAATCCATATTTTTTTGATCTACCCGATACGAAACACTAAAAAGATATCTATAGATAATCTAAATTTTACCAAGAAAAAATAACCGACTTTTAAATAACTCAAGTATTACTCGTCAGATCTCCCTCAACAAGTGGGACCACATGACAAGCACCAGCTTTCGATTAAAAAAAGAATCATCAAAATCGGTTCACCCAGTCGAAAGTTCTGAGGTAACAAACAAAAAAATACAGTCAAATTGAATACCTCCTCCTTTTTTGAAGTCGGTTAAAAATAAGAAAATAAGAAAAAAGAAGATAAGAAGAAGATGAACTTACTAGTCTCTCCAGGTCTGTAGTGATGACGCGCTGGCCGAACGATGACGTCTCTGACGGGACCGAGGAGTTTGATGACGCTATGACTCTTGGCTGTGCACTCCTCATTGCCCACACACCCCACTGTAGTATGGAGGGTGCAGTGCGTGGCAGGTGATGACGGGATTTTCAGCGGAATGATGCCGTAACCTGTAACAAAGACATGTCTCAGTAATGATAATAGATGCTTAAGTCCGTCGGACTTGATAGGGTTCTCTAATATTTGTTTATTAAAGAGTATTATTTCTTTTATAGTAGGTATTACATTTTTGGAAATATCAGCAAAAAAGGAAAATATTTTATTCCAAGTTCGGTAATTTTTATGTTTTGTTTTCTATTTGTTTTGGTGTATAAGCAATATAAGTATAACTCGTAAGCAAACTACTAATAGAAACAAAATAATAAAAAGAATATAAGTAAAACTATCTCCCTTAGTCCAAACTCATTCTACAATTTGTTTTGTTACTGCAAGATACATTTATCCAAGAAACCTATTAGCGGGGAAAGCGAAATTGTCGTCGAAATCCATTTAAAACAAACTGGAATTCCATTTAAACGGAACTAAAGCATCGAGAGTCCAATACCGACAATAAAAGCAGTTGGAGCACCTCCAAATAGAGAAGATGGGAAGAATACTTCACTCGGCGAACAAGCACTCAAATAAACCGGACGCGATTAAAGGACTTTAAAGGGTTTAACTTTATGAGGCACGTCATCATTAGAAATAAAAGGTTTGGTATTCTTTTTAACCCCCGACGATAAAGAGGGATGTTATAAGTTTGACGTGTCTGTGTATCTGAGGATCTGTATCTGTCTGTGGTATTGTAGCTCCCAAACGGATGAACCAATTTCGATCTAGTTTTTGTATGTTTGAGAGGTGAATTAATCAAGAGTGTTCTTAGCTATGTTTAGTATAAATAAAACTATCGGGATTTTATTTTATTTTAATACACGGACGTAAAAAAAGAACGGACGTAACCTTGTCTAATCGGGAGTGAAGCTGACAGCTGACAGCTCGCTTACCATGTGTGCGTAATTTTGTAATTTTTGATTCGCGATGGTATCAATGTCATATCAGGATGGTGTCAATGTGTGGGTGTGTGTACTTGTACGAATACAGAGTTGGTATTACTATGGGTGCTTCACTGAATTTGTTCTTAGGATTACGTCCGTCTTTTTTTTACGTCCGTGTTTTAATATAAGATTATTGACTGCAAAAAACACCAGTCTACGAAATTACTTCAAACTAAGAAGTTGAGTTTGAGTTTGGAAAATGTTATGTAACGGAAAATCTCGGATCTTGTTTGTATGCATGCGTTCGTAACAAAAAAATATTCTACTTGACATGTCTGGATTGCCATCGTAACACAGAATAGGTAATAAATATTCTTCTGTACTTATTATAAGTACTATTATTTCTTCTGTGGTAATACTTAGAACCCCTCGCAAGGCTAGCAGTTAGGGTCAGTATCAATGAGACTACTTCGTTAAAATAAAATAATATAAAATAACGATGATTATGTCAACTAATAATAATAATAATAAAATGATATTTAATTCTCATTCTACAATGCATCAAAGAATATATTATATTTAAAGTTAGCTACCGTATTTCAGTTTATGAATATTTTACAGTTAATTACGCGTATTCAGAAACAAAAGTAATTTATATTAAAATGCAAATTAAAATACTAAGGTATACCTTGTTGCAATTTCAAAAGAATTATTTCTTGAAGCCAATTCAAACAGAGCGTCTCAACAAGTTAACTGAGTCATTATGCAAATTGCCTTTCGTCCTGCATTTTTCATTAACGTTTCATTATTATTTATTCCTTATTTCAACAATGGTTGAAAATTCTAGGAATGTGACTTAATATCGGAATTCAATAAATACACTAAAATGTATATTTTTATAGATGTACCTACTACTTGCATTTTTCATTAACGTTTCATTATTATTTATTCCCTATTTCAACAATGGTTGAAAATTCTAGGAATGTGACTTAATATCGGAATTCAATAAATACAGTAAAATGTATATTTTTATAGATGTACTACTTAGATTTATGGTTCACTATAACTTATTTATCTAAATTATAAATAAGCAATATTACTAAGCAATTCTAAAATACAAGTAAGTTAACGATTTCAAATTCGACGAAATCGCTCCTAAAGGTAACTCAATTAAATTAGGAGTTACGGAAGCGTGGAACAAATTGACGTTTACCAAGAACTCACTTAAATAACAACTTTAGAGCAATATATTACGGGTATCAATTTCATTATGATTACTTACTACAAGAAAATTGGTAAATACAAGAAAATTAATGTATTAACATTGTTTTCTTTTGGAGTACAAAGATTTCCATCAATCTTATCTGCTCTGGTCTGAGGCTTAGTAACACCCAATTGAATTCGGAATCAGAACTAGTGGAATTTTTTCTCTGACTAGTACTGACTTTTCCACATGACAGGTGGGAATAAAATCGGGTGTAAAGCATAGTCTTACAAATCACAGAACTAGTGGAATTTTTTCTCTCACTAGTACTGACTTTTCCACATGACAGGTGGGAATAAAATCGGGTGTAAAGCATAGTCTTACAAATCACAGAACTAGTAGAATTTTTTCTTTCACTAGTACTGACTTTTCCACATGACAGGTGGGAATAAAATCGGGTGTAAAGCATAGTCTTACAAATCACAGAACTAGTGGGAATTTTTTTCCACTAGTACTGTCAACAGGGCTACTCAACAGGACAAGTGGGAATAAACGCAATTTTGTATAATTTCCATATATTTTTTTCAAACTACATCAAGCCAGGTACAAGTACTAAAACTAACAGGAGAGTCGAGGAGCTAGTAAAAAGCGGGTTCTCCGTTTCTTTCTTTACCAGCACTAACTTTTATGTTAAAGAAGTTCAATGACAGCGATTCGCACTTAACATTACATTGTCTCATCCTTTGTTGTCTATTATAGTTAACATAAAAAGTAAATATTATTATATAACTTACAACTACAATCAGCTTTACTTGTGTAGTATTCTGAATTTAATTCGCTATAATGCGACAAAAAATTGATGCAAAACAATATCACACCAAAATCTTCATTTTCTGATACCAAACCATCAAGAGAAATAGATGCCAGCGCTAATGAAATCAGAATGCACCCTGGAATACACAGCAATCACTTCCGCTACACTGATACAATTGCTCGAACGTCGCAGGTAAAGCAATTTGCTCCGTGCTGCCATCTTTGTTAATATCGCCCGAGTTCAGCTAATATAATACGAGAAGTAGATTATTTTGTTACGAAGATATTTGTTTCACATATTTGAAGGATTTGTACTCTCCACAAAAACTTTAATTATAAGGAGGTCAGCCAGTCCCAAAAATACTCTCTTATTTACCGAATTTAAAATTACTGTAATTCAAATTCTAATTCAAAATAATTTATTTATATAGGTATTACTGATACACTTATGCACGTCAACGTCATTAAAAAATTTACATTCACAAATACCTTTGTATATTTGACACAAGTAATGTTTAGTAGGATATCTAAATAAATTTTTAATTTTATCACATTTGGGCAAGTAGCTTTAGCTAACATTCTTCCATTGAATGAAAATTGTAAAATATAAAATCCACAGGCTCAATGCGAGACATGCATCATGCCTCATAATAGGCGAAGCCTAGTAAAAATCATGCTGTTTAAATAATTCGAAGAACTAGTAGCTAACTGAATATCAATTGTGTAAGGTTTCCCACAAGCCTTAAGGACAAGTATCGATTCAATAAGGAATAAAAATAGCAGTTAGCTGAGCCCCCTAACGCTTCATAAAAATATGCGAATTTCTTTACAATAATGACCTAAATATACAAACAGGTTTTCCTCAAATAACATTTCCATCTGTTTCTTCTAATTAGGATCAAAGCAAAGAATTACAGTTAATTACGTACCAGTGAACAAGATTAATTTGATTACCCCAAACCATCCCCAAACGTTCAACATACTCCGATCTATCTACGCGAAACGCGACAAATTGCGTCTTACAAACGAATCATTACATGCAATCTATTCTAATGTACACAAGACTCAAGTTTGTGTAGAACTCGAAAAACTTGTCTGGAAACGCTGTTGGGAATTTAAACACTATAAAGTGGGATTAGAGACAGAATTTGGAGCAGGATTTTTATTTCATCACCATTTGTTAGATCTATTTTCCTGAAACTAAAATAGTGTCCAATGAGAATCTTATTCCCATGAGAAGGTTTGTGATGCAGTTTCAAAGTGCACGTAAAATGTCCTTAATTTTGTGGTTTCCGCATTTAGTCATAAGACTGGATTCTTCATCATTGATTCTTCTACAAAATCTAAAGTATAACAATAAATCTTGAAACACAACAAGTAACTATCGTAACAATTTTGATGTCGTAAAATTAATTTGAATTCAGCTTGATGAAAGCAATTTCAGTAAATTTAATAAATAAAAAGAACATTCAATAAACAAAATGACAAAATTACAATAAAACAAGGTGCATAAATCAAAATTTTGCAAATGGTACCATTGAACATTAATTTGTTAATTACAATGTAAATGTTTTTCAACCAATTACTTTAATGACATTAAAATGTCGTGAACTTTAATTTTTTAACTACGACAGAGTATTATATTGAAACTTCTCTATAATTTTGTAAAAATAGGCGTCTTTTCTAAAAATGTGTTTACGTAGCGTATGATTTAACCACATGAAACTTATATTCATACCACTTCAAATACTGGCTATTCAAAATCCGTTACGAGCAGTTGAATACATTTTAATCATTGTGTGATTTTTGTTTTAACTAACATTATAAGGAGACAGAAATTAAAAAATAAGTAATAAAAATGAGATAAAAAATCCCACATTATTATTGGTAATTAATCAATTTATTTGTATAAAGTCAATATACGAAATATTAAAATCGGTTTACCCATGATACAGTTACAATTTTTAATCATAAAAATACAATGCTAAAAAACCGTTACTTCGGTATAAATAGACTTTGAACAGTGACATACGTAAATCAACCATGCTGGTTAGACTGCCTCGACCCCTAGTCAACAAATTTCTCAGAGGCATCTATCCTGAAAGGTGCATATGATGTATGATCCAACGAGCGCTCGCTTGCCCCAACTAAACTCCGGATGATTGGATAAGTTAAAAATTCAATTGCAAATAGTCATCGCTTCGGCAAACCGAATGAGTATCTCACGCGGGTATACATTAGAGCTACACATTATTACAAATTTTGCTACAAATTTTAACTGAATAACCGTGAATGACTACTTTTATAGGCAAACAAGGTCATAATTATATAAAAGCCAACGTCTCTAGTGTTGAAGGTTGTATTATGTACAAAGCACATGCAAATTGCAGTTAAGTACCCTAACAATAAGCATGACTTGTCTGGACAGCTACCACCGTCCCTCAAAACTCTAACGTGAAAGTTTTTGGCGTTATTTAGTCGCAGCGTCATAGAGGTAGAAAAGCGTGCTTGAATCCTTATGACCAGTAACAGTGATGTCTTTCATTTAATTAGCATCCACCAACCACCAACAAATAGTCTGTATTATCTGCTACTAACAGAATAACTGTATAAAATGTCTAACCCAAGTGAAGATGTAACGTAGGACGCCTCATTTGACAGCGAATTGTTATGCAACTTTTCGTTAACCCAGTGTATCAATTTAAAATAAAAGAATAGAAGATCAAGTACTTTGCAAATTAATTAACTCTGTCGCTCTTCCTCATTTACTTTTGCTTCAGGATACTGTACAAAACCTGTTCTACGATTGAAATAATTAGAAAAGTATATATCGACGCCGTGAGGTAGATTCAATTAAAACTTCCAGTTGGGGAGCTTCGGGGAAATTTCCTTCGCGTTCCGCCACCACTGAAGGGATCCGATGTGACTTGACTGACAAGTGAGTTTGAATAGATTAAAAAATTCAAAGCCATTTTCCCTTATTTTGGTGCGGTAAGATAGGTAAAGTGATAGATCTATTCAACCGTATTAAGGCAGACAGCTATCAGAGACACTAAACCTACAATAGAAGCACGATTATTTTTATACAGGTTTATTAAATCAGATGGTGCATTAAGGACACGACACAATTCTTGAAATTGATACAATATATTATAAATGATACAATACAATGATTTCAAAGTTATAAGTATAAAAATTAATGTCTGCGATAAATTCTAACCATAATGAGGGTAGGATCCCATTCCTGAAGTTATGAACGATGATTCAATTCGATTATATTTTTTTATGTTTGTTATTTCAGAACTTTCGACTGGGTAAACAGATTTTGATGATTCTTTTTTTAATCGAAAGATGGTACTTGTCATACAGTCCTACTTAAATTTGAGCGAGATCTGATGAGTAATTTTTGAGTTATCCCTAATTTTGAAGTCGGTTATTTTAACGCCCTATTTTACTCAAAACCCAGAATTTACTCCCAAGCAAATTAATAAAGGACGTGTTACATGAAAATAAATCTTCTAGGAAAGTAAGATAAGAATCTAGTATGGAAAAGACGTTTTAAAAGCAATCCTTAGTAATTTAAAGTAAAACTACTTCCCGGTACTTATTATTTAAATAAAGTGAAGGCAATTTTCTATACAGCTCTGGGTTGGAATTACCTCCATGTAAATTAATCACCCAATTTATCAACGCGCTGTACCCTACTCACCGTTGCACCTATTTGTTTTGAAAAGAACTGCGAAAACAAAACATACTGAAAAAATAAAACATACTGAACTTTTTATACTTATAATTGGTAGGTTAGTGTTTTTTCTAACGCTACACACTCATAGTTCATCAGTGATGCCTTTGGTGTTGCTGATGTCCATTGGCGACGATAGCCACTTACCATCAGGTGGATCTTCAGCTCGTTTGCCGGCTATTTCCATAAAAAAAACACATAGACAAGAACACACTAGTACAACCAGACAGATCATCAGATCGAATCCACGACTCTTCAAATGGCGGTCCGCCATTGCAACCTTTGCGCCACACGGATTATCGAACTTTTCATTTGGTTTTGATTTTATCTTAATTAACAAGTGGTTACGCAGCAACCTATAGCTTGGATCACGTTCTTACTGTTATTACGGAGAAATCTTCAAAAATTTCAAGTTTCAGAGGAGATAATACTAACATTTAATCATAATAATAAAACTGTAACTGATAAATGTAGACTGATAAATGAAGATAACTACCTACATAAGAATCTCTAAAATTAAAACAGAAGACCTTGGCTAAAGCATTCAAAATTCTTTTAAACTGAAACAGCGAAGGCAATATTTAACTTTGTTCCCGTATGTGCATTTTGTATGAAGCCGTGGAGACCTGATTACATAAATTATATTAACAATGCAGATGGTAAGGTTACTGTTTCATACTGAACGAGGGAATCTTCCAGAATTACATATTTAATACCTGTAAGTTTCGCTTCTGGAAAGTCAAGCTTTAGTACCCGGATAAAAAAGGTAGAAAAAAGTTTATATGGAATGGGAAAAAAAATCTATTTTATTTTTGTGTTTTAAATAAAACGAATACTTCATTTTAACTCAAACTTCCTGTAATAATTTAACTAAAACCGCATCCAAATCGGTTAAGCCATTCTTGAGATTAGAATAAACACAGACAAATGACATAAATTCTTAAATATTAAAAACTATTGTTATAGACTAAATATCCCCAATAATTGTTTTTTTACAAGCGACAACTGGTAGTTGTAATTGAGTTATGGCGTGGATTTATTTAGTGGAATTATTTCTTTATTTTTTAATTATTAACCCGTATCCCAATCTTTTTTTTATAAAAGCTTATTTGCATCTCTTTTAATATTTACGAAGTTTCTCTGGCAACAACTAATTTTTGGTTGTGAACGCACTTGTTGCTAGGTGTCTTCTGCGTTCGCACACGAAGTAAACATTTCAAAATTGATTCTTGAAGGACAAGGATAACTCGTCATTGACTCGTTCGTCGTTCCTTATGGTACGCCACGAGCAGAGGTTGGCTTGAACCCAAGATTAAAGCCATCACCTAAAAATACATTAACGACAAATATATTTACAAAGATAATAGGTATTCCACGTAATTCCAAAATTCACCCACGGCAAATTTATTAATAGCTAATGAACCAAAAGCTTGCATAAAGTGAAGTGCATTGGAAAAATTCCAAACGCCTCCGGCCTTGTACCTACATGCAGTCTTGGCCGTGCAATAGCTATTTTGCAATACATTGAACCGGCAAATTGGTAGTTGGGAATGCGGGTCCCGTACGAAACAATCAATAGTCTCTAGAGGAACATTTATTCAACCAGAAAACGTCGATTGTAATGAAAGACGGTTTCTACTTTTTGGCTTCTTAGAATTTATAGCTGTTTCTCTTTTTATTTTTGCTATTTGTAACGTGTTAGATGCCTCGGGCATAACTGATATCTAGAATATCTTGGGGAAATAGTAGTAACTTATCACCATACACTACGTGAAAAAAGCCATCTGCTCTCTTACTAGTAGTAATTAAGTAGTAGGTAATTTAATTAGAATATAATTTTTCAATTAACCTAATTGCTTTGAAGTTTTAATTCCAACCATGATACAACATTTTTCAGGCAGTTTCTGTAGGTTCAAAGCATGACAACTTAAATGACTGCCGTGCGCTTAAACCCAGTGATATTAAGAGCTCCGTATAAAGCAAAAGTAACACGAAATTAGCTATTGACTTTGAAATACTTTGTCTAGAATTAATTTATTTTTAGCAATTTTGCAGTTTAAAATTGATAGCCGGCTAACCAGCAAAAACACGAAAACCATAAGTTCAGTAACTGAGATACAGATCTCTCACACGTAGTTTCAGATTTAAATGTTAGGAGTATGTCTAATTTTTCTAATGAATGAGAACTGATTGATAATATAATTTGAGAGTTCTTTATAATGTTCTCAGCAGTGAAATCAAATTTCAACTACTGTGGACTTTGGTCTTAACCCACCATATTGTGGAGATTTATGAAGCACATCAGAGTGTCCATCTGTCCGTTATGACTTACCTATTTTTATGTAACGATAACAATTTCCACCTTGTTAAACTTCAACAATAATCAATAATATGAATTGGCCACGAAAGGTTGCTAGCATCACAACCAAATACCAACTAAATTCTAATTAACATCTAACTTCTGACTGCATTCGAATTCACCCACTCAACTGAAGACCGCGCCCAAATTTGCTTAACTCTGTTGATTAGAATGGACAGCATCCATGAGTTAACGGTCTTCTAGGGAATGATCAAGTCAAGCAACGTACTCTACAAAAAATTTTGACGTCCGTCTTTACCCCTTTATCCTGCAACATACTCGCATTTTATAAGACGTGACTCGAAAATTCATAATAATAATATGCAGGTAAACATTTCCTCAGAATAGACGTAGCATGAGAGAGGAAAGCATAATAAAATTTTGCACTTCTGAAGGTATTGACATCAGTGAAGTGACGCAATTTCGTAAGATGAAAAATTCTGCTGAGCAAGATGTCATCGTGTGCCAAGTTTCGACAAATGCAGGCCAAAATGTATTTTTGTCGTACGAAAATTTTAAACTGTTCCGTATTTTCAAAATGGCTTCGTGTTGACATTGCTTTGTTAGATTTGCTTGAATATAAGATAAAATAAATGGAAATGTACCTTGCCAAAATTCGTGTAAACATAGAAAAGTACAATTTTATTTTTTAGTCTGATCTCAATTGGATTAACATTTTTCTTTGTAGGTATGTATGTCTATGACCCTCTTCCGCCGAAAAAGTCATCATTCTGACCCTTAGGGGTGCGTGCAATAAGTCAAGCATTTTGTCTCCTTTAATTTAAGGCATTTTGTCACGATACGTGACTATATAAAATAGGGGTCTCGGCCCCCATTGTGGTCGCTTGTAGGGTCTTTTTGATCGTAGTTTTTGTTTGTCTTTTCCGTGTAGATTGGCCGCTATCAAATTTGTAACACTTTGTCTCTTACTTTCTCTTCACATTGTTATCCTTATCTCCACTGCCCATTTAAATAATGTCAAATGAGTCTAGGCAAAGATATTAGTATGCGACTTTACTAATCACAGCACTGTTTGCTTTATAGAATGTTATTCTTATATTTATTCACTACATACATACAACTATATTGAAAACCAAGTAAAAATTAAAACAATAGTAATCACTTACTGCTTAGGTAAAGTTTCTTAAACGAATATGAAAAATTAAGGAAGCGAAAAGGCCTTCGACTTGCAAAGTTCCGCTAGAGACTTTATTAAAATCTTATCAAGGGTACCGAACTCGAAATTGGCTTGGAATTCTTCCTTCAATAGACGTCATAAAATTTCCATATACACAAAACAAGTATGTACGTACAGTGTAATATTTTGTTCGGCCGGCGTCTTTTGCATAGAAATCTAAGACTGGCTTTGTTCGGACCTGCAAACAAGCAGATGCCAATTCAAAGGCATTCACTTTTCTTGAGTATGTACCCCATTGGATTGGACGGAAAAGATTTACTATTTTCTTGTTGTCAACGAAGGATACTTCAAGGAATATATTTATGAAACTACCAACTTTTGAATTTCTAAAAACATGAGCCAAAAACGATTCGCAGTATTTTACTAAGAAGACAAAACTCTTAAAACCTTCCATAACCCATGTCATTAATCTATCACATAAATGTCAGCCCAGAGGACATTGAAACCCAATCATAGTTTTCTTCTGCATCGGTCTCTTAGCTATGATGTCAAACTTTATAATAAAAGTGTCTATAAGTAGAGAATTGAATTGGTTTGAATTGAGTTAAAAATTGAGTGGATTTTTTTTTATTTTGATCAACTTAAAAAATGGCAGTTCTATTTATGATTGATACATTATTTTTGTGTTCAATCACACCGATTTTTTTTCTAGATTTTAGACTAATTTACCTGATACTTTCTTTAAATTTGATGAATTATGAAAGCTGAAGCTGGCTGCTTCAAATAAAGAACACTCGGCTGTCTGACTGTAATGACAGAATATTTTTTCCATATTTTTTTTTACACAGCTATTCTGTATTTTATACTCCACTCATCCTCCTGAGATACTCCATATACAATGTTTTCTAACACGCACCGTTTTATTCATTTAGCTCCTATTCCCGGCCAGTTATATTAATTTCATTAAAATTACTTAAGTAAGGACAAAACAAACCAACACGCTCTTTTACAAAAAATTAACTACTCTTATCTAGCAAAAATGTTGTTCAACGACTGAAATGTTTCCACAAACTGTCACCCAGCCAACTCCGACCGTACTCAATATTACTTAACTTTGTCGAATTTAAGTAATCGAGCCATTAACTACAAGTGCTTCTATCTTGAACACTTCACTCATGTCCTGTTCCAACCAAAATGTTTCCTCCAAAATTTAATTCCTTACAACTTTTTACGAAAAACATGATGTGACAAGAAAATTTGCCCTTTTCATATTATCTAATTCCACGCTTGCGTCTGAGTGCGGTTGTTATGGTTCAATCAATTTTCTGTCTTAAGACACACGTCATATAGACTATTTAACAAACACCAATACTTCCGTTTCATCAAGAGGGGCGCAGCTGACGCACGGTTCGTTACATTCGGTTGCAGAGGAAGCAAATTTGATTCTTTGGACGGAATTAGCAATCACGTTCGTCCATTAGCACCTTGAGTTGCAAGACGAAATTAAATTTGTCTATATTGTTACTATTTTTCAGTGGTCCTTAAGTTGGAAATAAGTATATTTTTAATTTGTTAGTAAAATGAATATGTCTTAATTATTGATGGTGCCAAAACTAGTTTTGGCACCATCAATAATTAAGACTTTACGAACTCAGTGTTCAAATTTTTTAATGAAATACGAGTATTTAACAAATCTTTTAACAGACGCATGCTTTTAGCACAAGTAAAGCTTTTTTCAATTTAATAATACATTTTACTTAGTAATAAGATCCATGTTCTAGAACATGCCACGAATAGGCTATTTTCGATTTTGATCGTTTCGTATCAATTTGATCCTCAACTTAATAGTCACGTATGTGAACGTGACTTGTACCCCTTCTTGGTGTGACTTGCTCGATGAGTGAAGGGTACGGGTTGGTTCCGACCGGGGCTGACGGTTTTGAGTCATGTTGTAACATGTATAACTACACTCAAACCCTTGCTGGTCCTGGTGCTTAGTCTGGCGACAAACAAGTATAATAATTAGAGTTGAATGTCAAGATGACTGTGTCTCGTATCACGCTCTTGTGCCATACGGTAACGCAAAATGAGTTGTCTGCTGATCTATTAGTGGGAGCCTTGTTCTCGAAGATAACGATATGATCGTGTCGTTGTTGTCCAATGAGACAGCGTGCAGTACAGTTTCCTAGAAATATGCCTCCATGTTGTCGTTGCCGGTATGAAAACATTGAATACTGCAGTGTGGCCGCACCACTGGAATTATAAATTTTGTCGTTATTGTGACGTCCAATGAAGAAGCGGTGAATCGGATGAAGGTGGATTATGTACATAAGTCATTTTTCGCGATACAACTCAAAAGCTAGGTTGGCTGGGAAATTACTAATTTTCCCTCTAGATCTTTTAGGCAAATAAATCCTAGGTCAGGATCCACGATTTAACATTATCAGCCGCGATCAAAAGTTTATACTATAAATACTTCATATTTTTTCTGATTTCCACATAAACGCTGACTTCGTACGACACGGTTCGTTACACCCAGCTTCTGGGAGCAAATCGGATTGCTCCAGATGAAATTAGCAATCGCTTTTGGCCATTAGCACCTCGTGTTCTACGACGAAGTTATTTGGTGAGCTTAAATTCTAACTGCTTTTCTGACTGTTTGGTGATTAAGGAGTTTCTAGTTTACAGCAATATTTTTGGTATGTGATTCATAGCGACTAAGAGAAAGTTATGTATCTGCGTGTGTGTTTTTAAACGGTTTTATTTAGCTTGCCCTGTTTGTATGGGACATATCTTGCAAGCCTAATTAGACCTATTTTCAATTTATCCAAAGGAATTGCAATTTTACGTATTGCTTTAGTTCTAATGACAATATTTTTTAAAAGTAATTTTAATAAATATTACATTTTTCAGTATTATTATTAAATCATTTATATTACCACTAGTACTGTTATCTGTTTGTCTAGCTACCACGCTCTTGCCGAAGTCATCCCTATCGATTCTTTGTGTTCCGACTGGTCGTTTGAGAGCATGTCTTTCCTTTCTTATCTTTTCTATCTTGGCTTTCTTATCGGTGATACCTTCCCTGTTGTTAAATTCCTTGAGCAGTGGTGACCATTTACCATAAGGTGACTCGTCACCTCGTTTGTCGAATTTACATAAAAACATGACTTTTCCACGAAAAATATATGCCTTAAACATTTTAATCCCCGTCAATAAATAAAACTCACTGTTGTTACTGACAGTGTACGTACATGAATATTCAACGAATTAAACCATATCGACGTATTTCGCTAACGAAAACGTTCGTCGGAAGGGCAATCAGTTATCAGGCCTGCAAATCATGATTCATTAGGACTGGATCGGGTCTTTGAAAGGGATTGCCTATCGCTTTGAGCTATTAACACTCTGATTTACTGAGCCCGACGTTGATTCCTTTAATGTACAGATACCATCTCTTCCGGTGAAGCGATAGGGCAGATGAGTAAATATAATACTGCCAAGATTAAATTCAATGTGATGTTCAGTTCAAAGGTTTATATAAACTCAACTTTGCTAACAACTTAGGTACATACCTAATAATAATAGTTATCTCCATGATTTAATTATTAACACTGGCAGCTGCTTCAATACTTTGAGAACAGATGTAGAATTTTTTCTACCCTTTAATTACCCAAATAACGTAATTCTTCTAAAAAATAATCGACTTAAAAATAGGTATAGGTAACTCAAAAATTGCGTCATATCTCGCTCAAATTTAAATGGGACCACATGACAAGCACCAGCTTTCGAATATAAAAAGAATCATTAAAATCGGTTAACCCAGTAAACAATTATGAGGTAACGTTAAGAGGTATGAGGTAACACACATAACAAATAATTCTTGACAAAAAATAGCTAACTTCAAAATTACGAATAACTCAAAAACTTCTTGTCAGATCTCGCTCAAATTTAAGTGGAGCTACATGGCAAGCACCAGTTTTCGATTAAAACAAGCATCATCAAAATCGGTTCATCCAGGCGAATGTTCTGAGGTAACAAATATACAAAAAAACAGTCGAATTGAATACCTCCTTCTTATACGTATTGAAGTCGGTTAAAAAATGCAGTCGAATTGAAAACCTCTTCCTTTTTAGGGTTCCGTAGCCGAATGGCAAAAAACGGAACCCTTATGGATTCGTCATGTCTGTCTGTCTGTCTGTCTGTCTGTCTGTCTGTCTGTCTGTCTGTCTGTCTGTCTGTCTGTCTGTCTGTCCGTCCGTATGTCACAGCCACTTTTTTCCGAAACTATAAGAGCTATACCATTGAAACTTGGTAGGTAGATGTATTCTATAAACCGCATTAAGATTTTCACACAAAAATAGAAAAAAGCAATAAATTTTGGGGGTTCCCCATACTTAGAACTGAAACTCAAAAATGTTTTTTTCATCAAACCCATACGTGTGGGGTATCTATGGATAGGTCTTCAAAAATGATATTGAGGTTTCTAATATCATTTTTTTCTAAACTGAATAGTTTGCGCGAGAGACACTTCCAAAGTGGTAAAATGTGTGTCCCCCCCCTGTAATTTCTAAAATAAGGGAATGATAAAACTAAAAAAATTATATGATGTACATTACTAAGAAAACTTCCAAAGAAAATTGTTTTGAATGAGATTTAGTAAGTAGTTTTTTTTAATACGTCATAAATCGTAAACCGCAAAAAACATTGATCAAAGTTACAACGAACTACAAGAACTTTTTTAATATGTTACTTGCTGCTACGGAACCCTTCATGGGCGAGTCCGACTCGCACTTGGCCGCTTTTTTTTAACTCAGTTAATAAAAGAAAACAATCCAAAACAAAAATGTCTCCGAGGAAAGTTATTTTTGCACCTCTAAAAATATTGTTTGTTGAATGAAGCTATTCCCCACCCATGTTCGCTCCTCAGCTTATCCCTCGTTCGTCGCATTTATTTCTCTCTTATATCCCTCCTTCTTGTTTTTCGAAAACATACTTCGACGCTCGATGGATTCTCTTGTCCGTCAGAGACGCGTCGTGAAAGGAATAAAAATGCATAAGAGAAACGATATCAATCCCCACGGAACGAATTGAGGTTCTTCAGAAGTAAATTACTGCTTTTTAAGTCTATTTCAGATGCATTGCTCTTGAGAAAGCGTTATCTATCTCACTTGAGAATAAAGCATGAAATTATTGGGAGGAATGAGGAAGCATTTTAATCGTCCATTTTAGTAGAATTTTAGATGGAAATAGCTCCATCATAATAGGGTGATACTGTAGTGGTAATACTAGGGTGACTATGGGTGTAAAAACTGTCTCCATAGTCGGGAACACCTCAATGATGTTTGGCAATGTAAAATTGAGTGAAAAAGCGCAGTAACTTTTCACTTTTGATTTGAAAACACCCTCGATAAAATGGTAATCTCGTTTATCGGTAATGTACAATAAAAAATCTTTATTACGGACAACACGAAAAGTTTTATACACAAACCCTTGCTTGAAAAGTTGAAAACAATTGAAACCGAGCTAGGAAATATAAAGAATTTATACAAGTTTACTAAAACATTATGGAGACTGGGCAAAACTTGAGCGCTGGCAACCGAAGCACGAACATCGAACGAGCGAAGTTTCCAAGTCCACACGAAATGCTTTTATGATTCCTGGAGACACGGTGGAATGGTATTTCTTTCAAGTATTATCTTATCTCCCTGCTGTCGTTTAAAAAAGATATAAAACTTTTATAGCTTAGGGGCCACCCATAAATTACGTCACACTAATTTCATGACTTTTTGATCCCTCCTTGTCACAGCTGGTCACATTTGTGAGACATCTCCCCCTAGTGTGACGTCACATATTATAAAATTTTACACCTAGAAATTATTAAATTAAATCAGCAGTTCTGAGATAAGTTTTATTTCCACTGTTTTTTAATATCTATCTATACATACCAATTATTCGATTTTGAAACGTGACGTCACGAAATTTAGGACCGATCCCACCCCTTGTCACACAATGTCACACTACAGCAACCCGCTCCCCCTCCCCCTAACATGTGATGTAATTTATGGATGGCCCCTTAACTAGTAACTCTTCTTCGTTTCCTGTCGGTAAGGGTGTAGAAGTTTGAAAAAAATATACTGCCTAATACCTATAATTTTTATTATATTACCAGTAACCCAACCTCAGGTACCTGAGTTTTACAAGTACCTTGAAACAACTCCTTTTTATGAGCATAATAACTATATTCTCCCTTATGTATGTGATTAACATACACAAAAAAAATCCGATTGGCACTTCCAGAAATTAACACGTTTAAAAAAAAAAGAACTCTTCACTTTCCTACTTTTATTATTTTTACGATTTGTTGTTATTTTGAGTAGTTATCTAGAATTAGATTTCACGATCCATAAATTTCGTTTCGATAAGCGTCCTATATCGATATCTTGAAAATGTTTTCCGTCTACGTTCTATGAAAATAAAACTCATATTTAACTCTTTTATCAAAGTAAGAAACTACTCGAATCCCGGAACAGAGACTTCATGCATATGCTTTAAAATTTATTGCTTCTCGAGAAACTAAAGTGTTTTTATCTGTTCAAGCTTTATGACAACTTGGCAAGTCTTCCAACTCTTCCAAGTCATAATAAAAAGTATTTTGAATACAGTATGACATTTAGGGCTTGTTTCACAATCTTCAAGTAGAGTCCTGAATAAGCTATTCGCCGGTTAAAGTGACGTTAAAGTGTCATTTTACATACACGAAATGTCAACTTAACCAACGGATAGCTTACTTCGGACTTACTTGAAGATTATGAAACAAGCCCTTAGAATTACTAATTTTAAACTTAATACGTTACTATAGTATACGTCGTGTACTTCAGTGAAATACTTATCAGAGAAATCCCAAAACTATCATTGGTACTCTTCATTAGTTCTACTTCACCGAATAATAGATTTGAATATTTAGTTCATTGCTGAAACTGAATAATCGCTATATATATCTAGTAGCTGCCCGGACAGACTTAGTTCTGTCAAAAGTTTTTTTTATTAAAACCTTCCGTCTATCCTATCTTGCAAGTACGAGTCCATCGCGGACAAACAACGTGACACGTAATTTATATAATATTAAGAAGATAATATCTGAGAAATTCCCTCAATTCCTTGTGGAATTTTCAAAGAAACCAACACGTATATCCTTTAAAAAAATCCAAAACAGTCAATAAATGACGGAATTCTGGGGGAACAACACTGAAGACATCCTATTTTTAAAGTTGATTAATAAATTAATCCGGATTCCACTTGATAATAACGTAGTCCTATAGTAAACAAAGGCTCTAATATCTACCATTAATTTCATATAAATTTAATTTTAAATGGATATTTTAACTCAGCCTCCATACTGTACTAAAAGCAATTGATAAATCAATTATGTATGTATGCGCACTCACGACTAAAAGCTAAAACTGATTGAAAAAATATTTTTGTCTAAAAAATTATTTTATCTCTTTATTCTCAGCTTTCATATGAATAGTTCTGTAAATATCTGGAATTTTTAAGCTCACCTAGTTCTGGTGTGCACAAGACTAAAATACAAAAATGTTTTCAGTGTTGCGACCGCTTTTGAAAGGAACTAAACCGTTTTTAAAATAATATTTACTGTACAACTTAGATGGTAACATTTTTATACTGGCAAGCAGTTTGGCAAAAATGGAAATGTGGAACTTGTACACTCTTTTGTTAATAATCAATCATCCCCTATTTTCGTAACTTTAGGGCGGGAATAAAATTTTCAATTATAATATGGGACCAATTTCAAGACATAGCCTATCCATTAAAAAAAGAATCATCAAAATCGGACCACCCTGTGCCGATTGCTGCGTGATCATACATAAAAAATATACGTGTCTAATTGAGAATATCCTCCTTTTTTTTCGTCGGTTAAAAATAAATAAACAAAAAACACCAACAACATTTCATGTGCTTGCCCCATATTTATTATAAAGTATCCTATCTAATATGTTCCTAATAAATGAACCATTTAAAAAAGGTAAAGGTTTTTTAATTAATAGGTATCAACTATATAATTGTTATAATCTTACCGGTTATCATTTGGCTTGCAGTCGTTAGAAGCTTCACATCGTTGTCAGCGTCTTGAGTCTCCAACCTCACAGTGACGTTCAAAGGGTCGAGTGTTTCGTTTCCAGCCCTCCCATGAAGAGTGACAAGGATAGCAGTAGTCTTCCCAGGCACAGCCACTTCAGGTGCCACAACTGAGAATCCGCTGTGGAAGAAGAATTGCAATTTAGTTCCGTTACTACGCTCGATTAGCTACTACGGAATTGGTTGGAGTCTTAAATTTATGTGTAACTAATGCTACTGCTTCTAATTTATTATTCTATTCCCAAGTTCCTTTTCACATCAATTCATCGTGATATCGAAATGTTTAACTGCTTACTTAAAACCCGCCGCAAAACAAGGGTTTAAAGGTTTGCTTATTTTTACGACCTTGTAGCCCGTATGTTAGCCAGAGGTTTCGGGTTCGAACCCCGAACTGGGTTTATAGTTTAATGTCAGAAAAAAAATATGGATGATTTTGTACGAGAAATTTTATTATACTCGACTTAGAACGTGTATTATGTTTTGACGAAAGAATTTTGTATCATTGATCATTGGGTGTAAACTAAACTTTAATGACTACGGTACACTACATCGAACAAAGATCTAAGCGATAGTTGCTAGTAAGCTAGTGGGACCTCTCTTGGAGGTCATTATTTTCTGACTATGGGCCCCTTACTAAAATCAACCGTGAATTATTTAAAATTATTAGTTTCCTCTTATCTAAATATCCGACAAACAAGTGAGCCACTTTACGATAAACGGTAACGGTCGTCCATAAACATCAGCAACACCAAAGGTATCACCGATGTGTTAGCGGTCTGAAGTGGGACGCATTCTTTTTGGATCTCCTTGTGTATTTGTAATTTTATCATCAGTGTTATAGTTATCCCTGAATGGCCATTACCACTTACTGCCATGTGATCCATCTAACTAACTTTAGGTTTATTTGCACTAAAAAATGAACGATAATTTGATGTCATTCAAATATTATTAAATAGTGTGGGTGTTTTCCATGAATTTTGTTCACATTCCGGCTATTATACTTAATTAAATTGTCGAGCTTTTCAAGTTCCTGGAAATCCTCTGTGGCTTAGATAAGCATTTCAACGTTGAAATTATTTAATTTCCACGGCACTGTGTGCGTTGAAATTTCTCAGAATTGTCACATAGAAGCAAAATCGAAATAAAAGCATACAGTCCAATGAAAGATTAAAAGGAATGCTTGAAACAAAAGAATAAAATCACGTAGATGGGATTAATAAAGTTACAGCTACAGAGAGGACATTCTTCAATGCCAAGTCAGAGGAAGAATGACCAAAGAGAAATAAAAGACTAACGAAAGTAGTACGAGTTGGCATATTGAAAAATCTAGTTCCGAGAAGCAAGGGGACTGCACTGCGACAAATCGTGTGGACACGTTCGAATTATTGTATTGGTGTGTACAGAATACCGAATTTGTTTCAAGTGAACATTCGTGCGACTTCGATACAATCTGTGTATGCTGTAAGAATTCGTTTGTTTGCACGTCTGATACTATTTGGCTAGTTTGCAAACTTGGAGATGTCTATCAATAGATATCTATGTATATATTGATTATATTGCATCTGTAGGGAATATTTAGATGGTTATTTTGTTTCATTAATATAGCAAATAATATATAGTTTGCAGCTGTAAACTTTAGGTTTTAGGCATTTTGGTATTAACTTTATCATAATTTTATTTCGATTAGTCCTTTTTTCCCCTGTGTGTGTCCCTTGATTAGTTGGTGGTAGAAAAGTAAAAGACTTATTCCACCATGCCAGTCTTACTGATATGTAGCTTTTCACATTGTTGTAACTTGGAGCAAGTGATAATTAATTTTATATATACAAATACTTCTGAGTATGTTTAAATATTAAAGATGCATATGAAAAAAAGGATTCGAATTTGAGGCATCTGGTAGGGAATTAGACGTCCAAACCTAATTGACATTTATTACTGCTTTTCACTGCTAAACAAACTTGATATCTTAGGATGTTTTCGGTACAAAAGACGACGCATATCCGCTGTGTCACATCACAAAAGGTGAAGTTTAACTTGTTGCAAATATAAAAACGGGCAAAGAAAGACTTAAAAATAAATGTTCTCTCGTTTCAAACATGAGCTGTGAGCGTTGAACAGCGAAGCGACAACTTGTGGAAGTAGCTCGTTATAACTTCAGAATGCTCGGGGGATGCCGATGTTAGAAACCTAGAGAGCTTCAACTTTATATCCATCCATATTAATCACGAGTAACCGCCCTCGCTTTGCTTCGGTTTTCTTATTTTTTACACCTTGGGTTACATTATTGGAGTTTTATTAAGGATCCCTAATTTTTTTTAAATATAATATAGCCTATGTTACTTGGGGATAGTGTAGCTTCCTAACAGTGAAAGAATTTTTGAAATCGGTTCAGTAGTTTCGGAGCCTATTCAATGCAAACAAAAAATCAAATCTTTCCTCTTTATATATTAGTATAGATAAAATCTGATTTGTTATTCCGACTGTTTAATTTTATGAAATCATGACCAAATATATAGAAACGACTGATACGATTTTATATTGAACATATTCAGAATTAAAATTAGAATTTAGAAAACTAGTAATTTAAGTAAAACTAAAATTAAAAAGTCAACTTGTTCAAGGTCATAAGAACACTAACAAATATTTATTGATTGTTAAAATTCTTGTAATGTTTAAACAATTTTATGTTTGGATAAAACTATATTGAGGAGTTTTTTTCCAAGGATAGTTCTATTACATTTTACCTTTTTCTGGACTGTTGCCAGTAGATACTTTTATCTGAGATTAGATACTGCTCTCTAGGCAACTCATAGTGCAGAAGGATCTTTCTACTGCGGAATTATTTTAGTAGTGTAACGTTAACTATGGTATGGAATACTCGAGGACTGTGTTTAAAATACATCTCATACTTATCATAAATTAATACATCCACGATGATAAGCGCACTAATTTAGTAAATACTAAGTACCATTGTATTATAGAAAATCTATTTTTACTACTCACACTAAAACTTGTCAATACTACAAACAAAAAAGAAAATCGGTTGAAAAACAGAGAAGAAAAAGTTGTTTTCTCTTAGGTATTTTTTGTCTGTTTATCTGTCTGTTTGTCCGAGCTAATCTCTGGAATGACTGAACCGATTTTAATGGGATTTCTATTAAAAGATATAGGAGGTTATAGAGCAACAAATGCTATTTTTACCCCGGATTTATGCGGCTAAATCTTCCACGCGATGTCGTGGGTTCAGCTGGTCTTTAATATTTTTAAGCTTGCAGGTACATGAACATGAACCGAACAACATAAAAGTTGTAATAAAACTTATTCACGCAAATAAACTTTGTTACTTGAATTTTTTACAACCACACGAACCTACAGTTTTAACTTGATGAGGGTTGTAGGCCGTATGTCGGATACATCCGCTCGAGGATTTAGCCCCGTTGAGACAACCATTTTTTATTTTCGGATCATGGGTTCATTGCCTATCATTTCTGTGATCTTCAGAACTTTGAGCAGTTCGTTCGTTCTACATCACTTCGCTTTTTTGCTGATACTGGGAATAAGTTGGTAATTGAGAGAATTTGTGAAAACATAGATGTTTTATTCATAGAATAAATTCTTTGAGACGTGTAGTATTACTATCTTAATCCTAACCTCGTTATAAGCTTAAGAATTTTATTATAGACTTGCTTTGCTTCGGTTTTCTTATTTTTTTACATCTTGGGTTATATTATTGGAGTTTCATTAAGGATCCCTAATTTTTTTGAAAATTTAATATAGCCTATGTTACTCGGGGATAGTGTAGCTTTCCATTAATGAAAGAATTTTAAAAATCGGTTCAGTAGTTTCGGAGCCTATTCAATGCAAACAAAAAATCAAATCTTTCCTCTTTATATATTAGTATAGACAACCCGATAGTCAACTTGGTGGAACCCAAGGTCGGTCCCAAGTTCGATCCGAGATTCTATTTATGCGATGAATAAATGTTAGAGAAAACTACTGGTGATAGAGAGTGTGTGAAAGTATGTATTAATTTATTATTTACATGTCCGTCAGTTTTTTTCATAATTATTGGTCACCTTTCTACTTCACGGATGGGTTGGCTGAGAGAATCCTGTTTCAGGTAAGTTTTAGTATTACCACAGAAGAAATAATAGTACTATATACATATAATTGGTATTACCATAAAACAACGGATATGTTCGATAAAAATCGAATGTGGAAGAACAGACACGTAATTTTATAAACATAAACATATTTAAAACATAATTATACGAGTACACATTGATAGTACGAGTATTTGAATTTTAAAATTAATGGGTTAACCACGGACGTAAAAAGAGAATGGACGTAACCTTGTCTAATCGAGAGTGAAGCATAGCAATGACAGCTCGCTTACCACGTGTGCGTAATTTTGTAATTTTTGATTCGCGATAGTGTCAATGTAATATAATAGCAGTATGGTGTTAATGTGTGAGTGTGTACTTGTACGAATACAGAGTTGGTATTACTATGGGTGCTTCACTGAATTTGTTGTTGGGATTACGTCCGTCTTTTTTTACGTCCGTGGGGTTAACTTACAACTATTGCTTAATATTTCAAAACATAACAATGTCCAGATAACATAAAATGTTTTCAAAATAAAGTACAGCAATTTAACTTTGAGTAGCATGACAAAGAGTACAATTTGCCGCGTTCGTTTGTCTTATAAAAGCTTTGTGGCGAAAGTTCAGCCATGTGCTATAAATAAAACGAGAGACCGTGTTCTCGACAAATTTACTGAAAAAAACACTTCACAATCATTAGTTTATTCTTGTTTTTAAGATTTTGATTGTGACTCTTGTCATAAACACAGTGTAAAATTATAAGTCATAGATTTATTTTTTTAGAATTTTAGTGATTCCATCAATTCCCTAAACTATCGGTAAATCGATTTATATGGTGGTGTTCTGTTCACAATAATGATAGTAGCACCTGATACTTTAACTATAGCGCTCTCTATCTAATAAGATACTATCTCTAGATAATAAAGGTCGATGCATACGTGACGTGGACGGGACGGGGACGGGACGGGACGTGAAGTTTCAGAAACATCGTTTCATAGAAAATATAAACGATAGCGCATACGCCACGGAGGCACGCACGGGACGGGAACGGTACACGCACGTATATTTATGCCCCGTCCCGTCCCCGTCCCGTCTACGTTACGTATGCAGCGACCTTAATTACTCTTTATATTCTACATCATGGTATACCTGTGTGCTAAATTTCATGAAAATCCGTTCAGTATTTTTTGCGTACAATAACAACAAGTATGGATACAAACTTTCTCATTATTATTTAAATATGATACGATTGATTTCAAACATTTTTGTACTTATTATTTGTCTGCAGCTTACTTACACTATTCTACATTCACATCCAAAAACTTGTTTACTGCTATCACAAAACATTGTCACCCCAACCCGAGAGCTAACAATTTTTTAACACCACCGTATATTGCGAAGTTTATGAATGTAGTTCATTAAACAGAAGTTTTAATAGAAACTTCGTCACTCTTAATGAGCTTAAACGAACTTTCCATGTTCATTTGTCTTTTAAAGCTTTTGTCATAGCTAACTTTCAACTATGAGCTGCAAATAAGCGAGTGCCGAACGAGTGTGCTATAACTTGTGGAAATAGCTCGTTATAACTTCTGCCTCTTGGCTCTCAGGACTCTCAGGTCGCTTGAAATTTTCATTCTAATAACCAGTATAGTTCGCTGTTAGTTGATCTGGCAAACCGCTATAACTGTTATGATTAGATTTATTATTATAAGTTTCCGTCCAAGGCTTTGGAAGACTGGTTTAATAGAACGGAATCACAAACATGAAACGACCCGCGAGGCGTAATGTTATCATGCCGGACCGTCCGCGACGTACCAAGGGTCCTGGGTTCGATCCCCACCGAGGCGAAAATTTGAATGATGAGTACGAACTTCTCTTCTCAGTCTGGGTGTGTGAGTTCTTAAATTTGTGTGTTGATCATGGCATCCACGGCACAAGAATTCCTAGTGTGTATATAAAAAAAATGAACACATAATCCGAGGGGAACTGCTGAACAATGCATGATACAGAAATTTTAATTGCTTGCTTTCTGCTTCGATTCTTTTTGACTACGATAGTCACTATTTGTAGGCTGCTCGTCTTCTTCAATGGAAATAGCCGACAAAGCTGCTCCTTTGTAGGCAGTGATGCCTTTAATTTTATCGTTACCTTTGCAGGATACTATTTACTAGTAGTAGATACCTTAGATGGTCGACTGCAGAACCGTGTAAAAGAATTATCAATTTCTTTCAGTTTAAAGTGTGTCATTAACAGATTACGATCCGTGGCTTTGAAGGATAATATTTTAAAACTTTCCTCCACATGGCTTAAAAGACGACCATTCTTCACCAAATGGTAAAATACCTTTGTCAGTCGTACGTATGTAAAGCTAAATTCAATTGTACTTTCTCCAAGAAAACAAAGGACAATTAACAACGTTCCAAAACGTGGTTTTAAAATTAGTCTATAAAGTAGTTTTTCTGTTCACTAGACTCTTTAGTGAGAGGTTCGAATAAATGTCCTCCTACTTAAACGAGGATGTGCTTAACAAAGTGAATCAGGCTCTCTGAAACTTCCATTCCATTTATCTTTTTTAAGAAAAACAGGTAGCACGCAGCATTGAGAATTTTCTCTGTTCTTTTCTAAGTGGGTTGTCTCTGACATAGTCCGTTTTAAAGATTGAGCGATGAATTTCAATTCAGTAGTTTTGTTAGTAGTGTCTACATATTTAGAAGTAAGTGGATTATGTTATGGAAATACAATTTGTAGTCTACTTGACATTGCTGTTGCAGTCTACAGGGAGGAGAACAGTTAAGAACAGTTCATTGTTACTTCAATTGGCCGCATTTTTTTCAGAAACGAGCAGGAGGGCTATTCTCTAAAATACAAACTCGAAATCGAAGCTTACTCAAGTGAGACTCGAAAGCGAACTTGCATCATCTTGATATGTCATTCTCTAATCATTTAGTACGCACTTGCGAAGTGAAATGAATCTCGAACTTGAACTTCAATTTTGACATTCATCGCGGATTCCGCTGTCGAGTTACGAAACAGAATAGGCTTGCTGATGTTAACTTATATCAACGACACCGAAGGCCAAAGATACCCCAAAAGGCATCATTGATGTGTTGCCGGCCAAGAAAAAGAAAGAAATTTGCTAACGCAATGAAATACCAAACACATTTAGCACTCTATTGCACCCGTATTACCGCTATAAGTGCGTTCGAACGTCAACATAATACATACTCATAAACTCATTTCTGTTTCCCCAAACATAATATGTTCTATTGTATAAGGTTTATATCCAATGGTTTTCACAAACAAGCAATAGACGGCATGGAGGGCTTACAAAGCTCCGGGGAAAGCTTATTGCACGAAAGCTTCCGATCAAACCGGCAGACTTAATCCGCATCTCCAGGAAGGTAAATTCGCTTCTATTGACTTATTTTATATACTTCTTCAATATATATTCTTCGGTCTTCTTTTATATTTCAACAGACTAAAAAGAGTTTCAATTTTATTTATAATCAGGTTAAATCTATTGCGAGTGTTGACTAGGTAAGTACCTATCGTTAAAACGATTTTTTTTATACTTACATTAAGTTAATGCTTGACCACAATCCCACCTGATGGTAAGTGGAGATGTGGTCTAGGATGGTGAGCGCACTAACTTAATAAAAGCCTATTCACTCTTTTCTTGAATACATCCATACATACGATGGTGGGTATCAACTGGAGTCCTGTATCTAAGTTCGTGAACTCAAATTAAATCTATACTAATATAATAAAGCTGAAGAGTTTGTTTGGTTGAACGCGCTAATCTCAGGAACTACTGGTTCGAAATGAAATTTTTTTTTGTGTTTGATAGTCCATTTATCGAGGAAGGCTTTAGGCTATATAACATCATATGTTTTAGTAGTTAGTTTTTTCCACAAATTGACGCGGGTGAAACCGCTGAGCACAGCCAGTTAAAAATAAAACCTGATTTTCTTTGATAACAATGTAGGTGTAGAAATTAAAAAGCTTTTTCTAAATTAACGCGTATTACCCAAGACTAATATTACTTACGTTCAGGTGAGATTTTTACTTGATATTTTTTAAGCAGAAAGAGGTAAAGTAATAAATTGGGAAAAAGTCACCGTTTAAGGTACGCGTCGGGTATTAAGCCCGATGGAAAATTTTCCCGTAGAACCTTTATCCAATACGTAAAGGTGAAATCCATTTGGCTAGCTAATGGCTATTCGAAAAAAGGATCAGTAGGAAACTCTTAAGATTAGTACAGAAATTTTGAAATTAAGAAATTAATTTCTGTTGGAATTATTAAGAAAATAATTCCAACAGAAATTCGGTACTTTACGACAAATAGTCAGCTGGATTTAAATCGGTGTTCACCATGCTTGCAAATTATAGGATGAGAATATTTTTTTATCTCGGAAATTTCATACATTAAAGTTCCACGTTTTTTTCTACAGTTTTAATTCCTAAAAAAGCGGCCAAGTGCGAGTCGGACTCGCCCATGAAGGGTTCCGTAGCAGCAAGTAACATAATATAAAAGTTCTTGTAGTTCGTTGTAACTTTGATCAATGTTTTTTGCGGTTTACGATTTATGACGTATTAAAAAAAAACTACTTACTAGATCTCGTTCAAACCAATTTTCGTTGGAAGTTTGCATGGTAATGTACATCATATATTTTTTTTAGTTTTATCATTCTCTTATTTTAGAAGTTACAGGGGGGGGGGACACACATTTTACCACTTTGGAAGTGTCTCTCGCGCAAACTATTCAGTTTAGAAAAAATGATATTAGAAACCTATAACACAAAATTACTCAATTTAGGTATAAAAACTGTTTATTCGCGTTAAACACATACACAGGTTTGCATACAATAATTAACTGAATTAATATAAATTACAATAATGCCGTAAATCACTCGCAACAACATGAATCGAAGGCGGTTAGCCATTAACTTTAACATAAACCAACTCTAGACCGCAAGACTGAAGACGCCACGCCGTACAACATTTTGGCGGGCCTCTTCGTCTGATTCCTATTACCATTTAAACAGGATAGCAGAGGACGCAAACTGACCAATTGATACAGGAGTGAGTCCCCGCGCATCGCCCTGATTGGCCGATGTAGAAATCAGGCGATCCGCAGGACTCCTCGATTCGCTATTACACCCGCGATGCCTTAACGTTGTATCTTTAAGGTCTAAGCAAATTACCGGGAACTAATGAAACCAAATTCGTTTGTAATTTAAAACTCCCGCGCTACATCCTCCCCCTATAGCCCTACTCAGCGCCCTCGCAGTTGGGCTAACACTCGGTGATAAACCTACGGGGTCTACCGCGCCTACGCTTTTGCCTAACTTTCTCCGCGCTGTTAAGTAAACGACTCGCATATTCAATAGGCCTTTCGTCTGGGCCCTCCCCCTGCATTAAAACCGCCCCCAGACAGTATCCACTACTATCTGTACAGAGGACAAACGGTTTAGTCTCGTCCGCCTGGCGCAGTATAGGGGCCGTCACCAACAGAGACTTTATCTTTTCAAACGCCTCTTGTCGCTCCCCATTCCAACTCCATGGACAATTTTTCTTTAAGAGATTTGTGAGGGGCCTCGCCACCTCAGCATAATTATTTATAAAACGACGGAACCAACTCGCCGTCTGCAGGAAACGCTTTAACTCCTGTATGTTGAGAGGGGTTGCCATATTTTGAATCGCTGCTGTCTTCCCGGGATCCATTTGGATACCTCCCGGAACAATCACGTGGCCTAAGAATTTCACGTGATCGCATGCAAAATGGCTCTTCTCTCTATTGACACGCAGCTTGAACATTAGTAGCCTGTCGAAGACTGCCCCCAGATCAGCCATGTGTCTCTCAAAAGGTCCGGGGGATAATACCACCAGGTCGTCTAAGTAAGCTAATAGCTCTACTCCCTTGAGATTAGACCGGAAACGGTCGATGAGCCTCTGAAACGTAGCGCCAGAGTTCCGCAATCCCATAGGCATACGTTTAAACCTGTACGTACCTAGTGGGCTCGTGAATGCGGTTTTGTCCTGATCCTCGGGTGCTACATTCACCTGGTGATATCCGGATCGCAGATCCAGCGTTGTCATGTACTCGCTGGTCTTGGCTGCGTGAAGTATATCCTCGATGCGAGGAAGTGGATACCGGTCCGGCTCCGTCACTGCATTCAGCTTCCTGTAATCAATGCAGAGCCTCCACCCACCATCTTTCTTCGATACAAGAACAACGTTTGAGGCCCAAGGTGACTCACATTCTTCAATAACGTCATCTTTCAGTAACTTCTCCAGTTCCTTCTCTAAAGCGACTCTCCTATTTTGAGACAATCGATACGGCGGCGACGCGATAGGCTCCTGACCAGGCCTTACCTTTATATAATGCGTAGCGAACTCCGTCGCCGGTCCGTTTAAATCAAACTGAGCTGACCTACTGTTAATGAAATTATTTAAAGTCCGTTTCTGCGCGAGATTGAGCTTAAGGCCTTCATCGTCGCGCAAAGAAAGGCTTCTAGACTCTGCGAGCATCAACTCCGTAGCAGGTGACTTCGGTGAGTATTCCTTTTCAAAACTGTAATACCTATCGGGCATGTCCGCGAAAGTCCATTTACCCTGCGCAATATCCACAATAATACCCGCGCGGGAAAGAAACTCAACACCTAATAGTGTTCTTGTATTGTCCCCAGGTAGGACCAAAAAATCTGCTGGTACCCTACGTCCCTCTAATGTCACCGTTACCCTAGCTTCTAACAACTTCCTCTCTACTCGAGAGCCGTCAGCTAACCGTATACGAGATTCGATTTCTCGGAACTTTACACCAGAATCGACCAATATTTTATAAAGCGACGGACTGGCAATGCAATGTGTGGCGCCGGTGTCCACTATAGCCACACCGCAACGGCCCATAATGTTCATTTTTATCAAAGGTTGCGATGAGGTACTACGCGTTGCCGCGCTACAAGCGTGCGCTATCGACGCCTCAAGGTGTGAGTACCTACTGTCGACGACAGGTCCGCGCGTATCACGAACCTCGCCATTTCCGTCAAACATACCTACAACCTCACACTGTGTTCTTTGATGCCTATCGTTAAACCTAGACTGACTATAACTACCTACGACTTCGGATCCGTGTCCGATGGCAGAGCTACACTCGTCACGTTTACGTACACTGCTAGACCTACTGTCAACACTATCAAACTTATCGAAAACGTTATCGTATCCGACGGCAAATTCGTATCCGTTACGCATACTATCATTACTAGCCTTACTCTCTCTAGTCAAATTACCTACAACATCGGAACCGTATCCGACGTCGGTGCGCATACGTTTGGTGTTGGATCCTTGTCTATTATCAATATTATCATTCCTACTACGTGTGTCAACAATATCCGATACATCGGACCCGTATCCGACGTCGGTGCGCATACGTTCCGTATTGGACCCTTGTCTTTTATCGATATTATCATACCTACTACGTGTGTCAACAATATCCGATACATCGGATACGTATCCGACGCCATCGGGTCTTATCTCAAAGTTTGTCCCTTGTTTAACACTACACGTATCATAAATATCGAAACCACCCATCACATCGGATACGTATCCGACGCTGCCAGGCCTATTTATATCGTTAGAATTTTGCCTACAACTGGATTTCACGGGTTTAACCTTGTAGTCCGTTTCGACACTCACTACATTAAAATCCGTAGGTTTAATATTGTTACTCTTACTATTACAGATATCGCATTTCGACTTAATCACTCCCACTTTCCCGCAACCGTAGCAACGGATAACTTTACTGGAACCGACATTCGGTCCCCGGTTTAGGCAATTATCCGCCGCGTGTCCAAACGTTTTACCTACATTGCTACGGGCACGATTAGCACGGGACCTACTACTCGTGCTTTGAGTTGTGACAATGTTCTCGTTATTCGACTTAGTTACAGAATTGTTGGCATAAGATCGATTTGCACATACCTCGCTAACCTCCCTGGCTGCGTCCTCTGCTATCCGTGTCCTCTCGAGTAAATGGTCGAGATCTACAATGTTTTCGCGAGGAACGCGCTTACGAATGCGGCGGTCGAGGAGTCCATACACAATATCTACCTGGACCTCCTCGGCCAACCGGTAGGGAAATTGTGCCATAAGGGCTCTTTTACCACTAATAAATCTATCGCTAGGTTCCGCACTTTGTACACTGCTAAACACTTCACGAAACACTTTATACGCTGGCCTTGAAGCCCCGTACATGGCGCGCAGACGCGACTTCGCGTCTGCCCACGTCGACACGCTGCCTCGTACACCTCGCCACCACACCGCAGCGTCGTTGGTGAGCAGCATTGGAACACCGCGCAAAGCGTGCTCGTCTGACACGTTGGCACACTCCTTATAGACGTCGACGGAGTCCAGGAAAGCCTCCAGAACTTCCGGGTCGTGTGAGGCGCCGTCGAAGCGCGCGGTGCACCTGGTGAAGTTGCCGGCCACCGCCTCGCTCCTTACGAACGGTGACAACATCGCAGCCGCCACTGGCTGTGATGACACACCTGGAGACGACGCCTCGGAGTGCTGAGCTCCACGAGGCGCCGTTAACAACGCGCTGACGAGGGCCCTGTTGGCCTCCGCTTGCGTCTTGGCGATACTCTCCAACAGATTGGTGACAAATTGGTCTGAGAATGGCGTAGGTATTGATGCCGCTCCGACCGGCGCCTTGTCGGCGACGTCCGAGGTCACATCCACGGCGTCCACACCGTCCACACCACCTTCCTCCTGTCGTTGCTGCTGTTGATGTCTTGTCGTCGGCATTTTCGAGTCCGTCACAACGAGACCGTGACTCGAGCACAACAACCACTGTTACTGGATAGCGGATACCTAACTATATCTCACTCACAGTTCACTATCAACACACGAGCTCGTAATTCGGCCACTAGTTGAGCGCCATTATACCACAAAATTACTCAATTTAGGTATAAAAACTGTTTATTCGCGTTAAACACATACACAGGTTTGCATACAATAATTAACTGAATTAATATAAATTACAATAATGCCGTAAATCACTCGCAACAACATGAATCGAAGGCGGTTAGCCATTAACTTTAACATAAACCAACTCTAGACCGCAAGACTGAAGACGCCACGCCGTACAACATTTTGGCGGGCCTCTTCGTCTGATTCCTATTACCATTTAAACAGGATAGCAGAGGACGCAAACTGACCAATTGATACAGGAGTGAGTCCCCGCGCATCGCCCTGATTGGCCGATGTAGAAATCAGGCGATCCGCAGGACTCCTCGATTCGCTATTACACCCGCGATGCCTTAACGTTGTATCTTTAAGGTCTAAGCAAATTACCGGGAACTAATGAAACCAAATTCGTTTGTAATTTAAAACTCCCGCGCTACAAACCTCAATATCATTTTTGAAGACCTATCCATAGATACCCCACACGTATGGGTTTGATGAAAAAAACATTTTTGAGTTTCAGTTCTAAGTATGGGGAACCCCCAAAATTTATTGTTTTCTTTCTATTTTTGTGTGAAAATCTTAATGCGGTTCACAGAATACATCTACTTACCAAGTTTCAACAGTATAGCTCTTATAGTTTCGGAAAAAAGTAGCTGTGACATACGGACGGACAGACAGACAGACAGACAGACATGACGAATCTATAAGGGTTCCGTTTTTTGCCATTCGGCTACGGAACCCTAAAAAATGGACACTAAGTAATTTTATTGGCTTAATATGACTTTATTTTATCATCACAAAAAATAAAAATAAAATAAATAATATCACAAAATGGACTCCCAAACCTTGATTTAACAAACAATTAAAATTTAAAAAGCCCCCCACAGTTTCATTTACACAAAATATAGCTAAGAACAATTTCGATTAGTCACCTTTCAAACAAAAAAAAAATTAAAAAAAAATCAAAATCGTTTCATCCGTTTGGGAGCTACGATGCCACATACAGACATACAGATACACAGATACACAGACACACAGATACACAGACACGTTAAACTTATAAAACCCCACTTTTTTGTCGGGGGTAAAAAAAAAACAAAATTTGAAATAACAAATCAAAATGTTTTTATTTTATCAGTACTTTAAAGCTGCTTGACATAATTCTTGAATTAATTTTAAGCCTTCCTACTTGTGTTTCGTAAATAAAACGTAATATTTTAAAAAGAACCCCATCGCACTCTATTACTTTAAAACTCAAACAGATTTTACGCTCTCCGTAAATCGGGGTTCACTAAATTACCTAAAGTAAATTCACACCCCTGCCTTACCTACTATATTTCTTAAAGTCTTAAGCCGCTTAAAATCTGCACCGTTAATTTTTCAAAAGTCCAAGGGGCGTTGTATAACTTCTAAACAACAGTTCAAGGACTCATTTTGTAAGGAAGAGTCATTCTGCTAACGAGATTAAGTTGGTTACAGACTCGTTGTAGCGTTAATGTTAAGAACAGATTAGAATAATGGATGATTAAGTTTATGTCACGTTTCGCGAAAACAGAGAATATTTAGATGACGACATCATGACAACGTTGCATTCTTTTACTTGAAAATTTTATAATTAAAATTATAATTCTGTCATTATAGCTGCGGCCTATCAATAGCCGAACGAAGAGCCCACTTTATCCTTCGGTGATAAAGTCAATATTCTACAAAAACTAACCTAACTTGAACAAAAAAATCATATATATCGATTAAATCAAATTATTCTTGTCTTAATTCTGAGCTACTTGTAAATACTCGTAATAATTACACTTTCTATGTAACTGTAAAAATCAACTTATCTTAATAATTTCGTGAGTCAGAAAACTTCATCAGCTTTTTCTTTGACGGACATTTACTAATGATACTATGGAAATTCATTAATGAATCCTGAAGGAGCAGGGCATCCTTTTCACTATCTTCCTGATTGTGACAGCGACGACATTTAATTTGTTAAGTCACTAAATAGGATGTTTTATTGACAGCTGTAAGTATGTCTCGAGAAAATCTATGGAGAAATTGTAGCATTTAACTCAGTAACTGATAAAATGTAATTATTATTTTACAGGTTTACACAAGTTTGTATATTTTTTTATCTCTCCTAGAAGAACCGTCTTCTGCCATTTTGGATGCAATCTATGCCTCCCAATCCTACGTTTAATTATTTTTATACAGATATATTTGACGATAAATTCTTCGCTTGATGATTCATTTAAATAAAAAATCGATTTTTAATCACATTTAAAATCTAATATTAAGCATAAATAATAAGAATGCATAAGATAGCTATTAAAGGGTTAATGCATTAAAAAAAAAAAGAAATGGTCAAAATGTTTCCTGAAATCGAGCGTATTTATATTACGTCAATGCTATATCAAAGTTTAGCGTACTCTCTATTTAAAATATTCTCTACTAATATCACAGAAGACCTAATTAGTACTTATAACAGTAACTAATACTAATACAGAAGATGAAAGAGATAGCGTTACAATCTATATCTGTATTTTAAAGTCACGGGTACTCCCTCAGACCTAAAAAAACGACGGACGTAATCCCAAGAACAAATTCAGTGAAGCACCCATAGTAATACCAACTCTCTATTCGTACAAGTACACATACCCACACATTGACACTTCACTGCTTCAATCGCGAATCAATATTACGCACACATGGTAAGCGGGCGGCCATTGCTATGCTTCACTCTCGATTAAACTAGGTTACGTCCGTCTTTTTAGGGTTCCGTAGCCAAATGGCAAAAAACGGAACCCTTATAGATTCGTCATGTCTGTCTGTCTGTCTGTCTGTCTGTCTGTCTGTCTGTCTGTCTGTCCGTCCGTATGTCACAGCCACTTTTCTCCGAAACTATAAGAACTATACTGTTGAAACTTAGTAAGTAGATGTATTCTGTAAACCGCGTTAAGATTGTCACACAAAAATAGAAAAAAAACAATAAATTTTGGGGGTTCCCCATACATAGAACTGAAACTCAAAAAAATTTTTTTCATCAAACCCATACGTGTGGGGTATCTATGGATAGGTCTTCAAAAATGATATTGAGGTTTCTAATATCATTTTTTTCTAAATTGAATAGTTTGCGCGAGAGACACTTCCAAAGTGGTAAAATGTGTGTCCCCCCCCCTGTAACTTCTAAAATAAGAGAATGATAAAACTAAAAAAAATATATGATGTACATTACTATGTAAACTTCCAACGAAAATTGATTTGAACGAAATCTAGTAAGTAGTTTTTTTTTAATACGTCATAAATCGTAAATCGCAAAAAACATCGATCAAAGTTACAACGAACTACAAGAACTTTTATATTATGTTACTGGCTGCTACGGAACCCTTCATGGGCGAGTCCGACTCGCACTTGGCCGCTTTTTTTTTTCAGGTACGTGGGTACTCCATAGTTTTAATTACAACACGAGCATGGCAATTATTGCATAAAATTAACTTTAAAAAACGACGTAATCACTTCAACTTGTACCTAAATAATTTGTCAGCGTATACGAAACACGGGAACAATTAATCATTTTTAGGGTTCCGTAGCCGAATGGCAAAAAACGGAACCCTTATAGATTCGTCATGTCTGTCTGTCTGTCTGTCTGTCTGTCTGTCTGTCTGTCTGTCTGTCTGTCTGTCCGTCCGTATGTCACAGCCACTTTTTTCCGAAACTATAAGAGCTATACTATTGAAACTTGGTGAGTAGATGTATTCTGTGAACCGCATTAAGATTTTCACACAAAAATAGAAAAAAAACACTAAATTTTGGGGGTTCCCCATACTTAGAACTGAAACTCAAAAATGTTTTTTTCATCAAACCCATACGTGTGGGGTATCTATGGATAGGTCTTCAAAAATGATATTGAGGTTTCTAATATCATTTTTTTCTAAACTGAATAGTTTGCGCGAGAGACACTTCCAAAGTGGTAAAATGTGTGTCCCCCCCCCTGTAACTTCTAAAATAAGAGAATGATAAAACTAAAAAAAATATATGATGTATATTACCATGAAAACTTCCAACGAAAATTGGTTTGAATGATATTTAGTAAGTAGTTTTTTTTTAATACGTCATAAATCGTAAAACGCAAAAAACATTGATCAAAGTTACAACGAACTACAAGAACTTTTATATTATGTTACTTGCTGCTACGGAACCCTTCATGAGCGAGTCCGACTCGCACTTGGCCGCTTTTCATTGTAATTTTCCCGCTCAACATGCTATGAAGGGGCTTAGAACGCGAATCATTCTCAAAAGTGATCTATTTAATTGTAGCTACTTCGTAACTGCTGAAAGGGGCCGCTTAATAAGTTTTTCATTGTTGAGAGTAAAAATGCCTGAGCATTAAAATAAATATACCTATATTTCTAGGAAAGCTGCTTAGGGCTTGTTTCACAATCTTCAAGTAAGTCCGAAGTAAGCTATTCGTTGGTTAAGTTGACATTTCGTGTATGTAAAATGACACTTTAACGTCACTTTAACCGGCAAATAGCTTATTCAGGACTCTACTTGAAGATGGTGAAACAAGCCTTTAATGAGATTTTTTTCTATAAATGAAATATTTCGTGCTAATTGCACTATTTTTAACATACTTTAAAAAAGGAGGTATTCAATTCGACTGTATTTTTTATGTATGTTACCTCAGAACTTTTGACTGGGTGAACCGATTTTGATGATTCTTTCTTTAATCGAAAGCTAGTGCTTGTCATGTAGTCCTACTTAACTTTAAGCGAGATCTGACGTAGTTTTTCTGAGTAGTTTTTGGGTTATTTCGAAGTCGGTTATTTTTTTTCAAGAATTATATTGATATCAGTAATGCATTATTTTCACATTAATTGACTTACAGTATTTATATTTTTACTGTCTACAAAATATTTTTGTTAAGTGTCTAAACTTCCCTACTAGGCAACTTTCTCGTTCTTGATGCATGATACAAAGTCCTGCATCTGTATTGTAAACCAATCATGACCCTAATAGCTCCTTTCTAATCCATTGGGACTGCAATTAATTGTCCTTTCGATAAGGCCCTAAGTACTATTTTTGTAATTACCCTATAGTCACTGCCAGCTTAAAACCCAGCAATTCATATACGTTTATTCATTATACCCAGACATTAAAATAGAGTTACTTAGTTACATTATTTAGTTACATAGTTGTTAGTTTCCATTATAATCATTAAGTTTGAAAAATATTGGAATACGTTTGAAAAATAAAACGCGTTTACAAGATAATTGATTAGCATTGCAGCATTTTATTTTCATCCCGAACTTTCAAACCCTCAGGGTAGTCTGGACAGGACTGATGGATGAACGAATTCACTAACAGAATTCCGGTTTTTACGAAACCTAAAAATAGAATAAAATTCGCGCCATTCAATCAACACCATTTAATGAAAAACCAAAAAAAAGAAACCGAATGGCCGACCGGTGTAGATAAAAGTTGCTAGCCAACTATACTATGTAAATAGGCTAACAAAGTTTATACTTTACTGACTTTATACGGTACCCTTTTTATAACAAACCTGACATAAGTTTAGGAACTAAAACCGAGCTCAGAAAAACGCGGGGCCTTTTTATTACACACTTTTATATATGTCTTTTAGACATAATTAATTAGGTGTGCAAGAATAAAACGTTTCTAACGATAGCTGATTTGTCGAAATATGATAAGGACGTCAGAATTTAAGTATAAACATACATACATACCTACATTCATACATGTATAATGTATGCATACATACATACATACACATAGGGACTGTAATCATAACACTCCAAAATAAATTTTACTTCAACAGCTGTATCTGTAACCGTCTTGGATATCTTGGAAAATGAATCTTGCATAAACAAAGGTAATAATATTAATTGTGGACACATAACTGTGGCACATACTCAAGACAGCCTTTGTACTAGTTCTGCGTATTCGAACACAACTGAGAGACTAGCAAATTCAACCAAACTGTACTGAAATGCACTCGCGCTATTGTATACAGAACAATAAACAAACGTACGTGGTTCAATATTCCTAATATCTTTGAATTTGTATTTGAACAATCGTATTGCAATTGGATTTACAGGTTGTTTGTAAGGAAATCTTTTGGAGAAATCAGTTGTTTTACTTTGTAATTGCTTTGTAGAACAATAGCAGTTAAAACAAACATCTATGACAGCTTAATGTCAGCTACTACGATAATCAACTTGGCTGACAATGACGCCATAACGCAGACTGAAGTTGGATGACCGCTAGTTGTGAAATTTCGTAAGTCTGCTTTGGGAGGTATCTTAAGCCTTCAGTTTCCAAGTTATCCTTATAAGGTCTAACCATTATTGTTTAACAGCAGTCATTGTACCTCACTAAAGGCCTTCGAGCACCATAATATTTTTTATACTGCGCGGTTTAATTGCTTCAGGTACCCTCAAATTAAAAGGGACCCATATTTTATTAATTTCTAATATTTTGATGTCAATTCCATCAATTGCTGTTGGTTAAGGTAATGTGCATTCAAATTAATCAATTAACCACAAATCTGTAAAATCTGTTCTTTAATCAAAGAACTAATCCGAATCCAAATTCTGAAGTCCTCCTTGAATGAGCTTCTTTGTCTTTAGGAAGCCTAGATATTTCAGAACGTGATGAAATTCGTAATAATGAAATCTGCAAACGGATAAATTGACAAGGCTTCCAGACTTAACTAGTCAAATTGGCAACGGATCGACAGATTCTTTATATAGTACGTGGTAGTACTAATGTTGTCCTTGATGAAGTTATCGTTATTTTAAATATTATTTTTAATTACAATAGAATAAAAAATACTAAGAATAGTTTTTGTTATGTTTAAGCATTATATTTTTTTAGGAAATCAAAACTCATTATGTTGTTATAAGTATTTTGCATAACAAGTAGTATACTTATTAAAACATAATAAATTATGTAAATTTAACACTATTACAATCAAATCAATGTATATTCGTATTAAATGAACACAGTCTTTTAATACAAATGTACAAAATCTGTTCATGTCTAATACCAATTTGAAGTCGTTTACTTTGACGGTAACCGATTCATCAAGGAATCCTGATTTATTAAAACATAGACACGTAGAAGAAACCTGGTTGACTGAAAGGAAACAAGTGGCCCACGAGCAATTACTGTTCTACTTAGTGTCTAAGTTACCCTTTCATTATCGCGCCATTCGCTGATCAATGAAGGTCACTTGATTGGATTTGTTGCACGATCAAATCCACGATCAAATTTTTACGATTTTTCTACGTATATCTGTATGCAGAAAGAACTTCTTTCTCAGGATTTTCAGAAACTATCAATCTCTCCTTCAATATTGAAGCTGCATTGGTGAACTCTTATGTGTTGCCAATGATAATATGCGTTTGCTATTTGTCTGACTTTCAATGTAAATAAAAGTGTATACATACTATCTTTTATCCGTGTATCCTATACAAATTCTATTGACAGGTTCACAGTTTGTCGGTTCTCTGCATAAAAGTGAAATATTACTCTCAGACAAGTGAGACTTTCAATGTAAAGGCTCCGGGTCAGTGGGTATGAGGGTGGAAAGCGTTGGAACATGAATAATTCATTAAGACGTAATGAGCCTTAGGCCGGTTTTCAGTCACACAGTAAATCTATTGAAGCTCGGCTATTAAAGACGGAATAGTGGCTTCTTTAGAGCCCACTGAATTTCGGATTACAATTTTCAAAGACTAACATTTTTAATAGCCACTTTTAATTCCAGTAGGTGAATCATGTGATGTCGTAATTCGGACAATGTAATTCCATGTTGTACATTTCCATTGTGTTGTGATCTAAATATTTTAATGACATTAATTTGATTTGGATTGACGCTAACTTGATTAATTTCATCATAAACGTCATGAATTTGTTGCTTAATTCGACATGCATACCGGGCTAGTGATTTTGAGTCAATGAGTATCTATTTTGTCCTCAGTGTTTTATAGCATCTAGCTTAGCATATAGTAATATATGCATCTAAAAACTTTTTAGTATTTTAGGTTTCAATGTATGCTTTGGTTCTTTGGCAACGGTAAAAATTTTAACCAGTCTATCTTAGCCCCTTTGTGACCCTATATTCGCCCATGTCTAAAGGAGTTTGGGTAAAGTTGTGGTTGTCCCTAGTACTGCATATATTTTGTATACTTAATTGAAATATATATGTTACCGGCAAAACCCGATTTCAGGTCAAACTAGTTTGGCCTAGGCCAAACTAGTTTATCCTACTCGTATCAGGACAAACTAGTTTGGCCTAGTCTAAACTAGTTGGGCCTAGGCCAGACTAGTTTGTCCCGACACGATTAGGCAAAACTAGTTTCTTGTCAGGCTAGTCGTTAGTTAGAGTAATATTCATTTAGTTGCATATTGTTTACCAAAATGATGTATTAAGTAAGGTTTCGGACCAAATTTATAAAGAAAACGACAAATCATTATAATTACAAAGTTGCTTTGTATGCACTTTTAGGGAGAATTCAGGGGTTTTTGATACACAAACCGGCTTCCAAACGTCTCCGGCGCTGCGGGAAATGCAGCCCCTCCGCCCTTGCGTAACTAACTGCAGGCACTCCATGCTCGCCTACGCAGCTTCGGCTTTTTGGTCGCCTGCGGCGACCAGCCTCAGCCGCTTCGGCTCACATGGTGCCTGCAGTTTGTTACAGCGGGCGGGGGCTGCTCTCCCTCCGCGCCTCCGGGGTTTACATTCACTCTAGGGGTAGGGCAGACTAGTACCACGTGGGGTCGGGGTTGACTAAGTCAGTTCTGTCACCAATTTTGAAAAATTGATAAAACAATTAATAAAGGAAACCATTACAAACGAGGGGGAAATAGAAAATATATTAACAGGTGCCCCACCAGAACCCAAGAAAAAAAGTACTTGGACAAAGAAGAAAGAAGAAAGAATCAACAGAACTCTTTTGAACACAAATCTTCATATTCAGAGGAAAAATTATTAACGTGTTAAGGTTTTTTTGTAATTCTTAAATAAAAATTGCATGTAAAAATTAGTTTTTTTTATCATAATATAAATGTACGAATAGGGAACAGTTACACAGAGGAAACGTTATTATTCGTCTAAAAGTTGTCTGGCCTAGTGAAGGATTTGACAAATGATAAGTGCTCTGAACGTGTTATGTCATCATAATAATCAGCTCCATTAATTCTACCAAATGAAACGTTGTCATACAAAAATTTGACAATCGTTAGTTGTCAAAGTGAAAAATAGGCGAACCGTTGGTTGGCAAGTGATAATCGGCCAAACAATTTTCGGCGAGAAGGCAGGATCCCGTTTTAAGCACAAAGATTTGTCGAATAAATATAAATCCGTAACAATTCGGTTCTAATCAGTTTTAGACTGACGAGAAACTAGTTTTGCCTAATTGTGTCGGGACAAATTAGTCTGGCCTAGGCCCAACTACTTTAGACTAGGCCAAACTGGTTTGTCCTGACACGAGTAGGATAAACTAGTTTGGCCTAGGCCAAACTAGTTTAACCTGAAATCGGGTTTTGCCGGTAACATATACATGAAATTGCTTTAATGTTTTTAAATAACAACGTTAATCTGAGTGTTTGATCGTATTTCATTTCCCAATGTGACAGAAACTCAATGGAACCCTAAACAGAAAGAGCTAGAATCAGTGTTTTCAATTTCAAAATAAATGTTAAGTACCACGGAAAGTGCATTTGGATTTGTTATTACGATTCCATTTAGATGATTGCAGATTATGCGGTAGAGCGAATCGAAATAGGATAAGACGCGTTAGATTCATTGCGCATTGCAGAGCATTACAGAAACGTTTTTATTCATATTTGTTAGAATTATTCACTTCTTTTGACTTTAAAAGAGCATTTAATACAAAGTGAATTCAACTTAAATTCATGAAAAAAAAAAATAACTCAGTATAATTTAAAATTACCTGTATGTTGATATACCGAAATAGAATATTTGAAATAAAATTTCAATTAAGTAATTGCACTAGTCAATAAATTCAACTGAAATAGAATACGCTTGGTTCAATAGCGGTTCGATTCAAAAATACGAAGTGGTATTAATGTTTAGAGCAGCTATTTCGATTCTATACGTACGGCTGGAGCAGTAGACCTCTTTACGGTACTAAATACTATTCGATGTGTAATATTAAACTTTATATTTTTTTATGTTACCATAATATAATAATATGTACATAATATGACCATATCAGCTTTTTAACAGGTGGAAACTACTTATAAGTGATACTGCCATCGTCTTATTTTATTTATTTCCATGCAAAATATTAAAATAGTCGTCCAAGAGATCAGATAATATAATGTAAAATATTAAAATAGAAAAAATATAATGAAATAGAAAAAATATAATGAAAAAATATTAAAATAGTCGTCCAAGAGATCAGATAATATAATGTAAAAATTGTATTTATTAGTGTAGTGAAGTTCTGATTTTTTTTTTACTTTCATCAACACGGTAATCGCCAATTACATTAATTAAAGACATAACATTCATACATCTCGTTCACAGTACTTCAAGCATTCTGACATTATTCCCGTCTATTCATCCGACGAACAGCGAACAGGTCACACTTAGGGTTTGCATCCAGGAGAGAGGTGAGCGCGGTGAGGATGCGGGGTATACGGTTCCGGAGGTATTTATTCCGTACAGAAAACCGACATAGCTATGAAATAAACTTTCTAAGTTGTATAACGTATTCTTAAACCTTAAAATATTTACATAAAGCAAAGATAAGATAAATCAGAAAATCGAGATCTTTACACGGTGGTCCGGCATGGTAACGCCATGCGGATCGCCAAAATATTTGACTGTAAAATTAAAATCTATCAAACAACAATGATATTATAATGTAAAAAAGAAGTAAATATGTCACTAGCGCGCCGACGATGAAGATCGTAAGAACAGGCAATTGACCGTTCTGCTCGTAGTCGCTCTGTGAATACAAGATTATACGCACGCTTTGGTTGTTGTCAGAAGTAATTGACATTTGACATACAGCGTTAAAATGCTTTCGTGTATTAAACCAATGTGATTGGTGTAGTGAAACAAAAGATAAACTTGTGTGTTGTAGCTTTTTTCGGAACAAATTTTTTGGTTTATTTGTAAGGTAAATATCATTGATGCAATATAACAGAACAACGTGAAATTACAAACCAAAACAGCCGTTAGCGATGTCTCACGGGCCACGGCCCACAGCGTATATATCAGCGACAACTCTACTGAAGAAACTAAGCACGTAGCAGCGGCACGAGGACGCCATCTTGCGGGCAGATGTTGACGATTTACCACACTATGCACGAATATTATTTTGGGCTTTAATTGTTATAAGTGAGTACACGCGCTTTAGCTTCATTTGTATGCGTTATGTAGCGCTCATAGCCTGGCGGCTTGCGTCGATCCTAAGCGATCGACAAAGTTAAGCAACAGCGGGCGCGGTCGGTAGTTGGATGGGTGACCGCTAGTGGCAAAAAATTCTTGAACGCTTCCGTGCTGCGGAGGGCACGTAATGCCGTCGGTCCCGGTTGTTATCGTAAGATAACAGTCGTTAAGCCATGTCGGAGGCCCTCGGGCGGCATGAAAACTTCCGACAGTTGGGTTGGCCACTAACCCCTCCACCAATCCGCACTGGAGCAGCGTGGTGGAGTATGCTCTAGGCCTCCTCACAAGGAGAGACCCGTGCCCAGTAGTGGGCCATTAATGGGTTGAAGCCAGGTATGCGTATTAGTATGTATGCAAGTGTGTATGTATGTATAATGGTGTATACGTATGATAGTGTTTATTTATGTGTGTTGGTATGCAAAACATTGACAAATAAAACGCTCGCACACTTATACCCCGCAGTAGGATACCTTGTATCGCGCGTGGCATGGAAAACAAAAAGACATCACTATAACATTCAAAATCCGAGTAGAAATGTTGATCTCTGACATAAATATCTGCTCCGGTCGGAAATCAAACCCGGAACTACGAACTGGGCTACAGTGGCCGTCGACATAAGAACCGACAACACAATTATTTCTAACTCATGAACTAATCACATAACTAATTACCTATACAAAGACAATTGAAACTATGACAGTATTTAATTATATAGGTACGCACTAAGTTTTCCTAATTAAATCTCTATTCCACATATGGGCCTACTGGAAGAGATTTCTTATTAGGAATAAGTAGTGCCCTTGTACAAACAAATAAATAAAAGAAAATATAACAACAAGCTAATGGTTACCTGTCAATTAATATGTCATATCTAAAAATAAAATCAAATTGAATTATATTTTACAATTTTATTACAGTATTACATCATGAATATTATGTAAAATGCATAAATATGGAAAAGTATGAATAAAGTTTGGGCGAAAGTGCAATGCTAATCTAGTTAATACAAATAGAAAGCAAAAACTAAATAAAACTTATCCGGTGCTTCTATACAAACTCGTACTATCTGTAATAAGATTTCCAATAAGCCAAAAGCAGCAAATTTTCCCGTTGAACATTCTGTGTAAGGTGTTATATTATTTATCGTTCCAGTGTTGCGCCAGATGGTGACATTGTACTTTAATTAGATATACGGCACTGGTTGTGTTAAAGTTTTATCATATGTAGCGAACATTAAGTCTTCACAGAGACGTCACATGAAATATCACTTAAGCAAACAATACTTTAACTTCGAGCTCTTTTTCGTTGACTATATTTTTCACTTGTAGGAGATTTTTCCTCAATCCTTATACTTATCTGTATTTACAGGTTTCTAGTATACACTAGCAGTCCTTAAGATAAAAAGCCAACACTTGAAGAAACCAATCTTGTCCTTGGAATCGTATCGATTAAGGCGAAAACTTGGCAAGTATCCATTGGTGAACTAGGACATATTTGATACGGAAATATCATATTTTATTTAATAAATTATTAACCAAATCAAAAACCCAAAGCCTTGTCTTGAATCTATAAGGCTCAAAGTGGTACTGAAAATTATGCTAATTTATTAATATTGTCATTTTTATCATTACCCATTAATATTATATTTATGATTAGAGAGCAATTATCTCCATGTCTAAACAGATACACGCACACTCCATACACAAAATAATTGCTTAAAAGGTCATTAATATCCAGAAATACGAGCTTCAAAGTCCCAAAAACAAACTATAAGCGGTCTTCATGCATGAATACTCCACAACAATACCCCGATGGAAAATTATGCATAACCACTTAATACGTTTCCAAAGTCCTATGATATCAAAAACAACCACAAGCTTTGCTGTATGCACAATTTGATTGGGGATAAAATCGAAAACAATGCCTACACAAAGGAATATCTCTTGTTTTTCATGACGACGTTTATCTAAGTCGTCAATATTGCAATGTGATATTAAAGTTATAGGAGTGATAAGCAAATGCTAAAGAAAGCAATCTTGCCTTATCATATTGATTAAGGTTGAAAGTTGGCAAGTGTCCATCTGTGAATTGTGACTGAATTCGAAAATATTGCACTCTTCCAGCAAAGCCAAATTTGAACCCGCTAAATGGTTTTCTTTTAATTCTCTTTGCCCCGCTGCTTATTTCTCTTTGGACAGTATCCATTACTGCGCTGGATAACTCGTTTTCTCGGCCAGTTTCTGTTTTCAAATTTCCCATTTTATTCGCAGCTCTTACTGCATTAATATACGCCGACTCTTAAAAAAATTTACACAGAGTTATGTACTTAACTGAATTTGGTTTTATAATTTCTGTTCCATTTTCAATTACCTACGAGAATGTCAAGTGGGTATTTTAAAAATTATTAAGAGTGTAGAATTATTTAAACTGAATTTTATAACGTCCTTCGTATTCTGTGGAATTGTGAAAGTGAATAAGTATTTTCAACAAGTAATAACAAAGTAATATTAAGTTACCAAATGAATTACTTTCAATTTCAATTTGAGGTGAACGTAAAAACTGAGAGAACAATACTCGAATAAAGTTAAGGAGTTTGTAAGTTAGAACATCGTTGTAATATAAACTAAAATTAATAAAAATCCTAGAATGAAGTAGGTAGTAATTAATAATAAGTAAATCTTCGTATCATGTAATTATAATATATAATACTCTTTTTCTTTGAGTTGATTATCACGGTCGATTATTTACGATTGACAAAATCAGTCGGACTAGGTTTGCATATATGGAGTTTGATAGCGTAGCTGTATTACAGGACTGTATGGTTGTTTTTTCCAAACACATTCCAAATTACTTAACAAAAAGAATTCTAAGCGTGGTTCTAATTTTCAAGCCAATACGACCTGGCATTCAGGTCCGCCGACATTTGAAAGCCGCAGTATTTTCACTACTTGCCGGCACTTGACACGTTTTCACTTTCATCACGTCCCAGAATTTAAGGCAGCATTTTTTCATGCGAGTGGTTGAGGGCATAAGAGGCTTTCATATTTTAAACACAGTCTCACCTCTCAGAAGGTCAAGTGTCAGCTTTATTTTGCACTTTTGGTCCGTTACTCGCATTTTGTTCAGGTTTCTGATCTATGTACTGATATTTAGAGTTCAAACGACGATAGCATGATATAAATATTTTTATACATTAAAAATCCGTTCAAAGTTCTTACGAAGCAGTTTATAAATTTTGCATAGCTAAAATTTTTTAATTATATTTTAGAGGTACGAGTATATCAATAATAAACATGCTATGAATGTTTTTATGGGTATTACTGAATGTTGTTTTAAACATGCTTAACAATTACCCGTTAATCCAGAGTAGTGGTCTGTCTATGCAATGAAGAACGTTTGAACATAATTTACTACGTTGATCTTATAAATGTTTCTGAAGGGCATTATACACCTAGATATAACTTAACGACTTATCGCATACGCTTGTGAGAGAAAGAAGGAGATAGAAGAATTTACAGTTAGTGAACTGCTAAGAAAGGACCATGGATAATAGTGGTAAAGGAGAAATGACTCTGTTATGCAAAAGTGTCCGTCAGATTGCGTTAAATTAACGTGGCGCTATGGCTACGTAAACAGTTGAAGTTTTGGTATACAGGATTGTAACTAAGTATTTAACTTCAATCCATCAACAACTGCTACATTCATATTATATATCCTTTGCCAACTCTAACACCAATTTACAGCTTATAGGTGGACACTTTTTCAACTTACTCCCATATGAGTCAGTTCTTCTTTACCTCTATCGTCCTTGCGAATGACTTATGTAATAGATAGTGGATTTTAACGGCTTCGCAGCTCATCTGTTTTATATTACGAAATACAGATAACTTACGTGGTACATTTGCCGGCACTAGCAACTGCCAGCTGAACAGCTATGAGCAAAGCTGCAAAGGCTGCCATCTTTTATTTTTGAACTCAGCGCATCTCCTCGAACGGATATTGTTCTCTTTCCAGCGGCTTAGTCTGTAAAAAATTAAAACATTTGGTTAAAGAAAAGCTATTCTTAGAATTCAAACTATCGTATTAGAAATGACGTTGTTATTTGTAAACTTTAAAATTATTCTAGAAAAAAAAGGTGCATGTAACAAAGATATTTCTTCGAGATTTCGATCCAATGATGTTTACAATGAATTTCTTCTTAGCAGACAGCAATGTACGTTTAACGATTGACAAGTTTTGTTATCTAATAATGAGAAGGAGGATCGCGTGGTAGGGCTAATACCATTTGGGCTACAATTTTGTAATTGGTACAAAAATTGATAAATTGAGTGTAGATTTTGAACATGGGATTATAACCATTGTATTACAATCATTGTATTACAATCATTGTATTACAATCATTGTATTATAATCATTGTATGGCACTTACGAATTGCCTGTATTGTGTTGATTCTCATACGCCCCAACTCAGAGTCACTAACGGTTGCTTAAATCTCTCCTTAGTACAGAATTTGTATGGTGATTCTTTACTTAGGAGTGATTTAAGTAACTGTTAGTGTCTCTGAGTTGGGGCAATAGACTTTTCATTGTTTAGAATCGACATAACCCAATTCGATTCACACATACCCTGTTCCATTTGAACGATCAGATAAATTTCGTGAGACCCTTTCAGGAATACCAGTTATTGTTATTCCTTATCGGTCTCGGGCAACAACATACTAAAATTGGCTGGTCGTACATAGTTTAGGGATCACTTAAACTTAGTGGGGCCTTATTTATGATACATAAAAGCTTTACAGCTTCAGACCCGGTGACCTAAACAATTTATAGAGGCTTTCGCACATAACCAATCTGAATCTTTTGAATCTGCCGATTTATTGCAAGTGAAATTTTGTAGCTGAAATCGAGTACCAACTCGAATAGTTATAAACTTATAAATAAGAAAGTACTTGACCTTTTAATAGATACTTATGCTAACATGGCTGTGACATTTTTCCCTGTAAATCCGTTAAATAACCTTTGTGATTTTTTTCGCTAGTCCAACTCCAACCGTTTAGATTGCAGTGGGGGGGATAAAATTGCCAGATGGTCGGGATTCGTCTGGATTGTCCCGACATTTCACATGGTGTCCAGAGTCCCGAGAAAATGCAAAATGCCCCGAATTTCCAAAAATTTTTTTTTCCCGACAAATCCAGACTTTTTAAAGTTTTCTCCAGATATTTCAGTCTTGTTATCTGGCAACCCTGAGGGGGGATACTTGACTGTAACCAAAATTAGCACTTTAAAGCCAAATATTTCCCAAACGGGCCTTTAAATCGAGAAATAGTCTAAGCAAACCCCTTAAAATTTTTGAGAGACCTTTTCAAAGATACCTCCCCACTATGGGGGTAGACGAAGAAAAAAAATTCATCCCCTATAGGGGATACCTGAAAAAAAAACAATATTTTACTCTACCATTTTGGAGTTTTAATAAATATGTATATCCATGCGAAATAACAGCTTTCTAGCACTAAGGGTCCTGATGCTATGCTGCGGACAGACTGACGGATGAATGGGAAACTATAAGGGTTTCGATTTAACTTCGGAACTCTAAAAACGATGAAAATCTAAACAGATTTACCCCAAAACTAAGTAATAAATTATTTAGAACGGTTTTTTGAAACATTGTACAAGTAACAATACGTTCTCACAATGACATCGCCAGTATCGCAGGAAGTTAACAAACGACGTGACTGCCAAGTGTCTGACACAAGGGTCTGACACAAATGATTAGTGGAGAGACTCTCGGATACTTCGCGAGTCATCATAATTAAGATGAAGATGCGTGTTACTTTTTATGAATGATACATCTTTTCTGGTAATAACTAATGGAACTCATATTAAGACTTGGATTGTACAAGCCATGAACATTAGTTATTACTGATAAGTAAAATAAAATGAACAGCATAATCATCGGGAGCATCATTTATAATCGACACTGGGCTAACAGTTCAAAGGAACCATTAAAGCATTTTTAGAGAAATATTTTTAAAACAGAAACAATAATTAAGATTTAATAAAACACAGAAAGGATTATTTTATAATAATAAACCTAACTACATACAAATTAAAATAATCTTATATATAAAAATCTCGTGTCACGGTGTTTGTGGTCGAAATCTATCCTCTGAAAGGACTCAACCGATTTTTATGAATTTTTTTGTGTATATTTGGTAGACATGACAATAGTTCGTAAAGTATATTTCATACTGTTAGGTGATTAGTGTCTCTATATCTAGATATAATTCATATTGTAGGGGTTCACAAAATAAACAACACTTCTGACAAGTACATTTAATCACTTTTCACAAACTACACTTCTTAAGCACGTGATGATAACCTCTTATAACAACCTCTTCTAATTCAGCTCTAAGGCAGAGTGAGTGTCTGAGGAAGATCACACACACTTCGATCGCTCAGCAGTGAATGTCCAACCCCTATCGAATTAACCTCCGTCCAAACCAATGATCCCCACCGACATTCCCCGAACTAGAGCTGTTATGTTTCTCAAAATTGGTAACGATCACTTCCGGCAATGTAAAATTAAATTAAAATAGGCGGAACTTCCTTCTTGCGACAGAACTTCCTCTTACAATATTTAACAATAAAATCTAATGTAGACACATACTGTATTTCATGACTAAATCAATGAAAATACATATTTTTTTATATTTGTTTAAAATATAATGTTTACGTTATGTTAAACACGCAAAACCTTACAATATGGTAGAACAAAGTTTGCCTGGTTTATTATGAAATATATAGTTATGTCATTAATAAGCGGTTTTAGTATTTGCTGATGGAGGCAAGTAAAAATAGATAAGAACATCGTCATAAAAGTCGTATAGTAAAAGTAAATTGCTGTCTATGTTTATCTATGAAGCGCCTAAAAGTTTTACAGCCTAACTTGAAATCGTATCACGTTTCTGGTCTGGAACAATCGAGTGACCCCCTTTATTACCGTCAACGTCACACAGGATTAACGTTTTTCGAGAGCCAATTTTATGGCTTAGTTACGGAAAATAAAAATATTAAAGATATAAATAGGAGAATATACAAGACTTATTTTTCATCTGCAAGATTTTTCAGTTTTTTATTATTTTCAAGAATTTTATGAATAAAATACTTTTCAGCTTATCCTAAGAGCTCATTTTATATTTTACACACTGAATAAGAATAATTTCTTTCAATATTTTTATATTTATCACCTATTTCGTAATTGTATCACGTTTTTGATCTCGAAATTTAGGTGACCTCTTTTGTTTTTCGTGACTCGATTTTATTACTAAGTTATTAAAAGGAAACATAAATAAGATAAGATACAAAAATATCCGTAATAGCATTATTTCTTATGTGTTGCGTTATTATGAAACTTATCCACTTCTTATTCTTCATTATTATAATTATCTTCAGTGTATCTTGACCCTAAAGTTCTGTTCTTTTCTTTTTCTTTCTCAGACCGCTGTATCTCAAGAATGCCCAGTGCAGACATGTAACAGATAAATGTTTGTTCTCCAGTTTTGTTGTTTGTATTTGTTTATGATATGTCTACAACACTGAAGTCTAGCGCGGGATCGTGTGTCCTAACTTATAACTCCTTTATAGCTATTTCCATAATTGCATATACTTGTGTTTCGAAGCAATCATCGAACTTATCATATGACAATTAGTTGTTCGTATTTAGCTACGTAAAATCTTTATGTATACCATCATAAAAATCCTTTTTAGGGTTCCGTAAACTTACAACTTCAGAACCCTACATTGCGCGTGGCCTGACACACACTGCCGGTTTTATACATTAATCACGTTATCACACATAATATCTGTGATAATATATACCTACTGGTATATAAATTTCTGAGTGTACCTACCTACGTAAACATACTCGCATCGCTACCGGTGATTTTCTTATGAAAGCGGATTTGCAATTCGGTTCAGTGAAATGTTCATCACTGAGTCATTACACAGATAGCTAGGGAAGGGGTTATCTATTTGAATACAGAATGAGTGTTTAATTATTGAGATAAACTAACGTTTGATATTGAAAAGCGCACAGCAGAGCCGCTTATAGAAGCGCACTAATGTTTAGAGTAGACGCTAATGAGCAAATTAATCCACCGCTCGTTAGCTGTGAATGTCTAACTGAAGGAAACTATTTAAATGGAATATGTAAAACTCTAGATATCGTCACGCTATAAATATCAAACTGCTGTTTGTAAGACGTATGTAAGTTTACAATGGGCGGATTTGATGTTTATAAACTATGTATGGGTACTTATACGAGGAAATATGTATACTAATATAATTATCAACATTTTACTATTGTATATACGAGTACTCACGATATTTATTTTTGTTCAGTCCACGATGAGTTAAGTTTAAAATTTTGTATCATTATGAACCTCAAAGTCTATCAACAATAGGCATGATGACAGATCAGATTAAATAAAAGGATGACAGTAAGTAAAAATCACTAAAATTATATATTTATTTAATGAAACCTTATTAATGGATTACAAAACACGTAATTTTATCGTATTATTATGAGCGAGATTAACAATATTTTTGATAAAATAAAACTACAAAATACGGCAAGCCGACATGATATCTTGAACGCCAATCAGTCTTAATCAGCGCGAATTACGTCACGCTTCTTTAAACAAACGAATATAACCATACTGATAATGAAATCTTGTCTTAGATTATTTTCCTGAGGCGTGACGTCACAAGCGACGTCATGACACTTTGAAGTGATTTGGTGCGAATTTTTAATTTATAAATTGAAATTTATTTGTTTTATACTAAAACTTAATTTTTGCAGAAATATAATATACGTTGTAATTACTTATAATATATTTCCCGACAATATAGAACAGTATTTCAAAATCTGTCATCATGCCAATTGGTGAGATAAGTTATCCCAGATAGTACCTTTCAGTTATTCCTTATGGAACGTATTAACCGGTATTGATATCACTGTTTACTATTCTGAATTCAAAATGATATTATTTGTCAAAATTAAGAAGTAACGGATATAATTTTGCTGTAATAATTACAAAACTTGGAAACCTTTATGCGGTCGTCATCGTTAGAACCACCGTTTAGACCACGTTTGTAATTGTGAGTTAAACCCTCTCTGGATTTATATTTCACCTGTCTTCCACAGCCGTCCCCTAATTCAAGCCCATATGGCATTTCTACCGACTGTTAGCACCTTTGTGCTGTACGAGGGTTCTTGTAAAGGGTCCGGCTTTGTATGTCTCTAGTAGGTTTTTCTTACGGTATATAAATACAGAGGGGTCGGAACATTAAATTTTATTTTCTATTTTTCCTTTTACACTGTTGAGGGTTTTTCCCGTAATTTCCCTTTAGCTGTTGTTCGAGATTGGAATATGGAAATTTTACTTTACTGGCTTTTACTTTGAATAATGTTGAGCTTCAAAACACTTCTTCTTTAAAATACTTCAGACGGCCTTGCTTCGTCGATTAGTAGGTATAGTGTTGCATAAGAATGAAAATACCTGTTTGAACATTTTTTTTACCTACGTCTTTTAGCACAGACACCAGTTTTAGATTTACTTATTTGTTACCCTACAAGTACCCTACAAGTCAAAATTTGACACAGTAGCCTTCTAAGGGCTTGTTTCACAATCTTCAAGTAAGTTTGAAGTAAGCTATTCGTTGGTTAAGTTGACATTTCGTGTATGTAAAATGACACTTTAACGTCACTTTAACCGGCGAATAGCTTATTCAGGACTCTACTTGAAGATTGTGAAACAAGCCCTAAGTCAATGTTAATATCAGTAAAGTACCAAAAATCCTGGGAATCGAAACCCCTTCGCCAGCAAGGTCGCAATCAAGGTTACAGTCATTAAAATAGTTTGTATAAATATAATTTCTCAAATCAATTTCTTCGTGCCAAAAATACTCGCTTGAATATTTTGCAATGAATAATATTTAGTGCAAGTAACTTGGAGTAATCATTCATTCCACAATCATTTCTCGCTACATCATGTTTCTTGTAGAACAATGTAGTTCCTGATAGCTACAAGTACGAATTTGATAAACGATACTGCAGCGAATAGCTGAGTGTGAATAATTACCAGAAAGACTCTTCGGGACTTCAACAGATAGTGAGCTGAGGAATATTATGTATGGAAATCAACAATGTAATTATGATTCCTAGATTTTGTAATTATGATTCCTAGACTCAAGAGTCATTTAATTGATTTTGGTAGTCTAGAATGAAAATGAAATAAAATCATAAAATTATGATGAAATATTCTAAAACAAAATTTTTATTAGTCTGTAGAATGCATTTCAAAAATTAATTATAATTATATTTCAAAAAGGAATGCAACGACCTTTATCTTCTTCAACTGAATATATTTTAAGTTTTGAGAAGGCATGTTAAAATTATAAAACGTCTCATAAAAACGTTTCATGTAACAAGACACAGATTAATAAATGATTCCAATTAATGATAATAAATTATCACTATAGGACCTAGAGCCTCATCACTTATTACGTTAGAAAAACTCTTATCGGTAACTTTCCAGATAAAGTGTGTGAAAAGTGCAAAATACACAAAGCATAAAAACGTTTACGTTGCTCTGTACCGTCAAATGACGGCCCAGGTATTTTAATTTCTCGAGTTCAAAAAGAAGTACCACTCATCACTAGCTGAGCTGAAATACTAATTTTCACACCCTTTTTGAGACCGAACGAACGTAACAAGTACGAAAAAGGTAAAAATAGTTTGCGGAGTTTCGTGTAAACGTACCTACATGTCCTAATGTAGGTACGTTTTATGTTCCTCCATTATTATGCGGTAATGTACATTGTTTTTCTATTGTATTTTATCTTTGTTCGTAATTATTCGCTGTTGCAGTTATATTGTGACGTTTGCACTTTTCATATAAAAAATACGTTCGTATTTATTCGAGTACAACGTTTATTCATAAACAAAACGGAATATTTAAAAAATATATTATATTTATTAAAGAATCTGCTTAACGTTTCTCATATGAGTAAAAGTACCCGGATGACCGAGCTTTGCTCGGTACTTTTTTTGATAAATCGTGTTTTTTGGAAATTACATTTAGATACGAATTACATTTAGCTTAGTGTTGCTTAAAAACGCCATCTACTGAAGTGAATTTAGTGTTGCTACTCGCCAATAGATGTCAGGAAGAGTTGTTTGTAGCAGTGCCTAAAAACACGGATAAAACTAAAAATTAATCCTAGCTAGATCAATTTATTGCCCTCGAAACCCCCTGCATACTAAATTTCATGAAGATCATTGGAGCCGTTTTTGAGACTCAGATTATATATATAATTGCTCGTTTAGAGGTATTAGATTGTTAGATACCTACTAAAAATATTAATGTAGCTGAAGTTATTGATGTTCACAAATACCTACTAACTTTTTTTTTCGAACGATAAATTGCTGTTGGCCCTTTATAGATTCACGCGGATTGTGGGGCGAAATCTGGAAGGGACCCAGCCGAGACAATATAAACGAGAGGTACCTAAAGAATTTATAGCACCAGCAAAGGTAAATGTTTCGGCTGCACACAAAAAAGTCCGTTTAATTTTTTATAGTTTTAAAGTAATTTTTCATTGTGCTTTATTAAAAACATGTTCCATCCTTGTCCAATGTTCGGCATTTTGCTGTGTCTAAAACACCTCTCACTTTCTATCGATGTCCCGAATTTCACATAACTTTTTTAAGTCAGTCTTGAACAATTGACATTATCAACGTTTTATAAGTGATGTAAAAAAGTCATAATGGCATAACAATAACCGAAAAGTCATGGAAACTTTTAATACGTAATTAATCAGTTGTGAATTTGCTATAACCACATACACCGCAAACATGAACCACATCGATAATTGCTCAACTATTCATCGAATGCAAATTATTGTTAAACCGTCAATCAGTTAATTTGAATATATTTCGAAGCATGACTATAGCTTTATAATACTGTCATTATCCTACAAAATGTAAAAAAATACATTCATTTTAACAAACACTTGCATTGAATTGATTATCCATAAATTGAAATACTTTGAGCAGTGGTATTTTATTTATATAATATAATTTTAGAAATGAATGTCTAACCGCTCATTTACACGCGCGTGTCACGGACCGTCTCGTGGCGCGTCCGTAAGCCACGCCCCCTACGCGCGTGTGAACACCACGCGAGCGCTCGCGCGAGCCCCTTTGGCGCGCGCATACAAAACCGCTCTCGACGCGAGCACTGCGAGCGCGAGACGCGCCGCGGTCTGGTCCGCGAGCGCCCTGTTCACACGCGCGCGTATGCGCGTGTCTCGCGGATTGTCTCGTGGCTCGCGCGCGCGTGTAAATGGGGTATAAAGAACTCTCACACATAAACGCAGACGTGTCTATTCACCGCCAAGAAGAGCCCGTTCACCTTGGCTCCTACTTTTCGGAATGTGTCCTTGGATTATACCGACTGCCTTCAGTTGTTAGGAGTAGAAATATCCTCGAAACTCAACTTTGGGCGGTTCATCGAGATCAAAGCTAAGGCTGCTGCAAGGAAACTTGGTGTCCTTGCAAGGGTGCGACGGTACTTTACACCCAGGCAACTCTTAAGCTTGTACAAAGCTCAGGTTCGGCCGTGTGTGGAGTACTGTTCGCACATTTGGGCAGGCGCAGCCAAATGTCACCTTTCTGCTTTGGACTCGATGGAGAGGCGTGCGAAGAGGCTCATTGGTGACCCAGATTTAGTTGAGACCAATCTTCAAAGCCTCGAGCACAGGCGCAGAGTAGCCAGCCTCTCGGTTTTCTACAGGGCACATTTCGGAGAGTGTGCGCAGGAATTGTTTGAGATAATTCCCCCATCTCCGTTTCTCCATCGAACGACACGACGCACGGCGGGTATCCATCCTTTTGTCGTGAACATCCCGCCGGTACGGACGACGCGGTTTGCCTCGTCATTCGTTATATTCGAATAACTTGCCTGCGTTGGCGTTCCCGCCAGCCTACGACGTGGATGTCTTCAAGAAAAGAGTGAATAGGCTTTTTCTAAGTTAATGTGCTCACCATCTTAGACCACATCTACACTTACCATCAGGTGGGATTATGTTACATTACGTTTAAGTTGTAAGTATGTTACATTACATTAAGTATATTGTACTTACCACCTATGCTGAATACCGTCATCATGAAATATCTCTAAATGCAAATTAAACTGACTTACTAGGTGCATGATATTTAGATGTAATAAAATCGAATATTTATTACACCTATTAAACATCTCAAAATAAGTGAATATCACAAAAACGAAAGCATTTATTTAAACTTTATCACTGATATTCATTGAAGTAGGTATTGTAAATGACATTATTTATTAGACGACATTAATCAAAGTCAATGATACAATACGGAGAAAATGGAACTTGACTGAAATTGTTGGTATAAAATTTATGTTCTTGGTTATTCCGCGATGGATTTACAATTCCTGTAGTTGGAAAACGTCATCGTAAGATATGAAATAGCAATTAGTACTCTACTAGTACGCAGAGAGTTTCTTAGCTAATTCGCCTCGAGGGAATAGATTATTCGAAACAGCAATCTAGTCGGGAACAAGTAAAACAACATTTTTAAAATAATTTATTTGCTTGAATCACAGTCAAGAACGTATATTCATGGGCAAATAAATGGATTTAAAATCGTTCTCAATTTTCGTTTAAGAATAAAACCCATTCCTATTGCACAAACAAATAAGACTAGAAATAAAACTGAAATTTGTTAGCAGACCTTTTCACAACATCTCGGTATTTTATTCACAAAAGTTGCCGAAACAATTTTCGAAAAATATTTTGCCTAAAAATTTAACTGGGTACAACCAGTGACGTAACGCGTTGGCTTTTTTATATTTTTTCAACAGAAAGCTAAAAAATATACTTACTAAAGCGTTTATCCCTGGAATTTTATACGGACCTCTGGACGGTTTGACGTTACGCCAGATACCCGTAGAAATTTACGACCTGATAAACCCCCACCAAACAACTTTGAGCCCTCTGAATAAACTGTTTTGCTCTTTCGTACCCAGATTGCGTTGCGTGGGAGAGGATTGGAAGATCAGTGTAAAATGGGCGTGATATAAAACTTGTCTGCCAAATGGATTACTACGATTAAGTATAAACGACCCCTGACCGTACACGTTGACGCATGATTAGCGCAAAGCTCAAATTAATCGTGTCATTAGGTCTAAGCGCGTTTTTAACAAGAAATTATCCCTTGTAATTTTCCTTAACATTTGCTATACTTTTTACAGTAGGTGTTTTCTGAATATGTTAAAAAATCTGATATATCTATCTATACTATTTATAATCTTGCTACAGTGTAACAAAAATATCAAAATCTTTGGATACTTTTTTTTGGTTTTATCTGTTTTTGGTTTAATCTCGAAATAGCTGACAAACCTGTTAATGACCGTCATGGATCACGATATCACCAAAAGTATTATCCTAAACAAATAATAAATTATTAAGTCGATATCATTACTATAGAGAGTCCACCTGAAGACTGCAGAGTAGAAAATACTTTGATAGATTTGCATTTCCAGCAAAGGGCAGTAATAAATAAAAAACAAACTACGAAAAATAACAATTAAACAATCTCGTCCCACCACTGTTACATTGTGTGGCAGAACCAGCCATATTTTCATATAAAGCCCTGTCATTAATTTCACTCGTAAAATGGTCAAGCCGAGACATAGGCCCTGTCAAATGGCTGAACATAAATTTTTCAGAAGCACCATACAATGTTGCCTCGTTTTTTGCGTATGTGAATGTATGTAATTACTGAAAAGGTTGGATGTGTTCAAGGAATTATATCCTCTCGTAACTGATATTTATAATTTTAATACATTAAGGCTTTTTTTATTTTAATACATTAATACATTAATTTGATTAAATGAAGTTATAATAAAGTACCTAACACCCCAACCCAGAGTCACTAATGGTTACTTAAATCGCTCCTTAGTACAGAATTTGTATGGAGGATTAAAGTAAGGAGCGATTTAAGTAACCGTTAGTGACTCTGAGTTGGGGCGTAAGTATCTATAAATTCTTTAAATGCCTTCGTATATAATTTATTGCTGTTTTTTCTCCGTATTCCTTTATTCATCATTATATTAAGTGAATTATCTTAAATGTGTTGTTTAAACAACCAAACAACTACGACAGGTACAATAAAGAAGGGATTTTAAATAACTTACGTTTAACAAACATGAACAATTTGTAAATTCAACAGGAAAAACAAAAACACAGGCATCGTACTTTAAAGTAACGCTTAATAGACCGTAGTTAATATAAATCGAGGCGAACAGGATTCATAAGTAAATCAATGAACTAGAAACATTTAAAAGTGATAGTGTTTTCTTTTCTTTGAAATCATATTCCACTGAACAAAATGGAGAAACATTTTTAATTGAGCGCCTAACAAAAGAAAGCAGCTTGGATAACTTTATTAATCTAAGGTTTTGCATCTTTAAATTATACATCAGTATTAATTATAGGTACGTATATGTATAACGTAGAAGCTGGAGCTTTAGAGAACCCAGCAGATTTATATATTACGAATAACCGCCCTCGCTTTGCTTCGGTTTTCTTATTTTTTTACACCTTGGGTTACATTATTTGAGTTTTATTAAGGATCCCTATTTTTTTTAAATATAATATAGCATATGTTACTCGGGGATAGTGTAACTTCCCAACAGTGAAAGAATTTTTCAAATCGGTTTAGTAGTTTCGGAAGCCTATTCAATGCAAACAAAAAATCAAATCTTTCCTCTTTATATATTAGTATAGATGACGCAGAAAGGGGTATTCTATGGTATTGGTTAAGAAATGATATTCCTTTTACTTTGCACCACGATATATTTCCAGTTCTCCTGACGTTCACATCAATATTCCAAAGTACTTCCACACTACGTGATCATCCGTTCTATTCTACTGACAATTCCTTAATCTAAATATGACATGTCATTTCTTACATGCCAACCTCTGCATCGCAAAAGCGTTGTAGAATAAAGAGGTCCGTCCCTGGACCTTCACTGGAGATTCGCGGCCTCACCGACATATATTTTAAACTCAATACCGTCACATGTTCCGCAAAGTGGATTCACCTAGTCAGCGTTGAAGTTAAGTGAATTTGTCGCACAAACACCATTTGTCACGTCTCATGCAACGTTACCTACTGGTCTAATCGAATGGACAGTTGCTGCTGGACTTAGCGGTGTTTACAGCTTCACGCGGACAGAGGGACGAGCTCGGAAAAGCTCAGCTGAGAAGACATTTTTTGCGAAAATAAGGACTAGCTTACAAAAAGTAATTACTTAAGTAAACAGCAAGGGATGTGAACGATTCTAACGCCCCAACTCAGAGTCACTAACGGTTACTTAAATCGCTACTTAGCACAGAATTTGAATGGTGATTCTTTACTAAGGAGCGATTTAAGTAACAGTTAGTGACTCTGAGTTGGGACGTAAGAGCACTCCTTTCGGTGTTTATGGACCTTGGCTTAGAACGTCGCTTGGAAACGGTCGCTCACGCGGAAGGACCCGTTTATTGGTCCACTAGGAGGGACGGATCTCTTTTAAGAAGTGAGGAGGTGTCGAGCATACTCCAGCAACCAGCTTCAGTGTGGATTGATGGAAATAACCTATATTAATAAAAGTCTAAAGTATGTATGAGTGTACTGGTACTTTGAATTTCATTTTTCATACTTTCGAACATCAGTCGGATCAATATTATTCTCATGATAATAACAGCTGAGAATACAATATTTTTTTATCACAAAATTGAAATGATGCCTCTTACTCAAAGTGAGCTCGTTATGAGTTAGAGTACAATGTAAGCATCAAAATTACTGAGTAAATCAATTAGTTGAACAAATGTTACTTTATCTCGTCGACTAATATAACACAGACTTTAGGACTGAAGAGCTCTGATTTGCTTATCTAGAGATTAAGGTTTGTTGCAAGTCTGACGAATAGAATTTAGAGGATAGAATATTATATGGCTTTCAGTCGCGAGAAGAGAATTAGAGAATTGAGAACAAGATGAAAGAGAATTAATAAATTAATTTATTTAATTAATATAGTGTACGTTAAAACGTCGAGGTAAGAGCTGGTTAAGTTAATGCATTATAACAGTAACATACAAATTAAAAGAGTGTACCTACCTATGTATGTTTGCCTCCAAGTGTCATAGTAATTTGGTGACTATAAAGATAATACCTAATAATAAAACGCTACTGTATCTGCTCTTCTTTAATTATTAAACTTTAAGTAATGATAAACTTGAAAATAAATTTAAATTTTTTGAGTAATTCGATGATGGACATTAAAATGTATGGTAGATTTCTTCGCGATTTTTAGCTATGTTCATTATACTACAAAAGTAGATGGAAGAAGATAACTCTGTATTTGACAAAACTTTTGCCACACATAAAAACCAGTTTGTTGAACACACAATAATCCTTTGGTGTCACGATTGCGAATGCAATGTCGTACAATGATACAAACCTGGAAACTAAATATTTCCTTCAAATTAGTTTTTTGAAGAAGACGAAGTTTTGCTAGTAGGTAGGTAAGTACAATATAACATTAGATATTGTCATGATAACTAGGTATATGAACCATTTTGTATACGACATTCTATAGACGAAAATAAAAATATACTTGAATAATAGTTATATCCTCAATACAATACTTAAGCATGTATTACTCCATTATCTGTAAAACGTTTGTAAAACAAATGTTTAAACGAGGACTTAACTTTATTTCGAGGCAAAGTGAAATAGTCATCGCATAAATCATCTTAAATCCTCAACATAATTTTAGACTCGAGTTACATATCCCACTAAAGGTTACAACGCCACAACAAGAGCGCTTTCCTGACCTACATACAATCCTGCTTCCCTTTGTTAAGCTTCGCTTCGCTGTATGAAATGAGATGTGATTTTATTCCACTTTGTATTTTACGCTGAATATTTATGAAAAATATTTGTGTCAAACGAATAAGTTGCATTACTTCTGCTATTACGAAATTAAAGTGGAATTTTATCTGAATAATTAAATATTTTTTATGTTATTTTTTATATTTTGTTATTTTACTTTGGGAGGAAGTCTAATAATATTACGACCCTCTCAATCGCATGTTGACTACAACGTCTACAACTCACCTGTAATGTAGGGATGGTAACTGTGTGAATGGTATGGTTATCGACTTCGACAAATTGAAGTCAGGACTCCCTTATTACAGGTTTTTTCTATTGGGCCATGTTTGGGTATTTACAACCGAAAAATTTATCAACATTTCACGCTTAATTTTAGATGGAAGGTGGTCGCTATCTAGGCAAATAATAAAGCTATCACCACCGAACTACCACCACTAAATCTGTCACCGTGTCGTTTCACTTAGGTACCTACGTATTTTGGGATAGCTAAAAACCATTCTGCAGAACCCTAACCCTAACAGTAAACTAAACCCTGTCCACAAATCTCAGAGACTAAAATGACAACCACTAATGTCAAAGTTCGAAATAATGATACCAGCTAAATTTGTGCGATCTACTTTTCCGGTTTTTTGAATCGTAAACTATGTTGTAAGAATAGTGACATATTAGAACCGACACTCATATCTACCTAGATATTTAGTATTCGGCTAAATAGTATAACATTAGCTATATACCGAATGTAACTATAACCAAATACTCGATCTTGTAAGCAGAATAATTTTTAAATTCAGTTAGTAAGGGTAATATATTATGGATATTATGTATGGCTATGATTGCTACCACTTATTTTAATACTAGTCTTAGGGATTCTTCAACAATGATACAAATAGTCAACCCACCATAAAGGTTGCGAATATTTTTCCGATTTACTTTCCGGTTTAAAGTTAATTAATTAGGCTATTTAATTTGCACCCGAAACTGGTCACCCATGAAACGTCAATTTAGTCTCTAAGATTTGTGGACGGACTATAGCCTGCTGTTGCCCGCGAATTCATTCCAATGGAATTCTCCATGTATGAGTTTATCCATTACAAAACACCAAAAATCAAATCATTCCTCTTTATAGCAAAAATAATTTTGTTACAGATAACTAAGGTCCATTAATTACAAAATCATGTACAAAATAAAATCCAATTAATTATAGATAAAATATTAAAAATAATAATCAAATATAAAATCAAATTCAAAATTTTATAAAATTAAGTTTAGAAAATCATTCTGTCACAAAGACCTGCGAGTATTTTGAAGTATTTTATTTTCATTCATGTTTCGTCACATCACTTCGCTCAAACGGGTGTGCTAACATGATTAGCCGTGTATTTGTGTACGCATCGCGCTCAGCTGCGCGGGGACGCGGGGACGCGATCCAATGATTTTATTCGAATTATTCACAGTTGATTAACTTTCAAACGCTCCCTTTACGTAAATAGCAATTGTGTTCGTGGAAAATTAATTATGGCTAAGGTTATAATATATTAATCGGGTGATGATAAACATAATATTCGAGATTGAATCTTAATTATTTTGCTACTAAAAATAATGTTAGGCCGTATTGGGGCGGCTTAGAATACTAACCCCAATCCCACGCCGGATGGGTGTCGTAAAAGGCGACTAAATCCGGCCCGCTGGTGGTAGGACCCCTCGAGGGATTATATTACTAATATTGATTTTAATTATTAATTACTACCATTATTACTATTATTATTTCTCCATGGGGTTCGCCTGGATAGCTACCACCCTTGAGCATGAGTCAGCCGCCAAACGACTCGTCGTGTTCCGGCTGGGGGCTTGAGAGCCAGTTCTTTCTTTCTTTTTCTTCTCTCTTTCTTGGCCGGCAACGCATCGATGATGCCTTTGGTGTTGCTGATGTCCATGGGCGACGATAGCCACTTACCATAAGGTTGATCGTCAGCTCGTTTGCCGGCTATTTCCATAAAAAAAAAAATGTGACGACCCATGTGGCGCAATGGTTACCATGCCGGATCGCCGCACCGAAGGTCCTGGGTTTGATTCCGGCGAGGCGGAAATTTGAATGATGAGTTTGAATTTCTGTTCTCGGTCTGGGTGTGAATGTCCTTGTCTAGTGTGTTGTCCATGGCACCCACGACACAGGGGAATCCTAGTGTGGGGCTATGAGTGTGAAGCGTTATTAATTTATTTATTATTATTAATGTTGGGTTTGACTGTTGATATAAATATCTACTTCTTTGTTTTTCTTTTTGTGAACAGTCGAACAGTCCGCGGGAACTGGTTAGCTCTATCAACGTGCATACGAGTAAGCTTGGCCTTTGCCTTGTTGACTGTGATCATGAACTAAAGTCATAAAGGCATGCAATTCTAATGTGTACTGTTATGTACCTACCGTATTAGTACAGTCAAAATTATTAATACAGTACAGTTTCTTATCTTCCCAGTCTAGATGCTACATGAATAACATTAATAAGCTTAAGGTTTAGGTACATTTCAAAGTGAGATGCTTTCTTTGTTATGTGCTGTAATTGCTACCCTCGCATAAAATGCATTTCGTTTCGTTTCGTTTCGTTTCGTTTCGTTTCGTTTCGTTTCGTTTCGTTTCGTTTCGTTTCGTTTCGTTTCGTTTCGTTTCGTTTCGTTTCGTTTCGTTTCGTTTCGTTTCGTTTCGTTTCGTTTCGTTTCGTTTCGTTTCGTTTCGTTTCGTTTCGTTTCGTTTCGTTTCGTTTCGTTTCGTTTCGTTTCGTTTCGTTTCGTTTCGTTTCGTTTCGTTTCGTTTCGTTTCGTTTCGTTTCGTTTCGTTTCGTTTCGTTTCGTTTCGTTTCGTTTCGTTTCGTTTCGTTTCGTTTCGTTTCGTTTCGTTTCGTTTCGTTTCGTTTCGTTTCGTTTCGTTTCGTTTCGTTTCGTTTCATGAATACGGTTGCACTTCTAGTAAGATACTTGAAAGATAAAAATTTAAGCGAAAATCAAGTCAATAAATAGTTAACGAATGCGTTGTAATGCCGTGTAGAGCCGAATAAAGGGGACTTATTATCCCGGAAGACGCAGTCAAACCCGCTAGTCCATCCATCCATCAATCAGCCTTTGGATATCCACTAAATGGATAATAGGACATAGATGGTCCAATAGGACATAGGCCCTTAACTTGCGCCACTCTGACTGATCCTGAGCCTTCTGAATCCAGCGAATGCCCGCTGTCTTCTTCAGTTCGCTGTCTGCTTCTGTATTTTCTAAGTAGAATAGAATAGAATAGAATAGAATAGAATAGAATAGAATAGAATAGAATAGAATAGAATAGAATAGAATAGAATAGAATAGAATAGAATAGAATAGAATAGAATAGAATAGAATAGAATAGAATAGAATAGAATAGAATAGAATAGAATAGAATAGAATAGAATAGAATAGAATAGAATAGAATAGAATAGAATAGAATAGAATAGAATAGAATAGAATAGAATAGAATAGAATAGAATAGAATAGAATAGAATAGAATAGAATAGAATAGAATAGAATAGAATAGAATAGAATAGAATAGAATAGAATAGAATAGAATAGAATAGAATAGAATTTAATAGAATAGAATAGAATAGAATAGAATAGAATAGAATTTAATAGAATTTATTTCTTCAAGTTAACACTGCATTACAAATAGGCGAAGTCGCTAGTATTAAGTAAAATCATCACCCTTAGCTAAGCAACAAGGAGTTTAAGAAAGTTAAAGGTACCCGTTAGGTAACTTATCCCTAAATTACCCTCTGAAGACGGTGATTAAAACGATCTAAGCCCATCATTAAGTGTTATAGATAATCTTCTTAGGTTCCTGTAATCATATTGTAGCCCAAAGGCAATCCCGAAAATGCCATAGCACGGATAATCCAACGGATGATTAAACATTGCGTATTCATAAGCAATATGGCCAGACGGCTAAACTAATATTGACATAATATTTGGATAGGTTGGGCTCAGGCTAAGTTAATAAAGGTTCATATATCCCATTAATTCACTTTATGAGTCATCTTATCTTCATAACAGTCATTTATAATATTAGAGTTTCGGACATACGTTTATTTATTTATTATTTTTACTATGCCTTAAAGTTAAAACAGTGGTATAGAAAAGGAGAATTCTCTACGAGCCAACCTTTGGGCAAGCCGGCAATTGTTTTTGCAAAATATTCAAAAGGTACTTATGAATAATTTCGGTTCATAAATAAGTAAATGAATTAGTGATTACTAGTGTAGAGCTCTTTAAAACCAAGTTATGTTTTAGAATTTCATAAAAGTCAACCAGTTTCCCACCAAAACTGTATTTTATAAACGACGTATCATAAGATCCACGTTTCTCTAGCCCATAACAAATTCTAGCCATCGCGTTTAGTCGAGGCGATGTGGCAATCCATTAGCCGAATGGCTTCTCTTATCAACTCATAAATTTAGCGGCTGCTGAGCTATGAGATTTCAGAGGGATAATGTATTGAATAGACTCCTATCAAATTGTGTTTGGTTGGTAAGTTTAGCTTAATATTATACTCAAAATACATCAGATTTTTAGGTTGCCTTGAATAAATACAAGATTTCTAGAGAGAGTTTGTAAGAATCTACATCGGCCGTATTATAATGTCTTTGATAAGGCATTTAAAATCCACGAGTAGAAGTAATATCCTTTTTGGTACTGATAAGGTGGGTCAAGCATTCACTTATAAATTTATATAAAAAACATCATGTGCAAACTCATCCTTCACTTGTCCATTAAAGGGTTAATTCGGAAGAGTCCGTTGGTAAAAGCCAAGTTACAAACAAAGTCATGATCGTAAACAAACCGGACGCAATAAGCACTTTGCGGAAGGCAGTAACAATTTTATTTACGCAGACACGTGCTTCTGCCGTAAATTGAACAAATGGAGGAATTTATTTCTTGTTTATCGTCAGTGCCGCGATACCGTAACACATTTTGATGTTAACGAGTATGAAGATGTATGTTATGGTATTATTAATCGATGTGATATAAAAATAGCAGAATACTTATAGAGTAGCACCGATAAAGCAGACTGGATGTTTACCATGAAAGAAAATACAAATCAAGTTATCAGAAACTCACAAAATTCAAGTAAGCGCTCGTTCAGATTTTCGGTCATCCACATATTTACACTCATATTCCTTACGTGATGGCATAGACATTTAAATAAGACAAACGAGCACTCCACCATATTACTTAACTACTAGATTCTGCTCGTGACTTTGCCTGAGTGGTTTCACAAACATATAACCGTCTTAATCATCCTACAGGAACCGGGATAATTTCTACTCTATTTTCAAGTTCTGGTCTCTCTGTGTGCCTAATTACATTTTAATCAGCACAACGGTCACCGCACGTGGTAGTTACCTAAACATCTTCACAAACTTTCTCATAAATAATATTAATAAGATTTGCGATGTTAAACATAATATGTTATATATTCTCCATTCCAGGGGCGTAGCTACGTATATCTATTACACGGGGCCCCCAGCGTATAGGGGTCCCCACTAACACTCCCATAAAAAAGCTCGCCAGCGGCCTACGACCGCCACAGTTGGCACTCCTTTTATATTTGACAGCTGACATCGAGGGGGCCTCCTTAGGACTGGCTACGCCACTGCTCCATTCATACATAAAAAATATCAAAAGATTTCAGCTACAATTTAGTTGAGGAACATGTTTAAAATTAAAGAGATGTCTTAAATTTAAACATGTTAGCAGTTGTTTGGTCGGACGGCTAATACATGCATATTCAAGGAAACTGGGTTTATTAATTCAGTAATTAACATTTCGCCCGCACAATATGATACGGGATATCCTTACAACTTCCTGTTTCGACAATATTACTACGGACGGAACTTAGTTTCGGTATAATTAAAACGTTATTGATGTTGTTATATAAATAACGGATGGGTTGTATTATTAAAGGGTTTATTTGCATTAATAAGCAAGCTTAATTCTGCATTAAAAGTTAACATAGATATTTTGATTTAAGGTCATCTGCGTTAATCAGTGGTTGGTTACAATGGGTAACTAGCAATCATCGTCGGATAAAGGAAATGGAATCTCTGAATCATTATTCAGAGATGGTGATGAGATAATTTCCGCTACCCATGATTTCTACCACAAGAGCGTACCAAAGTGCTACCAAAACATATAAAAATACTACTTCGCCCGCGGAAGAGTGGTTTTGCAAACATATAAACATCCAAATGTCCGGACATGGTTTGACTAAGAGCCACGTTTTATCTTTATTCGTACAACTTTTGCACAAACATTTGCATTTATAATTTAGTAGAAAGTAGGATGAGTATCGTTGGGTTAAGCTGGGCGTGACTTCTTAGAGCATTGTGACTTCCATATGGTCTAAGGTGTAAGCAGTGTGCATCAAAGGGTTAGTGTGAGCCTAATGGAGGCCATACATGATCAAGTACACTTGATCATGTATGGCGTCCATAAGGATGGATGGAGCTAGTAAGTTTACCAACCCAAATTTCAGAAGTCCGGACCTGTTATATAATACTTGTTAAAGATAGAGCTAAATGGTATTTTCGTGCTTCGGAGGGCACGTAAAGCCGTCGGTCCCGTTTATTATCATTAGATAACAGTCGTTAAGCCATGTCGGAGGCCCTTGGGTGGTTTGAAAACTTCCGACACTCGGGTTGGCCACTAACCCCTCCACCGATCCGCACTGGAGCAGCGTGGTGGAGTATGCTCTAGGCCTCCTCAGGAGGAGAGACCCGTGCCCAGTAGCGGGCCATTAATGGGTTGAAGCCAAATGGTATTTTCGCGCCCTTTAGTCGGAATTGTCAAAAGTGTCACTCCTCTTTAAACCGCTCGGCAGACAAATCAAAAGCCGTACAAATTCAAAATTCGGCCAAAGGCTCAATGTCCAGAGAGTTGGCAACCCTTTACACCTTTAAGACTTTTTTTATGGAAATAGCCGGCAAACGAGCGATCCACCTGATGGTAAGCGGCTATCGTCGCCCATGGACATCAGCAACAACAAAGGCATACTGATGCGTTGCCAGCCAAGAAAGAGAGAAGAAAAGGAAAGAAAGATCTGGTTCTCAAGCCAAAGACTTGGTAATATTTTGATATAGTTTAGGTAATTCAATATTGCTAAGACAGAACTGCTGGAGCTCAGTGCTTGCTCCGTCACAATAATTGTTTGTGTTTGTTCTACATGTCAATGGCTTTATGGTAGACGGGCTTGAGCATACATCTTAGTATGTAAGACGTAAGCAAGTACGCAAGAGAGCTAACAAGACAAATGCGAAGACGGTTGAAGAATAATGTAATGTTGTTGATGTAGTTTGTGTGTATTTGTGTATATGTGTGGGTATATTTTTTCAATCATTATATAATTCTTGACAAAAAATAACCGACTTCAAAATAACTCAAAAACTACTCGTCAGATCTATCTCAAATTTAAGTGGGACCACATGATAAGCACCAGCTTTCGATTAAAAAAAGAATCCTGAAAATCGGTTCATTCAGTCGAGAGTTCTGAGGTAACAAACATAAAAAATACAGTCGAAGAATACCTCCTCCTTTTTTGAAGTTGGTTAAAAAGATAAAAGACAAAAGATTTTTGAATTAATGTTCTTTTTATCCTATCATCGTCACACCGTCAGGTAATTAATGTATTAATGTGACATGAGTTAAAGAACAGTATCGAATCAGTAGTTATCATCGAGATTAATTCTTGTAACTTGTTTTCTGATATATGTGTTTATGAGACAGGGGATCTTCTAAATGCAAATTTTCACCGTCATTTGCTTGGTACTGCAATATCATTATAATAATAACATAACAAGACCTAAGCATGCATAATACAAGTTTGCGTGGAGCATTTAATGCAGTATTTATGAAATGAAAAAAGTTTTTTTTTTCTATAAGAGCAGATTTCACTCTTCTTTATTTGCCAGTAATATTTGCCTTTGTTGTCAAGCCAAGCCTGACTTGACCTGCATGCTCGTTCGTACGACATGCACATGGAAATAAATTCCTGTTGTATGATAAACAATATTGTCAGTGTATAGTCAGCAAATAGTTAAATATGAAAGTCATGATACAAAAACATTCTGTAACGTTTAATCTTTACGTTTTTTTATTAATATTTTTTTACAGCCTGAAGGGCAGACGAAAAAAATTTAACGTATTTGGAGAGCATTAGACAATTATAATAACACAAACATTTTATAGTATTACTAGCTGACCCGGCAAACGTTGTTCTGGCAAAAAAATTTTAGGGGTAGGGGGATGAAAAATAAATGTTGTCCGATTCTCAACCCTAGCCGATATGCACGCAAAGATTCACGAAAATCGGTCGAGCCGTTTCAACTTCTAACACCGTGACACGAGAATTTTATATATAAGATTTTTTTTGGAAATAGCCGGAAAACGAGCTGACGATCCACCTGATGGTAAGTGGCTATCGTCGCCCATGGACTTCAGCATACCAAAGGCATCACTGATGCGTTGCCAGCCAAGAAAGAAAGAAGAAAAGAAAGAAAGAACTGGCTCTCAAGCCGAACACAACAGAACGTTTTTGTATCATGCTCTGTGTTAAGTACTTTTTTGCTGACTGTACCTATATTTTCGCATACCGCCGAACTAATATTTATTTTGTGACACGAGTAATTAAATGAAAATATATTATTCATTGTGGCAATATTAGATTGGCGGTTTGAAATTTTATCTCTCGAATGAGGATGGAATTCGACACGATCCAAATTATACTACTATTATTTCTTCTGTGCTACTACAAACATAATACTATTATGTTTGCGCAATAAACTGTAGCCAATTGGCTAGAGTTTCGAGTGGATACAGTCGAATTTGAAAAAAGAACGGGGGCTCGATTTTGAAAACAGAAACTCCCGGTTTGACACAAACTTTGTTCGCGATGTTTTTGCTAGTACTTTAGTACATTATACTTCAATGACTACTAACTAGTTTCTGTAAGCGACTTCGTCCACGGAAGTCTGGTTTACGACGAATTTACTATATTACTTATTACTATAATACCATAACTAACTTATTACTATAATATATATAAACGGCCAAAAAATCCCAGGATAAAATACATCATATTTTCTAATCCTGGACATGGTCTGTTAGTGTACACAGTTTCATCTTAATCAGCACAGACAAACATTCAAATATAAATTTTTACATTTATAATATTAAGTACCTACCCATTCGTATTAAGGGATTTCCTAGATCGAAGCGAAAAATAATGAGATAGAAAAAAGAAAACATTAAATAATGAAGAGACACAAAAGATCCAAAAAGAAAAGAATAATACATTTATTAGATTTTAAACTTAACTCATCGTAGACTGAACACATTTTACTATAATACGAGTACTCACGATATTTATTTTGTATTCCGATATTTCGACCAAGTTGCATGGATCGTGGTCACGGATGAACTGCGGTGGCGCGTAGACTTTTGATAGGATGACAGGTGACATTTGACATTAGTACATAAGTCTATTAACTTTTCGTCTAGTTCGTAATACATTTATGTTTTAATATTAAATAACACGCCATTTATCCTGCAGTATTCTCTCAATCGAAACGGTAGCCCGACATCACAACTACCCTCATTTATACAAACTAGTACACCTCGATACAACGATGTGTTTGCGTCATCATTCAGCAGCTATCGGGCAGGCGGTAGCAAACAATTGAGGCCTAACGAACCCCAATCAACCGCTTGTATGTATTTCATACATGCATAATTATATCATTCAATACAATCAAAGCATACACACTATTAGAATTCACGCTATTAGAGCTCAAAATTTAATGAAACTAGTTTTTGTTTTGATTTCATGGACTCGTTGACATCATGCTCTGTAATAGCTTAATATTAATTAATTTTGTAATATTTAACCATATTGGTGACTTAGCATACTGACCCACATATAATAGTAGAGCTAAAAATCCTTGTTTTAATTATACAAAACTCTTTTAAATATAATAGTAGCTAAACAATAATAAGGTAAATAATACTAAGTACTAAAGACTCGAACAGGAATTCAAGGTTGACCTTAATGGTGTTTGAATTGAAAGAATATAACAACTTCCTGAAAGTGCGCCTTATGCTTTATGTGTTATAGTTTAGTTTCTTTCGAACTGCACAATAATCCTCGAGTTTATCGGCGAGTGCCAGTCTCCGGGGATCCAATCAGTAGATACGTTCAGTTTGTGAACAACAACCTAACAACACGGTAACCCGATTCCTCGCATATCTTTGTTTTATCTATCGACAAGTATACCAACTGAACAAATAAAACACCATCTGAAAAAGGAAAACTACAAATGTAACATATTAAAATCTCGTGTCACGGTGTTTGTGGTCGCACTCCCCCGAAACGGCTCGACCGATTTATTGAATTTTTGAAGTGAAACTTCTATATGTATAGACGGGGTATCAGGATTTTTCTGTCACAAAAAAGCGTTACGACCGCGTGGAGGGGGTAGACAACATAAAATGCCATCAAAAACAAAACTTGTAAAAAAAAACAAGTCTCGCAACTCAGTTCTTCTACCGTAAAAAGTTGTGAGATCCATGTAATACCAAGTCAGTTAATTTATTCAGTTCCTACTTAAGGGTCCTTCTGTCTTAAGTTATTACGTAATTAGCTAACCTAACAAGTAACAACATCTTATAGTGACCATATTATCAATATTAAAAATCTTTTATGTTTTAAATAAATAGATCGACTTGACTATCGCACGAAAACACAATGTATCTCACAAGTAATACCTACATATTATATTGTTTGATTGATTGTGCGATTGCCAAGTCAATCTATTTATTATAGTTTTTCCTTGATCTATACACTAAACACTAATTGTGTTCCAAATTTGAAGCTTCTATGTCTGCTAGAAGTGCCTTAGAGTTTTGATGATCGGTCAGTCAGTCAGTGAGTGACGAAATTAAGAAATTTTGACTAGTTATAATTCTTAAACTACTGGTTCAAATTGAATGAAATTTGAAATATACCGTGTTTATACAATGCCTGCTTGGTTACTAAAAATTCAGGCTTCTAGCTTTATCCACAACGAAGTTATAGGGGGTCGAAAATGGCCTGAATTGCTTCGAGAAAAGGATGGTACGGCCGTGCCGCTTTTTTGCTCGACTTGGCGGGGGGCACTGCCGTGCCCCCAGATATCGCGTGCAAATATTTAATATAAATACGATGTCGTTCGTTTGAAATATTAAAAAAAAATTATTTTGAATTTTTTTGCAATATTTTTTTTAGATTTTTTTAAAATATATTTTTTAAATATTTTTTTTGGTGATTTTATTTCTACTATGTGTCCCAGTTTTTTTATATGTTTGGTAGATATGAGAATAGGTCGTAAAGTATATTTCATTCCGCTAGGTGATTAGGGTGTATTTTTTGTCAGAACAACGTTTGCCGAATCAGCTAGTATTTTATAATATGATAACTTCGATAGTTCATGGTTACTTGGACAAGTTTATCTTAAGTTTCAGGAGTATCAGTATGTTCTACAATTAGTCTAACTATCAACTAGTTCTGCCTGCCCAGCATAAAGGATTTGTATTGCCGGTCAGGGCAGACATTAACTGATAAATATTTTTGTCCTCGGGTCTTGAATCTCAGTGTCTCATTTGTGTATGTTCAACCGATTGCGATAAAGAAAATGAAACTAAGGTGTGTATACTTTACTATAAAAATATACTAATATTATAAAAAGGAAAGATTTGATTGTTTGTTTTAATTGAATAGGCTCCGAAACTACTGAACCGATTTGAAAAATTCTTTCACTTTTGGGAAGCTACACTATCCCCGAGTGACATATATTATATGTATTTTCAAAAAAATTAGGGATCCTTAATAAAACTCCTATAAAATAACCCAAAGTGTAAAAAAATAAGAAAACCGAAGCAAAGGGAGGGCGGTTACTCGTCGTTATATATAAATTCAACTCTGGAGTTTTATTTGAGTCTTATCCTCACCAAAGACTTTACACTCCCGCAAAAATAGAAATGTCACTGATTTTTAGAAATTCATATAATATTAACGTGTTGTGGTTGATGTCTAGAAAGTTAGCGCCCTTTGAAAGCAAAACAAAAGCAAAGGCCGTCATGAAACATAGGTCACGAAGCTGAAATAGGGGCTTTCTTCAATACAAGCTTTAAATACAAGAATACATCGATGTGGACTGACAGATCTCTGAGTCTGAAAGGTTTTCGTGCACAGAGGCAGACGGTAAATATTTTAGAATACGTGCATTATGTACGTACAAAACTTAAAAGGTGCCTAAAAAATTTAAAAGCCAAGAAAATAAATCCTTGACAGATCGTGTTGTCAGTTAGAATACTTCCTGCTTGAATAAAGACAAAAGAATGAAATATGAAGGAGTTAAAATTTTAGAATCTTAAGTCCGATTTACACGTATTAAGTAGTTAAGTAGATAAGTAAATTTTAACTAAATTTTAAGTGAATAATTTTTAGTGTCCGTCCACACGTAATAATTTAGTAAAGCTCTTTAGTTCATACAAATCTACTTAACTACTTAAGCATTTTACTAAATTTTAACTTAAAAGTGCCTGTCCAAACGTGTTGAGTGATAAGCCCCGCCCACCTACTTAACAGAAAATAGAAAAAATTCTAAATTACTTATCTACTTGATTACTTAACTACTAAATTACTAAACTACTAAATTGTCCGTTTACACGTATTAATTTACTTAAAATTTAGTTAACTACTTAACTACTTAATACGTGTAAACCGAACATTATAGCTTCAGATTTTAGAACATTATAAAGTATGAGCTTTTACGAATAAATAAGTTACATTTTTGTGTTCCTCAAACAGTGTTCAATATTCAAATGTATTTATAATGGTGACGTGCCACATGTATACATGTTGATTTTAATCATTAAATTTAATAACAGTTTTGTATTTTCTCTACAAGTTAATTTGTAAATTATTTTGAGAAAATAAATGTCTTTACGTTACTAGTTTTGAAAAGTATTTCATTTAAACTAGAATGGTATAGCACAATAAAAAGCGTTAACAGATCTACTTAGAAGAAGTGACAGACTTAGCTAACAAGATATGAACACATAGTGGGGCAAGAAAGTTGTCGCTTTCAATTTGTAGAGCGAGCTAAGGACGGGTGGATTGGATCTCTAGAGGCAGCGGTTTAGAGCGTGAGTGCGTTTGTACGTGTGAGGTCTGTTCAGCCATTAATGATATATAGCTACGAGTGACCGCCCTTGCTTTGCTTCGGTTTTTTATTTTTTACACCTTGGGTTACATTATTGAACTTTTATTAAGGATCCCTAATTTTTTGAAAATATAATACAGCCTATGTTACTCGCGGATAGTGTAGCTTCCCAACAGTGAAAGAATTTTTGAAATCGGTTCAGTAGTTTCGGAGCCTATTCAGTGCAAACAAAAAATCAAATCGTTCCTCTTTATATATTAGTATAGATAATATATATTAGCAATAATGCGCACTTAGACCTGGACTTAGCTCAGAGAACAGTCAAAAGTACTAGATAACCGACACTTTCTTTATACATACGAATAAATAAATTTGTCATCTAAAACGACTTAAGTTAAGCTTAATTTGAAAACATTATTTTTCTTCGGACCATTGATAATAAATAAATTAAAATGTAATCATATAAAACGGCTAATGTTAAGGTTGATTTAAGCCATTATTTTTATTCGGATAATTTTAAGTCGCAAAGTTAAGTGCGGTATAAAAATCTCTTAGATGTGAGGTCTGTTCAACTATTACGTGAATTAATGTTTTTCTAGAAATGGAAAGACAATTTTTGTCTTCTTGGCTATTTTTAGGGTTCCGAAGTAAAATTGGAACCCTTATAGTTTGTTCATTTCTGTCTGTCCGTCTGTCCGTCTGTCTGTCGGTCCGCGCGTCCGTCCGTCTGTCCGTCTGTCCGTCCGTCCATCCGTCCGTCCGTCCGTCCGTCCGTCCGTCTGTCTGTCCGTCCGTCCGTCCGTCCGTCCGTCCGTCCGTCTGTCTGTCCGTCCGTCCGTCCGTCCGTCTGTCCGTCCGTCTGTCCAAAGAAAAGTGGCGAGATCCTTAGTGCTAGAAAGCTATAATTTGGCATGAATATACATATTTATTAAAACCCTAGAATGGAATACAATATTAAAAATCATTTTTTTGTCAGGGTACCTCCCCTACTAGTAACATGAGGATGAATTTTTTATTCGTCGCGTACCTTATAGTGGGGGGTATCGTTGAAAAGGTTCTTCAAAAATATTATGGGTCTTTTGGGACCATTTTTGGAATAAGGGGTCCGTTTGGGAAATATTTAGCTTTAAAATGCTAATTTTGAGTTAGAGCCCCTTCCTGCCGGCTAAACGGTTGGAGTTAGACGAGTGAAAAATTCTCAAAAATAGGTTATATGATTAATTTACAAGGAAAACTATTACGGCTATGTTATCATAAGTAGTTAATGTGTAATAGTCGATAAATTTACTACTTCGGAACCCTACATTGCACGTGACCCGACATGCACTTGCCCGGTTTTAAATATACTATTACAACCGTAGCAATACGAACATGTAGTTATATTGGAAGTTAGATAATTTTATTGGAAGTTAGGAGTTAGATAATTGAGCGTTAGTAATTGAGCGGTACAACCAAAGTTTCTTGCAAGAAGGCAAATAAAAAAACAGACATTTAATAACTATAGGGTTATTAACGTATTTTACTCTCTCTTAACTTTGTTAATACAGATTAAAATATTATCTGAAGTTGGCTGGAAGAAATGAGGTGGCCTTTTCTATAGCGATTGTAGGAATACAAGTAAGAACATTAGGTTCAACGACCTTTTTATTTAGATTTGCACCCAATAGGAAACTCTGATATGTGATTAATTTTGTTCATTAAGAATTGTTCTTAAAATCCTTTTATTTTAAATTTTTACACCTTAATTGAATACCCTTTGAAAACATGTAGATTAATACCTAATAGCATTCTCCTTCTCATTATCATAATAAACAAAAGCTGCATGGAATTTTGATCATATTAATGCCACAACGGAGGTTAATGAAAAGGTTTTAATCTAAGAGCACTCTATGGACAATGGCCGGCCAATGTTCAGTGACTGAGGCACGGGCGCATGAGCACCCATTTGACACGGTGTGAAAGGATCTCATCTACTCGTTTTGCTATCTCTTTGAAGTATGATAGGCCACTGTAATTGCCAATAGCTTGGAGCTAAATACGCACGCCTACGTTTTATAGGTGGTGGGCGAAGACTTTTCTATTGAGATTATACGATAGGAATTACGCAGTTAGTGATATCGTGATAACTATTACTGTGTTACGGTTTTGATATTTATTTACACACCTTTGATGTAATAAACCTGTAAATGAATCACATTTAACGTTTCAGACCGGAAACACCATACTTAAAAACCGACATGACTAAATTGTACAGCATTTTACAGGGTTGTAACATTGATCGGTTATTTTATTGTATAATTCCAGTGCAAAAAATACTCACAATGGGCAATAAAATTGATGGAATGAGCTATTCTAAAAATAGTTCATATAAAAATAACAATAAAACCGAACTTACGTTTGGTTTAGCTGAGTTCGTAATTTAAACAATCTGTTGTTGTTACACAGCGAACGGTACCCACGCAAACCAATAACACCATAAATAGAAAATAATTGAAATCAAGCTGATGTATTCCATTTGTTAATTAGAAACTTCTGATTAAAACCGCTAGCTTCTCAAAACAGATTCTCTGAACCCGTGACGCAGCGCGCGACCTACAAAAGGCCTCGATTTAGTAATTCCGCTATCTCCGTCGCTATTTTTAGCTATACTGACTTATCTTAATCAGTTCGTAGAGTTTTAATTGGTCCTCCAGTTAGTTAACAAAGATCCCTCAAGATAAAGGCAGTTTTAATAAGATTTCCGTGACAACAAAAGGAGTTTTGAATTTTTAGTTAAGATTATATGCCTAAGGGATTAACATTCACTTTTGTTCTCGAGGTAAACATGATTTTGTGTAATGAATGTTGGAATTTGGATAAAGTCGGAAATTTGTGAAGTGAGTACAGGGAATGGATGAGAAATATCATCATCATCACAACTAATACAATAGTTTAAATGGGCCGTTACTCGTGCACCACAGATTAGCCCCAATAGATACCGCATACAAGGCAACTGACGCGCGCCAACACTTACGAGCATTTGCATGTTCACGACATTAGTGTCGACCAATACTGACCCGTCAAGTCCAAGTATGAATTAGAAATAGCCAATCACAGCGCATTGTTTTGTCCCCCGCAAGCCGCGCCTTCCGTCAAATTTTGTGAGTTCAAGCTATAAGAAAATTTCACTCATGCGGTATCTATTGGGAGTAATCTATGCCGTGCACCCACTGGATTCACCCACCGGTGGGTATACGGGTAATTCGTGTTTACCCGTGCACCCACTGCATCAAGGTTGGAATTTTAAAAATATCGATAACCACTGTCGATAATTTTATTCTCGTTTCCCAGGTTCATCCATTAAATACAGCCTGAAATAAACTTCTTAAGTCAACATCCTCGAATTAATTAAAATATTGAAAGTATTATTCGTCAATTCTTTGGCATGATAAAGTTCCAAGCAATATTAATCAAATAACTAACACAGATTATACAAAAGGTCGTAGCATTTAAATCAAAATTATATTCCAACGGTCGTAGAAACATGAGGTGCACATTAAGCAAATTTTCGCGCCAATTTCCCAGCCGCCATATTTATTGACCTCGGGTAGAAACTGCTGAGTGTGAATGAATATGGTATGAAATTTATTGAAATATCAGATAATAATTTATTTCGAATTGTGGTATTATCTGTGTTATACAATACTGGTGCATTGATACATCATATCTGCGGAAAATACGTCCAAACAACTGCAAGCTACTGCCATGATATTTTTTATGGTAATACCCAACAAACAAGTTGAATATCCACCTGATGGTAAAGCTATCGTCGATCTAACCTGATGGTAAAGACCTTTTCAACGATACTCCACACTATCCCTATAGTACACGAAGAATAAAAAAATCATTTCATTTAATCATCAACTTCGTTTACACAGAAATAAATACAGAAAAGTTATTTTCTTTTAGAAAAAGGAAAGAAATTCTGTATCGTAATATCACCAGTAACATTTGCTGGAACAGTCAAAGCAATGTGTAAAAATTCAGTCGGCGTTTAGATGCGTGAAAAATATTGCCGAGGTCTTGATAAATATGTATGCTGGGTCGGAAACGTTACAGCACCTGAGACGCGGTCAATGGGACCACAAAACTGTATACATATATTTATGTTATGCGATGTTCTTCATGAGTTTGCTTCAGAAAGTGTGATAAATAAAGATTTATAGGCGGTTTTATGTAAAGAGTTCCATCTACCTATACGCAGAAGAGACTGCGTACCTTTTGTGGTTCAACCTGGTTTGGAATTTGGTAGGTGTATAAAACTTGGATTTTTTTCTGGCAATCCCCACTATTGTTACTTTGCTTATTTATCTGGTGGGGGTTTCTGGTAAAAATACTGAAAATCCCCACTTTTTAGTGCGGCTAATCCGGAATGAACCCGGGACCCCTCGGGTTTGTCGTTGTATAAATAAAAGCTTGTGGCTCAGCTCAATATTAAATAGTTGTAAACTTCAGATGACAATTAATTATTTTTATTTTTCTGATGTCACTTCTTCATTTCTTCTTCATTCGTCATGTCTTCTGATGTGAACACGCCATAAAATTATGTATGTCAAATAACTACATTTTAAGTAAGTTTTTGTATTTTTTCTTTCTAAAATTAAAAGTGTATAAAGGTTATGACGTTTCTTTGTTATTTTATTGTTTATTTCTTTGTAAAGATAAATAATATAATAAAGATATTTTTATTTAATATTATCAATAAAAACTACATATACATAGTTACTCTTAAAATATTTATCTATATTTAATTATAGTGAAAAACTCTAACGAAGAATGTTATCTATGAATTCAACTAGCATGTTTCTAGCGTAAATTGGAGTAAAGGTCTTAATAAATATGTATGGGTGGAACACAGCAGAGTGGAAATGGCGTACACTCAAATTAAAATTTTTATTGTGATTGAATTTGCTTCTTTATTGCTGCGTCTATTTTCTCGTTAGTCCACAGGGGACTTTATTGACCACTAAATTTTGTAAACATATTTGAGTTCATTGTGCCCGGTGTATTTTGTAGTTTGTCATAAAAATACAATTACAGTTATATTCTCGGGATAGTCAGTTATATTAATATTATTTGTCGTCTAAGCTATAAAAATAATTCTTGGCAAAAAATAACCGACTTCAAAATAACTCAAAAAATACTTGTCAGATCTCGCTCAAGCCTTCAATCCACACGCACACAAATTTAAGTGGGACTACATGACAAGCACTAGCTCTCGATTAAAAAAAGAATCATCAAAATCGGTTCACCCAGTCGAAAGTTCTGAGGCAACAAACATAAATAATACAGTCAAATTGAATACCTCTTCCTTTTTTGAAGTCGTTTAATGAATTCTAATACAGAGATATGTGTTTTATGTTTATCTAAACTTAATTAATTTTATTTGGTGTGATGTTAACATGCTTAAGTACATTTTATTTTTCATAATGAAGTTATTAATTTCTGTGTATCTACATTTGGAATATACAGGAAAGATACGATAATAGGAAGACAATTATTCAGAAAAATATATTTCTGTACACAAGCAAGATGCAAGGGTATTTTTCTATGCGAAATAATGATAAATCAATGAAATCTACTGGATTAATAATAACCAAAATTGGCAATTTAAAGCCGAATACTTCCCAAAATGGGCCCTTTAATTTAAAAATGGTCTTTACAGACTCACAATATTTTTGAAAGATCTTTTCAACAATACTCCACGCTATAGGGTACACGATGAAAAAAAGTACTCTGAAAAAAATATTTTTGAAATATTTTTTTATTCTACGATTTTGAATTACTAAATATACATGTATATTAATATCCATGCCAAATTACAGCTTACTAAGGGACTCGGCGCTATGCTACGCACAGATGGACGGACGCACATAGCGATTGAGCTACGCAACCAGAAGAAATAAACCTAAATCAACGTTGACTACAAAGAAGCTTCACATTAGGGCGTGTGTCTTACAGGAAGGTATAATACAATTCTTTTAAGGTAATACTATCGTATAAGGCATTTTACGCTAAATTCTCCCCAGTGAGCGTTAAGCTGTCTTCACAGGCACTTGGTTTAACGAACCGTTCTCATTCTTTCATGTTTACAGCGAGTTCAAACCACATGCTACTTTATGTGCCCAATTAAAATATGTTTTTATTTCCATCCATCTTATGCTTTTTCCTTTGAGTATTAGTAGAAATCCTTTTTTTTTTCTTTTTCTAGTATCTTTCTTGGCTGGCATTGCATTGATGATGTCTTTGATGTCGTTGCTATCCAACGACGACGATTCCAGATCAATTCGTTTATCGGTTAGGTATTTTTTTAATTTTAATACGAGTTTCTTCTAATACATTCACACATACTTTTAAAAAGTAAAATCCACTGCGGGAAACTGACTGACGACTAAGCTACACTTTTCACAACTTGTTTTTCAAACAAATACGTATACAAACAAACATTCAAAAACTAACAGACTTGTGAATAATTTGAACATGCAATTCCGAGAAATAAAACAAACCAAGTTTGGTGGCCTAAAGAAAATCGTTTTACATTCGGCAATTTAGTGATCGGCTTGGAAGCGTCGAGTTACAAATTCAAAGCTCCGTTTTACATTTTAAAATTCTAGCGCACTGAGGACGCCCAGGGGATTGACACGGGAATAGTATCCAGAATCATGATACTCCGTTCAACTGCTTTTACAAAGTTTCAAAGTTGAAATAAATAAGTGTAGGGAGGAGAACATTGTGAGGAAACCGATATTATTACTTTCTATACTACTCGTATTTGTAATATTATAAAGAGGAAAGATTTGATTGATTGTTTGCATTGAATAGGCTCCGAAACTACTGAACCGATTTGAAAAATTCTTTCACTGTTGGAAAGCTACACTATCCTCGGGTGACATAGGTTATATTATATTTTCAAAAATATTAGGGATCCTTAATAAAACTCCAATAATGTAACCCAAGGTGTAAAAAAATAAGAAAACCGAAGCAAAGCGAGGGCGGCTACTCGTGGTTAAATAAAAAAGCGAAGAGTTCATTGCTTGATGGTAAGAAGCAATGTAGACGTAGTGGAATCATAGGTTTACGTTTTTACTCTTTTGTTTGGCCGGTGAATTTTATACGGCAAAGTACAAGTGTCAATCAAATAAATTCATACTTATAAGAATTTACAAATAATTAAGTGTTACATGAGATTAAGCAGCATCGAATCATAGAAGCTGTGTCTAATATACCTAGCAGATATCAGCTCCTCCATTTAATACCATTTAATTTATTGTAAATAGTCAACTAATGAGGAGACAAAGGTTCGTCTCCTCAGGAGGTTCTGACGATAAATGCGGTCATCGTTTCCCATAAACATTATTGGTATAGGATATTATAGTCATCACTGAAAGAAATGCCGCCAACAAACACATAATTTTCCAATTCTCCCTTCCAATGAGTCCAAAACGGCTTTCTGCAAAAGGCATTAGGCACTGCTTTTATCAAGGGATTATTCCACTTTGGTCTAGTAGCAAAAGCCGCGCAGCTTCCAGGATCTACTCTGTTAATTATTTTAGTTCTCGTGGAATATAAACAATGTTGAACGCTGACATTAACACGATTCCCCAGCGTAACGTTACGATCCGTTTGGCGGGCTGCCTGCTGTGTCGCTAAGGGTTTGGCTAGAGTTGTTACGGTTTCCGACCTACATCCGTCATTCGATTCGTTATTAATGAGTATAGTTTGTCGGATAAATATGAAGACATTTCAAAATTTTATAAACTGTTAAAAATCAGTTAGAGCAATACTCTTATCTGTAGTATAAGTTGGGGCAAAATATGACAGAAATACTACAGCAAATGTCATATAACGTATGCCGATGCTTTTATTTGTGCCAAGTTGTCATTAACTTCACGATTATTAATTCACGATTTAATTCACGATTGCTGAATGTGTGAATATGGTTTTAAAAATTTATGTGTGACTCTCGAAAGGTCGACTGGAAAGCTCGACTGGAGAGCTCACCTTTTGAAAAACATGCATTTTACATTATTTTGTGGATACCACAAAATATCTTATGAAAATGATAATAAATTTGATACATCACCAATGAGCGCGTACCTTTAGCTTGCAGCGCAGTATGTACACGATTAAACGTGCTACGAAATCACTCTGTCTCACCGAGAGTGAGAATAGGTAGATAAAATTTTACAACGATAGTTAGCTGAATAGCGGCATTTTATAGCTGCAATTTCAATAGCAATCTTTAATAAGGTTTATAAAACCTTCAAAACTCATACCCCCGGTGTCGCAGATACCGTAGGGTTTTTCACACGTGCAGCAGAGTCGCGACATCGACACGACAATGTGTCGCAGTGTGAAGTTAGTGGGTGATGTTTTTTTGAAATGGCATTTAACCATTTTGCAGTTCAAAGGAGCGAAGTCGCTGCGACAGATGCTGCTATGAGTATATGCGATTTTATTGCGACAACAATGCAGCAATATTGTCCTTATCGCTTCGTGTTCGTGTTTTTTGTAATTACGACAACGCTGCGACAAAATGTCGTCGTAACACTGTAACACTATTTACACGTACAGTAAGGCCGACGTATCTTGGCGCGTCTGAACATAGGCTCTGCGAACTTTAGCGCATGTAAGACAGAGATAGCGACACGAACATACTAACGTGTGACTGTGACATAATAGGCCGCGTACCGAGCATTGCCGAATTATGTTACTGCGCAGTCTTCCCACGAAGTTCAGACGCGCCAAGATACGTGGGCCGTACTGTACGTAATTTTGTCGTGTCACAGATATGCACAGACACGTATTCGACCACAAACAAGCACACACATCTGAACATCGACAGCACTTTTTTATAAAAGTCAAGTTCAATTGTTCAAAGTAAAGTTGAACCTCACTTGGTTTAAGGCTTATAGTTCAGGAAACCCGTATACTTGAGAGTTCTTCATATTAATCTCAAAAGGATGTCAAGTAGGTCAACAGACTTTTCCAACGCTAGCTTAACTTCTCTTGCTTTAGGAAGAGACTTAGGCATCGTCAGGGGTGGAGAAATGTTTATTTATTTATGAATTGTGATGAAACTCAAATCATTAATATACAAAAAAACTGGTGAAGTGAGGAGTAAATCCAAATGTGGTAATTTGGATAAGAAGGCTTGTGGTTATAATCGATCAATTATTATATTTATTAAAGCTTCATTCCAATTCCAAAGCAAACTTGCATTTGTTTTGATGGTTCAGCCAAGCTTACCTGTAACAAAAAATGTATCATATAGATTATAGTAAAATACATCATCGCTGTACTTTTGAGGAGCAATCAATATTGAATTTAAGTTTGTTGACACTTAAAACTTTGACAGTTGGTAATTTTTTTAACATTCAATTCGTGTACCTTGGTTTGAATATTTCAAATTAAGTTCATAATAAATTGGTCATGTCAGTCTTCTGACTAACAAAATTACTGTACTTATTTTCAACCAATTTAATGTAATAAAATGTACAACCACACCATACACAGAGTTTATTCTTCTACGGCGGCCTACGGCAAACTTCACCACGCTTTTCCAATCCGAATTGGTGAAGGTAATGGGCCATCCAAAGACTTCCTATATGCCATGACTGACATACAGGAGAAACATAGATCCACTCAAGAATTTTAGCCAGCAGAGGTCATCTATCCACTTACCTATTGACATAAGATCAATTGAAAATGACGAAAAATTTTCTACAAACCTTAAAGAATTTTTGTTTAAAAAAGTTTTTACAATTTAAATGAATATTTACATAGAAGAACTTGTTTAATGTAAATGTATAATTTAAATGAAGAAAACTACGAAATACTATTTCGTAGAAATAATAATAGAATAAAATATTAGGGTTATGTACTCTACTATTACTATGTGACTCTAAATATGTATGTCAAATTGTTAACATGTAACACCTAAATGTACCACATATATTGCAATAAAATACTGAATACTGAAAACCTAACTCACCAGCTATTGCTTAACTCAAAATGATTGACATAATTAATGGTTAACAAATCACTAAGGATTAACATCAATACAAGCCCCCGCGCTATTTGAGCTTCTACATATTGTACTTTTATCTATTAAAAATAAACCCATAAAAACATCAACTGACGCTTGAAAATAAAAAACACTACGTCAACACCCAGTCCGTCAAATATGCAAATAATACTTGAATATTTATTAAAAATTGTTTGCGACGACTGTTATTCAGAGACGAAATAAAATCTATTCGCGTGTCTCGTGGGGGAAGAACGCAATTACACTTCGTACACCGAAGGCTTCAGGGTTGCCAAGGGTTTTATAACGACATTTGAATATGTAATATCCTTTTTAAATTAAAAAGAATTATGGGGGATGCTTCCCTGTTCCTTTTTGTCCGTTGCAGCATTTTTAAGGGTATCTTAATACTAGCTCTGATAAACTATAGATACTCATAACGATATTATGATTGTGTCTTGCTTCACAACTTCACAAATCGAGGATTTTTTGTGATGTTGTAAAGCAAGCTTGTATGTATGTGCAAATAATAAGGACCTGGGATAAAGATATATCTTTATTAACATAAGAAACTATCCATCTGAACCAAACTAAGGTATGCTTACAAACATAAGAAACAATAACCCATCTGTTCGAGTTTAAACAAGTTATTTGGGGTTTAATTACGACCGAAGCGGTCAAAGTCCGCCCGTGTCAATTGCAACCGATCGACACAGTTACAACTTGGGGCACGGACGGAAGTGATAGATGACCGTTAGTAGCAAATATCTTAGTGCTTCCTTGTTGAGTTTGTACATCGTTTTCAGTCGTCATTGTTACAGGAACGTGCTCTAATTAAAAAAATACGTAATATAAAAAAATACATTATGTTTGAAGAAAATGATATAATTATAAAAGTACGTAATAAAACCTATTTAATAATAAAATAACTTTAAAATATATTATTTTTTGGCATTCATTAATTACATTCGGTTAATACAAACAATAAATGTTTCTAAGCGACCTGAAAAAATTAAAGATGAAAGGACTCATCATTTTTAAAATCAAAATATGTATTACTTATTATTAACTAATTAATTATATAATCAGTCAATTTAATCTCAAAGTAACACATGACATTCTTCGGATATACAATCAAAAACAAAAGAGTTGTGCCGTATATGGTATTTTAAATGAACATATCGATGGATAGAAAACCGAAACGCATATCGAATTGAGTGTAAACAGACATAATTCAATGACGTTGTTGTTTTTACTGCGTCTGTCAGCCGCGGAATGTGCGGAAAAATGTTGTTAGTTGAATTTACTTTTACACTTTATTGTTTAAATAAAAATATACAGTATATAAAACAAATATAAATATTATAACTTGTATCTAAGTGATAATTATAATACGTGCATAAGAGTAAGTAACTTGCTGCTGTTATGTTTTTATGATTAAAATTTTAAACTTATATCATCGCGAACACTAAACATTTTAAATTCCGGGTGCATTACTCACAATTATTATGTTATCACACCGATAATTCCATTATCAGCCATGTACAATGGGGTTGATATATTGACATTTCAACAGTGATGGAAATATCGATATTATAAAATACGAGTAACCGCCCTCGCTTTGCTTTGGTTTTCTTTTTTTTACACCTTGGGTTACATTATTGGAGTTTTATTAAGGATCCATAATTTTTTTGAAAATATAATATAGCCTATGTCATCCGGGGATAGTAGCTTCCCAACAGTGAAACATTTTTTCAAATCGGTTCAGTAGTTTCGGAGACTATTCAATGTAAACAATCAAATCTTTTCTCTTTATAATAATAGTATTGACGAATCATTGCATTTAAATTGTTATGTTCTTATTTAACTTATATGTCACATAAATAACTGTTAAATAGTTTAACTAAAAATACTTCATAAAATTAACATAATATTAAAATTAAATTCAACGTCTGACATCCTTACGATCCCTCCATGGCATCTAACGACGCAATCGCGTGAATTTCACACGACCATAAAGACGCTCCAATCTGAAAGTTCTTCATTAGCCTTTATTAGATTTCTTTGTTGTTAATTAAAGCATTCAACTCCAGAACTGAGTACGTGTTCTATTCTCTGTTAAATTCAATTCAAATTCAAAATTATTTATTCATGTAGGAATACTGATACACTTATGTACTTATTTTTTTTATTCTACCTGCTTTTCAGGTGTCTTTCAGGGAGTAGAAGAAAAGCCTTAAAGAAACTCCTTAGCACATCTTTTAAAAAACCATAATGTTTACAATAGTATACGTCTAAGGTTCTAATCCTTTATTATTATAATTTTGATCGATGGGCTCTTAAAGTTCTTGAATGGAGACCACGTCTTGGTAAAAGAAACATAGGCCATCCTTGACCAGTTTAATTGAAGGCTTTAAGAAGACAGGAGGTATCTACTGGATTCAAAAGACCGGTTATGTTGGATGTCAGGAGATGACTATTTGTAGTTTAACTAATCTCTAACTAATCCTTTATTAGGAACCGTCACTGCTAATTCACTTCCAAGAAACCCTTTATTTATTTATCTACGTAAACAACAACAACTCACGGTAGAGCTTTGTTGAAGCAATTGCGTAATTGACTTTCAAATAGTGTTTTTATGAAACCAATTTGGAATAAAAATATTTCAGTTAGAGTTTTTTTATTTTATTTTATGTCTAAGTTAAATAGTTTAAGATATCGATTAAGTGAGTACCTAAGTAAGTTAATTTATTAGTCCCATAACACACGTATTCATATAATAGGTATATAAATACATCAAAGTCTATACCTACAGTACAGATTAAGATCAATTTAATTTTGCGGCTCAGCAAAACCTCTTACGTTCATTCCGTACAATACAATTCTGCAATCCTCTGGGTTCCCAGAACGATATCGATTTGAATTTAAATTTTTCAGCCGACGAGCTGATCTGTACTGACAAGCTAAAGCCGATTGGGATATTGACTTACGTAATACAAGTGATTCGATTCTCTTGGGTTTTCTCCAAAAGAAATTGTAATATTTTTGGCAGGAAAGAGGTTGTACAAAATTTATCATTTTCTCGTTACATAATTGGACACGCGACTACGAATATAGGCTATATGCTATAGGGAATATGGAGTAGTAATACATCGTAAGTGTCCATCAAATAGTGATTCTTATTTCCGCAAAGGAAATAATATTTTATAAGCCATAACTAAATACATATTTGATAGATGTATTGTTGACTGTGAAGTCAAGTGTGACCATAATATAAGAACTATAATAGACTTATAAGTGAACAATTCAGTAGTGAAGATGTAGAAGTTGAAAGTTCTTGGATTATCCGCTAGGCACGTTTCAAAGTTTTTATAAATGTTTTTATAAAGTCCAAAAAATATGCTTAACCATCTTAAATAGACTAAATTAATAGACCGGAGTGCTGCGGTATATTATTGGTTGTGGTAATAAATAATAATAAACAATACATATTAAATACATAATAAATAATAATAAAACATACTCATACCCCCGCAGTAGGTTATTACCTGTGTCGCGGGTGGCATGGACGACACACATAACACATCACAATCACATCCATGACCCGAGTACAAATATTTATCTGTCACATAAATATCTGCCTCGGCCGGGAATCGCACCCGGGCCCCTAGCTTCGCAGGCATGGTCGTACCAACTAGGCTACAGGGTCGTTATGATCTCAGGATGGCCGTTTCTTCATTAGGCGATATGACCATGGTATTTTACGAACGAGTATGTATTGAGGACACGCAAACATTTATATTTGTGTATTTTTGCGAGTGGCGTGGAGAGCAGCACTTAAAGGCAAACGTTAAATATTGTTAACGTTAAGTAATAATATGAAAAATTTTAAGAGCTGTGGTTTTATTAATAAATAAATAAATACTTATTATAAGTGTTACTATTTCTTCTGTGCTTGTACTGTGGCAGCACCACTTGAATTAAAGCTGTGTGGATGTCTTGTTATCCAATGAAAAAACGCCATACAGTAGATAATATATCTAACGAAGAACAATGAATACGCAAATTTCGTAGGAACAGTGAGGTTTATAATAGAGTTGTTCTAACTTCATTAAGTTGGGAGGGCGCATGGGCTACGAGTGACGCGTTGACACACGTGACTTGAATGTTTTAGAATACAATGTTTAGTTTCTTCTACAATGTGATGAATTTTATTAGGTATTTTGTTTTTACATTTAACAAATGAATTAAAATTTTTAAAGCATGAAAATTTTAATAAGTACAACCTATTTTCTATCATTTTACCAATACTTGTACTATTGAGTATTTTGGAAAAGATTTTCAAGCCTTGTTGGTGTCGCTATCTACCTGCCTGTCAATCCTAGAGTTTCGGATACAATTTCTAGAATAGACATACAGTAACAGTAAACTTTGTTTAATCAGGTTGTATTTAGACATCACAGATATACTCTTGGGTATCTCAATTATATAATGTATAGGTATTGTGTATTTATAAGAATTTCCACTTTTTCTACCTATTTTTGTTACACGTTGTATAAAAAGATTATTTATATAGCATGATAATTTCTCTTTCTGACTCGTGAAACTTAAATCACAAAAAACACAAGACCCACTAAAGCCTCGAGTCAAGATCAATTTATAAACAGCGGAGGATAATCCTACTTCCATTTGCTCAAGGGCCCTTGAAAGAAAAAGGGACCAATTTAAAAAAAATATCCTTGGAAACTGGACGTAATTCATAGTCGGCCATCTTACAAATTGACTTCTAATATAGAATGAAAACACTTTAGTCGAGAATTTTTACGGTAAATTCTTGTTGACAATTGATAAAACGCTAATGGGCTATAAGCTTTCTTAGTCCACTTTCGAGCAAAAAAATTTCGGCAACAAATATTGTAAGTAGAATGTAAGCAATTGGGATCAAAATTACTCTTGAAAAAAAAAATTATAATGTTACAGGATTTAGCAATCTTATCTTATTGAACCATCCATTACATTATTAAGACCTCAGATATTACTAATGCGTTGCCATTCAAGAAATGAAATAGAAGAAGAGAAGAAGAGAAGAAAGAAATCTATCAAGCCTCCAGCAACTCTACGACGTGAGCGTGGCAAGTCTGTCCGGGCATCACATGGAAACCTTTCAACGGATTTCGATGAAAATTAGTACAGTTGTTAGTGATACTCTGGGTCATATTTTAGAAAACTTTCATCCCGGAAAATCAAAAGGTTTTCCTGGGAAACAGGATGAAAGTTTGTATCGAAAATTTTTAAAACATCAACAGATTTGCTTCAAAGCAAAAAAACAATCCATGCTTAAATTGATGGAATATGTATTTTCCAGTTTTTCAAAATTTTGCATAAAAAAGAAAGAAAATGCAAATGAATGTGAATATTTTTTATTTTTCAAAACTCTCTCCTGGAGGAATCCTTTGTGATTGTATCGTGGGTTTCAGTATATAAACTCCTAAATACGTATATTATTACTTCAATATAAATTCACCGTTTTTTAATTTGGTTCTACAAGATGTAAAATAAGGTAACACATAATTTCCGCGTGCGAAGCTGCGGGCAACAGCTAGTATTGATGATATAATCATAACGCGAATACCAACTGCCAAGCCCGCTAATGTTACAAAAATATTATTTTATACAGTTATATGATTTAATAATACGAATATGATAATAGAATCCGTATAAAATGATACTGTATTATAACTAGACGATACAAAAAATAATAATTCGGGGAAGGTTCGCTCAAGATAGACTACAATAGAATTCGTTGAAGGGTTTTACAAAGACTCAAGAGGTGCCTACACCGAAATAAGAGATATTATGTAAAAAGTGTTAAAAATGTGTAAAAACATTTGTATTTTCGTTTATTGCGCGTGGTCCGATCGCCGAGTTCTACTGGTCGATCCATGGACAATTTTTTTTGCCAGTGGTTCTATCAATCATACCATCGTTTTTACCTTTTTTTTAACTAGAAAGGTATTTGAAACATTAAGAAAAGTATAAGTTGAAAAGTATTGCAATAAAAATCTCAACGTTCAGCCAAATTTGCTCAGGCCTGTCGTAGTTAGACGTCTCAGGCATTTTTAATCATTATAAATTCTTTCTAAACGGTGTTTAATTGTTGTTGATCATTTGATCAACCTGTAAAATAAAATTAATTAGCTATAAAACAACACCAATGCTGTCAGCATAATTACATAATAATATTAGTTACAATTTTAGGAATGTAACATTTTGAAAATTATTTTATTTATTTATTTATTCCATAATATTATAACTAACATAACAGGAGTCCTAATGCGTTAGTTAATTTCATCTCATCGTATAATAAAAATAGATACATTAATGTGAATTAAAATACTATTACAATTAAATCATGTACAATAATATGTTTAAACTTAGCCATTACTGGTAAAAATCATAAATATTCTCACAATTTATATCGTTTATAATTAAATTTAAGATTGAAATCTATGAAGTTATGTTAACATATAATTTAATATATTTTATCTCCGGAAATAAATATTAAAGCTTATTTTGAACTCATAATTATTAATGAACTCAAGAGCCTCATAATGACTCTCAATATTTTTTTGAAATCAAAGGAAATTTTATCCGAATTAGGTTTGGCACAGACACTTTGATTGACTATAGAATTTTAATTATATTTATACTGCTTTTCGTTCACGTATTTTATTGTATCTTTCGCTTTAAAGGTTGGTTTGATAATTTACCTACTTATTGAGGTAAAGCTACAAAAACTATTGTTAAAAGTTTATTTACCAAACATAACATGAACCAATTTAGTTTACTTAGAATTAAAGTTGTATATGTAAATTAATTTAATATTAAACAAAACTGCTGGTTATTAGTAAAGTACCTACTGGTTGTATTATTACTGTAAAGTTTCTTAACATAAACTTTTATTCATTCACAAAATTGCTACTAGCTATTTTCTAGATTCATTTATTGCAAATCTCTAAATATTTTTAACAAAGAGAATGTCGAGTTATTGGGAAAATTAAAATACCTCATACCGCTCCGATACGAACCATTGTCTAGATGGTGATATTTGAATAATTCATCACTACAATCCAAGCTTTTATTGGCCCTTAAAACGAGGTGAGAATTTTTAATGAACTTTCGTACATTTCTTCGCATCGTCACGGTCTTAATAGACAATTTTATGATTCAGTCCAGCTAGTTATAAATAATTACTAAACTTTCCGTTTTTAGATATTTTTCACCGAACTAATAAAAAAAATAACCGGAAAAATAATTTAATTTAAATAATTTCACCGAATTATCAATGTTTAAATAACATTGCAAGGCAAATTATTCTCTCGAATATAAATTGAAATCTAGCGACTGCTCATTCAGCAAGGATCTGTATAAGTCCTATTCTTATTCAAGAAGACTCGAAGAAATTATTTTAAATTGGTTGTAGGGTCGTTTCTTGCTTGATTAGCTACCACTGCTACCTTTCTTCTCTTTTTCATTTAATTGAGATCAGTATCCTTAGTTTTCAATTTGAACTTCAATATCGGCGTACCGTACTGTAAATTATTCTAAACAGTCTCACAAACTGCATACATATACCTAATAAATTTTTAGAACATATTATTATGTATGTAAACCTGCCAGTTTAACGTTTCCTAAAGTATTTTTAACTGTAGTATCAATTACATTATAAGCAATTGTAAAATCATGCATCATTTCGTATACTAGTTGAAATTAAATTAACTCTGCATGTTGAACACTCCACGCTTCATTTCAGCAACTGGGAATAAAAATAAAAAAAATGTTTTGTAGTTTCTATCTATTTGTTAAATTCATGTCGGAATTACTGGTGGACTATGACGCGGGAATTGGCAAAAGCCGTGGGAATTTTTGTTACTCAAAAAGAGTTCCCATTAAAACGGGCGAATGTAAACATTTTACGCACTGCAGAGGCTTAATTCTTCTTAGTTTCATTTTAAATTTATCTTCGTTACGTATATTATGTTGTCCATTAACTTAATCATCTTGCCTCCGTAGGCAGCAATATACTTACGTATATTGCTTGAAGTTTTAATGTTAAAATTATTATTTTTAGGCTTAATTTTTTTTTATCTTTCTTCTTTTATCTTGTTTACCTAATTCTTGAATCTCTATCTCTATGCTATTTCTCTAAATAACTTTTTTGCAAACAATATATGGACTTATTTGTATCACCTATGGTACCCTTTTTTGTACCCAATATATTGGTTTGGGTCGTATTGTTCATTTTTAATGTACAGTGATTTATATGACCACACTGAAATTCTTAAAATCTTATGTTTCAAAATTAGATGTCAAAAATAAGAATCTTCATAGACCTTATATTTTGGTTCATAGGACACTAATGGGAAGCCTATTTACGAATAATTCCAAATCACGTTCTAAGACAACACTCATAGAAATTAACATACTATGTATTTCGTATTTTACATATCAATCACTAGTGGGTTAATATTATCATTAATGCATTCACAGATTTAATGGGTAGAGAGATTGTCTAATGGATGCTAATAACAGTGATGCATGTAAGTAGATGTTCATGGAATGAGCTCTGTGAACCAAATTGAGCGCTGATTCAGTAATTTGAATAAACAAATAGCTTATCCTGACGACTCGTAGGATTCCAAAGTCAGAAAACTGTATGGCCTACAGCGTCCAATGGCCAACCAGGTTGCAAGATATTATCGCGCTGCTTGAGCACCCGAGTCGTACGACTTGATAAAACCTTTCAGCATAGCCGCTATTATTACTGGCAAGAAAAGCCGCATGGAAAGCTGTCTCCTTCTGCGAAATCGCAATAGTAAAGAAGGAGAACAAACGGGATTGGAAGAGGGTCGATCCTGCTTATAGGCGGCAACAGCGGTCAGTGGAAACCACAGTCCCATTCAGTCCTGATAAGGGTGAGCCTGAAGATTCACGAAGGGATAACATACACGTTAAGCAAGCACAAGGACAAGCATTGATGCGTATGCATAAGATCTAGGAGCCTCATCAAATGCGCCGGATGGCTGCTGAATGGATAGAAATTCCACATAACTCACAACCTTTACGTTCGGATTGTTATGTTCGATTACTCATGATTATTTTTTTACCCAACTGTCCAATCTATCTGTTTTAGGTAAAGTACTCGAATAACTTTAAGATACATACGACCGACAATGGCTGATTCAGAACAAATTCCAATCTTCAAAATTTATAATAAAATCTGACTAGCATGGATTTATTTGATCTACAAAAGCTTTACTGTAAATGGATTTAGTTCAACTTTTACAACTTTCCTTTGTTTAGAAACTTTAATCAAGTTAGTTTTATTTTTTATCTATTTTGTACACTTTTATTTTGAAATATATTTTTGAAAGTTATGTATTTGACCCGGATAGATCAAACTCGTGAGTAAACTCATCACCACGTTTATCATCAATTTACAGAGTTATAGCTCTTTATAAAGTCGCATAACTTGAAGCTGTTTTTTATAGTTCAATTGAAGTTTTACTTATAGCCAATAAAATTGTTGAAATTCATCTAGTAAAATTATTTTTAAGCAATGATTTTCCAATAGAATCAAGTAAGGTTTATATTTCTAACTTTTAATCGTTGCACTGGTGTTTGAGTAAAGTTTAGGCCTCTTTAAAGAGAGAAATTGATATGATTGAGTGGTTTCAAAAATTAAGAGACACTCGATTTCTGTACAAATAAATTATATTAATGTCTAAGAGTATCTTCAATACTTTCTTAAAAAAATATTAACGAAATATCACTGTTATCACCGATCTAAACTTACCTTATTTTACTTAGGTAAGTTACCTTTTGGCTTAAAGTATTACTCCTCAATTTTTGTACAAAATTTTCCGTAACCCTAATACAGTTTCGTTATGACGCTGGCTTCCTTTACCCCAATCTCGTTCCTAATATTTAAGAGCTATTACAAGAATTTGGAATTCTTCTTAGCTTCGGTTGACCTACTTGTGTTGGGAAAGTTTTGCCAAAAATGTGAGCTCATGAATTTATTGTCCGGTGCCGTATTGTAAGGTCGTGCTAATATTTCTTATTTGAAAAGTAGTTAAAAGGTTGAATGTTTAACAAACTTTTATATTTTCTGTTCAGATATTTTATTTTTTGGCAAACTACTAAATAGATTCCTTTAGGATTAATATAATACTGGATGATTATTAAAACTCATTTTATACAAGCTATATTTTTTATGTACGATCTTGAAATAGCTTTTGTCCTCAACTTTACTGTTACGCTTCTGAACAAGATTCTGAAAATTTTAATATGAAAATTGCTAAATAGAGTATTTTACAATGATAAAGATAATAATAGATTTGTGGTAATAGTATATCCTACATCTATAAGTGACTGGCATTGGCGAATAATAATTGAAACATTGAAATTATTGTAATTTTATAAGTTCTTAAAGACAGGTATTATCACCCATGTCACATAGCAATACTGACATATTAGTCATGTCACGTAATAAAATGCATAGCAAACTTATTTCTGAAACTTTATTTTTAATCTAACAGACTCAAATAATCCTCAAACGTCTGAGTGTAAAGAGAAAGTTCAAAATGAAGAAATAAAAATAGAAAGTATCGATGTTGAATTTTGCCGCAAACGCTATTGAGAATCGTGCTACGCTGCAGACGACGTCTCATGAGCAGACAATAAGCTGCTGTTAAGGCAAACTGCAAATGGGAATTGTTAACTTTGTAATGTACCTACTACTGCAACCGTAACAAAGGTATTCGTAATTTGTAGTTATCACGTAAGATTTTTTCACATTGAAGGCGTTGTTCATGATGATTTAAGATTTAATTATTTATACACATATGATCATCCATGATTTAATTATTTATACACAATATTGTACATATTTTTACTACACATATTTGTACACAAAAATGTAGGTAGTATAAATCTGCAGCAAAATTCCGTTACAAATTGATGCAATGACCAAAAAGAAAATGTGAATGCACACGTCACATTCGACCGTGTGCTTGACGATCGTTTTAGGTAGTGGCGCTACGCTCTAGGCTGACATCTCGCGTGCACAATGACCCGCTGTAGCTAGGGATTTGTGGGGCCTAGCTTCAAACAATACGCGCTAAGCGAGTGAAGGTAGGAAGGAAATAGACATTACACAAGCTTCTTTGGTCTTGTAAGCGGATATTATTACATTGGACTGAAAATATCATACGTTATTGAATACGCCATAAGCTTTACTGCTGATTACATTATCAAAGCAATCGAATACAAATTCAGAAATGGAATACATGAACAATTGGATTTCTTTTTTTTTCTTCTCTCTTTCTTGGCTGGTAACGCATCAGTGATGCCTTTGGTGTTGCTGATATCTATGGGCGACGATAGCCATTTACCATCAGGTGGATCGTCAGCTCGTTTGCCGGCTATCTCCATAAAAAAACGTACGTTGTTGATACAGTGTTGTCCATTGTTGGTGTAACTCTTATTTAACAGTTTTAACTTTGCTTGCATGTAAGTTTGATAATAAATAAAATGCTTCTTTTATAAAATAACAACAACAATTTTAAGAAAGAACACTACAGAAAGGTAAGAAAATTTTCAATATTGCTATTAGTCTATACAATCATTACGAAATAGCTGATCCTGTTCCTAATATATCTGTGTTTGTAAACTGACTCGGCTGAAAAATTCGCTATACATATTTCGCTAGTTTAAGAGTAAAGTTAAACCTTATAAATCATAATCGCTATTTCTCGTGACTTAAATTTGTCCTTAATCTTTATAATAGAACTTGGTCCACACAAGAAGGGATTTTTCCAATAGATTTGTCCGCATGCTCCGCTTGCCAATAACTTTGGGAACGGGCGTTTGGAGAAATAAAGTGTTTTATTATTACTTATTGTCATTGATATTATTTGCTAGGAGTGGATTATCTTTATAGTTAGTATATTTATTATATTGGCCGTGCACCCTTCCCTTTTTCACACCGATTACTATGTCTTCTGCCCAAAGGTTATCTGGAAGAGATCACTCTATAGTGATAAGACCGGCTTTTGTACTACATCTTATTTACATTATGTTCTAATGTATTGACCTATTTAGAGTGTACAATAAAGAGTATTATCTATTTAAATTTTATTTTATATCAATAGCATTTGAATACTGTAACTTAATTATTGTTAAGACTTATCGGTCAAATTTTAGTACAGTAATGAAATTTAATAATACGAGTACGACGACAACGGACCACACCTCTGTCTAATGATGGTCTAGAAATCACTTTATTTCACTGTGCTTGGCAGCGGTCGTAAAACAGTATAAATGGGGATATTCAACGCTTTTAATTTTTCTTTCTTTTTCTTCTCTCTTTCTTCCTCGGCAACGTATCAGTGATGCCTTTGGTGTCACTGATGTCCATGGGCGACGATGGTCACTAACCATCAGGTGGATCGTCAGCTAGCTAGCAGCTATTTCCATAAAAAGAAAATCGTATAATACTCCACAATGATTTACCCCAATCAGATGTCGTTTTCATTTTTGATATGGATCGCTAAAATATTGAAATTACACTATTTTGGTCTCGGTTGTTGTAACGAAATAACATTACATGAGCCTTTTTGAAGGTCTTTATATGTCATCACACAGGTGAGCAGTCAATACATGATATGTATTTTTCCCTATGGGTATACCATACCGACCATTCGACTTCAAGGCCTCACATCTCAAAAGAGACCAGTGTAAATTGGCTACTGCTTCACAAACTTAATTCTAGAGCTTTCGTTCGCCTTGTTGGTTGTAAGTTTTTGATTGTGTCTCAGTTTCTGGTGAGAAACGTTCAACTTTGTTGGGTTTAGTATTGTTACTCTTAGTTCTAAATTATTCATACCTTCACAAACTCTAATGCATATTTGATAGATGTTACGATTTCTGAAGATATTTTCCAAAGAAAATCAATAATTGTTAGCTGGAGTTTTCCTCTTCAAAGGCAAATAGTTAAATAATTGAACGGTAGCTGAATAACGGGTTGTGTATTCTTAGGTTATACCGGTTATTTTAATTTAAATACAATAACTCATATTTGAGTTAACCCGCATTTACCCAGCGTGAGAGATTATGGGCTTGTTTCACAATCTTCAAGTAAGTCCGAAGTAAGCTATTCGTTGGTTAAGTTGACATTTCGTGTGTGTAAAATGACACTTTAACGTCACTTTAACCGGCGAATAGCTTATTCAGGACTCTACTTGAAGATGGTGAAACAAGCCCTATGAGTGAGATCTATAAAGCGTACTTAGACTTTGATTTTGTTTAGATAACAGTCAATTGTACTAGATGAGTGACTTGTTATACCGAAAAAATTTAAAGTTACATAAAACGGCTAACGTTAATGGTGACTTAGGATCATTATTTTTGGATAATTTTAAACCTGAGTATAGCCTGAGTATGGTTTGTGTCTCTCACCCTATGACCTTTACTTAGTTACATACGTTGCGACGTTGATACAAATCATTATCATCAACGTCGCAACGTATTCTTTGTCAAATATCGATGCTTAGTTCTAACGATTATTAAAATCATCAATATGTGAACTGACATAAATAAACTTCTCCGTAGTCTAACTAATAGTAACTACTCCGAGTTTACGCTCGACGTTATGACCATGTTTGAATTTCGATTTGAACATTTTTGGTCGGTAATACGTCAATGATACGATCGGATTTTATTGTTCTAAAACTTAAATCTTCATTTAATTAGACATACCTCCACACATTTTGAAAGTTTCTTTAAAACAAACTGCAATGCGACAGAAAATAACAAGAAGCCTCGCCATAACTTTAAACCCCTGAGTTAAATAACTTCATTTAAATTCCCCTCTCGTTTCATCGTCAACGGTATCTATATATCTACATCTCTTGTTACACCATGACTTTGGCTTTAACGCGTGAATTATTTTATTACGTCATACGACTAACGAGGGTCATCCGACTATCGTTACTGCAAAAGATAAAATATATACGAATAAATGACAACATTTCCATACAAGTTTTTAAGGTCTCATTAATCACGGATTATTTGCTGTTAATTATTAATCAGTGTTAATTCTAAATCTATCTCCAAAGATCTTCATTAGATCCTAAATAAAATATGTTATGCTAAAATCTTCTCAGAAAAATAGGCGTTAAAACAGCTGAAACCACATCTAAATCGGTTTGTAAGAAAATCGCGGACACACATACTTGCATATGACTTCTCGAATGTCGACTTTAATATTTTTTGATTTGTTTAAGTAGCAGAAATATTATCTATACAAATATTATAAAGTGGAAAGATTTGATTGTTTGTTTGCATTGAATAGGCTTCGAAACTACTGAATTTGAAAATTTCTTTCACTGCTCGGAAGCTACACCATCCCCGGGTGACATAGGCTATATTATATTTTCAAAAAGAATTAGGGATCCTTAATAAAACTCCAATAATGTAACCCAAGGTATAAAGAAATAAGAAAACCGAAGCAAAGCGAGGGAGGTTACTCATGTCAAATATAAAGATATTTGCTCATTCTCAGTCAACGTTATTGATGTTTTGAATAGCATAAAATCGTTTCTCGTTAGTCAGTATAGTCTGTAGTAGAACTCAACACTAAAAAGGCCTGAGGCGAGAGGAGCAATTTACCCTTGTGTAGTGTTACGCGAGATGCGTGTGCAATATGCAGCTCTCAAAGAAACTGTATTATGGTGGTATATAACTATTTTATTGCATTTTGTTGTGGTTTAAGTTTTTGAAGTGAAACTTCTATATAGACGGATTTTTCTGTCACGAAAAAGCGTTACGGCCGCGTGGCGGGGATAGACGATATATCGCGTGGTGAAAAGCGGCAGCAGCGGAGGGAGAGAAAATATAATTATGTATACATAATTTTTTTGAAATGTTTTTTGTTGAAATTTTTTTTTTGGATTTTTTTCAATATTTTTCTTGCAAATATTTGTATTTAAATATTGTTTTTAATATTATATATTTTTTAATATTTTTAATGAAATATTTTTTTTGAAGTTTCACTTCTACTACAATGTGTCCCAGCACACATTTCATTTTTTTTAGTTTTTATTTTGGTGGGGTAAGGCCAAAAAAGGTCAAAAATTTCAAAAGACTATTGCCTTGCTGGTTCTATTATGCCTCTAAAATGAAGCGATCCCGAGTTCGATTCCCGACTGGGGAAGATATTTATGGGATAATGGGACACATCAATTTGTTCCCGTGTCATGGGTAGATTGCGTTCTTTGTGTTGTGTACGCCACACACGACATAGAAGATCCTAGTGTGGGGTGTGAGTGTGTAGGTTTTATTCTGAGAGTTTTTTTTTTTTTTTTATTAAAGTAAATTATATAACAGTTCATCGCCAGTTTTTCTGTTACCATTTAACTTTGAGCTCCTTTCCTAATGGACAATATAATTATTTGTTGTATATATGTCATAATTTTATTTCACCGCATTCCTTCTTTTCTTCATTTAGTACAACAGTTTATTTGAAAAAAATATTTTTGAATATATGGATGTTTGCAGTTGCTCTTTCACGCAAAAGTTACGGAGCGGATTTTTAAGAAATTTAGCACAAGCATATTCGACGCGTATATATTTTTTTTTATATAATAAACGTTTACACACTCATATCCCCGCAGTAGGTAGTAGGTAATTTAAAATTAATTGAGTTCGAGCACATGCTTTAGAAATAATATTTACTACTTATTTTTAATCGACCTAAATAAAGCACACGAAATATACGTCAAGCTTACCACAGCACATCAGTGAAAGCAGCATTCAAATTGATTAAGCCATTTCTGTGATTAACTAGAAGAAGCCAGAAAAATAACTGCCATTTTATCTATTTACTATTCATATAAATTTTATCTATTTATCATCAACGTAGTTGAAGTCAGTGAAATACGCATAATCTATATATATTATAAAACAGTAACTCGATAATGTCTGTACATTGAAGATATTTAAGAAAATGTGATATCAGGGGACTCAATAGGAGCAATAGATTGCAAATCTGTCATTTTTAAAAATCTTGTCTGTCTGTATGTTTGACACCGCATCACGCCAAAACTACTGGATGAAATTGAATGCGGTTTTCACAGTTGTGTTGCTGGTGGTCTAACTTAAAATCTGGTGTACGTTTTATTGTGATACGTCGCTTAAAAGCCGAGATATCAGTAAATAGGACTTTTTGATACGCCACATAACAGCAAGAAATTATGAAAGTTTCCGATAGAGGGATAGAAAAGACTGTATAGTATCGGAAATATTCGTTATTTCTTAAAAAAATCAGTGTGTACATATTTTTTTTACATTTATGATTTCGCAGTGAATTAGTTCTGCTAATCAACAACAGATGTCAGTTTAGGTAACTAAGTAGGTCTGAGAACAAGACATAAAGCTATTATACCGTGAATAAATCTTCTATTGAAATTAATGTGTACCTATTTAAAATATTTAAATTAAATAAAACAATAAAAAAATAAATAAAAGCTTATACACTCATACCCCCGCAGTAGGTTTTAATATGTGTCGCAGGTGGCATGGACGACACGTACATCACAGTAACACCCATGACCCGAGTACAAATATTTATCTGTCACATAAATATCTGCCCCAGCCGGCAATTGAACCCGGGACCCCTTGCTTCGCAGGCAGAGTCGCTACCAACTAGGCTACAGGGTCGTCAAACATTAGGGTTTTAAGTAAATATAAATATCTGCCCCAGCCGGGAATCGAACTCGGGAACCCTTGCTTCGCAGGCAGGGTCGCTACCAACTAGGCTACAGGGTCGTCAAACATTGGTGTTTTAATTTTTACTTATTAGACATAACTAAGTTAGATTTTGCTATCGGATTAATATAGATTCACTGTATGATGGTGTGGATCAGAGTTAACGATAATATTTATTATGACACAATTTAGTAAATTTACCATAATATAATGTTTTTTTTTGTAAATAAATAAAAATCTTAAATTCCGACAAAATATTATCTGTATAATTTAGATTTCCTTACTGTAATGTAGAAATAGGCACATAGGAGATAATAATAAAAAGCGGCCAAGTGCGAGTCGGACTCGCTCATGAAGGGTTCCGTAGCAGCAAGTAACATAATATAAAAGTTCTTGTAGTTCGTTGTAACTTTGATCAATGTTTTTTGCGGTTTACGATTTATGACGTATTAAAAAAAACTACTTACTAAATATCATTCAAACCAATTTTCGTTGGAAGTTTTCATGGTAATGTACATCATATATTTTTTTTAGTTTTATCATTCTCTTATTTTAGAAGTTACAGGGGGGGGGGACACACATTTTACCACTTTGGAAGTGTCTCTCGCGCAAACTACTCAGTTTTGAAAAAAATGATATTAGAAACCTCAATATCATTTTTGAAGACCTATCCATAGATACCCCACACGTATGGGTTTGATGAAAAAAACATTTTTGAGTTTCAGTTCTAAGTATGGGGAACCCCCAAAATTTAGTGTTTTTTTTTTTCTATTTTTGTGTGAAAATCTTAATGCGGTTCACAGAATACATCTACTCACCAAGTTTCAACAGTATAGCTCTTATAGTTTCGGAAAAAAGTGGCTGTGACATACGGACGGACAGACAGACAGACAGACAGACATGACGAATCTATAAGGGTTCCGTTTTTTGCCATTCGGCTACGGAACCCTAAAAATACAAATCCTTTACATATTTAATAATCAAAATGAGTAAGAAATTAAAATATTTGCGAATAACCATCTGTCTCCTACTGGTCAATGACTACCAAGACGACCGGCATAGGCAAATTTTATGACCGGACGTAAGTGCAATACAAATAACTAAAATACTTTTGAATTTGCGAATAGCCACGTAAGAGCAGACGAGTCACCTGATTGTAAATGGTCACTGTTTTCCATAGAAGAATAAGTGCGTCGTCCGTAATCAGACAAAGGCATTATCCATGCGTTGTCATCCAAGAAAGAAAATAAAAGAAAGAAAAAATAATAAATTATCAAGATGATTGAATTTCCATTCTATAAAGTTTAGAAACAGTTGTTTACAATGTAGCAAAGCTTTTAAATTAAGATATATCGAGCTATATAAATAGTAGCAAAAATAAACTAATAAGACGCTGTCTTATCCACAAACTTTGAAGTAGTTAAAAACAATAAGTTTCTTTTGAAACGTTTTCCAGGAATAATATATACTTCTGGCATTTGGACCAGGTTTTTGGGCGAAAAGCTCGGCCTTACGTAGTTGGAAGTTACACTTAAAAACCACAGAGTTATTTAGGAATAAATTCAGGAGAATAAAGTCTTCCGGTTGAGAGGCGGGCCCTGCTAGGGGATCCTTTCATTACCATAAATCTAGCTGGTGTCGCGGTTGCAAAACCCCCCAGATGATCGGGGGCCTCTTCTGACTTCTGAATTCCCACAGAAGCGTTTAACTCTCAGGCATTCAAGTGTAGAGGGGTGAGACGTCCCTGAGCGACTCCCGTGGCCCGTGGTCGGTGCGATCAAACATTGACCGAAAAACCTAATAATATGGTACATCTCAGGTACCTGCTAAACCACCCGATGTACGTGATCTGATGAACAGAATGGGGACCGTCTTACAGAATTATTACTTGGTCAGATAAAAACAAAAAAAAAACATAATCTTAACACACATTAAGTCAAAAAGAAGGAAGAAGTAGTTCCAAGAAAACACTTAAGTAATTCAAATGGAAGAAGAATTCGTTTAGATTAAAATGGCTGTTTATACTTACGTGGAAAACATTGTCGAGATCTATGAATAAATAGGAACAGTCCAGTATTCCAGTACTTGGATTATTTTTTCCAATCCAACGATGTATATAACTCATTTTCGCCAAAATGGAGCTTTAGTATTATTGCCTTTCCATTGACGATACTGACATTATAAAACCAGTACATCGTTGACCGATTCAGGGTGTAGTCGTGTATCTTAGAGATAGAATATTACTCCCAGAATGTTACTCAGAATGGGTGGGAATAACTTAACGTTTTTAAGAATATTTGTTGTTGGTAACGTTGACATTGCAAAACCAGTACAACGTTGACCAATTCAGGATCTAATGGTGTACGTGTATATAAAATCTCACTAATATTTCTTAAACTAAGATAATTTTTTAGGTAGAAAATTGGCTCCCAGTTATTTCATATCCCGCATTAAAAAATAGTTTGCATGTTCGTCGAGATCGGGTCGTTCGAGTTCGAGGCTCAGGGAAGATCTACTCCTTTAGGAAAAGGGGTATAATAATTTAGTATGGAAGTTGTGTTTACAGGTTATAATTATTATTTTGACTGCTTTTATGTATGTGCTACCTACTACATAGAATTTTTGTATATTTTTTTAGGGTATTGTTCTTCAAAAGAAAAAACATATCCCTTATAGGATCATTTCGTTGTCTGTCTGTCTGTCAACCGTATTATCTTAGTAATGCGTGGAGGCATAATTCCAAACAAACTTAAATAAGTTTAAGTTTTTGGTTAATTGATTGAATAATAGTATTTGGTTAATTGATCGCTATGTCCATGTATGGGAACGACAGTTTTCCAGCGGCAAAGTTAAGTTTGTTACTGAATGATTTAACATTGCTCTTATGTTCGGTGCCGTCGACTTTGCCTTCACCTGAGTTAATTCACCCAGGTGTCTTAAGTTTACTTTTAGTAGACTTTATTCACCTATGCAGCCAGGTGATTCGGTTCTGTAAGTTTGGACAGAACCCTTGGTGCGCAACATTAACTCGCATTTGGCCGGGATCTTTTTTGATTACTAATTTTTCTCAAGTCCACGCAGACGAAGTCGCGGGTAGAAGCTAGTTAGGGATAATTTGAGTTATTATTAACTACTCGTCAGATCTCGCTCAAATTGAAATGAGACCACATGACAAGCACCAGCTTTCAAAAGAATCATCAAAATAGATACACCCAGTAAAAAGTTATGACGTAACATACATAAAAAATACAGTGGAATTGAGAACCTCGTCCTTTTTTTGAAGTCGGTTAATAAACCAAGCAAACCTACTTGTGTTTATACAACACGCAGGATTCCCTCGTCACGTTGTCCCGTGGAGTGTAAACACCCCGCAGCAAAAGAATGTGATTACGTATATCTTCACCGTTTGCTTAAGCCTTCCGTATTTGCCTACTTTCTGTTCAAACAACCTTTTGGTATATTTTTTATATCGTTTGGTATATTTTTTCACGATCGCTGTTGCTTGTCCAGCATTTCCTATAATAGTGTGATCCAAGTTACGTAATACAAATTTGTTTTTGTATGCTATTTTTTTAAGATCTTTTATAATGGATTGGGTTTATTTGGGTACTAGCATTCTGCCTGCAGCATTCCCCTTATTCGAACGGCATGAAAATTTCTAACACTTAGGTTGGCCATAAACACCTCCAACAATCCGCACTGTATACTCTAGGCCTATTCAATAAGAGAGACCAGTGTTACGCAGTGTAGTGTATGTGCGATAGCATACATACACTGTCTCGTGTGTCTCTGTATTGAATGGCAAATGTCACTGTCACTTACGTAGTGGTTACGTACTCAGAGTTGTGCGCTGGTGTCGCTAGATGACGCCTCGCTTGATGATTTAATGGACGAGTCCATTCGATCATCTATTCGATTATTGTATTATTTGATTACTCGATAACATGACCCAACTCGGTACAAGAGGGCAGTCTCAGCGGAGATCCCGGAGTGGACGGATGTGTCCCTATAGTGACAGTGAACAGTGATTATATTAATACACATCGGATCTCCTACACGCAGTATGTCCTTAATTACTTAAAACGGATTATACTCATATAGGTCAAAAGCGCATAAAGTCAAACACGCACAATGTCAAACACGCAATTCATCAACCCTCATTTGGTCTAACTTTCCCTGCTCGCCGTCCAACCTGCTGAACAAGGTTACCTCCAATCAAAATCCAGACGCACTAAGCTTTTCGATATGCATAATTCAAACTTTGACGTAAAAGAGACCGCACATAACATTTTTATGTCCCTTGTTAAATAAAAATAATAAATTCAAACTACGTCCATAACCGGCACTCTTTTTGAGTGGAAAGAAGACTATAAAAGTTCTCACTTGTGTATGCATTTGGCACGAATAACTGTTCGAAGCACTGCTGAATGTACTGTGACCACGTAACATAGGTTTTAACTCTCAGACGGACGTCCTGAAAATTATAATTATTTAAGCGTCACTAATTCATAAATATATAAATAAAAGCACGTTAAGAAGTGGGGAGGTTGCTTTCCTAACATTTGTCTGGTATTAAATATTTTAATCATAATCACTGATGCGTTTAGTTGTAAGTACTTAATTGTGTAACTTGAACGGCAGAAAATATAATTCAAATAATATTTATTTTCGATATATTTTTCGTGTACCTACTGGGTTAATGCTATACTGTCAATATTGATTTTTTGAAGGCCTACGAAATCTGTAGAATTCGTAACATATGCCTCATTCTTGACACAATAAATCTATCGCTAACCGTAAGTAAATGTTGGCTTTAAATATCAACCGGAAAGAGTAGAATTCTCGTAGGACCACGTATCATTGATTTATTCTTTCCGAAAGATTTAGCAGTGTGGATCATATAGTAGTATAGCCATAAAGTACGGATATAAAGTTACACTCAAATCTTTGAATTTCTAGGAAAATTCTCGTAAATATATATATTGAACTTACGGAATAGTACGGAACGCAACAAAAGTTCATACAAAGTAGTAAGTAGCGTAATAAAAGTAACAGAAATACATTTTTATTGCTCTGCTGGTAATTAATAATTTAAGTTTGGCGGATCTTCATTGAAATTAACTGTCTACTACATAAACAAGTGCCTTGGCCATGAATCAAACCTGGGGCCTTTGGCATTGAAGGGAGGATTTTTAACAACGTAGTTTCGTAGTCCCAATTCGTATGGTTAATAATTATTTTTGTCCTATATTGGTAAACATTAAACGTGGTGATTCCAGTCGAAACCATCGAGCAATACACGCTGAAGGCAATAGAACGGTACATTAAGTTCGTGCAGACGCGATGCCGTTGTTATTTTATCTGTGAAAAAAATATCCTTGGATATTGTTTTCCTGGTCGAAAACAAAATAACAGATAAAAGAGATTCAGAAGATACTTTTATCACACACGGCTAGGACAATAGACAATAGTTGTTTCGGTATAAGAGCTTATTAGGTTTTATAATGGTTTGTACTAAAAATGGAGTATCCTTTTTCATTCGATTCAGTCTTTAAATGTAAAATTATGGTAAAAGAAGAGACTATTAAGTCTATTGACCTTGTGCTTTTTGGAGTTTCAATTAATTTGATAGACAATCTCTTTAGGAATTGCTTAGAATTTGATCTGTAGGTTCGTCTGTTTTGTGTTACTATTTTACGTGAATAGCCAAACGAGCAGACGATGGTAAACCACGTGATGGTAAGTGGTCACTGCGCCCCATGAACATCAGTTGCACCAAAAGCATTGATGTGTTTTCAGCCAAGAAAATCGAGAGAAAAACTTTTCAATTGACTTTGAACCTCCAAGTCGGAACACGAAGAGTTTTTACCAAGTTTACTGGATGAAAGAAGTTGAAATGTGGCAAAAGTTACAGCTTAGTGACACAATTCAAAGGTCGTTTTTTTCCTGTTGGTTACTGACTGTTTTTAACCGACTTCAAAATAAGGAGGAGGTTCTCAATTCGGCTGTATTTTTTTTAAATGTTTGTTACCTCAGAACTTTGGACTGGGTGACCCGATTTTGATGATTCTTTTTTAAATCGAAAGCAGGTGCTTGTCATGTAGTCCCACATAAATTTAAGCGAGATCTGACTAGTAGTTTCTGAGTAATTTTGAAGTCAGTTATATTTTGGTAGTAAAATTTAGATTATCAAGGGACTATTGCGTTTTAACGGCCTACTTCCATCCATCCATCCATCAGCCCTTTGAGGTCCACTGCTGGACATAGGCCTCCCCTAATCTACGCCACTCAGACCGGTCCTGAGCCTTCTGAATCCAACGGATACCCGCTGTCTTCTTCAGGTCGTCGGTCCACCTGGTCGGGGGGCGTCCTGTGCTCCTTTTGCCGAGGCGTGGTCTCCATTCGAGGACCTTTCCTCCCCAACGGTTATCGGTCCTTCGAACTATGTGGCCAGCCCATTGCCACTTCAGCCGGCTAATTCTCTGAGCTATGTCGGTAACCCTCGTTCGTCTACGGATTTCATCATTTCTGATTCGATCGCGTAGAGAAATACCGAGCATAGCTCGTTCCATAGCCCGCTGGGCGACTCTAAGCTTATGCATTAGACCAATAGTGAAGCACCACGTCTCGGATCCGTATGTCATCACTGGCAACACACACTGCTCGAACACCTTCGACTTCAGGCACTGAGGTAACTTTTTGGACGACAAGATATGACGCAGTTTCCCGAACGCAGCCCATCCGAGTTGGATTCTACGAGTGACTTCTTTCTCGAAGTTGGATTTACCCATTTGGATCACTTGTCCCAGGTAAATGTACTCGTCTACAACTTCGAGAGCAGCGCCGTCAACAACAACCGGTACGGGTGTGACATGGACATTCGACATGATTTTCGTCTTGTCCATGTTCATCTTAAGACCCACCCGTTGCGAGGCGCTGTTCAAGTCCCTGAGCATTGTACCAAGTTCCTCCAGGGATCCCGCCAGGATGACTATATCATCGGCATATCGCAGGTGTGTGATGTGTTCGCCATTGATGTTAATGCCACGTCGTTTCCACTCCATCAACTTGAACACGTCTTCCAACGCAGCGGTGAACAGTTTTGGGGATATAACGTCCCCTTGCCTGACACCCCTCTGCAGTTGGATGGGGTTCGTTGCTGTGTTGTGTACTCTGACGGTCATGGTGGCTGATGTGTATAAACACTTCAACACCTCGATATACCGGTAGTCGATCCGGCACCGCTGAAGAGAATTTAGTACTGCCCAGGTCTCGATAGAATCAAAGGCTTTCTCATAGTCCACATAGGCAACACATAGCGGCAGATTATACTCCTCGGTCTTCTGTATAATCTGCCGCAGCGTGTGTATGTGGTCCATGGTACTGTAGCCTTTTCGGAATCCTGCTTGTTCGGGAGGCTGGAAGTCGTCAAGCCTGCGTGCTATGCGATTTGTGAGCACTCTCGAAAACAGCTTATAAACGTGGCTCAGAAGTGCAATGGGCCTGTAGTTCTTCAAAAGGGTCTTATCCCCTTTCTTAAAGAACAAAGTCACCACACTTCTGCTCCACGCTTCCGGGGTAGTCCCAGTATTAATGACGGAATCGAATAGGTTTCGGAGCGCCACTAGGAGGGGTTTCCCCCCAGCTCTTAACAGCTCGGTTGTGATTCCGTCATCACCCGGTGCCTTGTTGTTCTTAAGCTGTTTGAGAGCCTCTCTAATCTCATACAGGCTGACGTCCGGGATATCTTCTGTGTAGTGTCGGGTTAGTTTGGCTCGCTTATCGCTCTCCTCGAGGGGAGCTGGAGCTCGAGAAGAGGCATACAACCGTCCGTAGTATCTCTCCGTCTCTCTCAGAACTTCGGGTTTCGATGACACTATGGTGCCGAGCTCGGTCTTTAACCTCGTAAGCTGACTTTGCCCAATAGACAGATCTCTGGCGAACACTTTGGAGCCTCGGTTTCGCTCAATTGTGTTTTTTACACGATTCGCGTTGTTGTTTCGCAAATCGCGTCGCCTGCACTTAGAGATCTGTTCATTGAGCCGTCTGTACTCCGCCATAGAGGTCGGAGACTGCACACATAGTTCTCGTCGGTCCCTTATTAGACCGAGGGTTTGTTCTGAGAGAACCTGAGATCTACCACTGGGGTGGGTCTTGAAGTACTTCGACCCTACCTCGTGGACAGTTGCTACCATCCTGGTGTTAAACTCGTCCACTGACGTGCATGATTCTAGGCACGCAAAACGGTTTTGTAGTTCGAGTTGAAAGCTCTCGGAACCCTGGATTTGGACAGGTGTTGGGCGAAGCGTAGACTTCATCAGGCGTGACCGTTCCAGCTTGACGTCGATATTTAATGTGCCTCTTACAAGGCGGTGATCGCTTCCGGTTTTAAGCCTGCTGATCACAGAGACATCATTAAATATATGCCGTTTGTCTGCCAGAATGAAGTCTATCTCGCTTTTTGTTGTACCATCAGGGCTTATCCAGGTCCACTTGCGATGCGGCTTCTTCCTGAAGAAGGAGTTCATCATGAATAAGTCCTCCTTCTCCATGAAGTTTGCCAGCAAGTGTCCCCGGTGGTTCCGTCGTCCAAATCCGAAGGGTCCCACCTTCATCTCGTTGTCATTTCGCGTGCCAAGTCTTGCGTTAACGGCCTACTTATAGCTAAGTAAATGTAATATGTGTTGTCTAATACTGCTGACCCACACTTACTCAGCTTACCTTGGTATGGCCTCCTCTTATAATTATTATGACCCGAACCCAATAACAGGATAATTATGCTGAATGCTTTGTCCGCACCGTGCGTGCCGGACGCATTGCATTTGTATGAAAACGTATGAGATGCGGATGACATATGCGGACGGAATAACAATTAAATGATTATTGTCTGATATGAAAATATATTACCGGTTATAGATGTTAAGATTAATAGAAGCTCGTAACTTATTCCAGGTATTGCTTTTAAAAGATAATTGAGCTGAGGAGTTTCGTCAGCTGTTTCTTATTTGAAATAATAGATGAATCAAAATATTTGAATTTCATAATTACATTGATTGAAATAAATGGTTTTAGTTAAACTATTATGAGAAAATAGCTAAAAATTACTCTGAAGATTTTATTTACCGAAACACAAAATACATAGCAAGTTAAAAAAGCGGCCAAGTGCGAGTCGGGCGGGCGGGCGGACGGACGGACGGACGGACGGACGGACGGACGGACGGACGGACGGACGGACGGACAGACGGCCAGACAGACAGACAGACAGACAGACAGACAGACAGACAGACAGACAGACAGACAGACAGACAGACAGACAGACAGACAGACATGACGAATCCATAAGGGTTCCGTTTTTTGCCATTCGGCTACGGAACCCTAAAAATCTATATGAAAACCATATATGAAAACCATGACCAAGGCTTAACCTGCCCCTCACAGCTAAAATGAGCGTTAATAAAATCAAATTAAAGTACCTTTCTACACTTAATTACATTTGAACAAAGTTCGCTCACATCATAATGAAGTTATCCGCATATTTTAATGGAATATGAAAGTTACTGTTTGTGTAGGGTTATACGTAAACCCCACTAACCCTATAAAATGTAGATTATACAATTACTTTGTTATTGAATATTGTTAGCAAAAAAAATCAAAGTATGTTAAAGAAAGTAAAGAAAACTTTTGCTTGACAGGTTAGATAAGTCTCGAAGTTAGATAAGACAGGTTAGTTTATTAGTTTACTAGAGGTTAGTTTAGACAAGTCGTTTCATAGTGATTTGTATTGGGATAAAACAGAATTAACAACATCGTTTATGAAATAAAAATTCCATCTTAGTTCTTAATGAGTTTAATAAAAATATCTTTATTCATAAAAAATAAACTTTCGTATGTACTCTATGTGACCATTAAACTCGAACAATAAGCGACAAATTGGCTTAATTTTTTATAAATCAGTTAGTATTTTAACAAAATAGTGTTTTTATGTACTTTCTTTTCGAAACTCTCACGAGAAAGGGAAATTCAAGCATTTTGTACTGACTTATAATTTAGCATAATTGTTAAGTTAATTTATAGCTACATCGTTTAACGTTAGACATAAACGGACTTACGAATAACAGTGATAAATAAAATTTTACTGATTAATTAATTTTATGTATATGGTTGACGTATGTTAAATTGCATTAAACCACAGAAGAAAAATAATAGTACTTATAATAAGTAAATTAAACCTAATAATTGCCTGTTCGCTTTACCTTGACTTCAACACGGTGTCCAAATAGTAGTTTTTAACGATAAACTGACAAATACAATTGGGAATCCATCTTGAATACAAGATCACTTGAAGGAAGTTTCCTGAGAATATTCTATTACGTTATTGATACAGGCATGTTGTAACAAACTTCGTGGATTCAAATGAAGTATGAAACTTTGTATTTATGTTACTCAGCCCTATTGTTTGTAATATTCGGAGTTGAGTTAGAGTTCATATATTATTTGCGTATGTAACTTCCTGGTAAGTGTTACAGGAGAGTCAGACTGTGATATCAAAATTAGGGTCATTATTTAAATAAAATATCTGTATCGGATCCCTGCCTAACTTAACAAAGATTATTACTATTCGTATGTAAACGTATTTTATTGATGTTCATGTATAGTAGAGGATTTTAACCTTAAAATAATTATAGCTTACGGTAAGCTATGTTTCATCTCGATCGTGTCAAAGGGTCTTGAAGCCAAAATCGTTTCGGTATGTGTTTATCTCTGTGTACTTATCATACATCTATGAAACATCAGCTATTTTCTTTATGTGAAGACGGACATAACACAAGAGACAAAAAGGCTCTGATTGAAGTCTGGAGTCAGATTTTCTCGCTAGAAGTACAAAATAACATAATCTGAATTTTACCAAGAAAAAATTAACCGACTTCAAAATAACTCTGACTCTAGTCAGCAAAAAATTAAATGCGACCACGTGACGAGCACCAGCTTTCGATTAAAATAATAATCATCAAAATTAATTCATCCAGTCGAAAGTTCTGAGGTAACAAACATAAAAAAATACAATGGAACTGAGAACCTCCTTTTTGAAGTTGGTTAAAAAGAGGAAGTAGATTCATACCTTTTTCAGTGACTGGTTTTAATCATACGATCACAAATATTACTTGCAGCACGCGAACATACCTGAAATAAACATAAATTTCGTTGAATTAAGTCGCTTTACGACCTGTGGAACAAGATATTAATTATGATTATGACATTGTAAAACACGCGGCAGTGTAATTTTGCTTAATTTTATGACTTATTTCGTTCTTAGTCTAGTCATTAAACCTTTTCCCTAAATAGTTTTATGTAGTTAATTATACTTAAGTTAGTAGTTTTAGAAGTTATGTTATGGGCAATAAGACTTCTTAGACCAATTACACTTAGGTCTTGGTAGTCCGTTTATTTTTAACTTGTTCCATATCGGCATTACCAATTAACATATCTAAATAAACTTCAAAAATACACGTTCACAGGTCTGTAAAATTATGATGCGAGAGTTTTCAAGTAGGTAGAGCATGGCTTTTACTTAGCGATTTTTATTGATTGCTGTCAACATCACGGACTTCTCTGTCCTTTACTATTAAGTAGAATTGCTGTCATTAACATGCAAATGGTAAAAAATGCAAACATGTACTCTAGTTCACATAAATAAGAACTGGACTACCGTTAAAATTTGTTCTAGACATTCATGTAGCGTCTAATAATAAGTTAGCAACGATATGTCAAAATTTGATTGCTTCCGAAGACCACAAGATTTAACGATTTCTATCTAGAGATAACGCGGTTCCCTTTCAAAATAAAAGCGCGTATTAAATTTTACAACTACTTTCAACCCCCAACTGCGCCCGACGTTTCTTACACGATGATTCACTTAGGGTGAGTTCCCTGTCGTGACTATAGTTATAGCTTTATTACCGTAACTTTTATATTAAACTGTATATACTCGTATTAAACTGTATATCTATCGGAACGGGTACTAGCAACAACAAGCCCTTAACAGGCCCCTTAAGAGGGGAGCTGAGATGTGGCGAAAAGAACCCGGCGCAAGACAGGTCAAAAACTTAATCAGTGTTGCCACCCTAATCTAGATTAAAACTGTAAAGAAGCTTTCAAAAAGCTGTAGAAAAAAACATATAGCTCAGATAGCCTCAGTATTATAAAGAAAAAAACTGAAGATTTAGAGGTCTACAGTTAAAACTGTAGAGTTGGCAACTATGACCCTAATGGCTGGCTACTCGCAAAAATACTCCAAAAAGTGCTCAACCTGAATCAGATCCTGAATCCTGAATTCAGATCTATATCTGAACCATATGGTATTACTATCTATTAATACCATAGTAATACCAACTCTCTATTCGTACAACTACACACCCACACATTGACACCATATTGCTTCAATCGCGAATCAAAAATTACGCACACATGGTAAGTGGGCGGCCATTGCTATGCTTCACTCTCGATTAGACGAGGTTACGTCCGTCTTTTTTTTCAGGTCCGTGCTCGTGACGTGTCTTTTTGTCATTTAAAAGCAAATATAATCCTATCACTCATGTTTCTTTAACGCCCTTTGTTGGTTGGAAGAAAATACTGTGTCAGCATTAAGCCTGCCTATTGTACCTTTTTTAAGTGTATTCATTTCATGTACGTAATATACGCGAACGTTCTTAAAGAAGATTGCTTACTGAAGTTATATAAGGTCATACAAGGGATTACTGTCTCTGAGGAATTGAGGCAGTCACCGTGACCGAACGCGCCTGGAATCAATCAATCAATCAATCAATCCAACAATCCATCAATTAAGTTGTTATCCCATCGTCCATGACTTTTCAAGAGGAAATTTAGACTCTAAAGTAATAAATTAATGTATTTCACAAATGTTTTATGTAGAAATAATATTTTCTTTTTTTTATGGAAATAGCCGGCAAACGAGCTGACGATCCACCTGATGGTAAGTGGCTATCGTCGCCCATGGACATCAGCAACACCAAAGGCATCACCGATGCGTTGCCGGCCAAGAAAGAGAGAAGAAAAAGGAAGAACTGGCTCTCAAGCCCCCAGCCGGAACACGACGAGTCGTTTGGCGGCTGACTCATGCTCAAGGGTGGTAGCTATCCAGGCGAACCCATGGAGAAATAATAATAGTAATAATTGTATTAATTAATAATTAAAATCAATATTACTAATATAATATCTCGAGGAGCCCTACCACCAGCGGGCCGGATTTAGTCGCCTATTACGACACCCATCCGGCGTGGGATTGGGGTTAGTATTCTAAGCTGCCCCAATACGGCTAAATTATTTTCTATATTATTTGTATAACATTAACAATATTTCAAATGTATAGTTTTTAATTAGGTACATAATTATGTAACCCCTTAAGTTAGCCAGTTTCTATAATAAAGTTGTTTACTTTAGAAATAAGAAGTAGTTTCCACGCATTGTGTCGATAAGAAAAATAAAATTAGGTCATTATGTACTTCAGCGTTCAATAAAATGACAATAACAATCAATTAAAGTTCAATAAACATATTTTATTGTAATCCGAATAACTTGCAAATAGAATAAAGGATCATCACGAGGTCATTGGTCCAAAAAAAGGAAAGTAGATGTGAATAGGTGACCCATTTAACCTCCGTTGTGAATAAATACGCGACCGATCAGCTTTTACACCCCTGCGTAAAGAATAGATGGTGACCTCTATAAATCTTCTATTCGATGTCGGGGCGAAGAAGCCGCAAGCCGTGGGGCAAGATACAGGCTGATAAACAGTTTTATTTATTGCGTAAGCAAACTGTTTATTATTATTTAACTCCGACGCCAAAACAGGGGCTTTGTAAGTTTGACAATGTGTGTGTGTGTGTTTCTGTGTTTGTGTGTGTGTGTTTGTGTGAGTGTGTGTGTGTTTGTGTGAGTGTGTGTGTTTGTGGCGTTGCTCCTTAACAATTGGATTGCGTTTTTTAGTGCGCGAATGCGTTTTTTAGTGTTTCAAAGATTTGAAAGTCATCGAAATGGTTGTTTGCTATGTTTGGTAAAAATAACATAGACAACAGTTTTTTTTTTAATTTACTATTTAAAGTTAACATTAAGTCATTGTTAATTCATTACACATTGATTTAGCCGAGAGAACTTAGTATTTTATCGCACAAATTCAAAACACACGCAAATTTAAAAGTTATATTATGCAATACAATGATCATAAAAATGCGATAAAAAAGTGATAGGAAGGTATCACATAATAACAAGGGAGGATACAGATAATAACAATGCTATTTATTATTAGTGAAAGCAAAACGCAGCACCTTGTAACTTAGGCACTCCCAATAAAATTGGAAGGGAATTTTTGTATCTTGCCCTTAGTTATGCTAATGGGAAGACTGGGTTCAGCTGAATGAGCAAATAAATTGTGAATGTATATGGACCGATGAATATTATGAAGGTCAGTCTACCGTTCTTAATTAATGAATATTGTTCACAACAAGTCAGCTTATTTTACAGGATAAGGTAAAATAATACCTACGTAGGTATATTACGAGTATACACCATATAATATAAGTATGTAGGTTCTGGTAAATAAGGGTGAACCTAAAATCACTGATTTTGTTCGTCTCATTAAAATAAAATAATTATTTTTCTTATGGTGGCATATTGTGCTTGTATGGGAAAAGTGAAAAATTGAATTTATGATTAGACCAAATGTGCCTTATGCGTTGTTTTTGTAGTCTCGAACCATCTTCGCATTATTGCCTTTCAAATGAAACAATTTTGGGGCATTTCAGTTGGATGGTTTCAAAGTCTTATAAAGGACATTCATACAAACATTTTATGTGCTTTACATAAGTAGATATTATGAGATAATTAAAAATTGGCCAATCTATACTAATATTATAAAGTTGAAGAGTTTGTTTGTTTGAACGCGCTAATCTCAGAAACTACAGCTTCGAACTGAAAAATTCTTTTTATATTTGATAGACCATTTATCGAGGAAGGCTATAGGCTATATAATCATATATTTAATAGTTAGTTTTTTCCGCAAATTAACGCGGGTGAAACCGCGGGGCACAGCCAGTTACTAGATATATGTACGACAAAGTAAAGTACATCGTCTATGTTGGAGGGATGTTTACGACAAAAGTTTGCTTTGATTCTATTGTGAAACAGGATTAAGGAACGGGGTGAGTGATCTAATAGAATTACTACAGACTTCTAATCCTGCTTAAATAAAATAGGTTACAAAAGAAACTAATAAATAATGGTATAGATCTGAGGTATAGATGATTATAATAATCTTTAAAATGGAGATAAATTCAATATGCAAAATCAATATATCCATATTTTCTAGTGACACAAATATGACACAAATATAGCACATTTGTCATTAATTTGACCTACAACATTTTCATTGAAAATATTGCAATACGCAGAATGGTTCTCATTTGGTTATTCTGAATAACCTGATTGCAGAATTGAATTATAAATGTAACCACAAGCGTACATAAATGTATAGGAAGGTACAGACGCGTACACGAGTATATCAATATGCATTCGTTCTGCGTGCGTAGGGCTGCCAAAACATTTTTTTTTTGTTTTTGTTTTAGTTTACGCAGATGACGATTTTTGTATTTAAACCTACATTTTAATGCTGTCACATTTAAATAAAAGGCTTTATAACAACAATATTGAAGCTCAATAGCTAGATTAATTAATTTTTTATTTATTTACCTATTGTTTGTACAAATTTCATAAATATGTTGAACCCAATTTGTTAGTCTCTCGTAGTTCTGCGAAACAGCATCACGCTATAAGCCTAACATAAAAGCCAAATTGAATATTCTTTTACGATTATAAGTGAAATACCTGAAAGTGCCATCCCTGACAATACGGAGACTTAATTTATTTCATAAACATGAACGCTCTACCACTTAATCCTTACTTTGATCGAATATGTTATAACAGAAATACGATGCCTGTGAGTGGCTTTTTATTGGAACTCGAACGTTACTTGGTGACATCGTATTTTTATATGAAGAATATATTTTATCATGTTAAAACCATTATGCCTACAGCTTTCACGTTACAAGAACTCAGAGCTATTTAAAAGCTTTTCAACCGTTTCATTTTTGGATACGAAACCTTTCTAATTAAGTAATCAAAAAAATAACCGACATCAAAGAAATCGTCATAATTATGTACACCTATAATAGATTAAACGAGTTAAGGGAGTTCCTCAACTCTCAATTGAATTCCATTTTGAAAAAAATATGGAAAAAATAATGGACCAATCTGAAGGCATACCTTTTCAAATAAAAAAGAAGTTCTGAAGGTAAGAAACATTTAAAAAAATACAATCAATTTGAGAACTTACTCCTTTCTTGAAGTTGTTTACAAAAAGAACGAAATATTTCAGCTTCTTTTATTTAATTTTTGGATAATGAAATAATTGCACTTTGTGCATCAATTTACTATATTTAGGTATTTTTAAAACTTTCTAAGGTAATAGCAAATACCTTCTTTTAGAACATTTTATGCACAAATCAACTTTAAAATGCTCTCTTGTAAAGTACCGACTTTGTACTTAGGGACAGTCGTCATCAGTTATTTTCTAATTTATTACCAAACGCAATGAGTTTTTTTCACGACTACTAAACGACCGTTTTATGCAAACTTGCAAAAATACTATTAATCTTGTCTAGACAACTCTAATAAACTGAATGAAATCCAACAAAGTAAGATAAAGGGCAGACGATCTAAAATCCACGCCGAGACATAAACGTAACATTGTCAAATTATATGCAAATGTACCTAAACCTGAGAAATACGTGGCTCATTATTCAATTCAAGCACGACTTTGTATTTTAACAAAGATTGCAATAATCACCATTGAAGTATAATGTCATAGAACACAGATCTCGAACAAAATGTGTGTCCCGCCGGGAGGTTCAATTTTCAAAATTGAGCCCCAGTTCTCCTTTCAAAATCAAACGAATCCATTGAAAATTGAAGCCGATCGGCGCCAATTCATTGGGACATACATTGTGTTCGTGGTGTCGGTTCTATATACTAGTAATAATACTTCAATGATTATCACAGGATTTTTAAGTATATTGCGTAAGAAACCAAGTTTACTTGTACACTATAATGCAAGAAATCAACTGGAATTCTGAGATGAGAACATTGAGGCTTAGAAAAGATATCCCAATGTAATCATGTCTTAGTAATCTTTTCAGAATAAAACTCGTACACATGCTTCACCACACCAACTATTTTTCTACTGCTTCTTTGATGAAGTTATTTTACTTTCTTTAGTTTAGTTTCCTTTCATTAGTATAAGTTTCATGTCAAATGATGTAATCTGGTGGATGTAATATAATTCTCATTGTTATACTGATCTTAACTTCAACAATAGAATAAAATCAGCATACAAAATGAGAACAAAATGATATGAGCATGCCGCTCTATAAAAATTACTTCATATGAAGCAGTATACGCGTACGACGTCATCAAGATGATGGGGAAAATTAGTTAATGCCAGATGCGAGTAAGAGTAACGTGAACCTTGAGATGTTTTTATTATGATATACGCCCGGACTCAAGCATAGACATTCTGATGGAAAATTTGAAAGGAAACATCATCTCAGAGTATGTTAAGGGATTATGGGAACTTGGTAGTTAAACCGGTAGGTATATTTTTAACGTGAAATATCTATGTAGGCATAGGCGCGCGCCTTGGCAGTAAAACTAACTACGGCAAAAGGCATGACCATATGAAAATAAACAATTTAGGATTTAGAATTTTTTGAATTGAATATGAGTGACAGTGACGATCAAGTGGCAAAAAAGAAAAAAAAGACCATGATCATCAACAAAATTGTAAGCTGCAGTAAAATGTTTAATACGTGTGCACAACGTTTGTTTTACGGAACACAATTTATATAATAATCATTTCCTCATATGTATTTATTAATTATAAAGTTAAATATTAATAAAGATGTTTCACATCTGCCGGGCGTCCTGCAACGGCCTACTTTTTTATTTATTCTTCATTTATTGTCATACAAAATAAAAGTGAAAGTAAAAAAAAAGTGAAAAAGTAAAAATGTAAAATTCGTTTATGGCAACTAAGATTAATTTTCAATTAAGTACTTTAAAAGTTTTTACCAAGATTTTATGGTTTCTTACATAAAAATGTAAGAAACCTCATTTTTAAGAGATACTTAATACCAAATACTTTCAAGTGGCTCGGTAACTTTTGCAATTACTGCAATTTGTTCTGAGTAGTCTTTAATTACCTCCAATTTTTACATTTTTATAACTTTTATGTTTAAAACCAAGTTGGTTGCTGATATCGCTTCGATAACCAGCTTTTCTTAATGCATTTTAGGGTAATACAATTTTCGGTGTTCATTATCGTTTCAATTGAGCTTCACTTCCAAATGGGGACTGGTGAATAGCTCAGTTGTCTACTTCTAACTTCTACAATGCATTTTGTGCATTTTTACAAGAGATTCAAAGACAGAGATAAATACTACCACGATTATCATCTCCAACAGAGCCAGAATTTATAACCAAATATTGACCTTAATTTCCTTTTTTAAACTGCGTTAAAAAATAAAAATTAAGGTAAACAGTTCTGTTGACAAAGTAATTCGTTCGCGACCTTGTTTTCAAAATTTGCCATTCATAAAGAAATATATTTTTACTGTAATGTTTGCCTCTTGAGCAAATTACCCTACAGCTATACCACGTAAGCCCTCTTCATTTCCGTCCTTCCTCTAACCTTATTAAATGTTAATTTAACCCAAAGAATACTGACGTGTAATCTCTGTTGCTACCGTGAATACCGATTTACGAAGTACTTGTATTAATTTGAATTTCATATCACAAAGTATGCGAGGAACGAATTAAGTTCCTCAAAGAAATTGTCGAGTTTCTAAGAGTTCAGGTACGTGCGGGGGCAAGTTATCGTTTTTCACGCGAAGAATTGTCGAAACCTTATTACCTTCCTCATTGCTATTCACTTCATACCAAACAAACGGTAATGATGTTCTGTGTGAAATTTGACCCATATCTTAATGGTTATTTCATCAATGATGAACTGCTTGACGTGTATAATTTTTCGTTTTGTTTTACAGTTTCATTTACTGCACTAAGACTAAATAAGAGACTAATAATAATCTCTTAGTAGAGATAATACATATGTTAAATTGAAAGGTGATCTCTTTCTTTTTTTCTTATTTCTTTCTTCTGTGCACGTGTTTGATTGTGGAGAAAGATAACCAGTAAAAAAAGGTCCTCCCTTTTGTTATTGACAGGGCTTTGGTGCTACCAATGTCTATGAACGTTGGCGACCATTTACCATCAGGTGACGACTTATTTATTCGTTTAATAGTTATTGCTTAAAAAAGTTCTTAACTCTTCACATTGTGCGAGAAGACCGATGCCCAAAATTAGAACATATTTAAGTCCAATGATAATTATTTATTATTCTACTGGATTCCTTGGTTATTAACCTAGTAATGTGTGTGAACAGTTGGCATGTACAAATGAAGCAGTAACACAGTGGATTCTCTAATTGAGTCAGTATCGTTGTTCTCAGAAGTAGGTTGCGCTGTAGAAGTTTCCGTATGCGCATAAATTACAGTCAGATGAACTATGTGTATCATTATGTTCTTCTGTTCTATCACACGTTATATTCGTACAATAACATATCTTTTTTCTGTTTATATCGACACCTTCGTTATTATTTTTCTTTTTATTAGTATGAAAAAAACAATGATTTTTAAAGATCATTTACTAAGGCTCTTGATAACATGATGATATTGTCATTGGGTATTAATTTTGAAAAACTGTAACATCTCTTAGTTATAGGAGTTTATATAAAAAGAAACAATTAAGAAATTTAAGCGTTCCCTTGAAGGCATGTCAGTTACAGCCGATAAATAAAACAACTTTTGTACGAAACTGCGCATTGTCTTTGTAATTTATGTTCTTTGAGAAGGAAATGCTGAAAGCGTCCGCACACCGCTCCATTATTACCTCAGAGAAAATTGTTCGGCGAGTATTTGTGTAGCATCACATCCCGCAATTTGGAAAATATCACCGAAATGGAATTCAGTATACTAATGAGTTAGAATTTGTGGCAAATTGTCATAAACAAATAGACATACAAACGAAAACCATAATGACAAACGTTCACTAATTTAATGTTAAACCATTAGCGACCCAAAACATGCATCTATGTCTTAGCAAAAGCTACCTAGCTTAGGCCTCCTCTGAGTAAACAACCGAAGCTTGTTTAAACTCTCTTTAAACAGGTTTGACCAATAATTCTTCATACTACCCCCTTACATAACTTATGACTAATTCACACTAGCATAGTATAGAGGCGGCCGCAGTATGGAGCTGGTTCGGAGGTAGGCCGGTACCAGTGTGGAGGCCTACACATTACCTCCGGTGTAGAAGGGAAGGTGGTCCAACCCAAGCGTCAGAAGATTTCATGCCGCCCAAGGCCATCCGACATAGCTTACCTACTATTACCTTACGATGGCTGACGACTTTTTATGACATCCGAAGCACGTCGATAGATAAATATACCAGTTGGTATTTATGTGTATGGTAAGCATTCGAAATTCCAAAATTAGGTCACTAATTCTTCCACGAATTAGATCTAGACCAAGGTTTTAAGTGAGCCAATGTATTGAAGCCTGTGATATTGACTAAGCAACATATGAATTGTGATAGCTGGGGTGGTTGATGAATGGATATTGTATTTCAAAAAATCTATAGCGCCATATTTTGAAAACATGTTAAATCGATGACTTATTAAAATGACGTTTATAAAATTCATATTTTTATGGTAACAATACATGTTTCATGGAACCAATTTTCCCATCGGTCAAAGCCTTTGTTCTGATTAAAAATAAATCCTCAGAGATATCCAATTTCCATTAGCGAACCCTCTGCGAGTGTGTCAGAATTAAATATAACGGATCATCATGGCGCCTTTTAATTTGGATACCGATTTAAAACGGCCTCGGCTAGATTAACTTTTATATTGGATATTCGAAGTCATCCCTTTTCATAGCTTTTTGTATGACATATATGGGGTTTGTGTAATTTGTTATTATAAGAATTATATCGATACGTAAATTAGAAAGATGTGTATTCATAGATCCCAGCTATACTAAAACGAAAATACTACGTAAACTAACTACTGGTGGCAAGAAACATACAGAATGTACTAAAAATAAAGTACAAAATAATAATGAACACTAACAATACATTGGGTGAATACAATTGTATGCATATGACAGAAAATAACCGACTTCTAAATAACTTAAAAACTACTTGTCAGATCTCGCTATAAGTGGGACCACATGACAAGCACCAGTTTTCGATTAAAAAAAGAATCATCAAAATCGGTTCACCCAGTCGAAAGTTGTGAGGTAAACATAAAAAATACAGTCGAATTGAATATCTCCTCCTTTTTTGAAGTCGGTTAAAAAAGTAGTTCATATGTATTTATATTTGTAGTCATTTAACGCTAAGTATTTTTAAACGGTTTTATTTAGCTTGCATTGTTTGTTTGTATGGGTCAAATCTTGCAAGCTAATAGGTATGATGACAATAAGTAAAAATCACTAAAATTATGTATTTATTTAATGAAACCCTATTAATGGATTATAAAACATGCACTTATCGTATTATTATGAGCAAGATTAACAATATTTTTGATAAAATAAAACTACAAAATAAGGCAAGCCGCCATGTTAGCTTGAACGCCGATCAGTCTCAATCAGTGCGAATTACGTCACACTTCTTAAAACAAAAGAATATCACCACACTGATAATGACGTCTTGTCTATTATTTTCCGGAAGAGTGACATGACAAGCGACGACTCATTTAAGCGTTTTGGTGCGAATTTTTAATTTGAAATGTATTTATTTTATACTAAACCTTATTTTTTTGCGGAAATATTATATACGTTGTGATTATAATATATTTCCCAACACTATAGAACATTATTTCAAAATCTGTCATCATGCCTATTAGACCTACTTCCACTTATAGTAAGAAGTTGAAATTTTGCATACTGCTGTAGTTCTGATGACAATACATTTTTGTAATAAGCATGACCTGATATTACACACAGGTTTGGCTCCAGGCGAGGGAACTCCTTAATGGTTAACATCACAGTCACAATTTTTTTTCTTCTTTTTTTTCCACTTTTTATAATAAATCCTTCTCTGTTAGAGCTGTGAAACTGTGGAACTCCTTACCTCTTTGTATCAGGCATGCTCCTTCCATAGTATCCTTTAAACGACAACTTAAAGATTATTACATGTCGCTTTGATATATGTATATACTGTCCTTGATATTGTCACAAATTAATTAATTAGTAAATTATTCGTCCACCCAACCTAATAAATCTTTGTCCTATGTAATTTTCTGCTATCTAGGTTTTCTAGAAGAAATTGCTGATTAGCAATAAGACCGCCGATTGTTTTCTTATTATTGTATATTTTTTATATTGTGTTGAAATTGGTGAACAATAAAGAATATTTGTATTGTATTGTATTTTCTTTTTGGTAGGTTTGATATTGACTCTATAAAACCGTGTATTTAGTTTTTAAACTATTATCTTGCCGATCTTATTAAAATGAAATTAATCAACCAAATTTCGGCACAAAGAAAATTATTATAAAGCGTCTAAAATTCCACTAAGAAACAATGCAATTAAGACCAACCAGGGATCCAAGCTCATAATATCAAAAGAAGTATCTTCAACAACGGAAATGAAATATGTTAATCACCAAATTGTAAAGCGGTTTATGGCAAGAAATCGTTAATATTATGCCATTATAACAACCATTTCCACTGAAAGATCCAAGAATATAATCTGAATTTTACCAAGAAAAAAATAACCGACATCCAAATAACTCAAAAACTACTCGTCAGATCTAGTTCAAATTTAAGTTGGACTACATGATAAGCACCAGCTTTCGATTTAAAAAAAATCGTCTAAATCGGTTTACCCAGTCGAAAGTTCTGAGGTAACAAACAAAAAACCTGAATACTTTTTTGAAGTCTGTTAAAAAACAGAAAGTTCTATTTGATTCTTATTATCTTGTCTTAGTGTGTATTGTAGTCTAGGGTTTTTTTAATTAATAGTTGCTTTGTTCGTCCTCTAATCAAATATTATGTGCGTATTAGAAGTTAATTATCACTTGCTTCGGTGAAGGAAAACATCGTGAGGAAACCTGCACATCGGAGAGTTCTTCATAAAATTCTCAAATGTGTGTGAATTCTGCCAGTACGCACGTGGCGAGCGTGGTAGACTATGGCCTAATACCCCTCAAATTGTGAGAGGAGACTCCGAGACAGTGACCGAGAGAGTGGGACAGTTATGGGTTAGGTTGGACAGGTATGCTTTGCTTTTTTGCTTTAGTTTCATGAGTACCTTTAATTATTTTTGCTACTTAACAAATTGAAGATCATTCTCGAAACAATAAAATAAAAACACCCTACTGCTGAAATTGTTAACAATCCAACTCGAGTTGATTTTAAACTACTATAACGATAATAAATAAAAAATAAAAATAAAAACTTAGATGAATAGACTAAGTAGATCCTGAAGAATAACATGGACAATAAAATTATGGGTTGTTGCTTTGCTTTACTTTTGCTTTGCTATGTTCATTAAACAATTAAATTAATTAATTAAATAATTAATAAAAACATTAAATTAATTGCACGTCAAAAGTAATAATGTAGGTACATTGTTCCTGTAATATAGTGGAAGTGTTCCCAAATTTTCAGATTAATTTGTGTGACCTATTTCAGATAAATAGGTTTCGGTATTAATACGGGATTAATTAAATACCCTCTTCACCCTATGAATTGGTTGGAATATTTTGGAATGATGATTACAATTTAACATTTGAATAATAAAAGAAAAATTAAATTATTCTTTTGAAGGAGGATTTTTTAGTGTAATGAAAAAAGTCCTTTTTGCTAAATGAAATTACTGTATTAATTTAAATAAAATTGTTAACTTTTAAGATTTAACGTTGCCTCAAAAAGACATATTTTTAAGTAAATTTTTGCCTTAGTCTTATGAGATCTGAAATGTAACATAATATTACATATGTTATATTAGAATGTTATATTATTACATATGTTATATTAGAATTTAAAACCTATTAACCAAATATAATCAATATTTAATAATTTAAGTTAATATTTAATTTCCTTTCAAGACCCATGAGAGTTAGTATAAAGCTTGTTTATTTTTAATCTAGTAAAAATATTCTGCTTCAGGTCTGTTTCAATGAAGCAAATATAAAACATTTTGTGAAAGACGTGATATAAACGGGTTACGATTGTTTCAGATACGATTACTGTTTGTCAACGAAAGAACCATGAATGAAGCGAGCAAAGGTCGGGTTACAAGTATTCTATACAGATTTGTAACTGACATCAGATGACTTACAAAGGAGCATTATCTCCACGACCCAGTTTGTTAAACGAGACAGGAAAACCTATTTTCCTTTTAAATTTTAATTTTAACAAATCTGCGAACAATACTTTTAGCGTTAACGCCGAGAAAATAACATTAATTCTTGTTAAAATGTACGTTTTGCACAAAGCAGCGTTAATCAAGGCACCGGAAGGGTCAACTGGGAACACTACCAACTTACGTTGACCTATAAAGACCCTTTAAAATCCTCTTTTTCATCCATCTGTTCACAGATTCCGGGGGAGGGTGAAGATCTTTTAAGTTGGTTGGGAAACTTAGGGACATTTTCATGTAAAGAATCCAATTAGCGGACGACAGGTGGGACTCTGTACATGAAAGCATGACTAGTTGAAAGGTTCACGCGTGAACAAGTTTTTAGTGCGTAATTCGATTTCACATTCGAAGAAACACGCCTGTTGCTAGCAAAAATATATCCAAAGAGTACTTTGATTTGGAAGCAAAATATTAGCAACACATTTACAATCGATTTTGACTAAAACTAATAATTCTCTGCTAATATAAATGTAAAATTTTGTATAGATGTTTGTAACTCTTTCATACAAAAACAACTGAACGGATTTTCATGGAATTTAGCACAGAGATAGACCATGATCTGTAATCAATATAATAATCAAATAGGATACTTATTATCCCGGAAAACGCAGGCAAAGTTGCGGGTAGATTATATCTTAATACTAGCTGCCCGGACAGACTTCGTTCTGTCAAGTTTTTTTTATTAGAACCTTCCGTGTGCCTTAAGGGAGATGTAAGCTACCCTATCTTTCAAGTTGGATCAAATTGCACACGGTGCGCAAATTTGATTAAAATCGGTTAAGTAGTTTAGGAGTCCATCGCGGACAAACAACGTGACACGTAATTTATATACATATATATTAAGATATACCTACAATTATTGATGCACCGGTTAAATGATTACGTAAAATATTTTTTGGATAACTTCATTGTTGGGGCTTTACGAAACTCCACCTGTCCTAGGGTCCTAAGTAACTTTCACTGTTGCGGGAACTTGAAATAATGCCTTATTTTTATAAGGGATGAAGTTAAGTTAAAGAAAGGTAATTCGTATTGAAGGTTGCTCAGCTCTGCTCCATGTCAGTTCGACCCAGGGGCGTAGCTACCGCCGTATCAGCCGTATCAATTATACAGGGCCCTTAGCGTATAGGGGCCCCCACTAACACTCCCAAAAAAAAGCCAGCGGCTTACGACCGCTACGATTGGCACTCCTTTTATATTTGACAGGTGACGTTGAGGGTGCCCCATAACAAATATTGATATGGGGCCTCCTTAGGGCTAGCTACGCTAGGTTCGACTTTGAGTCTAGTATGGTGGGATTCATATTCTTCACCAAGGCAAGTGATAATTTATGTATATAAGAATAATGTGGAGTATTAGTACAATTTTTTTATGTTTCTACTAGACGAGGCAAACGCATAGAAGGGTCATTTTAGACCGATGAACAAGACAAGGAATCGATAAGGTTACGAAGATCTTCTTAAAGGCAATTTGAATTTGATAATCATTCTAAAAGCATTCTTCTTAAGACACGATTATAATGCCTTATAATATTATTATAGTCACCGCGAACTAAGAAGCCCAATTTGTCGTTTGCCATCACAGTGACATTAGAGATGTACAAAAAAATTGGTTCACGAAGGAAACCAATTTGTACAACAAATCGATTCAAAATTATAAGACCTTCTAATCGATTCGATAATTAAATTTCAAACTAAAAACTGTAATATTTAGGTACCTAGTTACCTACCTGCTACCTCGATTGAGCTATCTCGTACCGCGTATTCTCAATATGTATCTACCTATTTACGACTTCAATAAAATATTATTTTATCCATTCGCCTATGAACATCAACAACGCCAAAAGCATCACTGGTGCGTTGCCGGCCAAGAAAGAGAGAAGAAAAAGAAAGAAAGATCATGATAGAATCAGGAAAAAACTACAGTGAATAAATTCTTTAATATTTCGTAAGACACATTCATGTACATAATTATTATTTTGTTGAAAAAAAAATGTTTACCGCAACCTTAAATACATAATTACATATTATAACATATTATCTGCAGTTACTGTCCATGGATAGCGAAGTGCCCATATGGATACATAATGGAAAATGTATCATCCAATACGTCGTGGTATTATTGGGTACCTAATTTTAAATTCAAATGCAAGCAAATCATTTTTAACAATGTAATTAAATTAATCAATTTTCATTTTTAAATTTCGATTATAGTAATGTATCGATTATGATTGGTTTTATAAACGGTTTCAAGCCGTCACATCACCCTACGTCAGATTAGATTTAGGCTTCTTCATATAAGATTGTTTCGACGTCATATATTTTTATTAAATTTCGCATAAATTATGATATGATGGGATTTTTACTAGATTTTAACGTATAATATGATTTATAATCAACGCCAATGAAAATGAGTAGGGATTTTTAACAAATTTTGGCAAAATCCTTTGTCCGTAAGTATTCAACTAATCATGTCAAGTAAATGAATATTCCATTTCGCTCAAAGACACCCATATAAGGTTAGTTCATATTAATAAATAGCAGCTATCATTATAGGCATCTTAGATAATTTTGACTATAGCGTACAATAATCCTTCTATTCTGAAGTCAATTTAATAACATTTGATACACGGTAATTGAGCTTCGTTCTTGGTATACGTGGGTCCATCGGTCACAAAAATTTCACGCTTTTCGCTATCCTTTCACTGTGGATGATATAGGCAAAGGATATTCGCAAAAGAACAATTCCGCAAAAGATATCACAAGCCCAATTATGAACGCTCTCATGCGAAATATTTTACTGAGAGCAATTTGTGGGCGGAAAGGAAAATATGAAGGCAAAATAATATTACCGATGTGTTTGGTTAAACAATTTCGGGAATATTTTGTAGGATATTTTTCTTACCAAAACAAGATACAAAAAGTTTGGAATAAACTAAATTTGATTTGGTCGTTTTTGTAGATCGCTTCTATTCAAGTCAAGGGTTCAAATGTTTTTTGTATGGTCACTTGTTTTTCTAAGTTATATTTCGAGTCAGATATTTTATGCGACCGAGTTGGATTAGGTTACTATATAATCATTATTAAAAATGTGAGAAAAAGAAACAAAAAAAAATAAGAATTTATTTTGTGAAATCGAAAATAATGACTAGGAACGAAGTTTTTTAATAAGAAAGAAAAGAAAAAGAGATACGAGAAGAAAAGATGAGAAATTAAGACATAACTAATCTTTGCAGATATTTCTTCTTCTGAAACTACTCATGATAGAGTCGTTTAATACACGAACTGATTATAAAACCAACAAGAAATAAAAAACTTATTTATAATGCAATATACAAAGAATATATTACCGTAATTGGTGCACACAACATGTAGTTATCGAAGTGTTATTGGCAATGTATTATGTTGCTTATTTGTTGAGAGCATCACTGAATTGCATCGTATCGAGTTCAACCTACTGACCTCTGTTAAATAAATATACTAGAGACATGGACATATGGAAAGCTTGTCCTGATAATATTATGATACTGGAGGACTATTCTCTAAAATACAAACTCGAAATCGAAGCTCACTCAAGTGCGACTCGAAAGCGAACTTGCATCATCTTGATATGTCATTCTCTAATCATCTAGTACGCAGTTGCGAAGTGAAGTGAGTTTCGAATTCGAACTTCAATTTCGAAACTCATCGCGGATTCCGCTGTCGAGTTACAAAATAGAATAGCTCTGCTGATACGCGGTATGTAACATAGTTTCTTTAGAATCCCGCACGATGGCGCTGAATTATAAAGTAAAAGCAAAATGTAACAACTCAAGGTAGTTCAGACTATGTTAGTAGACAACTATAAATTACAAATTAAAAAAAACCCCACCTGCAATCAAAAAATTTTTATGTTGAGCTCTTTATTCGCTACCCATATTACATTATTCCATTTATTTTTATTTTTTGATACTTCAAACAATGGTATACCCTCAGATGAAGGAATAAAAGGTATACCATATTTGTTTTTTTAATTTCACTTATCTAAGAACACTTGGGCCATAAGACAAACGTAACGATATCATAATTATATAATTAATTGGAAAACATAACCCTTCTTGGCAGTCGGGTAAAAAACAGGGTAATCTGTGAGAAAAAGCTTTGAGAAGAACCCACGTCATCACATGTTTCAATTATGTCGTTGCAATGTCATGTCACTATCGTAGGTGTAGATAGGTATACAGCAAAATTTGTGCGTGATTTTTTAACACAAGCTCACGGACCTAAAAAAAGACGGACGTAATCCCAAAAACAAATTCAGTGAAGCACCCATAGTAATACCAACTCTCTATTCGTACAAGTACACACACCCACGCATTGACACTTCACTGCTTCAATCGCGATCAAAAATTACGCACACATGGTAAGCGGGCGGCCATTGCTGCACTATGCATCACTCACGATTAGACGAGGTTACGTCCGTCTTTTTTTCAGATCCGTGCACACGCTATATAAAATATGTCAACACCAGTAGGTAAATAAGTAAATAAAGTAAGTGTATTTTAATAACAGAAAACAAACAAAAGCATTTAAATTAAATATTCAAGGTACCAAAGCGAAGTTATTTGAAAAGTTATTAAAGAATGTTGAATATTTAGCTAGTTAGAGCCCAGATAGCAGGATTGTTAGACGGTGCTACAATTAGCATAAAAGTTTAAGTTTTCTGGGTCGACTTGGCCTCTCGGGAGCTCCTAACAATTTCAGCTAAGCCAACAATTAAGACTAGAGGTTTTTAAAGGACTTTTTTGAGGAAAACATAATGGAGGATATCATCTTCAAGTCATGCTGAGATAATATTATATGTTACCGTGAAAGCAGTATTTTTTCGAGACCAATCTCTTATATTTTCTTGTTGCGGTTATTACAATTATAACATTAATAATCTAAATTTTACTAACAAAAAATAACCGACTACAAAATTACTCAAAAACTACTTGTCAGATCTCATTAAAATTTAAGTGGGACCACATGACAAGCACCAGCTTTCGATTAAAAAAGAAACATCAAAATCGGTTCACCCAATCGAAATTTCTGAGGTAACAAACACAAAAGAAAAAAAATACAGTCGAATTGAGAACCTCCTCCTTTTTTGAAGTCGGTTAAAAAACTAAGTCTTACTCATTTAAAGTGGCTTGCGTTGGTTGGTTTCGAGTACCAGAAACTATGTACCTACAATACCTACATGTACAAATCACATACATATCTATATCGGGAATCGAATCTGAAACCCACAGTTCGTCAGGATTGGCCAATTTGGTTTGGTTAATAACAACAAATATCAGATACAAAAAGAGGGGAAAATATTCTGTTATGGGGCTTTGTCTTATGGGGCTTAATACAAGGGGGAATTAATTGTCTTCCGCTCTTTCTTCCCTTAATCCAAGGATAAAAACTCTTATCTCCGTCACGCTAATCTTTTGATAACTTTCTTTTATGTATATTATAATATCACAACCAAAAATGATGTAGGTTTTTGTGGGCATTTTAGGATTATCTTGTATTATGGAATAAAGTACAACACATTTGTCGTGTATAAATGATGAATGGATCGGGTATTTGTTGGAAGAATCAGTAACTCAAGTTATAACAAAGTTTGATAAGCAATGGTGACTATTAACAATTTAATAACCCACCTGTCTCGTTCGACTATTAAGCTACTATAAAAATATACCTTACAAACTTTCAACTAATTCTTTGGACGAAGCTCTGAGCCAATCAAATTTTTCTAATAACACTTAAATCGATTACTACCCATCCATTACCTTTAAGCGATTTCAGAACATACAACATTAGACACACTCACTGCCAAACTGAACAGGCATATAAGACCCTTCGAAGTAAAAGTAATTTTGTGGAGAGGCCATTGAGTCGATAATTGATTGTACCCAATCACACCTAAGCGTTTAAACGTAACCAGTAACTCATCAGCGGCTCGAACGATTATACCCTCTATTTACCTCATTCTTTGTCCCTTAGACAAAAGATAAACCGGAGACTGATCTGCGAAATTCGACGGCAATGTTACTGAGGAAATAATACAGTACAAATGGAGGCACAGATTAGGGTCCTGTACACGGAGACCGAGTAATTGTCTGCTATCTAGCGCCATTGTTCGTGAGACACGCTCATAGGCTGTGTCGTAAGGTGTAAGAGAACGCGGAATCGAATACCAATTGAATATGAACAATCAATGTGACAAACAAAATAATAACAACCGTTTATTTCAGTAACAAAATAAGCATTGTATTTCAATACTTACATTTGTAAGTAGGTCTCATCCATGTTTTGTAAATGGTTGCTTGTAGAAATATTCATTTGTTATTAGTTTTAGGTATTCTACGTACTAATTGCTTGTTGTCCAATAATATTGGTCGTGTAATTTTTTTTAAACCAAAATGGCGGACGAAAAAGCTTAAAACCTGGACTAATTGGAAGTTACTTCATACAACACTTTTTATAGCAAACGGTGACATATAGACTATCATGCCTAATATAAAACAATTATTAAATGTTAGTTGCATTCAACACAGAAATGAGGTGAGGTGATAAAATCCCAGAAAAATATTATTACCATGAATTTTTACTTGGAATTTACAAGTATTGTGTACTCTTAGCAATAATATAACGGAAATGTAATCTCTTATTAAAATTTGTCTTTTCAATTTTGTGTCTTTTGAATTTTGTGTTTTTTCAATTTTGTGTCTTTTCAAGTTTGTCTTTTCAGTTGATTCCTACTTCCTTTACTTTATTTGTTCACGGGATGTGTACTTACAAAAAGTTGTGAAAAAAAAATTAAGCACACTTTCCTTATTTCAATGTAATCTATTATAAACACTATTGTCTTCTGCGGCAATACTTAATTATTGAACTCAACAATCTGTAAGTTTGTAACTTATGCCACCGCCTCGTTAAAGATGAAGACCCCTCTTTACATAACATGACTATATCCGCTGAATCAATCCTTTTGAAGAGAAACTTAATTGCTTGAGTTTTTTTTATTATCTGTGTAGTAGGTCATGTGTAAATTTTAATAAATTAGGCTTGTTTTTTAATAGAAGTTCATATCCAGGATTATACCTAAGGGTATCAGTTTATTTGAGCTAGATTAAATATGAAGTTTGCTACCACACTTTTGCTTGAGTCGCCATAAGACTCGTCGGGTTCCAGCTGAGGTTGGTGACTGGACTGGCAGCGCCACGTTGATCGCCTATAATAATACCCATTGTATTATTATAGGCGATCTTTCGCGTCTTCGTTCTCGTTATTAAGGCTATCTACTTATGAACAGTTGACTCGTCAACTACATTTGTTAGCTAAGGTCATAAAAAACAACCACGCGTTCACATTTGACACAAAAATATACAACAAAGTTGTACAAATGTATAGCTTACTTCATAGTACTAATAATAAATAATGTTGTCTTCAGTGTGCGTCTAGATCTGGCGAATGCGCTTACGCGCTACGCGTGTCTTGCGCGCGCGCAATTGCGCCCAATGCACGCGGCATATACCTACGACTGGTGTAGGAGCTGCGCGCGTGCTGACCACGCGCTGCCGCGAATGGCTAATTTGCCAGATCTGGACGCGTTTAGGTATTATGTTTTTTTTTCATCGCGGAGATTTCTTTCGGAGGCTTTTTCTATCCACGCTAAAACTTCTGCAGGCATGATAGAAGGCTTTGGGGTCTCATCTAAATATATTTATGCCCTCTTCACATGCATAATGTTCGAGTTAAAAATTACTTTGCTCTCAAGGCACGCTGGCTAGTGTCAACGAAAAACTACCCAACGCGGGCCTTTAAAGCATTCCTTAGTGTGCAGTAGTGCTTGTATTGTAGTTCTCGTCGTCTCGCCAGATTTCGAAATAAATTGCAGTCATTGATCCTGAAACACAATGTTATGTTTGGATCACAAACTCCGTGCATTTCGAACATACGCCATAGTTTGCTTAACGTCGATAAATTGCTTGCTTACGCTTAAAAGGAAATGTGAAAGTATTTATTTAGTAAATACCTAAACTTACCTAATATTTTGTGCAATAAAACTTGTATTAGGTAAATTGTTAAAATATATTTCATTAGTGTACAGTACGGCTGACGTATCTTGGCGCGTCTGAACTTTGCGCAGAAGGCTGCTCAGTAACATAATTCGGCAATACTCGGTACGCGGCGTATTATGTCTCAGTCACACGTTAGCATGTTCGTGTCGCTATTTCTGTCTTACATGCGCTAAAATTCGCAGAGCCTATGTTCAGACTCGCCAAGTTACGCCGCCGTACTGTAATTGAGCTTATTAAGCCTCATGAACACCAGATTCAACAGGAATTGAATAAATTGTATTGATTGATTGGCATACGAACATCAAACACTATTTCGAAATAAACTTCTTCACCAATCGTTCTACAATGGAATTGGGTATAAAATACAATATTTTACGAAATATTATTTTTTCTAGACAATTTAATCTAATAGATGACCTTAAAATATGCATTCAATGATAAACTTTTTTCGGATGGATACAGTACAGTAACAGTTGCTGTTGTTCTAGTATGCAAACAAAACATGCAATAGTATGCAAAAAAAACATGTAACAATGCTAAACAAAAATTTAAACTATCAACTCGAACAAGTACTGTCTACCTTACAACAAAGCACAAGCTTAGCTCACTTGAAATGAAAACTTGTCGCGCGCGTGGAGTAACTTTAAACATTTGTTAGCTACTAGAAAGAGCGAAAACCATTCGAAATTTAAAACTTCGATTTATTTCTCAAAAGAAACAGAACTTTGTGGTATTATAATGAAATTCTCGGTAAGTGGCGCCTGGACAAAGAAAGATGTATTTGCTAAGTTTTACTGAACAATTATTTCTTAATTCCAACCATTCCATTCCATGAAACCATTCATGGTTTCATGGTTGACCACTAGGTTCCTGATGGTTACTGATGCCCTTAATAATGATATTTTTCACCAAAGATAGCATCAATAACAACAAAGACTACAATGTGAATACATATGGTACGTTCCGATACTGAACACAACGTTACTCTGTTAGTACGAGTACGTGCTGATGATCATCACTCAGAAGAAGCAATGCAATGTAACATTTTAAATAGAACCGCTTTACTACGTTGGTCAACGAAGACAGGAATCCGTTGTCGAGATATTAATCAATATATTATTAATTTTTCACACTTTCTGGCAAACATAACTGTCACAGTTTGCAAGTTGGTAGCAGCTGCTAAGTCAGGTAACATTTTGAACAAATATGGCCCCCAAAAACCACGAAATTGTCCTTAAATGATCCCACAAGGCATTCCTAACGTTCATGACTTACATAACTGACCTCAAATATTTGCAAGGAACCCCTAGTTCGTAGTAAATTCGTACTATTATAAGGCCTTTTTATTCTTCTTACTGAAGAACTTTTACGGATTTTATAGTGCGAAAAACAGCAATGATTGAGTATTTAACATCTGACAGAATTATTATAGGTATATCATTATTGTAAACTAGCTTCGCATGCGGAAATTATGACTGTTAATCCTTCTGTGGTTTTGTTGTTCAGTATTACTTTTAACAACATTCTGAATCACTGGGGTGGTTTTTTTATATATTTTGCGCAGTCGGGTTTTTTAGTTTTTTTTATTAATTTTTTTATCTTCGAACTTAATGCCTCAGCTTTACGCGTAAAATTTCTACATTACATACGTGTATAAAATTAATAAAAATATTACTCTGCTGCAATTGAAGAGAAAGAAATTACCAAAAAACAAAATACGAAGAACTGCTCCAAGTAACAAAAGGTAACAGAATCCAACACGCATTCCTGATGTCGAATGTCCATTCCACTTATTGTCGTAATGTATCTTCCGGGAAAATTCGCTAAGCATCCCACAGAGTAATGTTTTGAGGCATTTGTTATTGAAGAGCCCACAGCTATTTATATGGTCTCATGTTTATACAGGTTGGAAGCCAGATTACAGTCGGACTTCTATTTAATTTAACAAAGAAAAAATATGTTTGTGTCCGCACAAAACTGATATAAGTAGTTTGAGAGATTCGTTATCGTACCGAGGGAGGAAGGGCAAGAATCATCTGCCCTTTTTGTACTTTATATGCCTACTTATAATACGTTTGTTCTTAGTTATTGTATTGTGATAAGTGGCATAAAAAATTCAAAAATCTCTTATATCTACTTTATATTTGTGGTATATCATCTAAGACCCATATTGTTAAACGTATCTTAAAATCTGCGATCTCAAGATTCGGTTTGAGATGCTAATATAAGTAAACTACATAAAAGTAGGCCTAAATCTATGCAGAAGTTTCGTGTAATTGAGTTAAAAACATCCATACTTTTCATGTAATTTCATATACTTTGGATAGCCTGGTCAACACAACGAGTTGACAGCAATGATGTTTAAAAAATATAGATAGTTATGTCCTTAAAATCAATCAAAAATTTGTTCCGAAAAGAGCTACAACACACACACGTTTATCTTTTGTTTCACTACACCAATCACATTGGTATAACACAAGAAGGCATTTTAACGCTGTATGTAATATGTCAAGCACTTCTGACAACAACAAAAGCGTGCGTATCGTCTTGTATTGACAGAGCGACTAACAGCAGAACGGTCAATTGCCTGTTCTTACGCTCTTCATCGTCGTCGCGCTAGTGACACATCTACCTCTCTTTTACATTATAACATCTTTGGTTGACAGACAATGTAATAAAACATAGCATCTGAAGGCTAATCGTTATCGATACTTTGGGTGCTCCGACCTTGCTATACATCACAGTGAAGTAAAACAACTCTTCCAGACAGAAAGAAATCGCTCCCAATAAGAACTTGAAGAAAACTTCTTAGTAAAATACGTACTTAGTAAGAAAGGTATACATAGTTCAACCTAATGCTTTTCTTTTCTTTGATTAAATTGGGAATACAACCACAGAAGAGATAATAGTACTCTTAGGTTGAAATTTACCATCTTGAGTCTGAAACTATTTCATTCGAGGAATTTTGTTAACATAAACAATTTAATATTAAGTTTTACTTTTAGACATGAAAATGTTTAATAGCATAATTTTATCAGATTAAATTTATTAATTGAAGATTTTTACATAAACTCGTTAGACTGCTTCTTACAGCCTTATTTTGTCAACAATTCAAAACATCTTTGTAGTTACAAAAATACTTCATAATAAAATTAATGATTATTACCTACATCTATAGAATAAATCTAATGAGTTTTTTTGCAGCTGGGGGGGTTTATAGACGAATTAATATTTAAAATATGAATTTAATGAAATTATTTTCAACTGATTAATCTTCCGATGTTTTAATTTTTTTTTATTTTGAGTCTAAAAAACATTATTTGCAATTTCCTTCTAAATACATCTACAAGTTTTTAAAGTTACGACGCTTGTTAGAGAACTATTGATAACTTTTTCCGCTGGTCCTAAACAAAGTTACATGACTTTGATCATAGAAACCTATATCGATCTGGACCCGATCTCATTATTATGGCCGAAGGAAGTTTTCGCTAAAGTTGGCGGTTGAATTTTTTACGCCGGTTCAAACGCACTTCGGGCGGTCCGGGTCAAAGTGATAAAGTGCTTTGACTGAATAATTAAATGACTTTTTATTACGTGTTTTGCTTGTCGACTTCTGCATACTAAACATCATGTGATATGATTCGGTATACTAGAACCACAGAATAAATAATAGTACTTATCTAGAACTTAAATGCTATAAAAGAGTGAAAGAGTTTGCTTTATAGGATTCTATACATATGTTGAACGGAAGCACTTTAGGTTATCTGTTTAGGACAATCTAGTCCTATCCTAGGTTATGCATTCACGACCGAATATGTACTGGGAGGCAAATTGAGTTCCGAAATAAAGACACATCGAATTAAAGAATATTTGAATTAAAGACACATTGTGTCGAACAGGAATATCAAATCGAGCAAGTTATTCTAGTCCTTCGCGTTACGCATAACAAATTACGAAGCAAAGCGCATTGGTCATACCGGTTGTTGACGACGTATATATTCGCCGCTTCGGGCTTTGCAACATTGCAACTACATTATGTAGTTCAGCACTTCGCTCTTGATTTAAGAAAGTAGCCGCAGTTAAATTGATTCGTGTTCCGTTTAATTATCGAATGAAACCTTTATCAAGGGGTAAAATATTAAACTGCTCCTTAGACCAAGCAAATCTTTACGATAAAATGCCAACTGAGGTCATGCAATTATTGGGATGTTGACCCATTTACAAAGGAAGCAATATAATCTTTAACCACCTCTTAATATAAAGTTAATGTACTATTAGAGAGCAAACTCGATAAGTAGCTCCATGATTTTATACTCAATTCACCGGTAATTGTGCACATTTTCCTATGTAGGTACTTGCACTCGATAACTTAGAAAGGCTGTATACAGGTCCAGTACGTAGAAACCCCTTTGAGATATGTTCTGTACCACAGACCTATATTATATGTCTGTGTTCTGTACCTACTCGTAGTTGTAGTATACAAGGCAGATAGAATCTTCGCAGAATTCGATACAGTTGTGAGCGAAGCACCTTTAAAAAATGTATCCTGTTACCGTAGTATCACGGTGAAATTTCCAAGGAGTGAGTTATAGAATAAAATCTAATACCTCTAAACGAGCAATCGTTGTATATATATTTGTATATATATTCTCGAAATCTCGGAAACGGCGCCTACGATTTTCATGAAATTTATTATGCAGAGGGTTTCAGGGGCGATAAATCGATTAAGCTAGGTTTCATTTTTAGAAAATGTCATTTTACCCCTATTTTCAAGCAGTGAAAAACTGCTATAATATCATTAACTCTTCCTGACATCTATTGGCGTGTAATAACACTATTATTATCGGGAGCAACTAACTGCTTTAACGACACAAAGCTACTTCAGTAGATGGCGTTGTTAAGCAATATTAAAATACGGAGCAAAACTCGGTCATCCAGACATTATACATAAAACACAAAAAACGTTTGTACGGATGTCCTACTTTAGAGTTAGACTTTTAAACCATCTAACCGATATGCCCCAAATTAGTTTCATTGAAAGGAATTAATGCGATGGTTTGAGACCACTACAATGTATATAAACATTGAAGCGAAGGGTCCCGGGTTCAATTCCCGGCTGGGGCAGATATTTATGTGACAGATAAATATTTGTACTTACTCGGATCATGGGTGTTATTGTGATATATTATATGTATCGCCCATGCCACCCGCGACACAGGTAACCTACAGGGGGGAGGGGTATGAGTGTGTCATCTTTTATTATTATTATTATTATTATTCAGTAATGCAGAAAACAAAATAAAATTATGTCGTTAGCGTGTCGTTCAAGAAGTGCGCAAACTCTAGCCTAAACTCATAATAAGAAATGTGTCGTCAAACAGTACAAAAACAATTCCCTTTCACGAAATATGACCTTCGTTATTATACACATATACTCCAGATATATATCGCATATCTAAGATATGTCTTTGTTTTTCTGTGTCTCTTGTCCTGATTACGTAAGACCTCTCGGACGTTTTGGAGGACGTGTCGTGCGAGCGGATAATATTTCATCCGTGAGGATAATAAACAATACTCTGGTGAAACGAAAGTATACGTCCTATATACGAGTTGTATATCTTATTGTAATAATATAGGTATGGGAAAATAATTGCCTATATGTATTTCTACCTGATTATAATGTATAGTTCAACTTGATGACTGTTCTGCGACCAAGTCTTAACTAACTAAAATTGCCTTTTAATTTTAGACCTCAAGTTGATTTGTACTATATTTTGGTTTTATTACCTCTTGTGGGTGTTTTGTGGTTTATTTTAACTGTAAATAATTTGCTTTTTCTTTATAACAACATACAAAATACATGAAACATACCATATTGGTGACCACGGTCCACTATTTTTGATCACATTTCGATTACGTCGGGGTCACCACATAATACATCTTAGGACATGCTTGCTGTTTGTTATCTACGATTTTATGTTACATTTAGATATAAATATTTCAGTAATACTTTAGTTTACCACAAAAGGTATTCACTAAACCTATTTTGTTATACTTGATTTTTTTAATCTACCACCTAAAAAGTATTCATAGCCCAAATGTTTATATGCTAAATTGCGTATGTCGTTAGTGGATCATTGATGCATGATCGTTGAAACAGTTTGCTAATCATGAAATTACCAATAAGATGTCAAACTTTAGAGGGTAAACTAAAGCCGTCGAATTTGCTATTATCGTTTGATTGAATTCAAATAATTTTGGGAGTCCTTTGGTAGATAACGGAACACTTGAGTTCGCCACATAACCCTCCAAGATAGATAAGTTAGAGCACCATTGAGGGTATACTCAAGAAGGTTTGAAGCATTATAAGGAGAGGGCCGTTAATGGAATCTAAACTTCATAATCTTGAACTGAATCAAATGTTAATAGTAAAAGTTAATAGTTTAATAATATGCAGCTTTAACACTTAGGGATACTACAAAATAACCGACTTCAAAACAACTCAAAAACAACCAGTCAGATCTAGCTTAAATTTAAGTCGGATCACACGACAAGCATCGGCTTTCGATTAAAAAAAGAATCACCAAAATCGGTTCACCCAGTCGAAAGTTCTGAGGTAACAAACATAAAAAATAAATTCGAATTGAATACATCCTCCTTTTTTGAAGTCTGTTAAAAAGTTAATCCACGGTTAACGGTTTTAAAGTGTAGGTACTGTAGCAAAATTGTGACTTTTTTCTAAACTTAAATAGCCTAAGTTACTCCTTGTTACATCACCTATCTGCTAGTGAAAGTCCCGTCAAAATCGGTCCAGCCATTTCAGAAATTAGCCGGAACAAACTAACAGACAGACAGACAAAAATTGTGAAAAATATTGTTTTGGTATATGTACCGTGTATACATCCAAATACATTTAGTAAAAAGCGGTTATTTTAATATTACGAAGAGACACTCCAATTTTATTTATTTGTATAGATTTCAACTTCTTAGAATAAGAGCCATAAGAGGAAGTAGGTGTAATTAGGATTGCAAGATTTAACCTACACTAATAGGATAAAGTAAATAAAACCGTTTAAAAATAGTAACATCACGTACGAGTTATTGTTTTAACATCTGAAAATAAGTTCATAATCTTAAAGTACGCTTGCTCAAAGCTTTTGGCGTTTACTAAGCTATTGTCAGACTGAGCGGTGTTCTGAGCTTTGTTCCGGACTTAGGTAACACGGATGTTCAAGTACAGAACAAATAGAACTTGCGCATTGCCTTGACCGGGTTTCAGGACTTCTAAGTCGTTTCTGAAGATAGAATCGAGTAGTTGCCGACATGTCACCAATGATATTATAATGTAAAAAGAGGTAGATACGTCACTAGCGCGCTGACAATGAAGAGCGTAAGAACAGGCAATTGACTGTTCTGCTCGTAGTAGCTTTGTCAATACAAGACGGTACGCACGCTTTTGTTGTTGTCAGAAGTGCTTCACATTTGACATACAGCGTTAAAATGCCATGTATTATACCATGGTGATTGGTGCAGTGAAACAAAAGATAAACGTATATGTGTTGTAGCTCTTTTCGGAACAGATTTTTGGTTGATTGGTAAGGGCATAACGTATCTATATTTTTTTTTAATATCATTGCATGTCACTTAATTATTACTTAACTGACATCTAAAACGATGGTTGTCTGTAACGATGACCCACGTGAAGTAACGGACTGATAAAAGGGACTTGGGTTCGATTCCTAGCGAGTCAGGAAATTGTTAAGTTATTTGAATGATAACTTTGAATTTCTGTTTTCGGTCTTGATGTGTTTTCTTGCTTTTATGTGTTGTCCATGGCATCCACGATACAGGGACTCTTTGTGTGGCTATGAGTGTGTAGCACTACTTATGTATATTAATTGCTTACGCCCCATCTCAGAGTCACTAACGGTTATTTAAATCGCTCCTTAGTACAGAATTTGTAAGGTGATTCTTTACTAAGGATCGATTTAAGTAACCGTTAGTAATTCTGAGTTGGGACGTTAGTTTTCCAACGCATATGGCCATAAATTAAGCGGTTAATTAGTGAAGGAAAATCAGTAATCTTGTGTTGATTGGCTCTTCAATACTAGCATACGTCATGATCAAAATAACGACCCTGTGGCTCAGTTGGTAGTGGCTGTTTGTGGGACATCCCAGGTCCAATTCTCGAGGTTGACTTTCTTATGACTTTTTAATTTTTCAGAATGTACTACCATCGAACGTTGATCTGTATTCAAAATTGGATCCAACTTGTACCTGATTAATGACATAAAGTATATAAGTAATACCAATAGCGTAATACACTAAAATACTTATTTGTGACATTTATTGAAGCCCGACGCCCCCCGACCAGGTGAACTGACGACCTGAAGAAGACAGCGGGCATTCATGAAAGCCCAGGACCGGTCAGAGTGGCGCAAGTTAGGGGAGGCCTATGTCCAACAGTGGACCTACAAAGGCTAATGGACGGATGATTATTGAAGCAGTCACGCCGGACTAGGTCGCCTTCTATTATTATAAATGTGAAAATTTGTAACACACGTTTCTATGGATATTTGTGACCCTTTCACGCAAAAACTACTGAACAGATTTGCATGAAATTTAGCACACAGATAGACCGTGATCTAAAATGGCTACTAGTAGGTACTTATTATCCCATAAAACATGGACAAAACGGGTGGAGCGCTAGTTTCCTATAATGTAATGTTTGGTTTGTGTTCAAATTGTAAAATAGCTGTGGATTTTGTAATAAATAAATAAATAAAAATAAATAAATAAAATAATGAATGGTACAGATATACACAAATAAAACAAACACTCATTATCTGAAAACAAACAATTAGCGGCACCAATTGAGAATATTATGGAGAAGTGTTATATAAAACCTCGCGTTTTGGTTCACTTAGTAAATAACACTTAATTTAAAATCACGTCGCATTAAATTTAATTAAAAATAACATAATAGCGGTATTCGAATTTGGTCCCCCATTTGACCGTATGGTATTCAAAACATTATTAGATCAGTGCTACTGAGCGATGATAGAATTTATAATAGAATAGATTTGTTGGTTGATGATAGAATAACCATAATATCATTTATAAAAAAAAATACCATCAGTAGAAAATAATTTTCACGCAAATCGTTTGAAAAGGATAGTGTTGACGTTTTTAAATGTGTATTATCATTAAAGTGTACGTTATACAAGATTAAAAATTATTTTATTCTCCTTATTATTTAACATTTCAATTACAAACAAAATGAATAATAATTTAACTTGTATTTCACGTAAAAAAACCACAATCAAAACCCTAATATTCAAACTTTATAGCAATAAATATACCAAAAAAATATTTTCATTGCAAAAACCTGGTTAAATAAGTCGCACCTTATACATCAAGTAAATATTTTATAAAATAACAAGCGAATTCATTCGTCCCCTTATCAAACCGCGATCACCCCAAACAAATCTCCCCAACTCACCTTTCTCCACGTGCCGCGAGCCACAAACACTTTTGTCTCTTCACATTCCAATCAAAAGTTCTAGTAAATAACACGATTAGTAAATAACAGTTATCGGAATAACAGTTACGATACAGGCGGGGTTCTAAACGTGTCAAGGTCTACGAGAGTGCTACGGCGTAGACGTCCGTCGCGTAGCCGGTCTCCCGAACGACAGAATCACGTTGCTACGAGCTACGAGGGGAGATCTGAGCCAATCGAACCGAGGCTGCGCGGATTGGGATATGCTTTCCTCAAAAATGCTCGCTAATATAGTTATTATAAGTCGATTATTTCATAATTCATTAAAGTTAGTATAAGTAATTATGATTTTTAGGTCCATTAAAGCTCTCTGAGCTAAGATTGAAAACTGTGCTAAATGAAGTATAAATGCGTTCTAATGAAGATGTTATTTCAAGTATCTTATTGACAGTTCTTTTTTGTTTTAATACAATCCTTCGATAACCTAATATTCAGTAGAAATTTATGTTGTCATTTAGCTTCTTCAAAATTAACTTTTAGTTACATTTAATAAATACTACAACCAACTGAATGTATACCGATTGTAATTAAAAACAGAGCAGAAAACAAAATCCCAAGGCATTGCGAAAATATAAAGGATATCTGCTGAAGTTGGGCAATTTCATCCGTGAGATTAAAAGAGATAGACATACTCGCACGATGTCAAAGAAAGAGACAAAGATACGTTGCGAGGCATCGCCAGAAACGACAAAGTTTCTTCCGTGAATTATTAAAATGAATTATGTTTTATTTTGCTAATTGACTATACTGACGTCGGCAGTACTTCTTGTCTGTTAATTCATTCATTCCCTTTTAAAATTTGGGGCACGTTAATTAAAAGCTAAGTAGCAATCAACGTGAGTGTACAAAACGAGGGGATAAGTTGAAGTTACCTAATATTTTATGGAATACTTTTTAGGGCAACAGGCAGTGAGCAAGCTGTCGTTCAAGTCAAGAGTGAATAGACTTTCCAAGCTAGTTTTACCATTTACGTGTCAAGTTACCATCAAGTGGAGTTAAGGATTTAGTCAAGCATTTAGTTAATAGTTATAAATACCTTAAAAAAAATTTTGTTACCTTAGAACTTTCGATTGAGTGAACTGATTTTGACGATTCTTTTTTTAATCGAAAGCTGGTGCTTGTCGTGTGGTCCCACTTAAAATTGAGCGAAATCTGACGAGTAGTTTTTGAGTTATTTTGAAGTCGGTTATTTTTTGTCAAGTATTATATTCTTTTACTTTCTTGGCTACCAATGTGTCGATATCTGTCTAACGATGTCTAACTTAAAACTTAACGTATTAATCTGGCAATTACAATATAAGCCCTAAGCCAACCACAGTGGTATATTATACAATCCTTGTATTAAGGCATTCATTGGGGATTTATGCACTGTTTGATTAGGGAGTTCATGTTTGTTTTGCATCCATTGAGTGTTTACATTGAGAACCATGACGGAATTCCTAAGTACGTTGTGAAAGGGAACGGTAAATAGTTTTCTGGGAGTGTATTTGTGAAGGGGTGAGGTTTTATTGTTTACGCAGTAGGGTGCTGCAAGGGGATTGAAAAAGTTGTCTAGATGTATAATTTTATAAACCACTCGACTAACAATCGACTGGAGTACGGTTAAAATAAAGTTGTTTTTTGCATTTTTAGGGTTCCATACTAAAAAACGAAAAACGGAACCCTTATAGGATCGTGCGGTTGGGCAACCGCCGTTCACAGTCAATTTACTCCGAAAGTACTGGACGAAATGAGTTGAAATTTGGTACTTTTTTGTGACCCAAAGACGAAGTTATAAACAACTGAATTTTGAAAAAAAAAATTTAACGAAATCAAAATTAAACAAAAACTGTTTAGCAAACCGTATCTTGTGGTATGTCAAATAAAAGGGCTTGTTGTAAGTAATCTCAAACATATTTTTGTTATAGTTCTACAATGGATAGTTTTAAAATTATTTAAGAAAGAACGAAAATTAAAGCCAAAAATTGAGCATTCCCCTCTTATCTCAGAAACTACTGACGCTAGAACTTTGAAAAAAATACAGAGAATAGTAATTTACTTAAATATTACAGGATACTTATAAGATGCCTATAAGAAGTCGATAGTCTTAAAAAAAAGGCAAAAATAAATAAAATAGAAAAATAACGGTAAATACAATAATCAACGTACGGAACCCTCTCCAAGTGAGTTTAACTCGCACTTGTCAAGTTTATTATTGGTTATGTATAACTATGTGTGTGGTTTTCAAACTAATGCTAAATCCACCTCATTAAATGATCACGGCTCTTCAGAAGTGTTAATAATAAAGCCTCAATCTTTTATTTATGAAAAAAGGATTTACTGTCTTAAGTGGTAACTACTTGCAAAACAATTAGTCCCGGGTTCAATCTCTGGTGATGAAAATATATTTATGAGACGGAATATTTATTTTCGGGTCCTATGTGTGTGTTGTATCCTCGCTACCCACGACGCAGGGAATCCTTAGGGGTACCAGTGTTCACTAATCTATGCATCTATACATCTATATACAAATAAATAAAATTGGAGTGTCTGTTTGTAATATTAAAATAACCGCTTTTTACTAAGTGTATTTGGATGTATACACGGTACATATACCAAAACAACATTTTTTACAATTTTTGTCTGTCTTTCTGTCTGTTTGTTCCGGCTAATCTCTGAAATCGCTGAACCGATTTTGACAGGACTTTCACTGGCAGATAGCTGATGTAACAAGGAGTACTACTTTTATTTTAGAAAAAAAAGTTTGTTAGGCGATACGAAGTTCGCCGGGTCAGCTAGTCATCAATAATAAAATATAACTTCTTCACAAGTGTTAATACTTATATGTATGTTTTCTACTATCGAATCCTCTATGATGTTATGTATCAATTAAATCCATAATAAGTAATCCATAATCTAAATTTTACTAACAAAAAATAACCGACTTCAAAGTCTCAAAAACTACTTTTCAGATCTCGTTCAAATTTATGTGGGACCACATGACAAGCACCTGCTTTCGATTAAAAAAAGAATCATCGAAATCGGTTATCGTGATATTGAGTTTAACAAATTTACGACTTATGTGGTTTTCTCATGGATGCCATTGGCAGATCTCAATAAAATTTATGTGGGACCACATGACAGCCACTAGCTTTCGATTAAAAAAACAATCATCAATCAAAATCGGTTCGCCCAGTCCAAAGTTCTGAGGTAACAAACATAAAAAAATAAAAAAAATACAGTCGAATTGAGAACCTCCTCCTTTTTTTGAAGTCGGTTAAAAACTGTACTTCTTTTATCCAAACCAAACAATGCGAAACACAAAATTTTAGCGAAGGAAATTCGTTCTCATCTGTTTGTTTCGGTCACGTATATGCTCGTTTGCGCGAGTGTCCTATTTCCGACAAAACATAGTTGTGCCGTGACGTAACAGATTTATAGTTCCGTTATTGAATATTTGGCTGTGCCTCTGTTTTTGTTATTGCTGTTTTAACGAATATCCATGATGTTGATATGGGAATTATAAGGAATACCCGAACCAATCCAATTTGATCGACAATGATTCAGTAATAGCAATAGGTTGATTATTGTGAGTGACCTATCATCATATAACTCTTTACACAAACTGCATATGTTTGGGGCAATTGTATAAACTACTCTGACAAGTAGGTACAATGTTAAAAAAACTGCTGACCACCATTGAAGTATAATGTCATATAACAGACATCTCGAACAAAATGTGTGTCCCGCCTGGAGGTTCTATTTTCAAAATCGAGTCCCCGTTCTTCTCTCAAAATCGAACGAATCCATTGAAAATTGAAGCCGATCGGCGCCAATTCATTGGGATATACATTGTGTTCGCGGTGTCGCTTCTATATGCTAGTAATAATACTTCAATGCTGACCACACATGATTTATTCCCGCAATTTTTCTAGCACACAGCTGAAGTCGATAACAAGTTATAATATCTTACAAACTCAGGCGATTGCTTATTCAGGAATATTCTGGAAGTTGGTAAATTGACGCCGTTAAAAGTTATCTGCCGTTGCCGGCACATAAAGCAGCTGAACGATCTCCCAGAGCGATTTGCTTCTAAGGGCTAGATATTTTTACCCTGATAAGCAACGTTATAGTGCAAAACAAAGTTACATCTACCCGCATTTTTTATATGAACAGAAAGCCCTTCATTTTGTCTTTGATTTGTTAAGGTTATAATAAAGAAAATACGAATTTTATAAACTTATAACTAATTTATTGGCCGTAGCAGGTTTAATTTTTGTCCAAGTATTTTTTGAAGTGGCGCTAATTGGGAGAGGCCTATGTCCAGCTGTGGACCCGTGAAGGCTGATGAATGTATTTTATATATTTCTACGTCGACTTTTGACGTAATAACGTCTATTAAAACGATGAACGCCGGGCGCACGCACGAAAAAATGTAGCATTCAGCGAGCGAAAGAGCGGCAAAAGCGAGAGAAAGGCACGATCGGCTACGATCGGCGTATCGTAGCCGATGCCGTAGGCGAGCCGTAGGCGATCGTAATTGAGTGGAGCGGAGCGGAGCGGAGCGGAGGGGCTCGGGGCGGAGCGGAGCGGGGCGGAGCGGAGCGGGGCGGGGCGGAGCGGGGCGGAACAGGGCGGAGCGGGGCGGAGCAGAGCGGAGCTTTGTCATGACGTTGTCACGTTAAACTACCGTCCGTAAACCGACTTTACAGACAACCATTTTTTTTCACTTTTTTGAATCAACCAACTGAGGATTATTTATGAACAGCCTTCACTTACGGCACCTTTCATATTTTGTCTAATTGTAATTGTATCAAAACATTGTACGACTGGAGCGACGGATAAGACCACCCGTAAAACAAGGGATAAGTAAATAAATCATGGGCTTGGTGTAGCGGGAGTTGTGTTAATTTAATGGAGTTTAGACTGCCGCCACATGGGGCCGAATGTGACAGAAATCAATGAAGATAAAATAAATTAGAATCGATTTCATGCTGTTATTATAATACGTAACATTTTTTATGTAGTTAGCTGACAAACGACATTACGATCCACTTGATGACCACCGTTGCCCCGACATTAGTAACAAGTAACACCAAATTCTTCACCGATGCTTGCTGACTAGTTTGCTGTCTATGTTTACCTGATTAGGTTTTAGAAATAAAACACAAAATGGTTTTCAGTGCTACAAAACAATCGCGCACTTGACGGCTGGATGGTGAATGAACAAACATATACAAAGTTACTCTATGGTGAATGAATTGTGTGCGGGTAGTACAGATACTCTTTTATTATTATGTATGTCACAACTAGGAAAGAAGAGAGATAGAAAAAGAACTGGCTCCGAAGCCCACAGCTGAAACACGATTAGTAGTTTGACTGCTGACTCCAGCAAGTGGGTGGTAGCTAGCCAGGCTTCTCAGAATATTAATGACAACAATTTATTCATCCATCCATCCATCCATCAGCCCTTAGAGGTCCACTGCTGGACATAGGCCTCCCCTAACTTGCGCCACTCTGACCGGTCCTGAGCCTTCTGAATCCAGCGGATGCCCGCTGTCTTCTTCAGGTCGTCAGTCCACCTGGTCGGGGGGCGTCCTATGCTCCTTTTTCCGAGACGTGGGCGCCATTCGAGGACCTTTCTTCCCCAACGGTTATCGGTCCTTCGCACTATGTGGCCAGCCCATTGCCACTTCAGCCGACTAATTCTTTGAGCTATGTCGGTTACCCTTGTTCGTCTACGGATCTCCTCATTTCTGATGCGATCACGTAGAGAAATACCGAGCATAGCCCTCTCCATAGCCCGCTGCGCAACTCTGAGCTTGTGGATCAGGCCAATAGTAAAGCACCACGTCTCAGATCCGTATGTCATCACTGGCAACACACACTGCTCGAACACCTTCGACTTCAGGCACTGAGGAAGTGTTTTGGACGACAAGATATGACGCAGTTTCCCGAACGCAGCCCATCCGAGTTGGATTCTACGAGTGACTTCTTTCTCGAAGTTGGACTTACCCATCTGGATCACTTGTCCCAGGTAATTGTATTCGTCTACTACTTCAAGAGCAGCGCCGTCAACAACAACCGATACGGGTGTGACATGGACATTCGACATGATCTTCGTCTTGTCCATGTTCATCTTAAGACCCACCCGTTGTGAGGCGCTGTTCAAGTCCCCGAGCATTGTACCAAGTTCTTCCAGGGAACCCGCCAGGATGACTATATCGTCGGCATATCGCAAGTGTGTGATGTATTCGCCATTGATATTAATGCCACGTCGTTTCCACTCCATCAGCTTGAACACATCTTCCAACGCAGCAGTGAACAGTTTTGGGGATATGACATCCCCTTGCCTGACACCTCTCTGCAGTTGGATGGGGTTCGTTGCTGTGTCGTGTACTCTGACGGACATGGTGGCAGATGAGTACAAACACTTCAACACCTCGATATACCGGTAGTCGATCCGGCACCGCTGGAGAGAATTTAGTACCGCCCAGGTCTCTATAGAATCAAAGGCTTTCTCATAGTCCACATAGGCAACACACAACGGATTATACTCCTCGGTCTTTTGTATAATCCGCCGCAGTGTGTGTATATGGTCTATGGTGCTGTAGCCTTTTCGGAATCCTGCTTGTTCGGGGGGCTGGAAGTCGTCAAGCCTGCGTGCAATGCGATTTGTGAGCACCCTCGAAAACAGCTTATAAACGTGGCTCAGAAGTGCAATGGGCCTGTAGTTCTTCAAAAGGGCTTTATCGCCCTTCTTGAAGAACAGCGTCACCACACTCCTGCCCCACGCTTCCGGGGTAGTTCCAGTGTTAATGACGGAATCGAACAGTTTTTGGAGCGCCACTAGAAGGGGTTTCCCTCCAGCTCTTAGAAGCTCGGTTGTGATTCCGTCATCTCCCGGTGCCTTGTTGTTTTTAAGCTGTTTGAGAGCCTCTCTAATCTCATACAGGCTGACGTCCGGGATATCCTCTGTGTAGTGTCGGGTCAGTTTAGCTCTCTTATCGCTCTCCTCGCTAGGAGGTGGAGCTTGAGAGGAGGCATACAACCGTCCGTAGTATCTCTCAGTCTCTCTCAGAACTTCCGGTTTCGACGAAACCACGGTGCCGGACTCGGTCTTCAACCTCGTAAGCTGACTTTGCCCAATAGACAGATCCCCGGCGAACACTTTGGAGCCCTGGTTTCGCTCAATTGTGTTTTTTACACGATTTGCGTTGTGTTTTCGCAAATCGCGTCGCCTGCACTTGGAGATCTGCTCATTGAGCCGTCGGTATTCCCTCATAGAGGTTGGAGACTGCACACATAGTTCTCGTCGATCCCTCATAAGACCGAGAGTTTGTTCTGAGAGAACCTGAGATCTACCACTAGGGTGGGTCTTGAAGTACTTCGACCCTACCTCGTGGACAGTTGTTACCATCCTGGTGTTAAACTCGTCCACTGACGTACACGATTCTAGGCACGCAAAACGGTTTTGCAGCTCAAGTTGAAAGTTCTCGGATCCCTGGATTTGGACGGATGTTGGGCGAAGAGTAGACTTCATCAGGCGTGACCGTTCCAGCTTCAGGTCGATATTTAATGTGCCTCTCACAAGACGGTGATCGCTTCCGGTTTTGAACCTGCTGATCACAGAGACATCATTAAATATGTGCCGTTTGTCTTCCAGAATGAAGTCTATCTCGCTTTTCGTGGAACCATCAGGACTTATCCAAGTCCACTTGCGTTGTGGCTTCTTTCTGAAGAAGGAGTTCATCATAAAGAGATCTTCCTTCTCCAAAAAGTTGGCCAGCAAGTGTCCTCGGTGGTTCCGTCGTCCAATTCCATAGGGACCCACTTTCATCTCAGCGCCACTTTGCGTGCCCAGCTTCGCGTTGAAGTCCCCCATCACAACATTGAAGTGAGCTTTAGAGGTATGCATGGCTCTACTTATGTCCTCATACATAACCTCAACCTCGTCGTCGGGATGTGTCGAAGTCGGCGCATATACCTGTACAACCTTCAACGAATACCGTTTGGATATTCTGAGTGTAAGGTACGCTACCCTGGCCGACACGCTCCCGACTTGCACAATGTTGTTGACGAGGGACCTGTGAACGAGAAACCCGACACCACCTTGGGACAGGTGTTCGCCCTCCCGGTGATAGAACAAGTTTCCGGTTGAGTATTATCGTGTCCTCCCCCTGTCTTCGGACTTCAGATAAACCCACAATACTCCAGTTTAACTTGTCTATCTCTTCTTCCAGCTCTTTTACCTTGTCGTCTGTCCTCAGTGTCCTGGTGTTGTATGTTTCCAGGTGCAGAAGTCGTCGTTTGGATTGGTAGCCCGATCTCTGCCGGCGATTCTTAGCACCCCCTGCCCCGCCGTTACCATAGCCGCTACCGTAACTAGGAATAGCGGGGCTGCCGGGGACTGGGGGCCGAGGCTCATTTGTGACAAACATGCGGGGGTTTTAGCCGATAGTCACCACGCTTGGCTAGTGCGTGTTGGTGACCGCAGGTGACCTGACTGATATTCGTCACACACAGGAAGATGCTGCTGCCCATCTTCCTGAATTTGTCCTATTAGTCGCCTTTTACGACATCCCAGGAAGAACGGGAGTGGTGCTATTCTACAAAGTGAACCCGGACACCACACGGGGCAATTTATTATTGGTAGGTAATGAATAATAATAATAATTTATATATATACCTAGCTGACAAGCAAACTTTGTATCTCCTAACAACTCCCCCCGCTCCCTCTCCCTCTCCCTCTCCCTCTCCCTCTCCCTCTCCCTCTCCCTCTCCCTCTCCCTCTCCATCTCCCTCTCCCTCTCCCTCTCCCTCTCCCTCTCCCTCTCCCTCTCCCTCTCCCTCTCCCTCTCCCTCTCCCTCTCCCTCTCCCTCTCCCTCTCCCTCTCCCTCTCCCTCTCCCTCTCCCTCTCCCTCTCCCTCTCCCTCTCCCTCTCCCTCTCCCTCTCCCTCTCCCTCTCCCTCTCCCTCTCCCTCTCCCTCTCCCTCTCCCTCTCCCTCTCCCTCTCCCTCTCCCTCTCCCTCTCCCTCTCCCTCTCCCTCTCCCTCTCCCTCTCCCTCTCCCTCTCCCTCTCCCTCGCCCTCGCCCTCGCCCTCGCCCTCGCCCTCGCCCTCGCCCTCGCCCTCTCCCTCTCCCTCTCCCTCTCCCTCTCCCTCTCCCTCTCCCTCTCCCTCTCCCTCTCCCTCTCCCTCTCCCTCTCCCTCTCCCTCTCCCTCTCCCTCTCCCTCTCCCTCTCCCTCTCCCTCTCCCTCTCCCTCTCCCTCTCCCTCTCCCTCTTCCTCTCCCTAACTGACTAAATATTGTTTTCTTCAAATTTATATCGATAATTTCTTGTCTTATATCCGCACATTTCGTTTTATCAAGTTTCAAAAAATAGTATATAGTAAAATATAGGTAGCAGAAGATCTGAATGTGAAGCCTCGTAATATAATTAATTATTCGCAATATGTGTATTAGGGGTACATGCCGTAGTTCTCCACGCTGACCAAGTGTGGATTGGTCCACTTCACACACTTTGATAACATTATGAAGAACTCTTAAGTGTGCATGTTTCCTCGAGAGATTCTTCACCGAAACAATCCATATTGACCTTTTAATAGGCACATATCTTTAAAATTAATCAGAGGTGCGTGCAGGATTTGAATTCAAGCCCCCGAATTAGCGAGACCAACGTTCCAAGTAGGCTGTGACTGTTGTGATACCCGATTTCATATACAATTCACAAAGTATGTATGTGTCTATGACGTAACCGTACACAGGCTGCTTGAATAAGAGTTCTGACGTAAGGTCTGTGTTTCGTCCAGAGTGATAGCCTCAAATTATTCATCAGCTCGTATAAATTAAATTCGTTCCCGCGTCATTTCTCACGCATGTACATCTGCGACCGTAACTGAGGGAAAAGGACTGGTTTTACTTCAAAGGGTTTTCATGTGGAAGATAAGTCGTACAACAATTACGTATATTGTTGTACGACTTATCTTCCATGAAGATGTTTTTATAAGTATTTAAAGAGCCAAAAAGGACCATATGGAATACCAATGTATTTTAAATATGTGAGTATTTTTTTAAGACATTTGTGAATGCAATTTTTTTATTCTATCGCTATTTCGAAACTACCCTCTGTCATGAAGAAGAAAACATGGCGTAAGACATTAATTTTCAAGTTTACCTCTTATTGTCTATACGAAAAGGGCTATTCTGCAAAAATAAAATCTTGTAAGACTACTAATAATAATTAATCTGTATATTTTATTAGATTAGTTAATTAACTAAATTAACAAATTATACTTGTTTGTTTAAATAAGTACACGAAATATTATTAATATAATATCGATTTCCTCATGGCGTCATATAAATCGTTTATATTATTATGCTCTCCCTCAAACAAGTCCCTCTATGGAAAATATAAACATACCATCGAAAATAAAAATACCCATCGAATATTCAATATTTTTGTGTCATGTGATAAAATTGTTACAATTTCAGTACTAATTTTTTTGCAAGATTATATTTTTCAAAAAAGTTACTGATAAAAATAATTATATTTAAAAATATAACGCACATCGAATGTAACGTAATACAGTAGTCCTTAGTATAAGAGGAAGAAGGTCTAATTAAGCTTGCAAGATTTGAAAAGGGGTAAGCTAACATATTTTATCGTTATATTAAACCACGATGAAATCAGCTGATTTTCTTAGAGACTACGTTATATCGTACTTTTTAAACACGCCGCAGACAACGCAAAAAGAACGAGAATCACTTTACATTGCTTTCTTCTTTTCTTGTTTCGACGCCTTCTTCTACTTGTCTATAAATTTAATCATAAACAATAATACTGATTACACCGATATTTGCTGTTTATAGTTAGGCCCGAAATATTTCTCGTACAGATCTCTGAACTGTGCGTAGACACTCGAAACATCGGCCGCGGAATCTTTGTCGTGATTGGAGTATTTATGCCCACAATAGCAGATATGGTCTTTCCCACAGAACGCCGGCTTGCCCTCCTTCATACAAGTTCGGATACACGAACGAGCGACGTCTAGGTTGGGACAGAAATGGGCTATGTGGTGACGTAATACTGGTTTGTCGTATAGCAGTGACTGGTCCAAGTATTCTGGTGTGTCTTGAGGTGTGCCTGCGTTTCGGCGCTCGTATTGTTCCTCTGTAAGTAATATTTTTAAATTGAGAACTGTAATAATAGAAACATTAGAAGACCAGGAGACCACACATTAGGAGTCTCACAGAGCAAGGGTCTCTCCTCTTGAGGAGTTATAGAGTATACTAAGCCAAGCTGCTGTAGCGTGGATTGATGGAGGGGTTAGAGGCCCAAGTAACTTAATTTTGCCATGCCTCCCGAAAGCGTCCGACAGACTCCGACAAAGCTTTACTACTGGGTATCTTACGATAGCAATCGAAACCGGCGGCTTGACATGTCCTACGAAGCACTGAAAACGAGTTGTCGTATTCCGGCTGGGGCTTGAGAAACAGTGCTTTCTTTCAAAATTTCTTGTAAAATATAATATACTGTAAAATATATTATTATATTACTTTTTTGCATTTGTTTTTTATTGATTTTACTATTATTTCTTTTTTATAGTCTCTTTTGAATTTATGCATGGCTATGATGCCTGTGATTGTTTATTCTGTGGTGTTCAAACAAAAAAGAGTTATCTATCTATCTATCAATATTAGATCAATATTAATCTCGAGGTACGTAGACAGCATAATATAACTAACGACGAATAACTAACCTAACCTACGTCTTAATAAAAAATATTTTCTTTAATTTTATTACCTGGCAAATCATTGTAGTCATAAAGGTCGCTGTATTCCTGATCTTCATTATTGCCTTTTGCTATCGTGGACATAATGTTTGTCAAACCTAAAACATTTTTTAAAGTTATAAAAATTAATAAAACGCATACTTGATTTGTTTGCGTTACGGATGTTCATGGGCGAAGATGACTTCTTACTATTTGGTGGATTGTCGGGTTAACACAATAAACGACTGCGTGGTGTCAAATTTTATTGCCATGTGAAAACTTTACTACTCTCTATTTCCTATTTTACGAGTACTCGTACATTATAATTTGTGCATTGTGCTAAGCACGTAGCTACATACCTTGGCGCACTAAGTCCGTAGACAAGTACATTGGCGTGTCTTAGCACTCATCTGATACCACTAAATCCCACGTCAACTAGCAACTCAAATCAGTGTAATAAACATCTACAGTCAGCTTGGTCACGTGTTTTAATCCCAAACCTTATGCGAACACACGTCGGCCACGCTGCTCTTGCTCTCATCATTATATTGATTGTACGAGTTACGCCGTACATGCAAAAGTAAAAATTCTCCATTTTTCTGCGCACCACCTATAATTACCATGTGTAACGTGTAAGTGTAACGTGTAAGTGTAACGTGTAACGTGTATCGTGTAACGAGTAATTGTAACGTGTAAGTGTAAAGTGTAAGTGTACCGTGTAATAAGTGGCTCCGCATGCGTGTATGTTGTTGGTAAAGTGTTAACTCAAAATATGTCACAAGAAAATGCACACAACATGCGATGAATATTAAGTTGTCATGAATACCTTTGTGGTGACACGCCATTTTAATTTATTAGGTGCCGACTGAAATATGTGAAGTGGCGTTTGGGGCTTTCTAACAAACCCTACCTGCTCTCATAATCCTAATTCTGCGTTCGGAGCACATTGTGCTATACTCGTGATACATAGTTTAGTATTAAAGAAATTATTTAGGAGTAATTTAAGTAAAGTTTGTGAAAAGTACAATATATTATTTTGGTTTACCTAAATATTTCTTTAATTTTTATCGTCTTCCATATACCCGCAATAGAACACGCAAGAACACAACAGTAACTATTTCTCTATACTGAAAACAAAAACTTCAATACCTTTAACCCCATTTTTCTTGAAGCTGCTCACCGACAAGCAATAACAATTACTTCCAATACACATGCCTGTATCGACTCCACATTTAATCTGACAGTTTAGCTTCTCCGTCATATTGTCGCATGGTATTTTAGATCGTAAGGCGCTAAAGTAGTAATCCAAATCCACTGAAATATATTTTACATTCATTCATGTTAAGTTCATTGACCACAATATAAATTAAAAAAAAATTAAACGCTTACACACTCATACCCACGCCGTAGGTTTATACCTGTGTCGCGGGTAGCATAGACGACACATATAACACATCACAATAACACCCATGACCCGAGTACAAATATTTATTTGTCACATAAATATCTGCCCCGGCCGGAAATCGAACCCGGGATCCCTCGTTTCGCAGGCAGGGTCACTACTAACTAGGCTACAGGGTCGTCACTAGCCACAGCCAGATGGCTTTGCCTGCATTATCCGGGAAAATAAAGTACCCTATATCTCATGATCTGCCTGTGTGCTTAATTTCATGAAAATAATTTCAGTACTTTTTGCGTTAAACAGTAGGCAACAAACATCCTTACATCGCTACAAATAAACTTCTTTCTTTCTTTTTCTTCTCTCTTTCTTGGCAACGCAACAGTGATGCCTTTGGTGTTGCTGATGTCCATGGGCAACGATAGCCACTTGCCATTGGATGGATCATCGGCTCGTTTGCCGACTAATTCCATAAAAAAACAAAAAAAAAAACATACGTTTTGATGGCTGTATCAGTTTCTAAAATGATTTTAATGTTTTTGCAAATTTGCAACATATGCATGCATATGCAATAGTATGCTATTAAAAAATAATATACGAGTACTTCGCACTTCTAATTTCATCAGGTGTTTGTGATACATACTTAACTGTGACGATAAACAAAGTTTACAGTAAATTTCTTACCTGCGTAAATGTAACCCGCTGTCATTAAACAGCACAATAAAAAACGTAATCTCAGAATTCTCAACATTCTCACAACTCACACACTCGACAGAGTCAATAAAACTGGAAATTGGATTCAAATCGATTTTTCACTTAAAAGATTTCACATTAATTGCTTGATTGCTTTAACCGACCCTGTTAATTGGAATTAAAAATTTAAGGTTTTAATTAAAAATTCATATTCTCATTCTTACCTTAATAGTTCGTTAGCAATCTGTATTGAGCAATAAATCCTTATAATTAAAGTGTAATGTCAAAGTCCTAATATCTGCGAGACTTCGGATAAGACGATAAAGTCGTGTTTGCGGATAGATTATGGATAGATCTGAGGTTATATTAAAGCAATAGTATGTTTAAGGTTGGTCAAAAAAGTTCGTAAGTGCTGTGGTAAGTACACCTACTGTAAAGTACAAGTTATGTGTAAGGGACCATCCATAAATTACGTCACACGTTAGGGGGGGAGGGGGGGTCGATGTAGTGTGACATTGTGTGACAAGGGGTGGGAGGGAGTCCTAAGTTTCGTGACGTCAAATTTCAAAATCGAATAATTGGAATGTATAAGTAAATATTAAAAAAACAATGAATGGAAATAAAACTTATTTTGGAACTGCTGTTTTAATTTAATAATTTCTAGGTGTAAAATTTCATAATATGTGACGTCCCACTTGAGGGGGAGCTCTCACAAATGTGACCAGCTGTGACAAGGACGGGGGGAGGGGTCAAAAAGTCATGAAATTAATGTGACGTCATTTAGGCCCCTAAGGAAATAATGGGGTTGAAACATGGGGCTGTATTCAACCCTTTAAGGGCCCACTGCCGAGGACGGGTCTCTCCCCTTGAGGAGGCCTAGAGCATATGTATTCAGCCACGCTGCTGCGGGCTGGTAGAGGATAGTCATATATGCAACCATGTCAATATGCCTAAACAAATGAAAGATTTAAGAAAAATAAATCTATAGTAGCCATTTATCAAAAGATAGCAGTGGGACTACAAAGCCATCCAACTCGTGCTGATCCTACAAGGTTATTTGGTTCAAAGTAGACAATTCTATACCTGTATCCTGTTATGTCAGCCACTTATTATCAGGATCGTCAGCTCGTTTGCTATTTCCATAAAATACAATAAAAAATAATTATACATTAAGTGATATAAAATCCAGTTTTGTTAGTTCCAAAACTATTTTAGCAAACAACAGTCCAATCTTTATGCCACTGTTTTTCGTGTTTTTTGCCCGTCATCAAAATAATTACACGTTATTTACGAGCTGCTAAAATCCGAGATAGCTAAAACTTCGCTTTGTTTGTAAACTTTCGCAGTTAAAACTTCCTCTTCATTTGTAAAAAAATATTCGGGGAATCTTTAAGTAGAACTCTAGTAGGCTGGGTGGGGCTTGGAACAGTTTAAGGGAGTTCATTACGATACCCCTTTCTTTTGTATAACAGCAGTGATAGCTTAGCGGTTAGAACGTTGGTCTCTCGAACGGAGAGGCCTGAGTTCAAATCCTGGCACGCACCTCTGATTTTCAAATATTATGTGCGTATTAGAAGTTAATTATCTTTGCGGTGAAGGAAAACATCGTGAGGAAACCTGCACACCGGAGATTTCTCCATAAAGTTCTCAAAGGTGTGTGAAGTCTACCAATCCGCACTTGGCCAGCGTGGTAGACTATGGCCTGTATCCCTCACATTGTGAGAGGAGACCCTGAGCCCAGCAGTGGGACAATTATGGGTTGTTGCTTGCTTGCTTCTTTTGTATTCTGTTTCAGCAAATAGCGATTGTTTCCTCATATTGCTTAATACTTTATGTATTTAAACTACTTTCCACGCCTACTTCCTACTTTCTATTATACTTATAACACGATAATGAATATTGTTTTGTTACTTAATAATATCATCAACATCTACATAGTCCGGTCAATTTAGACATTCGAAGGTGCATAAATTCCCAACAAGCTGAAAATCAGTAAGATTGTTCAAAACATAATTATAAATAAAATTTTTAAGTTCCCCATCATTCCTGTGTATGGAAAAAAAATATTCAAGGTCAAAGGTGAAAAAAAAGAGTTTTTCGCGATTTTCAGCAAAACGGTAAGTTTTATCATAAAGTACCCCAGACAAAATTTGTAGATCATAAAATTATCTATAAAAATGTATTTATACTTTTTTTCCTACGAGCCACCGTTTCTGAGATATAACGATTCAAAAACGCGCTAAGTACACTACCATGAGGTAGCAGGGTAAAAGTGTGCATATTATGACGATAAAAACTTACAACTTTTTGAATCCTTATATTTCAGAAACGGTGGCTCGTAGAAAAAAAGTATTAATACATTTTTATAGATAATTTTATGATCTACAAATTTTGTCTGGGGTACTTTATCATAAAACTTACCGTTTTGCTGAAAATCGTGAAAAACTCTTTTTTTTGACCTTTGACCTTGAATATTTTTTTTCCATACACGGGAATGATGGGGAACTTAAAAAAAATATTTATAATTATGTTTTGAACAATCTTACTGATTTTCAGCTTGTTGGGAATTTATGTACCTTCACTATCATTTTTTGGTCTAAATTGACCGGACTAACAATAACACAGGCGTCATATTAGTTTTGCCGATCACGAGGAGTTTCCGATATTTTTACCCGACTGTTAGGAAGGGTTATGTTTTTCGCGCGTATCTTGTATGTATGTTTGTTTGTATGTATGCGTGTTTCTTTATTACCTTTCTTTTTTATATTCTTTCTTACCTCGTATCTTCCAAACCGCTGAAAGGATTTATATATGTAGCGGAGCTATTTTATATATATCGGCGCGGCGTATAAATGATTAAATGTGATCGATTTGAATAATTGCTACTTAAACGATTATTATTGTAAATTGAGCGGGTAACACCGAATAGAGTTGTATGTGTCATGGCGACGTCTGGCAACCCTGGCAGAGGCCATTCGTGATGTGATGCCGGTCGCATGAGTATGTACAAAACTATTGGCTCATATTTCTACAATCTTCCATTATTTTGTGTTGTATAGTGTTACAGTGTTAATTGTAATAAAATGATTGTAATACGATATCTCTGTGAATAATCCTTTCAAGAAAATACCTCACTATCTGTACTGTGACATATTATAACCTAAGAATATCAGAGGATGGAATACATCTCGGTCTCGGCGCTCCGTTATCAGGCGTGGGATAAAAAACCCAGATGATTCTCGCCCGCACGTGTTGGAAAATAAATGAAAAAGTTGAAGTTGTTGATGGAAACCGAACTAGTTTGACATTTGAAATAAATTGGAATGAAAATTTTGCAATGAGAAACAAAACGATAGTAAGCGCGAGTTAATGAGAGCCATGAAGTTTTGCAAGGAGATTCGATGTGGAAAGTGCAAGTCGTATTGTGCGCTCACAGTTCAAATAAACCTAACTACCAAACATTGTGAACCTTCAGTCGGATCCTCGCCTCACGCGAGATATCGATATTCAATTATGGTCGAAGTATGGCTACCTTGATATGATAATACAAACAGTGGACGACGAGCATGTCAAATAAGGATTTGAATACACAAGATGGGAATAATGTCATTAAGTTGGCATCTGAATGTCTACCGTGTGAAAGTGTATACAAGTGTTGTCAGTTAATACAAGCTTGCATCATTGTACCCGGAGAAGCCACGGCTAAAGTCCACCGAGGGACTTGACGAGGGCTGACTGTGCCACTGCTACGTGAAATCAGGTGATATGTGTTGTTTTATGTTGGATGAATGTCTTGTAAGTATAAAGGACACTATACATAGTTTTTGTATCCGTACCTAATATGTTTTGGTCACTTACAATATGATTTAGATAAAGTTTGAAGTATAGTACTACTTTGGGATCATAAGATTGACTCATACAACCAATAATAAAATCTAAGATAAAATATTGACCAAATTAGGTAGTTAAGTTCGTACCTTAATTTGAAAAAGTGAATTGATGAATTAGTTATTATCCTAAAAAGTTTGTTATAGACAGCTGGCAGACTACTATCATAAGTTACCTTAACTTGGGTTATGGTGCCAAGATAACTAAAGGAAAATTGTAGTATCTAACAAGATCAGTAGTCATGTGATATAGTTACAGTTATGTGAATTTAAAATCCTCTTAAAAAAAAAACAGTAATGGAGTAACTAACTAATTACTTGGTATCTGCATAGTCAGGCAGGGAATACATTATGAAGTTATGAGTTATTTTATAATGTAAAAATAAAGTTTTTCTTTTGTGAAAACAATGGGATGGATACCTTTTTGTGATGATGATGTGATAAAGCTATTGAATATCTTGCCACCATCACACATCACAATCATGTTCAAAAGTTTGAGTTGAAAGAGTTTTGATGAGTTTTAATAAGAAATAAATAGTTGCTCGGTAGTGTAAGTTTAGAATAAATTATGGTTCTAACTATAATCCCAAAGGATGTGGATTATGGATTTGATAGTATGATTAGTGTAATACAACTTTTATCATATAGAGTGAATAAGATGTGGGTGATAAAAGGTACCGATGTTGACCAGTCAGGCCTGTGTTGATGAAAACTGTATACTTGGTATTGTCATATTAGTGTGACTAAGGTAAAACAGTAACTTGCTACATGTAGGGTAAAAACACTTGTTTGCGACCAGTAGGGTAAAAGGACTAAATAGTGATCATTGACTAAAAGGAATTTAATTATTTTGTTTTCTTTAGACAAATGGTAAACAATGCATCATAGTTTTGATTTCATACAGAATCTAACGTTTTGAAAGAGATTTAATAAATTTTAGTAAACTTGCTATACAAGAGTTATTCAAAATCAGTGCAAGTATGTTGTTTTGTGACACCATAAGCAATCTGTGAGTGAGATTGGGAGTTTTTAATTTTGGAACATCTTGTTGTTCTTTAATTTGCCGTCTACTCTCGGTTCAGAGAAATAACAAGTGGACATTTCGTGTTTTTGTCTTTGTGTTTTTTTTTTTCGTGTTTTAGATAAACTAAGTGACAATGATAGTTGTATGGACATGCAACCTGTGAATATCTAAACGGTGACGAGAAATTACATCAATGCGTGATAAGGAGGACTGGCGTCAACTACCTGCATTTGATTTTGTTGTTACCGACGGGAGCGCATCGCGGCTCCTTGTACCGTGGCTTATGATGAGCATCATCCGTCATCGGATGGCGACGTGATATAACAGGTGATCTGTATTGATTCTTTTGTAGCTTATTTTAATTACTGCTCACTAAAGCGGTAATTATTCCTTGTCAAGTTTATGGTGATGTCGCATTTGACATTTGATGGTTATTGTTGCAACTTGCAATTGAATTCTGGCCTTGAAATGCCAATAAATAGTACTGAGTCAGAATGTACAGATATCGGCAGGAAGAAGTATTACGTACTGTGTGCATATTTATCTCCCTTAAGTTTTCAACTTATTGACACCAACCTGTGTGATACTGACGGACCTGTGTGATACTGACGGACCTGTGTGATACTGACGGACCTGTGTGATACTGATGGACCTGTGTGATACTGACGGACCTGTGTGATACTGACGGACCTGTGTGATACTGACGGACCTGTGTGATACTGACGGACCTGTGTGACCTTGACTAGCCTGTGTGGCCTTGACTAGCCTGTGTGGCCTTGACTAGCCTGTGTGGCCTTGACTAACCTGTGTGGGACTAATCTGTGTGGGACTAAACCTGTGTGACCATGATCAGCCTGTGTGGCCTTGACTAGCCTGTGTGGACGTGACTTTCCTGTGTGGCCTTCACTAACCTGTGTGACAAAAATTAGCCTGTGTGACATTAACCCGACTATGTGACAAAAATTAGCCTGTGTGACATTAACCCGACTATGTGACAAAAATTAGCCTGTGTGACATTAACTCGACTATGTGACAAAGATTAGCCTGTGTGACATCAACCCGCCTGTGTGACAAAGATTAGCCTGTGTGACATCAACCCGACTATATGACAAAGATTAGCCTGTGTGACATCAACCCGCCTGTGTGACATCAACCCGCCTGTGTGACATCAACCCGCCTGTGTGACAAAGATTAGCCTGTTGAACAAAGATTAATTGTGAGACATACAATGTTCGTTCATTACTTTCTCAATGAACAAAGATTTATTTTGTGAGACATACCTTAATGTTTACAATTCAAATGAAACAATGAGCGATTTGAAGTTTAAAATGTATTGCGTAACTTGAGAAGTAAAATGTTTACAGTTGTTGGTCAGGGTGACCGATACAGTATGGTGTGTATTAAGGTGCGACGTTTGTCCACAGTTGATGCGGAATTGCGTAGGTTGAAGAGAGTGCACACGAGGACGTGTGACAAGCAGGACGGCCGTATCGGCGCGGCGTATAAATGATTAAATGTGATCGATTTGAATAATTGCTACTTAAACGATTATTATTGTAAATTGAGCGGGTAACACCGAATAGAGTTGTATGTGTCATGGCGACGTCTGGCAACCCTGGCAGAGGCCATTCGTGATGTGATGCCGGTCGCATGAGTATGTACAAAACTATTGGCTCATATTTCTACAATCTTCCATTATTTTGTGTTGTATAGTGTTACAGTGTTAATTGTAATAAAATGATTGTAATACGATATCTCTGTGAATAATCCTTTCAAGAAAATACCTCACTATCTGTACTGTGACATATTATAACCTAAGAATATCAGAGGATGGAATACATCTCGGTCTCGGCGCTCCGTTATATATTTTATTTTGTACTTTTTATTTTATATCTTTCTAAAAATGTATTAACAAAATTTTAATGTATAATTTAATATTTATCTTTGTTCGGACAAACGAATCGTTTTTATAGTAACGTGTCATCCGATGCGCTTTTCCCTGGACTCCTCGAAGTCGCCCGATCACTGCCGAACAACATTGCGTGCTCGCTTTGTTCGGGAGCGATCGGGCACACTCGTACGCTATCGGACGGCCAGCCACGGGTCGTCTTGGTTACGAAATGTGGTTACGTTCGTTGGATTAAAAAAAAAAAACTCATAAATTTTGGCTGGATCGTTGCCTTTGAAATTTCGTTCTTACACTCCTTATTTTTACTTGTATATTTAATTCCGTGTATATCTGTAAATAAACTATTTACGTTTCGCCTTATATAATATTTACTTTCCGACATCCTATACCGGCGAATTCTACATATAATTTTAAGATATCGTTAGATTCTTCTTGATAACTCAAATGTGAAAAAAAAACAAATATGGTGCCTTTTATTTCCTTCATCTGAGATATGGTGGCTGTGAAATGCAATTGTTTGAAGTATCAAAAAATAGAAAAAAATCAAATAATGCAATATGGGAATCAAATTAAAAAGCTCATCATATAGATTTCAAAAAGTATATCATGATAGCTTTTTTGATAGCAGGCGGGGTTTTTTTTATTTTTTATATACTAGTTAATAGTAGCCATCAAACGAGCCGACGGTCCACCTGATGGTAAGCGGTCATCGTTGCTCATGTTCTTCAACACAAGTTCTACAGCTGCACTAAGATTCCACATTCCAGGTAGGACACAAATTAACACCACAAACACTAACAGAGAATCGAACCCAGGGCACCTTGCGAAAGAAGCGTCACTTACTACTGGACTACAGAGTCGTCATTAAATTGTTAATATTGCGATTTAATTATAGTTACCTACATAATTTGCTGAACTGTTGATATTGCGATTTAATAGTTACTCACATATTTCCAATAATCTTATCAATGCGCGTGTTATTTCTGTCGGCGCATGCGTCGATTGATAGCAAAATATTCGCAACACAAACATAAATACCGACCAACTACGGAATTTATTATGATAATAAAGCAGAAATACAGTTTTATTATTCGAAAATCGAAATGATAACTGTGGTGTAGGATTTTTATTACTCGATAAATTGATAAATATAGTAAAAAGTTCGTAACGATCATTGAAGGTATTGAAGTTATGTAATTTCATAATTAATAACCTACACTTCGTTTTTTACCCGACGGCTAAGGAAGGGTTATGTTTTTCGGGCGTGTGTTGTATGCATGTAATATTCTTTATTACCTCGTATCTCCCAAACCGCTGAACTGAGTTATATAATTAAGATATTCGTCTTGATACCCCAAGTGTTCTTAGATAAGTGAAATAAAAAAAATATATGGTGGTTGTGAGATACCACAGGTAACTGCGGGGGTATGAGTGTGTTAGAGTTTATTTAAAAAAATGTAATTATTCATTTAAGTTCTAATAATAAAACATCACAAAGAATCAAAACCTGTCGATAATGTTGACGCTACTGGGAAGATATTGCCCGTAATGACAGCCAAGTCATGCAACGTTGTAAATCTGTTCTAACACAGAACAAGGGATACAGGAGATGTCATGAAGCTTTTTTAACCCCCGCCGTGTGTGTTTGTGGCATTGTAGCTCTCAACTGAATACTTTGATGCGTTTTTTTTTATCTGAAGCCTTGTCTCTCAAGCTGATAGTTAGTTGTTCGTTGAAAATAATAAAATCTTTTATTTAGTTAAAACAAATGGTTGGTTCCCTTTACATCGAGTCCCACTACGTCGAGCCGAAAATCTTGTTTCGCTTCTATTACCCCTACGATCTTACAAAATAAACACCCATTTTCCATTATTCTCTTGAAAACATTGTAGGGTTCCATACCTCAAAAGGATACCGAAAACTTATAGGATCACTTTCGTTGCCGTCTGTCTGTGTACCCAATTTTCTCAGGAATGCATGGAGTTATCACGATCAAACTTATATCAAAAACTCAGGTCTGCAACCTCTTCAAGCTGTGAAAAAATCAAGCTTATAAATCAACGTATTCAAAATATACGGTGAAATTAAAGGATAGAGCCCCCTCTGTATTTCTAATTTTGAAATGTTTCCAACGTTATTAAAATAGACGTGTGGGTTTTACCTAAAATTCTTATTAAAATAATAATCCCGATGAAACATTGTGTTTTTATACGAACCAGGAAACCCTTATTTGGGCCAACAAAGATTAAATTGACTAGAGAATATAGAATTTTTTATACCAGTAAAGTGGTCGGCAATTTATCATTTTATATTGAGTTTTATAAGGAATTTTGATGTATCGAAGGATACACTTTATGAAAAATTTATATACCTATAGCACATTTAATTATACGATTTATAATTTAGTTTCAAATATGTGTAACGACTTTTGTTGTTATTTACTTTTATTTAGACTTACCTACATACATTTTATAGCTATTTAAAACGTGTGTTAAGGCATTTATTTGCTTGTAAATATATTGTTATTGAAAATTGATTGTTCAATAGTAATATTACTTCCTATGTAACACATAACATATTTATTTAGAACACATTGATTAATAATATCATAATTAGCAATAATTACACATCATCTTTAATTCTAGTACGTGTTTTAAGCGCTACAATTCTGCCAGATTAATGTTTTTAAGTTCGCCGTCTTTCTAGATAACATGTGTCATATAATATACGATAGAATATATAGATAGAATATACGCAAATTAAATAGGAAAGTTAGCCTTTTTACATTACACATACACCATAATATCAAAATCGTTCAAGCCTTAAAACGTCAAAAAAGTACTTTAGATATTACCTTTTTTTAAAACCGTTACTCAGCGTACTTTACTCTTAATATTCAAGAACACATAACAAAACCCTTTAAAAACAACCATTGTGTAATACCCCTGTCAGACATTAAAAAAACAACTCTATTCGCCGTCAACTTAATTACCCTCAAAAAGAAAAAGTACCCGAATACGAATCTACAGCCTAAAAAGAAAAAAAAATCTTAAAACAATGGTTCCCTGAATAGCTGAGCGGCAGAAGCAATAAAACACCATATTTAAGTTCATTAGGAACAAAAACATTTCAGTTATTTAATTTAACACTAATTAGACCCGAAAAAAGGATTGAGGCATACGTTCTATTGTCAGTGATACGCGATGAACGATTGACGTTGAAGTTAACTGCAACTTATTCATCAAATCATTTATTCATCAAGAATATGTTTACACGAGCAATCGCGCTCGCTTTGCTTCAGTTTTCTTAATTTTTTACACCTTGGGTTACATTACTGGACTTTTATTAAAGATACCTAATTTTTTTGAAAATATAATATAGCTTATGTCACCCGGGTACTTTTTTAAAAGAAGGTTTAAAAGAATTTTTCAAATCGGTTCAGTAGTTTTGGAGCTTATTCAATGCAAACAAATAATCAAATCTTTCCTCTTTATAATATTAGTGTAGATAATACGTAAATGTATTTAATTTTTAACCGACTTCAAAAAAAGGAGGAGGTTCTCAATTCGACTGTATTTTTTTTATGTTCGTTACCTCAGAACTTTGGACTGGGCGAACCGATTTTGATGATTCTTTTTTTAATCGAAAGCTGGTGGCTGTCATGTGGTCCCATATAAATTTTATTGAGATTTGACTATGGCATCCATGATAAAACCATATAAGTCTTAAATTTGTATTAAGTAAGCGCGACAAATGGACGAATAACTCAATATCACGCCAACCGGTTTCGATGATTCTTTTTTTAATCAAAAGCAGGTGCTTGTCACGTAATCCCACATAAATTTGAACGAGATCTGACAAGTAGTTTTAGAGTAACTTTGAAGTCGGTTATATTTTGTTAGTAAAATTTAGATTATATAGTAAACTAGCTGCCCGGACATACTTCATTCTTAAAAAAAAATTTTGGGGTGGACCACCCTTAACATTTAGGGGGATGAAAAATAGATATTGTCTGATTCTCCATCCTAGCCGATATGCACGCTAAGATTCACGAAAATCGGTCGAGCCGTTTCGGAGGAGTTCAACTTCTAGCACCGTGATACGAGAATTTTATAAGTATATCCAAAGATATATACATACAATATCATTGTTTACATCATTTGGCGTGATCCGGTGGATACGCGTTGCATGGGCGATAAGTTACCAACTCGCCTATGGTAGTGAGGTTGACAGTGTTTAAATCAAATAGGCAGAACTCCATTGTTCTTTGAGTAAAACTTGTAACTGTCCTTTTTAAAGGACTTCTATTAATTTCAATTTATATTTAACGAGTAACCGCCCTCGCTTTGCTTCGGTTTTCTTATTTTTTTTACACCTTAGGTTACATTATTGGACTTTTATTACGGATCCCTAATTTTTTTGAAAATATAATATAGCCTATGTTACTCGGGTATAGTGTAGCTTCCTAACAGTGAAAGAATTTTTCAAATCGGTTCAGTAGTTTCGGAGCCTATTCAATGCAAACAAAAAATCAAATCTTTCCTCTTTATATATTAGTATAGATAATTGGAAAACAAAGTTTTGAAAATTATATCCATCCATCCTTTGGAGATTCACTGCTGAACAAAGGCCTCAGCTGCTATATTTAAATGATATAATTATATTCTAAATTTTGATATTTGAATAATGAGTTTGAATTTCTGTTCTCGGTCTGGGTGTAAAAATGTCCTTGTCTAGTGCGTTGTCCATGGCACCCACGACACAGGGAATCCTAGTGTGGGGCTATGAGTGTGAAGCGTTATTTATTTATTTGATGCTAGTGGATACCCAGTGTGTTCCACAACGCTACAAAAATTTCTGATGACAATCACAGATCAGTGTTATGAGCCATCGTGATTATTATATTATATCATTACTAGCTGTTACCCGCAGCTTCGCATGCGGAAATTATGCTTAACATATTTTTGTACAACTTGCAGAACAAAATTTAAAAACAGGTTAATTTATATTGAAGTACTAATATTTAGGAATTTATATACGGAAACCTACGATACAATCACAAATCATTCCTCCGGGAACGGATTATGAAAAATAAACAACATTGACATTAATTAGTTTTTCTTTTTCAGGAAAAAATTTGAAAAACTCGAAAACATGTATTCCATGAATTTAATGAGGAACGTTTGTTGCAAATTTAAAGCAAATCATTGATATTTTTAAAATATTCCATACTAAGTTTCATCTTGTTTCCGGGGAAAACTATAAATTTTATCGGGACAAAAAGTTTTTTAAAACGTGATCCAATGTATAAGGAACAACTTAACTAATTTCCGTCGAAATCAGTTCAAGGGTTTTCATGTGATGCCCGGACAGACAAACAGATAGACAGACAGACAATAATTTTAAAAACAAATTTTTTGAGTGCCCCTAACCGAAATTTTGAAAAAATATTTAATGTACAGAAAAACTGGCTCTTGAGTTTTATTAAAAAAAATCAAAAAGGTTCCGTTATTTCCATCCATCCAGGAGTTACATATCTTGCCTCCAAGTAACACCACCAGATCCTAAATGGATCAATGATGAACTGGTTTTACGATGTCAACATGAACAGTATAAATATCTTTCCATCCGGACACTTACACTCACTCTCCCGCTCCCATTCCCTCTCCCACTTAAACCCCCTCCCTCCCTCCCTCTCACACACTCTCTCTCTCCTTCTCTGTTTCCTTATCTCTCTCTCTCTCTCTCCTTCACTTTCTCTCTCCTTCTCTCTTTCCCGCTCTCTGTCCCTCTCCTTTGCCCGCTCACGGTCCCTCTCCCGCTTCCTGTCCCTCACCCTCTCCCTCTCTCGCTCCCAATTCCTCTCTCGCACTCGGTCCCTCTCCCGCATCCTGTCCCTCTCCCTCTCTCTCCCTCTCCCTCTCACGCACCCTGTCCCTCTTCCTCTATAAAATACATTCAATGACTTCCAACCCCTATTTTTGGGGGATGAATTTGAACAAAACTATGATACAGTTATTTTTTGTGTCTAACTATAAGCTTAAATACAAATTATCACCCTTCTTACTTCAAATCTAACGAAGTTGCCATACTACCTAATTGCACAACCTTATTCAACCTTTTAGGGGTTGATTTTCCAAAAAAACACATAACCTTTAAATTTTGTTTCTAATCTTGAACTAATATATAAATTTTCATGCTTTTAACTCCAAAACTGACAAAATTGCGTATTAAAGTCCATCTAAGAAATTAACCCTTTAAGGGATGATTTTCCAAAAAAATGTGTTGAAGTTAACTTTTGTTTATTACTATAAACATACATAAAAATTTTCTATTTATAACTCTAAGGGTCAAAACACATTTATTCAGCTCCATTCGGCTTTTGTCCATAGTAAACAACGATTTTGTATGGAGACGCGTACGCATCCTTTCGGCTTTTCGGCGCCGATTCCGCTTTCGCGGTAAACAAGTAGAAAATTTTTATCGTTCGGCCGCGTACGACGCCGAACGCGGCGGAACAGCGCCGCGCTGTAGGTAGGTACTACGCGTTCACTCCAAGTTTGCCCTTACCTCCCGTCCTGCTTCTTCATACCGCAGCTCATTTAGTACGGACAGCAACGCTAGTCGCGTATTTTTGAGGTCCCGTGCGGCGCTTGCGTTCTTGAGTTCGTTGTTGATTTTGATGTTACTTTCGATAAATTATTTTTCTATTGATTTATTTTACGTTCGTTGATTTTTGTCGCTACAATGACTAAATTAGAAAATGTTTTACACAGTGGCAAACGTAATTTGTTATTTAAGTTAGTGAAATTATTTGATTACTTTTTTGTCTACAGTGCCGTTAGCTGTTAAATCGTAACGGTCGACGAGGGCAAACTTGGAGTGAACGCGTAGTAGGTACATGGAAGATTTTTGACTCCTTGGCCTTGTCGACAGGTTGCGACCTTCATAGTTCCCGTATAGATTAAACCGTATAGATTCGATTTATTTACGTAATCATTGGGAAGATTGAGAAAGTTCGGACGTGTTTTAAAATAATTAAAATTATTTTATTTTTACGAAATAAATTAATGATGGAGGAATAACAACTTATATCGCTAGTTCAAAAATATGCTTGCTTAAACGATATTAGTTCGTCACATTATAGCGATCAACAAAGAAAAAATAATGCTTGGGAAGAAATCTCAAAAATAAGGTCCTGTAGCGGTAAGTACTTTTTTATTTATTTATAATATGAACTTAAAATACCTACATCAAATTTTATATTAGTATGTTGGTACATATACATATGTATACAGTACATATATACAGTACATACATATTATACGGTCTACTTTCATAAGAAGAATTAGTAAATATTTTATAGACAATAATATGTACCTACTTACGTTTTTCTCACCTTTATTTTAACTTGTTATAACTATTAAATAGGTAGCCTAGGTAGGATAAGGTTGCCCAAGTCGTACCAGCGCCTAAATCGTACTTCACTGATATCTGGCCGCTCGCTTTATTAAACACGAGTAACCACCCTCGCTTTGCTTCGGTTTTCTTATTTTTTACACCTTGGATTTTTTACACCATTATTGGAGTTTTATTAAGGATCCCTAATTTTTTTAAATATAATATAGCCTATGTTACTCGGGAATAGTGTAGCTTTCGAACAGTGAAAGAATTTTTCAAATCGGTTCAGTAGTTTCGGAGCCTATTCAATGCAAACAAAAAATCAAATCTTTCCTCTTTATATATTGGTATAGATTAAATGAAATCTAATGGTGTCAAATTGAACTATTTAGGCATGCGAGTAAACAACAGCAATTGGACGAATAAACATTAAGTAGACGTATGAGATTTTATTTAATTTCAAATAATTAGCGGGTAGTCGCAACATAAACACGCGAATTTAGTGTGCTCCTTGTTTTTACTGTTTAAAATTACTTAAGTAAAGATAAATTATAACTTTTATGTGTTAATTACTTACAAGGCCTATCAGCACTAACTGCCTATAAAGTCACTCTTATTCAACTTCACCTAAGCTAGGAAAACCGATTTTACTGCTGTCATAATGGATTCACAATTAGTCAACAATTTGGAAGAGCTTGAGAAATTATTTACTTCACGAATGAACCGTTACGAAGACCAGCTGCAGAAACACATCACTGGAACTAGCACTGTACATCCAGACATATCATCACTATCACGTGAGTTCACTGAGTTTCAGGCATTTGTTTGGAAAACACTCAACACATTAAAGTCTCAGGTGGAACTAATCTCACGTGGTTTTGACAGACATGAGACCCTAATGAGGAGAAAGGTTTTGCTATTCCATGGTGTTCCTGAAAAGCAACATGAGAAGTTACATGAAACCATCTCAGGGATCATATCCAACCAAATGAAGTTGACAGATTTAACTAGTAGCAACCACGGACGTTAAAGAAATACGGACGTAATCTCAAGAACAAATTCAGTGAAGCACCCATCGGAATACAAACTCTCTATTCGTACAAGTAAACACGCACACATTGACACCATCGGCCGCCATTCCGGCGCCGGACCGCACTCGAGTCATACGGACAACGGGAGTTGATAAAGAATAATAAAAATACCTTTGTGTGCTGTTAAAAGTTGCAAGAACAATATTAATTCAGTTAAAAAACATAAAGGGATCACCTTTCACAAGTAAGCTTGTAATTTAATCACTGATTTCTTTTATTTTTCCTAAAGTTATTAACAAAATAAAACTAGAAAAATTGTAACCACAAAATCAGCCAGTGCTGCCAACAATATTGCATATGCTAGTACCCAGAATGTGTAGGAAAATTATAGCTTATATAATACTCGAGTTTCTTATTTTAGTTTAAAAGTATATATTTTTGGGGTTCCGTACTAAATAACAAGGAACCCTTACCTATATGTTTGCCATGTCTGTCCGTCTGTCCGTGGTATTGCTTACAAACTAACAATATTAAAAAGCTGAAATTTGGTATAGATTAAGGTATATTAATTACGTTAAGATAATGGTAGAACAAAATTTGAAAAAAAATTTTTAGGTACCTCCCCTATAAGTGGGTAAACCAGTGTATTTAATCTGTTGTCAATTAATAAAATTCATTAATCTCATCAAATATAACAATTTGCATTTATTGAATGTGGAATGTGTTATATTCGATTTACATGTATTAAGTATTTAAGTAGATAACTAAATTTTAAATGAAGAATTTTTAGTGTGCGTCCAAACGTAATAATTTAGTAAAGCTCTTTAGTTCATACAATTATTCACAACCTACTTAATTACTTATGCATTTTTACTAAATTTTAACTAAAAAGTGTCTGTCCGAACGTTTTAAGTGATAAGCCCCGCCCATCTACTTAACAGAAAAATTTCAATCTTTTTTTTTGTTTACTTGCGTACTAAATTTTAACTACTAAATTGTTCGTTTACCTTATTAATTTACTTAAAATTTAGTTATCTACTTAACTAATTAATACGTGTAAACCGTACATTACGGAATAACTATTCAGTAAGTAATACATTTATTACATAAAAAAAAATGGGGAAATGCTCATATTGTGGTAACCCCAAAATTACGCACACGTAGTAAGCGATCGGCCATTACTATGCTTCACTCTCGATTAGACAAGGTTATGTCCGTTCTTTTTTGACGTCCGTGGTAGCAACTTACAAGTCTGTCATCGACTGGGCTTATCTGGTGGCAAGCCTCGGCCTGTTCTTGTACGGTTTTATGATTTAGATCATCGTCAAGAGGTCTGGGAGCATAAGACTAGTCTTAAGGGTAGTGGAATCACAGTAACCGAATTCCTCACACAGACCAGGCACAAGATTTTCACTGCTGCAAGAAAGCATTTCGGCGTGAAGCAGTCCTGGACAGCCGAGGGCAGGGTGGTTATTCTACTTCCAGATAAAACAAGGCGGAAAATTGATTGCATGTGTGATTTGGAAACATTGATGGCTGAACATCCCATGACCACTTCGGACGTCGTTGTGGATTCTCGACAACATGAGGGGAGGTCTTCGCCAAAATCAGGTGCAGTGAAGGCTGTGAATGCACCCCGGAAGACACGACGACGTTAATCAATAATAGTTGACAAATTATTTACTGCTATCTCGATAATGTAATTTGTCATAGAACGCCTCTTCTAATTTGTCGCATTGTAGCACGCTTTTATATTATAATTTGTTGTAGGTAGGTATGTGAACTTTTAAGTGACGTTACACCTTTTTTTTTCTAAGTACAATTACGTTAAACGTTCTTAATGTTAAAGTTTTATACTTGTAATAATATTTCATTTTGTAAAACCGACACAACACAACTTGTAACTTTGATTTATTTGACATCACTTGTCAACGTTCATGTCGTGCATGTGATTATGACATTGACATTTAAGTTATCTGTCAACAACGTTATTGTAATGCGTTCCATTTTACCCATGTATTATTTTTTTACTTATTGTAATTTATTACTCTTGGGTACACGATGTTTTTTTTAAGTATTTTTTTTTGTATTTCTTTTCCATCACACTGGGCAGTGGGGAGTGCGGTGGCCTTTAATGCATTTTGATTTAATTTATATACTTAAAGGTATTCTTTTATTGTAATTATTTTTGAAAAATTATTAAAAGTATTTTTATAATTATATTATTATATATATAGTATATATATTTAACATTGATAAATATGGATAATGACAACAATCTTGACGACAATTTTTTCTCTTGCTCTTCTTCCACTTGTAGCTTTGACAGTGCGGCTAGTGAATTATCACCTCCTATACTTTTGCAAGACCAAATTGCTGCCGTTTTTTCAAGTTACCGTAACAATTTTAATGTTGCCCACATCAACGCACAGAGTGTTCCTGCACATTATTCCGATCTTCTGGCTTCTTTTAGTACGACACATCTTGATGCTCTACTGATTTCGGAATCCTTCCTTAAACCTTCTCTTCTTTCTGCCCAGTTCTCATTACCAGGATATGTACTTGTCCGCAACGATAGGACAGGAAAAGGTGGTGGAGGTGTATGTTTTTACTTGCGAGCTAACTTACCATATAAGGTGGTTAGAACTTCTCCATCGCTCTACACCGAATCCGCCGAATTCTTGTTTGTCGAAGTCATCGTTAGCAACCGTAAAGTCTTACTTGGTGTTTTTTATAGTCCTAACCTAAATATTGATTATTTTGACAATTTCGACGACCTGTTATCTGAATTGTGCCCCATTTACGATCATGTCATCATAATGGGTGACTTTAATACCTGCTTAGTGAAAAATGATTCTCGATCAACAAAACTAAATTCTCTTGTAGAATCCTTCAATTTGCACATACTCCCTCTTTCTCCCACTCATCACTTCCCTAATTGTACCCCGTCGTTACTTGATCTCATGTTTGTCTCGTCACCTGGTAATGTTGATACTCACGGGCAACTCTCATCTTCCTTCTCCTATCACGATCTTGTTTATTTATCCTATCGCATTCGTTCGCCGAAGCAAAAGCAATATGTTTCTCTCCGTAGCTTTAGGGGCATTGACCTGGAAGCGTTGGGGCGTGATGCTGACGCTATTAACTGGATGCAAGTTGTGAATAGTGACGACATCGATAGCAAGGTGTGTATCCTCAATGACAGTGTTATAAATTTATTTAACCATCATGCACCTATTAAACGTATTAGAGTCAAACATACACCGGCGCCCTGGCTTACACCTCTAATAAAAGAGTTTATGGGCCGGAGGGATAGAGCCAAAAGAAAATACAAACGATCTCCTACGGACAAAAACTTAGCTCACTTTAAATATCTTCGCAACCGTTGCAATCGTATGTGTAGAGATGCTAAGAGACGCTATTTCCATAATTCCCTTGTCAACCGTAGCACCGCTGAGATTTGGAGGTTCCTCAAGTCTGTGGGGATAGGCAAGTCATCGGAGTTTGTTAGTGGTACGGTAGATCCCAATGATTTAAGTCAACATTTTTCCAAATCACCCATATTATTGGACTACCTCACCAAAAACAAGACTCTTGAAGCCCTATCAGATATGCCGAAACCAAATTGTCAGCCATTTGATCTCACTGTTGTTACGGAAGAGGACGTAAAGAAATCTATTAAATCCATTTCTTCGGCCGCGGTCGGATATGATGGACTGAACCCGCTAATGATCCAATTAATTCTTCCAAAGATCCTTCCCGCTATTACTCATATTTTTAACTTTTCCCTAACATCAGGTACTTTTCCCTCGTCTTGGAAGTTAGCCCACCTCATTCCCTTGCCTAAAGTTAGTAATCCTACTTCCGTATCGGAATACCGCCCCATATCTATCCTACCATTCCTCTCCAAAGCTCTCGAGCACATAGTCCACCAACAGCTTTCCTTGTTCCTTCGTTCCAATAGTCTCTTTAATCCATTACAATCTGGTTTCCGACCCGGTCATAGCACTGTTACTGCATTGCTGAAAATCACTGAGGAAATTCGATTTGCCATCGAGAACAAGCAGCTTACCATGATGGTCCTGCTGGATTTCAGCAATGCCTTCACATCAGTGGACTTCGACATACTTATTGGTATTCTAAAGTCCCTTAACGTCTCGCCTTCTGCCATTAAGTGGGTCAATTCCTATCTTCGAGGTCGCTCGCAGGGAATTCACCATAACGGGGTAATCTCTGAGTGGTGTGATCTTTCTGCTGGTGTGCCTCAGGGTGGCGTTCTCTCTCCGTTACTTTTCTCCATTTTTATTAACTCTGTCACTAAATTTATTGGTTCCAGCTTCCATCTCTATGCAGACGATTTGCAACTATACCGCCATTTTGCTGTGACGGATATTGATGAAGCAATAAAACAGATGAATTGCGATCTTAGTGAAATTAGTAAATGGGCTAAATCATTTGGACTTATGATTAATCCGAGGAAATCGCAAGCAATCTTGATTGGTTCCAAACATACTCGTAATGTCTTGGATTTTTCTAAACTTCCAACTCTGCTTCTGGATAACACGCCGATACAGTATGCTGATACGGTTAAGAACCTTGGCTTAACGCTAGATGCCAACCTGTCTTGGAGGGCACACATTGGGGAGGTGAGCCGTAAAGTATTTTATACGATGCACTCACTTCGACGCTTTCAAAGTTTTCTGCCTCTTAAGACTAAAATCTCCCTGTGTCACTCTCTCGTCCTTCCGATCATAGATTACGCCGATGTTTGTTACTTAGATGCCACAGAGGAGCTATTAAATAAACTTGAGCGCTTGCAAAACTTGTGTATAAGGTTTGTTTTTGGTTTACGAAAATTTGATCGTGTATCGCAATTTCGCAAGGATCTCAAGTGGCTCCCAATCCGCTTTCGCAGGAATACTCGTATCCTTTGCCTCCTATTTAAGATCCTCAAAAACCCTTCCACTCCTTCGTACCTCCGCAATCGTTTTTCCTATGCCCGAACATCTAATGCACCTTGTAGGACGCACATTAGGTCGCTCTTACATTTTCCTCGCCATAATACTTCATCCTACTCCCATTCCTTTTCGGTACACGCGGTTAGGTTGTGGAATTCACTACCACCTAGTATCCGTCAATGTCAAACAATTTACTCATTTAAAAAAAGAGTAAAAGAACACTATTTTTCTTTATGTGAATAAGTCCTGTCAATTTATGGTTATTATCTAATATCTAACTATAGTTTGTCCATATATTTAATAATGTATGTATTTATAAAATTAATATTTATACAATGTGTATGTATTAGTGTATATATAATTTGTATGTATGTATGTATGTATGTATATATGTATGTATGTTATTATTGAATATATTAATATGTAGGTATCTTACATATTATTTATATAAACAAGTGCACGCTAAATTAATTTTATATCACTTTTCCATTCCTAGGTGTGCTGGAAGAGATTTCTTTTAGAAATAAGCATAGCCTATGTACAAAATTTCTTTTTATAACTTTTTGTAACCAATTTTATACGTGTACATAAACTATTAAATAAATAAATAAATAAATAAATACCCTAAAATCTACAGCTATTTTCCCTTAGGGGGTACGACATTGGAAAACTTACCTACTAAACTACTATACCTACTAACGTCTTCGGACGGACTTTGCAGCGTATTCAGCGCCGTACGCAGCCGTTCGCATTCTTATGACGCCGTAAGCAGTCGTTCGCATTCTTACGACGCCGTACGCGGCCGAATAAGTGTAACCAAAATCATTCGGCGAAACGCGAATGACGCCGAATAAATGTGCGTTGACCCTAAAACTGACAAAGCTGATTTATATGTAAAAGACTTCCAACCCCTATTTTTAGGGGATGAATTTCGAGAAAACAGTGATACAGTTATTTTTTGTGTCCAACTATAAACTTATATACAAATTTTCACCCTTCTTACTTTAAAACTGACGAAGTTGCCATACTACTTGCACAACCTTATTCAACCCTTTAGGGGTTGATTTTCCAAAAAAACACATAACCCTTAAATTTTGTTTCTAATTTTGAACTAATATATAAATTTTCATGTTTTTAACTTCAAAAATGACGAAGTTGCGTACTCAGTTAAATTGAAGAAATTAACCCTTTAAGGGATGATTTTCCAAAAAAATGTGTTGAAGTTAACTTTTGTTTATTACTATAAACATACATAAAAAAAATCATACTTATAACTCTAAAACTGACAAAGCTGATTTATATATAAAAGATTTCCAACCCCTATTTTTAGGGGATGAATTTCCAGAAAACAGTGATACAGTTATTTTTTGTGTCTAACTATAAGCTTATATATAAATTTTCACCCTTCTAACTTCAAAACTGACGAAGTTCCCATACAAACTTGAACAACCTTATTCGACCCTTTAGGGGTTGATTTTCCAAAAAAACACATAACCCTTAAATTTTGTTTCTAATTTTGAACTAATATATAAATTTTCATGTTTTTAACTACAAAAATGACAAAGTTGCGTACTAAGTTAAATTGAAGAAATTAACCCTTTAAGGGATGATTTTCCAAAAAAATGTGTTAAAGTTAACTTTTGTTTATTACTATAAACTAACATAAAAAATTTCATATTTATAACTCTAAAACTGATGAAGTTGGTTTGTATGAAAGTGACTTCTAACCCTTATTTGTACCCCTTAGGGGATGAATTTTCAAAAATCCGTTCTTAGGGGACGTCTCCTTAGCAGGAACTATCTACCTACCAAATTTCATCTTAATCGGTTCGGCAGTTTCTGAGATTTTTTGTTTAATCAGCGGTGTGTCGCTTTTCAATTTTATATATATAGATTATATTATCTTCAAATTTCTGTATGAGTAAAGCGGAAAATCGATTTTATTACTGGACCAAATGTGTCTAATGCATTGTTTAATGGTTTCAAACCACCTTCGGTTTATTGCCTTTCAAATGAAATCATTTTGAGGCCTATCGGTTGGATTGGATGGTTTCATAGTCTTTAAAGAACATCCGTACAAACATTTTTTGTGTAATATTTAAATAGATGTCAAGAATTTTCCTTTTAAAAGTAAAGCAAATCTTCACTTTAATATTATATTCCAACAATTATCAAATATTACTTAATTTTTTTAATTTATAGAAGTAACGATAAAGACTTCTGTACAAAGATATCAAAGAAAAACTTTACAAAAGCAACTTCAGAATAACTAATTTCCGAAATTCGCACTTCCCGCGTTACCGAAGAGTTTTATATTGTGTTTGTTGAGTAAACTCCACGGGATGATGCAGGAGAAGAATCTAATAATCAAAGTTAACGCGACTTCTAAAGAGATGTGCGGTATTCTCCGAAGTTATACATCCTGTACAAGTATCTATTGTATATGAATACAAGTGTAACGAGGTCAAATCAGTACATACAATCTCTTTTGGATTTTTTTTTTAATAAAAATATGCATTCCCTTCATAATATACTATATGACAATAATTGACGTTAATGACAGATAAGCCTGTCTACCTTACGTCATGATCGTTTTCATTTCACGACACACTACACTAACGATATCTTTATGCACTCTTTATGAAAGTACCTGTTCCATTTAAAATGTTTTAGTGTCCGTGATGATACAAGTTTAAAATCATTTTTAAATCGGTCCAGTAGTTTTTGATTTTATATCCAGTTTAAACAAATAAAAAATCAAAACTTTCCTTTTATAATAATAAGTAGGATTATAAGTAAAGCATAAGAACATTAACATACCAACTGAATGGAAACAAAACATGTAAAAATATTTCACAGCTTATTCTATTATCATCTTGATTAATTCTTAAAATTATTTCAGTAGTTGTACTTGAAGAGAATCTTCCATTCTTCCTGCACTAGCAAAATTTTAAGTATTTCATGTTTTGATGTGAAACATCTTTACGCGAGGGGTAAACCTGATTTTAGACTTGGCGATCGTGGCGACGCATTTCGATGTTTCACATCTGTCAGCCGTCCCATGACAGCTGTTTTTAAAGTAGTGTCAGAAAGGTAGGAAATGTGTTACAAAAAATCAAAACATTCGTTTCAGATCTCTTTACTTTATTTTCTCACAAAACGTAATCGTTCTTTAAACCTTATAGGGCTTTCTGCTGGCTATGTATTCCTTGACTCCTGGTAGTGTTCTGACTTTCTGAATAAGAGCTTCCACAGTAGGATACTTCTTCTGAATTTCTACGCCAAGTCGAAGATTTGCAGCTTCCGTTATTGCGACAAGGATAAAGTCAGCCCAGCTAAGCTGAAATATGAAGAAATTACGTAAATGAGTATTACATATAGAATCTGATGACTAATAGTTTTCAACAATCACTTGTTCGAAAGAAGTTACTATAGAAAATTGTCAATTAAATAGTTGTTTTTCGTAAGCAACTTCAAATTCAGCTCATCAACCTTTGAAAATCTTTTTTTTCCATACCTGTCCTCCAAAGAAGCCTTTCTTAGCTTTCAATTCTTTCTCGAATCTGGAGTAGAAGTACTCAACCACATCATTGAGGATTTCCTTCTTTATGGCTTCTTTTTTGACTGGATCCTTCTCGTAGATGTATGGTACAACCTCTGAAAAATTTGGTATGTATTAGACTCATACATAGTGAACTTATACATATTGAACCTCGATCTCACGAAGATGAAGTTTATAAACATATAGTAAAAAATACGAGCATTGAGAAAAATAATGGTGATAACACAGGAGATACATAATTTTGGTGGTAATTATACTATTGGTAATAATAACAGTGCACTAGAAGATAAAGATAACACAACCACGAACGGAGAACAAGCTTTAAATAATGACATCAGTCTACTACAGAATGTAGTGATTAAGTACTCTGTGTACTACAGTCACATGAAATCGAGACCCATTCGGCAGGCAGAATCACTAGTAATAGAGATCAATGTTGCCAGTAGTATATCCACCGTATTTAAACCCACACAAAAAATAGATTTTAAATGGAATTCAGATTTTAATTGGATCCCCAAATGTAATACAACCTACCGTATTTTATTTAAACTGTATTTCATGTAGATAAGAGAAGACCATAATCCAGTTTTTGGACCTGGCAGCACTGATTGAGATACAAATTCAATTAAAGTATGGAATTTTACTAACTTGTCCAGAAATCATAGATGGTGAATACCACAGCGTCTAGAACAGCTTGCTCCCAAGGCTCAGCGGGTAGGAGGTTGTGTTGGCTGGCGAGGTAACGGGCAATGGCTAGCGATTGGTTCAGACTGCGGCCACCTTCTTCGTAGAGTGGCAACTGACCGTATGGCAGAGCTGTTAACATTAGAGGTAGAAACATTAGGAATCGTAGATCATTGAGGCATCCATTTACATACTCGTATGTATACCAATTTCACATTTTACCGTCATTGGACGGATTTTTTTTAAGAAGCTTATATTCAAGAAGTATATGTTGTAGGTACAACAGACGAACAAACAGACGCGAGTGATCCGTTGCGTATATTATTTTAACAAACCCTAAAAATAACAAAAATTTTAATCTGATGAAGTACCTCTACAACTAATATTATAATAATGTTATTATTATAATAGAGAATACTATTTCAGTTCTCTTTCGATATATTTGTCTATCAGTAAAGTAAGTACGAGCAAAATATAAAAAAAAATTAACAGCAAGTTAAATAAAAAATACTTAATATTATTATGACTTTTATCGTAATTCTTGTAACATCAAATTACTCCTGAAATATTAAAGAAAAGTAATATTGTAATGGATACAAATTACATTCGTGGGCTTACTAACATATTGCTTTAAAAGTACCTATATAGGTACTTTTAAAAAATAATTTCATGTAAACATTATAAACACAAATATTAATATTTCTAATTCAAGTATAAAACCATTATCATCATACTCACCATCTTTAATTGATTTATTTGGCCATGAGTTCAAGTCGTATCTAACATCTTCAAACTTTTGTTTTCCATAATGCAAGATGTACCTTATGGACTCCCCAAGGCCATTGATATCAAAATAATGAAATTTCTTTGCCATTTTGCAGCCAATGTCTTTTAGTTCCAATGCCAATATATTGATTGTCTTGATCATTTTATAGCTTGAGAACTCTGTAAGCCAGGGAAGTTCAACTTATTTAACAGAAATTTAATTTACTTGTTATTTTTAACTAGTATCAATATCAATCAAAAGCAATTAATAATTCAAATGAATTTAAATCTCTCTTTGTCATGCGAGATATTATTTTCAAATTTGACCGTTATATCATATTCCGTAGTGACAAATTTGTTCGAATCGATATTACGATATGATAATGATATTATGATATAACAAAATATCACAGCTTATCGGCTCGTTACATTCCACTATTTTCAAATAGTTTAAATAATATTATACTCGTAGTTTAGTATAATTCGCTGTCATTACTCTACTTATATAATAATTATGTGTCCTATTTTGTATTAAAGAAATTTCGTACATAGTAACATTCGAATTTAGCAATCAAAATATGAGGAAATCTAAAAAATAACTAGATTTTAAGAGCCTTTAATGAACTTGACGCAGTTATTAGATTTGAAGAATCAATTAATTGAAAAATCATTTAATACCAATTATTACGAAGCTTGTAAGATAGCTTGACAATCACTGGATTTACCTATGAATGTTATTGTTTTTAGTGATAAAAATATTTTGATAAGGTGTCAAAGTTTAAGAGATATGGAAGATACATGTATGTGATATTCACCTTGTTTATTTCTTATCGTCGTTGTAGAAAGTTATTCTAGAAGAAACTTTTCCATTACTTTTCAAATACGTGCCCTTCAATCATAATTATTGATATCGCTGTTTTTAATTATCTGTTACCAAGTCATTATAATAATAAGCTTTCATTACGATTTGGTTTTTTTTCGTATTGGTGGTCTATTTTTGGAGCTCGTAATTTCTAATAAAAAATAAAACCCAGTCTGCTTGTCGCTATGTTTTTTTTTTCTTTTGAACTTTGATTATTGTACTTAGTTAAGTTTGAAGGAATTTGAAAATGACAAAAAGTTAAAAATTATAAGATTAAAAAATTGTTAAATTCGTTATTTAAGAGATATTATAATATCTATAATTATGATAGTCATTTATTTTTCTGTTAGATTTAGATATCTGTAAATTAATTGATAGTCATATTTTATTAATGTTATTTATCTATACTAATATATACTGAGGAAAGATTTGATTTTTTTTTGCATTGAATAGGCTCCGAAACTACTGAACCGATTTGAAAAATTCTCTGACTGTTGGGAAGCTACACTATCCCCGAGTAACATAGGCTATATTATATTTTCAAAAAAATTAGGGATCCTCAATAAAACTCCAATAATATAACCCAAGATGTAAAAAAATAAGAAAACCGAAGCAAAGCGAGGGCGGTTACTCGTCTGTAATACTTATCGACGCCGCGACGTTATAGAACGTTCTCTAAACTAATTCATAAATAACGTTTAGGTACAACAAGCACTGCAGAAAGCTGTTATGGTACTATTTGACATAAATTGTAAATTACTTTACTAACGAACTTACATACTGCTTAATTGTTTGTTATGGCTTTTAAACTGCAACATTATATTCTCCGAAGCAAACTTAGGTATAGAGGAATAAAACCTCTAAAAATAGTTTATTTTGACTTCAACAAAAGTTGGTAAAGTACCATAAAATTCGACCCCAGCGAAGAGTAACTTCTCAAGTATCCCCACAGTAGGAGTAAGTAATCGTTAAAACAAACTTGCTAACCCAAACTTACTCCGATTAAGAGTTTTGGTTCAAAGACATGAGTGCTAAGTTTTAATGGCAGTCGTTTAGACCCAAATTAGTGTTCTTTGCTCTTAGATAGGTACTCGCACTTTATTTCCTAACTAATGAACGAGTTATTAAAACTCGTTATGTTAGCGTAAACCGTCTATCATCTTTAAACTTTTAATGATAGTTTTCAATCGTAAATATAACAAAACTTGTTACATAAAAAAAATATTTAGCAATTCTTTAAATTTGGACGATGTAAATAACGTTCATAAATGTCATGTCATCACATCAGTCATGGCAATATGAATGCACGATTTTAGAATAACATTTAAAAAATACTCAGTATAATTTACAATATTAATTTAATCAACATTTTAAATTATCATAAACAGCTTACGGTTGAGCAAACAATATACAAATTAAATTTACTGAATAATGTAACAAAAATAACATTTTATTGAGAGATATTAAAATACTCAACACAATTAAAATAATATTTACGACACCTTGTACCTATAGTAACTGAACGGTGTATTATTTAATTTTAAACGTCTTTCAGCCCAATCCTTGAAGCAATATCTTAAAATTTTGTCAGACATCAAGGGTCAGCCTGAATCTAATTAGTTGGGCTACAGGTGCGGGCATCGCCCGACAATTACTTAGTCCTATTAACCAGCGAATAAACACGGTGCTTTTACGGCCCTACCACTTAAAGGTTGCGGTGAAAGAAAACTAAACACAGGTGCAAGTGTGAGCGGGAGACGTGAATATTGATTTACTATTTGATTATTTTGTCTAGGTTTCAAATATTTGTTTTTCTTATCTTTTGGTTCTATTTTCTTTGTTTCTCGGCTTCAACCTATTAACGGTCAATTATTGAGCGGTCTGTTGTCTGCAGAAAGCCTAAAATACTCCACACGTTACGTTAGTGTCGATTGGTCTTTTGTCGTACACTTAAGTAAAAACCGGGCAATCGCGTGTCAGGCCAATTAATCAATCAATCAAGCATTTTATTTGTGAAATAAGGTACATATAGATGGTAATATTAAGACATAGTTCGCTTACTCTGCCAATAATTGGCGTACAACCTAGGGTACAATAATAAATGTACTGTCAGTACCTGCAGAGAAAAGTGACCCATCTGTTTACAACGCAACAGGCAACGGAAACGTTGCTGTTCATATATTTATAAACATATGGGTTACTCTTAAGGGTGTATGTATCCATGCCATGCCAAATAACAGCTTTCTAGCACTAAGGGTCTCGGCGTTTTGCTTCAGACTGACGGACGGACAGACGGACAGATTGACAGACGGACGGACATGACGAAACTATAAAGGTTCCGGTTTTACTTCGGAACTAAGTGTTTAGTAAGATAATACTTTATGAGTAGTAGTATCTAATAGTAATCAACTCATTCCTTGGATACACGTACCTATCCAAAACAATTGTTTCTCAATTTATTAAGACCTAATGCTACCCTTGATACGCGATACGTTATAAAACGGAGAAAGCCTAGCACTTACTATAGCTACCTAACCCAATACTGCGAGAAAAAGAAACCCCTTTTGATTGACAGCCCTGTATGGTGTATTTCACATAAGTCTACATTTCGTAAGTAAGTTATTTTTAATTATAAAGATGCGAATACATAACCGCCTCCCGCTTACAATAGCAACCTACGCCAATACTGCGGCGACAAGAGAAACCCCTTGTAATTTACAGTCCCGTAGTTTGCGCGCCTAAGGAAACACTTTATTACGCGGCGGAAAACGAGAGAGTTCAAGAGAACTCAGACTGGAAGTTTATGTATACTGGGCGCAGTTATTTTATTCAAGGAAGCTTATTGCGTTAATAGTAGTAAAGCTGAACAAAACATGTTTAGTTCGAAGTATAAAAAAAGAGTATTTTTTCTGATAGTAGGTATCGACAATTTGCGCCTATCTTACTTTTTCACCAGTACCCAGGGTTGACTGGTAGAGAATGCCATCAGGCATTAAGTTTTTAACCGACTTCCAAAAAAGGAGGAGGTTCTCAATTCGACTGTATTTTTTTTATGTTTGTTACCTCAGAACTTTCGACTGGGTGAACCGATTTTGATGATTGTTTTTTTAAACGAAAGCTGGTGCTTGTCATGTGGTCCCACAAAAATTTTAGTGACATCTGACAATGGCATCCATGAGAAAACCATATAAGTCTTAAATTTGCATTAAGTATGTGCGCGACAAATGGACGAATAACTCAATATTACGCCAACCGATTTCGATGATTCTTTTTTTAATCGAAAGCAAGTACTTGTGATGTGGTTTCACATAAATTTGAACGAGATCTGACAAGTAGTTTTTGAGTAATTTTGAAGTCGGTTATTTTTTGTTAGTAAAATTTAGATTATATACTCTTGTATTTGCAAAAAGAAATAAAATTATTGTGTGGTTTTATGAAACCACGATGGAAGTGAAACTTTTTTCGGTTTGTAGGCATTTAACTAAAAATTTTTAAAAAATTATTCGAATTGAGGTATTAAAATTGCGTTTTTGTCTTAACTTAATTATTGAAAAATGAGAATGGGTAATCAATAGTAGACAAAATATTCAATTATAAAATTTAATTTCAATTTGCGTATTAGAGTACGGAATACATAATTAATACAATCATTTAGATGACGCATATTAAAACCATTTACATTAATTTACAGATCAAAACACAGAAATACCGCGGAACACTTGCACGAATGATTGAGAATATAAACACGGTCAGTTGATGCGAGCTATGGGCGCCGCCATATTGGCCTGCCGCCATATTGGATATTCGGCTGTAATGCGACATGCGATAGATGGACGAAAAATTTTGGGGCGATAGAATAAAAGTTTCACTTTAATAAATATAAGACGGCTTGTGTTGATCTTATGTGATCGGCCGAGTTAAGTAACAGCGGGCGTGATCGATAGGCGGTGGCTTTTAATGGCGAAAAATTGTTGAGCGTTTCCGTGCTTTGGAAGACATCCATGGACAGAAGGCTTAAGCCCTCGGTTCCGATTGTTATCGTTAGATAGCAAGCGAAGGCGTTAAGCCTTGTAGTAGTCCTTCAGCCACTAAACCCTCCACGAAAGATAGTGGAGTAGGAGCCTCTTCGGTTTTGATTAAATTTAATGAACAGATCTATCTTTTTATCCTCAAAAAGATAGTTGAGTCAATGTCTCACTTTTTGCCCTATCGGAAGCCTTGAGTCTTACTAACTTCCATCAATAGGTATCTAACCAATTCTTCGAACAGAAACAGCGCCATGGACACTCTAGGTTTTCTCGAAATACCCAAAGAAACCCGATATTCATTCGCGCATAACGACCAACGCAAGTGAACCTTTCTATACATATTGAAACGACCTTAGTAAAATCCATTTCCCTTAAAGAAACCTGAGCCATCTACAATTCTGTCAAGCCCGCACTGCAGATAGCTTTAGACGTACCCTCCAGTAAAGTGACTTTCATCAGGAATGATCAAATATGCACCCCTTCACTATCTAACACCATCTCTTGACTCTCACCACTAACATTCGCTCTTCACGACTTTACATCTGTCATTCCATGTCGCTTTAAATTTTGAAAACCATTGCTGCGTTTGTTCGCAATTTTATTTATTTCATAGAACTAATACAGCAATGGATGCTGGGAAACAACTTCGGACGTTGAGATACTTCTTGTTGTTTAAAATGCTGTAGTATGATCTTATCGATAATGTTTCCAACGCGTAGCAAGGTAGACGATATTATAGAGAAGTGTCGACAATACGAGTATGTGATGTCTGTCCACTTTGGGCTTTCGTTGGTGTAAAGAATTCCGATGGTGTGGGAGATTAGCTTATTTTCAATTCTTTGTGATGGCTTTCAACTGCCTCTGGCAACGAACGTGTAGATTTTTGTACACAAAACTTTGATTGTACGCTGTCTACGAGGAACATGTATTTTTGTTTACCTCCTGTACTCGTATGTGTGAGGGTAGCTTTCTAACAAGTGCAATCACATGCTTTAATCATTCTAAAGACCCCTTTATATCGTCAAATAGTAGTACCAAATTCTGTCAGAAGCTTTCTATAGGTATAAGAACTTCCACTTCTTGATTAACTATAACCAACCACATGAAATACAAAGAATAGAACTTGGATATTTGTGGTTTTGTTCGTCATTTTCACGAGTCAGATTACATAGATTAAAATAAAATAATATTGTTATTTTATCCACAACACATTTTTTTTCAGGAACCTGATCTTTTTAAACAATTGTTAAAGCAAGAATGAAAACATGTAGCAATCCAATTTAATGTGCCCAAAACAAATGACGCCAAACTGGTTTGGACATCTATATCCTCTAGTGGTCGAACATTTTTACATAATAATGCAGCCAATTAAAATTAATGTACCTACAGGTATCTATGAAAATTATGTATCACCGTTCATTATGCTTCATGAATGTAGCTATATACATTGTTTTGTTTTTTATTTATTTATTTCTAAAAAATAAATCCTACCTAATCTAATGGTGTCGGGGACTAGAACTAAGAATTGCTGATATTCAATGCATTATATTCTTGTAATCCCGCATCCTTCGATATAAGTATAATCTATAATTATCTCCATGATTGTCAAAGACCATAAAGTTTAATACAGATAAAGTTGCGTGATCTACAAACGACACATACTACCTACAAAAGAGCATTAGACTGACGCAACGCAAATTATTAAAATGGCTCATGTACATCACTATAGTCAAATAACAAATGCAATTTTCAAACAGGACGAGCGCATTGCACGTGTTAAACATTAGATGAATGTCACGGCCCGCCTGTCGTAGCGCGAGTACGACTATACTTCACCCACAATTTATTATCAGGCGCATAAAGTCAAATGCGGAATACACGATTCTGATAAATATAATTGTTCAATTATAGAGTCATAAAATAACCGCCATTAAATAACCCTCAAAATTTAATGTCTAATCAGAATGTTCTGATCCTAAATTAAATATTTAAAAAATATTTAAAACATTTCTAATACATTAAAGAAATATATTTTTAACAATTACTTATTATTTTATTCTTTCTCGTATTAAAATGATATACGAGTATGATAGTCGATTTATAGTACGTTTATCAAAAAAAGACAACGAGATATCCTAATTTTGAACAGCTTTGTATCTTAATTGATCATGCTGAGTCCCAAGCAATAGGATCTGGGTTTAATTCCCAGCCAGGAAAAACATGTACTAGTATTTGAGGGATTAAAAATTCTCTGGATCATGGCTGTTTCTAATGTTTTCTTTGTGTGTTGATTTCACTCGTGACAGAAAATTTCAGAGCCACGGTGTGAGTGTGAGAGTTTAAGCAGTAAATCATTAATTTTATAAATTTTATGCCTCGCAAAATATACATTTAAGTTCAAAGGAATATAAAGCTAACAACAATATACCTGCTCCTACTTCTAAATAATTATATTATCTCCTCGCTAAATTACTTCACTTGCTAAGTTTTATGCTTTGTAAAACATACATTTTCTGCTTAAAGAATTATTGCAAAGCTAGATAGTAACTTCTATTAAGTGTGTAATTAGTGAAGTTTATTAGTGTTAAGTCTTTTTAATTAAAATTGCTTGGTTTAATCTAACATCGTGAAACTATAGGATACAGCTACAAATAACTAGTAAGCGTAGTGGTTTGAATGCTATTAGTGAAAGCCTAGTGATTTAAATGTGGTCACATGTACTTATTACAAATTATAATTTCACTTAAGCAAAAAATAAATTGGTACATTAAGTAAAACACAATGAGAAAACCTTCACGCCTGAGACTTCGTTTGCAAATGCATCAGAGATTGTTCATCATTGATTAAGAGTCCTTTATGTCGTGAGAGGAAAACCTAAAAAACTGTTTATGTTGGATCTGTCATTCATATTCCGAGACCATTAACTAAACAAGCTATAGTGTAATCATTCTAACCTAATACCTGTCCTTTATATATGAGACAAAATATAAATAGTATATTTGAATATGTAGAGAACAAACGGCGAAATAATAATTTAATCATCCCGGTATCCCGACTATACATGTTTAGACAAAGTCCGCAATATCAATGTGTGCAAATATACAACAAAATACCAAAAGCACTTAAAATAGAAGAATCTTATAATGTGTTTAAAAATAAACTAAAAACTATTCTTATAAATAAGGCATACTACAAAATAAAAGAATTTATGGAAGACAACCACATATTTAAAATAAAAAATTAAATTTATTCAAAATTAAATGACGACAATTGAGAAAATAATATAATGTATGCTAAATTAAATTAAATGAAATTTGACATTATTAATAATTAAAAAATAAAATACCGGAACAAATTCAATCTATTAATATAATTTAATTCATGGAAAATTAGTCTATAATTATTAAACAAGTAAGATTAATGCAGCCTCTCCCTTGTCTCAAGTTGCTATGCCTAACAAGGTGCATGTGTCAATAAAATTGTATTCATATTGTATGTAATGTAATGTAATGACATGTGTTATGCAATAAAGAAATTATGAATTATGAATTATATTCCGTCATAACAAAAACTGCACAGACTAGGTGCATTATGAAAGAAAGTCTAAAAGAACAGCGTCCACGTTTTCATTCGTACAATATGCTGGTGGCCATTAGTCGAACTAATGGACCATGGCGTGTGTTTGAGCTATAAACACACTGGAGTGATATTACTTTTATTAGCGTGCACTTCGCTGTAGTATCTCGTGAAGTAATTAGGGGAGATGAGAATGGAGTGATAAAATGCATATAAAATTCCCTAGCTGGAATGTTTATCTAAGTAAATGTGAATTAATGTAAATCCTACTTAATATTATAAGTGTGAAAGTTTGTGGCCTATGTCCAGCAGTGGACCTCTAAGGGCTGATGGATGGATGGATGGGGAAGTTTGTGAGGATGTTTGATACCCCTTCACGCAAAAACTACTGAACGGATTATGATGAAATTTAGCATACAGAAAGACCTTGATCTAGAGTTGAGAAAAATGAGCTCCGAGTCCCGGACTCGAGCTCCGAGTCGGAGCTACTGAGCCTTCAAAGCTCGAGGCCTAAGGGCTCGCGAGCCTTAGAAGGCTCGAGCCTTTAGGGTTCGAGCCTTAAAGGCTCAAGAGCCTTCAATTGAAGACTCGAGTCGAAGCTCGAGCTTTATTTACTTAGCAATCTATCGAAACGCATAATAACATCCTGTAAGGTGTAATAAAAATAATTTTGTTGCAATAGGTATGCCAAATTGGGTTCTTTATAAAAGTTTGATACAAATATTTTTATTTTAAAATAAAAAAATGTGTCTTAGCTCCGACGCACGCCTGGAGTTTAACGCCATCTAGCTTTCAATCGTCAAATCAGTCAAACAATGGATGATGATGGAGGATGATGTTGATGATGAAGAATGATGATGAATGATGATAACTTGTGATGATGATGGACGACGATGATAGTGATGACGATGATGATGGCTAATGATGATGATGAGTGGTGGTGATGATGATGAATAGTGGTGATGAATGGTGATGATGATAATGATAATGATGAATGATAATGATGGAGGATGATGATTATGATGGTGATGAATGGTGATGATGATGACTGGTGATGATGATGAATGGCGATGATGAATGGTGATGATGATGAAGGTGACTGGTGATGGTAATGGTGACTGGTGATAATGATGATAACGAGTGGTGATGATGATGACTGGTGATGATGATGATGGCTGGTGATGACGATGACGAATGGTGATGGTGATGATGAATAGTGATGATGATGATGAATGGTGGTGATGATGATGAATGATGATAACGAATGGTGATGACGATGATGATGAAGAATGATAATGACTAATGATGATTAGGCTGGTGATGATGATGAATGGCGATGATGAATGGTGATGATTATAATGAATGAATGATAACGAATGGAGATGATGACTGGTGATGGTGATGATGAATGATGATAACAAATGGTGATGATGATGAAAACTGTTGATGATGATGATGATGATGATTAATGATAACGAATGGTGATGATGATGAATGGTGATGATAATAATGGTGACTGGTGATGACGATGACTGGTGATGATGATAATGGTGACTAGTGATGATGATGATGAATGATGATAACGAATGGAGATGATGATGACTGGTGATGATGATGAATGATGATTATGAATGGTGATGATGATGATGATGACTGGTGATGACGATGACGAATGGTAATAATGATGATGAATAGTGATGATGATGATGAATGGTTGTGATAATGATGAAGGAGATGATGAAGATGACTAATGATGACAACGATGAATGACGATGATGATGATGTTTCACATCATAAGAATAGGATGTACCAAGATTATTACTATCATTAGATGGCGTTGTTACTGATCAGCCATCCAACGCCATCTAGATTCTGTGTTACGAATTACAAACATAACGCATAACGCTACGGAGAAAGTTTGATTTTACTCCCCATAAAATTTCATACCACGGGCTTAATTATGAAAATCTATAAGGAGAAAACTCCAAAAATTTTAAATTCGCAGCGCGCCGTAATTTAAAATTTTAAGGTTAAGGCTTTTTTAGGGTTCCGTAGTCAAAACACAGTACATTTTGATTAGGGAACCCTGAAATTACAGTGTTACAAAATGAGCCCTGAAGACAAAGCTCGAGCTTCGACTCGAGCCCTGGATGCAGAGCTCGAACCTCCGCCTCGAGCCTTCATGCAAGACTCGAGGCGAAGGCTCGAGCCTTATTAGAGGGCTCGAGCCTTCAATGAGCTCTAGACTCGGAAGGCTCGAGCCTTATAACAACACTACCTTGATCTGAAATAGCAAGTAGGGTAATTAATATCCCGAAAAATCCAGGGAACGCGGGCAGAGCGCTAGTATATCCTAAACTAACATTGTAGTCTGTTGGCATGGAGAGAAACAAATATTAGCCGACAGAGATATAATATTCTTTATTGCACACACAAAGACAGGTTATCTAGAGACACTGCATAAGAAGGTTTCTTTAGGACTAGAAAGCGATGTCATTTTGATTAACAAGATAATAATAGTTAAAACTACAAATACACATTTATCTTAGACCCTGGATGTCATCTAAAACGAGAATACTTCTCAAGACAAACCAAACAAGCCCAGATAGAGTTGCCCTGTTTTATTTCAGAGTATCCATCCAGAGTATCCATTTCCATCAGACCGACTGTAATATATTATAATGTAAAAAAGGTAGATATGTCACTAGCACATCGACGATGAAGAGCGTAAGAACCGGCAAACCGTTCTGCTCGTAGTCGCTCTGTCAATACAAGACGATACGAACGCTTTTGTTGTTGTCAGAAGTGCTTAACATTTGACAGACAGCGTTAAAATGCCCTCGTGGGTAAAACTATAGATCTAAGGTACCTGCGTTCGGGGTGGGGAGTGGGGGGGATGGGAAGGGGGGGTAAAGGGGAGCCCCCCACTACAATTTTTATGTACCGGAAAGGTATAGTTTTCGAGTTATGATTTTTTTTGTAAAATCATAATACATAGGAAAAACCTTGGGGATTTCTTTAGTATCAGTGGAAGGGGGGTGGAGTTGGGGGGAAGGGAGAGGTTGGGGTAAGGACCCCCCCTTAAAGGTAATACGTGAGGAAAATAAAAATAAAAATAAAAAAAAAACTCAAAAACTATGTGTTTTTTTTATTTTTATTTTGAGGATAAATCTGTGAAAACTGCTTAATATTTATCGTAAACTAGTGTAAATTACTGTCAGGTTGTGGAGGAAGATGCAAAACTTCGACCTCCGTATGGGGAGACACTACACCACTTCTTCTATTATTTTGGAAAAATAATGACACAAATCACTATAATTACAAAATTACATTATATGCACTTTTAGGGAGAATTTAGGGGTTTTTGATACACAAACAGGCTTCCAAACGTCTCCGGCGCTGCGGGAAGTGCAGCTCCTCCGCCCTTGCGTAACAAACTGCAGGCACTCCATGCTCGCCTACGCAGCTTCGGCTTTTTGGTCGCCTTCGGCGACCAGCCTCAGCCGCTTCGGCTCACATGGTGCCTGCAGTTTGTTACAGCGGGCGGGGGCTGCTCTCCCTCCGCGCCTCCGGGGTTTACATTCACTCTAGGGGTAGGGCAGACTACTACCACGTGGGGTCGGGGTTGACTAAGTCGGTTTTGTAACCATTTCGACTTACATCTGGAATTTTTTAAAAATCCAAAACAAACACAAGCGACCAGCCTCAGCCGCTCCGGCTCGCCCGGGTGCCTGTGCTTTGTTACAGCGGGCGGGGACTACTCTCCCTCCACGCCTCCGGCTTCTAAAACACACTCTAGGGGTAGGGCAAACAAGACTGCGTGGAGTAGGGGTAAGCTAAATAACGTATGAGAAGAAATCAAATCAGTCCAATAACACAGCAGAGATCGTCGAAAATCCAAAAGAAACAAGAAAGCACATTCACGTAATACGAAGATTAACGGAATAACTGAACACAACATTGACAGTGCAATAAGTTTTGTGCTACCTTCCATTTCACTCGTTTTTGACGAAGTACCCTCTAACTCTAGACCAAATTGACAAGAATTGTCTTTCATAATACGCAATTTTTTTAAACTTATTTTTGTCGTAATTAATTCAAAACGCATCTCCGGAACCTAAAAATAGTTTTAAACGTTCACACTAAACCCTAGCTACATCTCTCAACTCACACCAATATCAAATTCAGGTACCTTAGATCTATAGCCAACCCCCCTCGTGTATTATAACAATGTGATTGGTGTAGAGAAACAAAAGATAAACGTGTATATGTTGTAGCTCTTTTCGGAACAGATTTTTTGGTTGATTTATAAGTGTATAACGTATCTATATTTTTTAATATCATTGGTCATTAACGTACATTTTACGCAAAATCATGTCTTTCTAACACGGAGACGTAAATGAAATTAATTTGCAAAGATTACACAAATACATGATAGTTAAAAGATAACATTTATATACTTTTTTGGCGAATCTGCGCATTATCCTATCAATCAAGACACCACCAGTACCACCACACAAACAACACAAAGGATACGAAGAATAAAGGAGAATGCCCATTTTGTATGGAGAAATGTACTGACATTAATATTTTTGTGCCCTGATGAAAATACCTTTATTTGATTATGCTATCTTAATAAATTACACAAACCAACTTTAGTCAATTTTTATCTTAGGAGTTACGAGATTTTTAACAAAATTATTTTGTATTTAGGTTATAGTAGACACAGTAATATAGACTCTATGCAGGCGCATTAAAATCGTATACGTTTAAGTTTCAGATTCATTTGACAGTCCCCAAACGCCATCTATTTTTTAATGTAATAATTTATCAAATTCATTTGACAGTCCCCTAACACCATCTAGTTTGTTGTGTAGTAGTCATAATCGAATCAACGCAAACTACTGGCCCGAAGGATCTTAAAAGATCCCTGATTGGCTCTAATTCCAATATAAATGGCCGAATACTTTTGTGTTGTAAAAAGGAAGTTAAGTTACTTATTAATTTAAGAAAATTAAGCCCAAGAAGGATTTTTTAGAAAATACGGTAATATACATAAAATATTTTAGTTTAATTTTTTGTACAAAAATCATTGTGACACAATTATTATTTTTGAGAGTACTGGCTATGGGCATTCTCCTTTTACTAACAAAAAATAACCGACTTCAAAATTACTCAAAAACTACTTGTCAGATCTCGTTCAAATTTATGTGAGACCACATGACAAGCACCTGCTTTCGATTAAAAAAGAATCATCGAAATCGCACACATACTTAATGCAAATTTAAGACTTATATGGTTTTCTCATGGATGCCATTGTCAGATCTCAATAAAATTTAAGTGGGACTACATGACAAGCACCAGCTTTCATTTAAAAAAACAATCATCAAAATCGGTTCACCCAGTCGAAAGTTCTAAGGTAACAAACATAAAAAAAATACAGTCGAATTGAGAACCTCCTCCTTTTTTTGAAGTCGGTTAAAAACAAAAAATCTGTATAATAAACCGTACTATTAGAAATTAATCCCACTATTAATCCCAACAACAAGACCTATTACACCAACATTATTAAAATTTATATTATAATACCCAAACCCTAGAAACCGCGGAACAAAGTTGTCGTTGACGGCACCCATACTGGACCTTCCTCTGCCGACGCATATTTAATTAAGATTAACATTGCGAGGAAATATAACTAGCGCCATCGCGCCATCACTGGCGAGGAACGGAAAGCTTAAATTTTTTTATATGTAACTTCGACCAAATAGCGCTTGGCTATAAGGCAGGGGTTTTTTTTTATAAATGACCGATAATCGAAATAATAAAGATTGCAGATTCCTTTTTGACCGGCAACTTCAGCTCGTTTATCGGCTATTTCCATATTATATAAAAAAACCAGCCCGGGAGTCCAGTGATAATGCAGGCGATAATGCACTTATTTAGTGTGCTACGTATCTGATCCGCAATCCACTTGAACAGGGTCAGAACAGAGTCTTATGCACCTTTTGCCAAGTTCAGTCCCATTCAAAAACCTTTTCAATCTGCATTTTTGACCAGTAGATTATAAATCGCTTTCAAATTCTTTATCATTATTAATATCTGAGCATAGCACGCTACGCTAACTTGCAGACAAATAGCATGTGGTTGTGTTATAATATATAGCTTATAATTAACAGTAGAACAAGTCTAGTGTAACAGATCGCCGGCCAAACCACAACACAGCTGCTTCCAAACTTTGTACTCGTTTAAATTATTGTAATGATCTGCCCTCACTCATACAACCCTTTTACGTATACAAACAAGGGGTCGTTATAAAATTATTACTGAAATTATAACGTCGCTGATGTTAGAACTAGGGATGTGATTTAGTTTAATACGATATTATTAATCGACTTCGAAAAAGGAGGAGGTATTTAATTACACTGTATTTTTTTATGTTTATTACCTCAGAACTTTCGACTGGGTAAACCGATTTTCATGATTTTTTTTTAATCGAAAGCTAGTGCTCGTCGTGTGGTCCCACTTAAATTTAAGCGAGATCTGACGAGTAGTTTTTGAGTTATCCCTAATTTTAAAGTCGGTTATTTTTTGTCAAGAATTATTAGTAACATTTCGTATATCCGATGCAAAACAAAACTATATTAGAATGAAAAAAGTATCTCTATCTGTCTGTATCTGTCACATTCATTATCTTATTTTAGGATCGTTTCTTTTACAAGCCATAACTGCCGGATGAGTTTGTGTCTTCGTTCACAATATATGTAGCAATATCAAACTGATGAGTGGATATTCACTGTATATCTTAAACTAGCATTACTGACTTGACCGTGTCTATTCTCAAGTGTATGTCGTCTTAATATTGCAAGTGCCACGAACTTGGAACTTCCTCTGTCTAAAGTTTGTAATTTAAGTAACACACAAAATCTAATTTTAACGAATCCAACCAGCCCATAAAGATATAGATTACGAGTAACCGCCCTCGCTTTGCTTCGGTTTTCTTATTTTTTTATGCCTTGGGTTACATTATTGGAGTTTTATTAAGGATCCCTATTTTTTTGAAAATATAATATAGCCTATGTTACTCGGTAATAGTGTAGCTTCCCAAAAGTGAAAGAATTTTTGAAATCGGTTCAGTAGTTTCGGAGCCTATTCAATGCAAACAAAAAATCAAATCTTTCCTCTTTATATATTAGTATAGATAAAATGGAAATTGGTATTCTGTTGATGACAACGTGAAAACGTATGGTTTTCACACGAACGGCGCATATCTAATGGAGTTGTTGAAACTTTCAAACATAGCCCGACATGTTCACGCTTCGGTTCTTAGTTATCATAATGGAAACGATGACTGAGCTGAATGTATTGAGTTATGTACCAAAGAGACGTCCCTTTCAAAGGATTGAACTGGGTATTTCATATTAGGTATTGGCAAAAACAATTCTTTAGCTCCTGTTGGAGGTTGTATATAAATTAAATATGTAATCTGTATATGTAATATGGATGTGTAAAAAAGAAGTAAATGGAACAGACTTTGTAATAAACGTCTAAAACGAAAATTCGTTTTTCTATATTATATCTACAAAAAATCCTGTATATAAAGTAGGAGCAGCCACATTTTCCTACAGGTTATGGGCCCAGAAATGCAATAAAAGGGGTAATGTATTTAGTGTTACTTAAGTTTTTGATATGTATGTAATTTAAGTATTTTAAATAGGTATATTTGGTTGCAATGGTGTAATCTCTGTTTTGTTTATTTTATATTTGAGTTAATGTTTTGTTTAATGTAATGTGTCGACGTATTAATTTATTGATACTTCTGTATTTAACTTAGATGTGCTGAACTTAAGCTATTAAAACATCTGCCAGATTAAGGGTACGTGTTAAAGGTTGTATATAAATTAAATATGTAATCTGAAAGATGTGTAAAAAAGAAGTAAATGGAATAGAGTTTGAAATAAACGTCTAAAACGAAAAGTCGTTTTCCTATATTATATGTAAAAAAATCCCTGTATATAATGTAGGAGCAGCCACATTTTCCTACAGCTCTTACACTTTTTCTCAGTCATGTACATCAAACTTCAATGAAAATCATGACATCTACTGAAACTAACTGGATCGCTTGTACTCGTATTTTTAACTGTTAACTGCTTAAAACTGTCTGTTCTCTGTCTGAGTACCTACCTGGCCAAATAAATAAATAAATAACGCTTCACACTCATAGCCCCACACTAGGATTCCCTGTATCGTGGGTGCCATGGACAACACACAGAAACAAGAACACTCACACCCAGACCAAGAACAGAAATTTAAACTAATCATTCAAATTTCCGCCTCGCTGGGAATCGAACCCAGGACCCTCGGTGCGGCGATCCGGTATGGTACATTGCGCCACACGGATCAAATTATTAAGTACACTACAGGCTCATGCACTGCATTTTTTAAACAAATAATTGGTTAAACATCCCGGATTTCTAAATTTATGCATTTTTATGCATAAATCAACACTTTACCATATAGTCTGAAGGGAAACTGGTTTCCTGAGTCCAAAAAACAAGACACCCTAAAACCCACAAAAACACGATCGCTAAGAAGCATTTCCCCTATAATAAAAAAAAAAGTAAATAATTTGAAATAAAAAACTTACTGTTTTTAAAAACCAAAAAACATTTTCATTTAATTAGAATATACACCCGGGATGTATATACAATAAAATTATTATTAAAAAAAAACAGTTAAAGCAGAAAACAAGAACATACTGCGGTGCAAATTCAACATTTCCTTGACCAGCAACGCATTAAGCACCCGTTATTCAATATTCCTGACCAATCACCATAAGGTCTGCTTATTTCCTTACACAAAAAGGCATTTCAATAACACTACGAAGCATTTACAGGAAACAATAGCACAGCGAAAAACTCCTTGAACCGATTTCCATCTCAGTAGATTTATAGCAAATTGCCTCCGCCCACCTCTAGGCGTTGTTTTATTTCCATTGTCGGAGAAATTCGTTTTCATAATACCCATCTTCTGGGTGACACCCGAGTTATACCGTCCTGGGATTGCTTTTGTTCATCAAAAATTATTTGTATAATAAATAGTATTTTTTTTTCAATTTTTAGATTCTAAAATACACAATTAAATATTCATACACTCATATTTCTGCTGATTTAATATATTGCAGGTTTACTCCACCCGCAAATAAATAAATATTGGTTTGGTTATCATCAAGAACCCGAAAAAACATTAATTAGTATCTGTCAAATAAAATGTCTGCCAGGTCGAAAGATCGTATCTTAGGTCGATGTTGAAGAATTTTCATGTACAGTCGGCCGTAGAAGTAGCTTAACATTTTAGTACTTTGTAATAGTAACTGTTTCGACGGTTTCCTAGCAACATCTATGACAAATTCAAGAAATTAATGTGACAAGGTACTAAAATGTTAAGCTACTTCTGCGGCCGACTGTACCTATAGAATAGCAGTTCGAAAGATCGAATTGGTACAAGTCGAAGTTGAAGATTTTTCATGTAGCTACCTATAGAATAGAAGTGAGATCCAACTTTTATTACTGCCCTGATAAATATTTATGCGACAATTCATTATACTAGGTTGCTCGGGTACAAATATTAGTTTTTAGCATTTACTAATTGTATAACATAGAACGCAGAATCCCAAATAAACTTTATATCGCCAGAGGATATAACAACTTTACCGTATCCGACTTCCACGCCCTAATAAGGTGTTCCTACTCCTCACGTCACGGTCGTATTTTTTGAAGTATCCGCTTATGTTGCTTTGGAAAGAAAATGAACCCGTGCGTTGTTACAGCTTCGATGGAAGCTGTTAAGATAATGGGACGATATGTGTTACTGAAGTTATTTATGGCGGTCCTCTTATCTTCAGGTCCCCAAGATATGTGATGAGCCTGTAGGGAACAATCGATATAATTTACGGAGGATAAGTGAATATGATAATGTCAGAGTAATAATATATTAAATTCGGAAAAGGTAAAGGAAAGATTACGTAATTTTTAATTACTTAGTGAATAAGGAAACATTAATTAAGCTAATTTATTTATTTATTTATTTACTAACTCTTTATCGTAAACCTAAAAACTAGATTACAATGGGCGTACTTAATGCCCGATATGGCAATTAACTAATGACTAATTAATAACTTCAAATCAAGCTCGGTAATTTTGTACGACTTTAAAAAGCAAGAACCGACCACCAGTTCTTAGTTAATCAATAGAGTGCGCTGGCAGTTAAAGTCTATTTTTTCGAAGAATACTATTGAGTAAACAAACTTACGGAGTATTTTGTCGTCATTTCTATTTAAAATATGTCAGGTAAAAAATTTACGGCTTATTCTTTATTCTTTAATCATTGCAAACACATGTCACAATAGGACAAAATAAATACATAATTAGGTATACACACACCTATTATATATCTACTTTATATTATGCTTAAACGCTGCGAAGTCAAAAAAATATTAATGTTACTTTTTAGGTTAGGATTTGCCCTTACCAAATCTATACTACGAGTAATATATAAAGAGGAAAGATTTGATTTTTTGTTTGCATTGAATAGGCTTCGAAACTACTGAACCGATTTGAAAAATTATTTCACTGTTGGGAAGGTACACTATCCCCGAGTAACATAGGCTATATTATATTTTCATAAAAATTAGGGATCCTTAATAAAACTCCAATAATGTAACCGTGTAAAAAAATAAAAAAACCGAAGCAAAGCGAGGGCGGTTACTCGTAAGTAATAAAGAAATAATTGTGATACAACTAAATATTATCGCTCCAACTTTAGTCAAAAATAGGAATAATTACCTAGCTATGGTCTTAAAAACATCTTTTTTTACTTTGTGAATTCCTTAAAACCAACTGCCCTTACCTCACGTCACTGCTTAGGCTTAGACATAACACTTATTATAAGTACCTACTATTATTACTTCTGTAACATAACAAACAAAAATAACAACAACGTAGCCATATTAAGTGAAAAAATTATTATACTTCTTTATCATTGAATGCTTTAAACTTTCTGTTTACTACAAAAAAAACTAATATTTCAGTTAAAAGTAGTACCAAATTGGACTCGTCTAAAAAAATGGGGTATTGGTTTTTCCACTTGAATTTCGTGAAGGAGGTACTGTTTAGCTACTGAAACGTTTACACGCCCCTGGTTGAATTATAAACATGATTGTATGTCTCTACCTAAATTATTTCTCTTCTGTTAGCCTGTCAACCCCAAATTCCCAACATTTTCCGTCATAAAACCATATTTTCCTATCCTTAATATTTAATATACCAAAATTACACCCTTATTTCAAAAAGATGACCTCAGTAGACATAGTCTGACATTTATTTGGTCAGTATTTCAATAAAATCTTGGATATTTTGCGCGACGGTCCGTCCCGAGAAATCTTATTAGCTACTTATGCAAAATATGTATATGAAAGCTTCGAAAGGGAAAGATAATAATGAAAAAAGTAACGAGATCCTCAAAAGGAATTTTCTTGGAGTTGAGGCAATAAAACCTAAGGCGTAGGTATTACATAAATCATTGTCCTGCCTCTGCAATAAATGAAAAAGGGAATTCGGCATATTTGTGCCTGGCGCAAGTATCTAGCGTTTTTTGCAGATGCATTTATAAGCCTTATTTATTATACATATATTTTTATATTAAATTAATTTGTCGACTCTGTAGCCTAGTTGTTAGCGATTCTGTCTGCGAAGCAAGGGGTCCCGGGTTCGATTCCCGGCCGGGGCAGATATTTATGTGACAGATAAATATTTATACTCCGGTCATGGGTGTTATTGTGATGTGTTATATGATATATGTGTCTTTCATGCCACCCGCGACACAGGTAAAAACCTACTGCGGGGGTGTGTGTAAGCGTTTATTTATTTATTTATTTATTTATTTATTTATTTCCAATTCTTCAGAATAATAATATTTAATGAAGCCTGTCTGGCTAGCTGCCACTTCTTGCTTGAGTCAGTCGCCAAACAACCAAAACAAATAATATATTTTGTCTTTGATTAACTTACCCGGGACATACTAGCTAACGCTCCAACTAACGGTTACTTATATCGATCTTTAGTAAAAAATCACCATACAAATCCTGTACTAAGGAGCAATTTAAGTAACCGTTAGTGACTCTGAGTTGGGGCGTAAGTATCTCACGATTAGTATTTACATAACATACAAAAAACAAAAACATGTATTTTCTAATATATAAAATTCTCGTGTCACGCTTTTTTGAAGTTGAACTCCTCCGAAACGGCTCGACCGATTTTCGTGAATCTTTGCGTGCATCGTGGAGAATCGGACAACATCTATTTTTCATCCCCCTACCGCTAAAAAATTTTTGGCAGAATAACGTTTGCCCGGTCAGCTAGTAGAAATATAAAATATTCAGATCAGTAATTTGTATTTCGCAGGATGTATCCTTTGCCTGATGACTGGGGTGTTGAATCCTGTAGTTGGATAAAGTATTTCGTGATACGCACAATAAATCTTCAAAGTTATCAGATCGTTAACCCTCGTAGTTAAGTACAGAATCAGGGGCCAGGAGTTGGAAATGGGAATTCAATGACAATTTATCTGTTTTAGTTTAAAACCAATCTTCAACATCCACAATACATTAAGTATAGAACTAATTCACATTTTTTTCATTTAGGTTGTGATAATTCAGAGATTTTCATAATATTTCACTACGTCATCCAGAAGCTTAAGAACAATCAAAAGCTCAACCACACTTTTTGTATAAACCACACAAAGTTAATGTTTTGGTTGTCGATTCTTAAATGCTTGTACGGTTAGATACACACCAGTGCACAATCAAGACGTCTTATTTGTCATGTACATATAAGTGATTGAATCCTAGCAGCTAGCTAGGACCTAGCTTCTCACAACACAGGGAATCCTAGTGTGGGAGCTAGTGCACTGAAACTGTGTGTAATGATGGTTGCTGAATAAATCATTTTTCATTTTTTTTTCAAGTATACAGACTGAAATTATAGTAAAATAATATTATGTAATTAATATTATGTCTTCAATAATATTTATTATTTTCATTACTGCTATATTTAAATATAATAAATAATTTCATATTATAATTATAACAATTTGTAATATTTTATTTTTATTTTATTTTATTTTTATTTATTTGAGACAGTAACAGCCACTACAATACAATGATTACATACACATATTAGGCCAATAATAACTACCCATTATTGATCATTAATAATCGCTTCAACTCCTGCCTTGTACCGAGACTGCACAAACGAGGTCAATGGGCTATGGGCTAGGTAATTTGACATAAATCCGCGGAGAGCTATCGACACGCCTTCGGAATGTATTGCTCGGCACGAGTTCTCTTGGTAAATTTATTTTATGAGCCGTTCCGATATTATTTCCGTTTTTCTGTCGCACTCGTTTATTTTTAATTTCTTTGTAAACCCAGTTGGAGTTACTTTTAGATCAGCTTTGTGCTGTAAATATATGAAATAATAAATTCATTATTAAAAGATTATCAAATCTTTTTTTTTCAGTAAATCTAATTACTAGCTTAAACTATTCCACTCCATAGTCATTAGTTTAAAATAGTAAAATTTTTCGTCTCATCTATCAATGTTATCCTTCACTACGTCACTTGTATCGAATTATCAACTTTTATTTCTTGTATGTGGTTAAAATGTATCGTGTAATATTAATTAATCTCTGAAACAGATGTTTCTAAACATAGAGAGAAGTGCTAAAAAATCTGCATGCTACCACATAACAATATCTGCTAAATTGATTCGAATTGTACCTAAACCGAAATTGATAAAATTTTATTTTCAATAATTATTTAATTAAAGCCACGGACGTAAAAAAAGACGGACGTAATCCCAAGAACAAATTCAGTGAAGCACCCATAGGAATACCAACTCTGTATTCGTACAAGTACACACACCCACACATTGACACCATACGGCTACGACATTGACACCATCGCGAATCAAAAATTACAAAATTACGCACACATGGTAAGCGAGCTGTCAGCTGTCAGCTTCACTCTCGATTAGACAAGGTTACGTCCGTTCTTTTTTTATGTACGTGATTACAGCATACCAAATTGTGCCTATGGAGTTTCAACATTTTTGTATGGAACCTGTCATACCTGCAAGTCCACCATTTTGAAAAAAACCTCGTTTCGGCGGCCAGTGATAAAACATAATTATGTCAATCGACGGAGTACGTGATTACAATCAAAAAGTATCCAGTGATGAAATGTCGTAAGTGATATACTTTCAGAGATATTTCAGTTAGTAGTAAGTAGTTAGTAGTAGTCTCTCTGTAGAGAGATACTACATTATTCATTGCTACTGCTTTCCTGCATTACTTACTATATTACAAGAAGAAAAGAAAATAATTCAGTCAAGTCTACTTATAATATTTTCATGTCTAATTTCTTACCAGACCTTTTTACCTTTGCGTCAACAAATTTAATTCTAAAAGTCAAAAAGGTCCCTGAAAGGGATCACTGAACTTAACGTATTTTTTACAGTGCTACTTCGTAAAAGAAATAGAGTTATAAATGTAATAGACATGATTTTAACATTTTGTTTAATTTTTTTGCCTTGTTAATGACCCTGCGTGCAAATAATAGGATGAATTGGAATGACTGATAATAACATTGTTTGTTATGAGTTTCAGTTTCTCGTCCTAACATGCGTACGAAAGTAATCATCTTTGGGGGTTACGGGTAATCCAGTAAAAAACATTTTGTTCTTAATTGTTAATTTTTGTTAACTTTTTTTTTAATAGAGTGTAAGGAAAGCAAAAACACTTCAGTAATTTATGGTTTACGAAGGCAATAATGTTTCATAATCATTATTCAGAATTTAAGCACGTCAGATATGAATTCATTAATTTAAAAAAACAAGAAAGCGAGGAAGCAAGGTAAGGAAACTTATACACCAATCCAATCACTCACACAATCATCAACCATCATCTAATACACAAGTTCATCACAATATTCTCCAAGATGTGTTTCTTTACTTCGCTGAGACTATAATGCAAATTGCAAAAAAAAAAATAAGAGTAAAAAAAATAATAATAAGAGTAGAGTAACCACGCCATGTCTATTCCTTGAATACTCATTGCCGCGTCTGAAAACTTAAAATTGTATTGTAAATTATAATGTACTTAACTGAACAAAGAGATTGTTATACAAATCACACTCATTAAAGAAGTGTTGAAGTTAGTTCAGATTTAATTATATAAAAGTAGTGTAATTTACTAGAAAATGAATGAAATATTATACTTGCTAGAAACTATACGTAAAGTACCGCCACGTGTTACTTAATAACTCTTTTTTAGGGTTCCGTAGCCAAATGGCAAAAAACGGAACCCTTATAGATTCGTCATGTCTGTCTGTCTGTCTGTCTGTCTGTCTGTCTGTCCGTCCGTATGTCACAGCCACTTTTTTCCGAAACTATAAGGACTAAACTGTTGAAACTTGGTAAGTAGATGTATTCTATGAACCGCATTAAGATTTTCACACAAGAATAGAAAAAAAGCGATAAATTTTGGGGGTTCCCCATACTTAGAACTGAAACTCAAAATTTTTTTTCATCAAACTCATACGTGTGGGGTATCTATGGATAGGTCTTCAAAAATGATATTGAGGTTTCTAATATCATTTTTTTCTAAACTGAATAGTTTGCGCGAGAGACACTTCCAAAGTGGTAAAATGTGTGTCCCCCCCCCCCTGTAACTTCTAAAATAAGAGAATGATAAAACTAAAAAAAAATATATGATGTACATTACCATGCAAACTTCCATTGAAAATTGGTTTGAACGAGATCTAGTAAGCAGTTTTTTTTTAATACGACATAAATCGTAAACCGCAATTTACCTTTCATTCAATCAACTCAAATACTAACCTAGCTACCTAACCTGTAGACTCAAATACAACAAACTACAAGAACTTTTATATTATGTTACTTTCTGCTACGGAACCCTTCATGGGCGAGTCCGACTCGCACTTGGCCGCTTTTTTATTAAAACCAGTCAATAAAAAGTATGATAAATAAGGCCTACGTGCCTTATTACATTAATTAATAAAACGATCTCAAGATTCCGTTTAGACATGCTAAAATATATCAAAATGTATGCAAAATATATATTATGAGATCTAACAGCCAGCCTCTCGGTTTTCTACAGGGCAAATTTCAGACAGTGTGCACAGGAATGGTTTAAGATAATTCCCCCATCTCCATTTCTCCATCGAACGACACGACGCACGGCGGGTATCCATCCTTTTGTCGTGAACATCCCGCCGGTACGGACGACGCGGTTTGCTTCGTCATTTGTTATACGCACGTTATCTGTTATCTATATCGCAGTCTTGAGCCGAGATCGGTTCATTAATACGGAACTTTAGCAACAGCGGGCGGTAGTTTGATGACCGTAGTGGAGAAGAATTCTTAAGCACTTTCATGCTAGTACTCGTAGAGATTAACAGCTAAGCTCGATATCATTATATGACAGTCGTTAAGCCATGTTAGAGGCCATCAGCCATAGATTTAGAACTAGTAGATTCTCCCATACATTTGACAGAGCGAGATCGCCATTAACAAAATCTACGTGAAAGACACAAAAATATTATTTTTTGTCCCCGTCACCGTGGTCGATTACATTATACATATATGTATAATTATTGTTTGTCACAAGTGCAAACAATGGTGACTTATGACAAACAATCAACAGTGAGTTGGCTATTTGGAGATTTTAAAGTTTCAGTTTGTTTTTTAAGCAGAAATCGTAGTAAATTTAAGTTTAATATAGGTTACGGTTATGGTAACATACGTTTAAGTACAATTGTGGGTAAGCAGTATTCTGGGCTGTTTGTTAAATTTTGTAACATTTCTTTCAAAATAACCTCAAAGAAACGTAAATTCCCTGTCACATGTGCGGGCACGCCGTGGCTGAATCTATAGGTAAGTAATACATTTATATGCCTTCAGCGGACATAAAAACTTCCATCTTGACGTTTGACCCCTTACCCAATCCGCACCGGAAGTGGGATAATACGTTGAAGCCATGATGAGAATAGCCCCTTAAACCACAAAAAGTAATAAAAACCCAATCAAAAAACATTAAATTCGATATTGGTTTATATAGCAATCAAACTTATCAAACGAACCATAAACGTTGCTTCGCTTCTCCCAATAAAAGAAGTTTCGTTACAGATAAAGTTGGCGAGAAACAAAAGTTATGATACGAGGCAAAGTTGTAAAACTTTCGAGGTTAGATGCAACTGTGTAGTTCTTGACATAGATTACCTCCAATAGATACCGCATACAAGGCAACTGACGCGCGCCAACACATACGTGCATTTGCAAGTCGACGACAATAGTGTCGACCAATACTGACCCGTCAAGTCCAAGTATGAATAAGAAATAGCCAATCACAGCGCATTGTTTTGTTCCCCGCAACCCGCGCCTTCCGCCAAATTTTGTGAGTTCAAACTCTAGGAAAATTTCACTTATGCGGTATCTATTGGGGGTAATTTATGAGTTCTTGACTATGCCATGGAGAACTATTTTTTGCTTTTTTTGTTTTGAGTGTGATAACATAGAGTTAATTTATTCATTAAACTATGATCATCATCTTTCAATGTATCACTTCAATTGTCAAGTTTTCTTTTTCAGTGTGAGGAATACTTAAATATCAGTTCACAAATAAAAACTTTTTGCCAATTTAAAAATTTGGTAATTTAATCGACGCCTTAACATAAATTAAAAATGTATAGAAAAGATCGGCCAACAAAATTGCTAACCTTTTTAGTATTTTATCCATAAATCATAATAAAAAAGGTTTTATCCAAAATAATTGGATTCCGAGGCCTAAACCTAACGATATTCCTTATAAATATCAAAGATTAAAACTATCATATTAATGTATATTGATATTGATGCTGCTATAAGTATTCCTCGTATAAACATTTTTATTCTTTCCATTAAAATATATTGATGAAACATAATATTCTTATCTTTTCGAAGTCGATTAAGTCAAACGAAAATATTTCTCTTTCATTGGAATAAATTGAAACATTCGAATCCGATTTTATACGAAAATTTTACTACCGAAATTCCTCGCATTGAGGTTGCGGTTTCGCCTCTGTGACGCAATCCTCGTGGTTAGCGCAGATTATGTACATTAATATCTATTAAAAGTTTATTTTGTACACGAATTTTGAACTGAGGCCCTGTAACAAAAATTTAATAGCAAATATACACCTAGCGCTCATAGCCCGGCGGCTTGCGTCGATCCTATGCGATCGACAAAGTTAAGCAACAGCGGGCGCGGTCGGTAGTTGGATGGGTGACCGCTAGTGGCAAAAATTTCTTGAGCGTTTCCGTGCTTCGGAGGGCACGTAAAGCCGTCGGTCCCGGTTGTTATCATTAGATAACAGTGGTTAAGCCATGTCGGAGGCCCTCGGGCGGTTTGAAAACTTCCGACACTCGGGTTGGCCACTAAACCCTCCACCAATCCGCACTAGAGCAGCGTGGTGGAGTATGCTCTAGGCCTCCTCAAGAGGAGAGACCCGTACCCAGTAGTGGGCCATTAATGGGTTGAAGCCATACATCTAGCACTAACCCTCATGTTTCTTCATCGCCGTTGGTTGATTGGAAGAAAATGTTATGTTAGCATTAAACTCGTCTTTTATCTGTTTTAGGTGATTCCATTCCTTCATTCATTCATTCATATGATCAACTAACTGGTCAGTCACTACGTTACTAGACACATCACTACGATTTTTTATTTTTCTTCTAATAATAACTTTCATATAACAATACTCATTATACTAAAATCATTCTCAAAAGATCGCATTGCAGATAGGTATACCCACACGATAAAAATTCAAATTCGCGTAGTAAAATGTGCTGTTACTTTCACATAAGAAACGGCTTTAATCCACATAAATGTAGATAACCTCGGACATTTATGACGACAATTTACGAAGCGAGTGTTAATTAATCCGTGAGATAACTGAACTGCCAGTTCAGAGATGAAAACATAACTAAAAAACAATGTCGCCTCATTTCAGATTCCTGTCGCGTAAAATAAACTAGAAAGATTCGTTGGCTGTGGGAATCTGCTTGACAGTACACTTGGGGCCGAACGTATTATACCATTATCTGTTCTGTCATGATGTTTGGTGGCAACCATAGATTTAGAACCAGTAGATTCTCCCATACATTTGACAGAGCGAGATCGCCAGTTACAAAATCTACGTGAAAGACAGAGACAAAAATATTATTTTTGTCCCCGTCACCGTGGCCGATTACATTATACATAATATAATTGTATATTGTTTGTCACAAATGCAAACAATGGTGAGTTGCGACAAACAATTAAGAGTGAGTTGTCTATTTGGAGATTTAAAGTTTCAGTTAGTTTGTTAAGCAGAAAAGCGTAGTAAGTTTATTTATAATTATAACTTTAATTACGATGGCGGTTAGCAGTATTCTGGGCTGTTTGTTAAATTTTGTTATATTTCTTTTAAAATAACCTTAAAGAAACGTAAATTCTCTGTCTCATGTGCAGCCACGCTGTGGCTGAATTTATGATGGCAACGCATCAGTGTGATACTCGAGGTGTTATTGGTACATGGACGACGAAAACCACTTATCATCAGGTGGCTCATTGTTTATCGGCATTAAAAAAAATTACATGACATATTAATGTAACATATAAATCTTGTTTTCGAGTCTTGCTACGTACCCCAGACAGAAAATCACGCAAGTCCAAAAAACTGAATCTGGTCTGATATGTTGATTTTCAGAAATAAATTGGATAAAAATCCCACCAACCTGCATTAGGCCAGCGTGATAATATATGGCTTGGATCTCTCTCACCTTAATCTGTTTGTCCGTTGCCTTTGCCTTGACTAGTGCCTTTGCCCAATAGTGGGACATTATTAGCCTAATGATAAAAAAAAATCAATAAGGTACAGCCAAAAAAATTGGTATTATTAAAATTGGTATTTTTAATGCACTGCAGTACTCGAAATTAAACGCTCACGAGATTTACGGTTTGAGTTTAATGTACGTGGAAATTTGCAACGAAACCTTCGTTTTATGATGATGTTTACGAAATTATACCATTGCATTTACAATACATATGTTCAATTTACTGCCGGTCGACTTATTTATTTATACTGGTCGAAGAATTTAAGCTATAAACAATAACTGCTAACAGTCAGGAAAACTAAGTAATATAAGAACGAAGTTTTTTTGTGAATAGCGTACAAAACTAAGCAGACGAGTATTTTGGAAGAAATTAGTGTTCACCATCCCCCATGGACTTACGACCTAAGGCATAAAAGAGAAAAGAATGAAAGAAGGAACTTACTCTCAATCCCCCAGCTGGAACACGACGAGTCGCTTGGCGGCTGACTCAAACAAAAAGCTATCTATAGGCGGAACCAACAGAAAAAATGGTAATGGTAATAAACTATTAAAATCTATGTTACCAATATAATCCCTCCAAGGAACCCTACCACTAGCGGCCGGATTTAGTCGCTTCTTCCGACACCCATCCGGCGTGGGATTGTTGCTAGTATCCTTAGCCGCCCCAATAACTTATAAACATAACTTATAAATATATGTAAATAAATTTTCATCGGAGAATCTGATAAGCCTGAGTTAAGGTTTTTTATCGTTTTGCGGTGAAGAAATTAAGACATAAATCCAAAAGTGTATTAAGAACATGATCTTAATTAAGATCTAAATTTAATTTGCTTGATGAGCGTTTTCTTAAGATGTACTCCTAGGTACGATTCGAGACCGCGACCAGATTCTTAATATTGAAGTAGAGGGTGTATTCTGGATAATTTGCAAAATGTCCTTTGTCTGCTACTAATAAAATATCTTGGACATAATGTGCAAAATTTAACTTAGTAGCAAATTTTTAAGTTATTAAAATTTTGACATTTAAATTATTATCAAATAAATGAGCATCAATTAAAATGTCTGTGCCACATTTCATCGCCATCACAATTATTTAAAAAGGTAGCCATTTTTAATTTCAATTTCTTGATAGTATATTAATAAACTAACTATAATAAACTAGTGATGAAGCTACATTACCCATCATAATCTACGGGAAATATGATCTTAATCACAAAATTGTAACTACACTGTTTAAAACTTAAAAAAAAAACTGTTTAAAAAAAAGTTACAAATATTCACTTAAAACTTCTTTAGCAGTGATAGCGTTATTGTCTGAATGTTGATCTCCCATACAGGCTATAACCGCTTTCCAAATCCCAATCTATTTCGTTAGTATCAAATAAATTGATAACAAAATTATTACAGCACAGATTTTTCTATTATCGGATATTAAAAGAATGTTGGCTCTAATTTAAAGTAACGTTTCTTAAAATGTTCAAAATTTGGAAATTGTCCAGAATAAGCCTTCCAGATAAAAAGTTTGAGGGTGGCACTTCAAGAACTTGGGCAGTAAATCGCAAGCCAAGTTTTTATTAAAAAATCGGTCAAGTGTGAGCTGGGAAGGAAATGGATTTTCCATTTAAAGTAACTTCTACAATTTTAATGCTTAGTGTAGCTAGAGTTATATTACGACATTGAGAGGTGTTCCTAACTCCTTCTTGCTGCAGGAAGCACTTTTAGTTCCAATTAAATCTTCTGTTTTTATTTGAGAGATAGCTTTGAGAAGATAAATTAGGTACAAAAGAATTACATCAGGAATTTTACACGTCGTTTACACACAGTTATTTATTTATTTATTTAAACTTCTGAACCTTATTACAATGTAAGAGGTACAAAGGTGGACTTAATGCTAAAAGCATTCTCTACCAGTCAACCTTCGGAAAGTAATGTTCGGTTTACATGTATTAAGTAGTTAAGTAATTAACTAAATTTTAAGTAAATTAATACGTGTAAACGGACAATTTAGTAGTTAAAATTTAGTACCCAAGTAAAGAAGTAATTTAGAAATTTTTCTATTTTCTGTTAAGTAGGTGGGTGGGGCTTATCACTTCACACGTTTGGACAGGCACTTTTTAGTTAAAATTTTGTAAAATGCTTAAGTAATTAAGTAGAGTTGTATAAAATAAAAAGCTTAAATTATTACGTGTAGACGCGCACTAAAAATTATTCACTTAAAATTTATGTAGTTATCTACATAACTACTTAATTAAAACGTCTAAACCGGATTTAAGAGAAACATCAATGGCGGTATTGTTACAGTGTAATCGGTATTGAAAACAGAACGAATAAACACTAGGATGTATCACATACCTACTCCTTTTGCATATTTAATAATTTTGTAACAAAAATAGATTTCCCGCATCCACTGGGACCGGCGACTATTGCAGTAAATGGCTCTATCGTCCATGGTAAAAAGATAGAAACTATACACATGGTAGAAAGATAGACAGGTCTAGGTAACTAATTCTTCTTGGCCCTTCAACTACAACCTACGTAAACATTAAAATATTTGAGGATTTTGGCTAGAGGACTGGAATTAAATTGACGTGGAACAAGGCCACAGATTTCCAAGAAATACCTGGTACCATAGCTCGTCTGTAATGTTGCTTGTTCTATTTAATTAAACAATGTAACGAAATCCAAGCAGTTTAAATAAACACAGATAGTAATATTATCACAAAACAAACAACCATTTTTTTGTGAATATTTCCGCCTCTCAATCAATAGTATTTTACGTTGCACTATAATACGAGATTGTTGAAAATTATTTCCCGCCAGCAAAAACCTCAGTTGCAGTGTTTAACTGTTTACATCAAAGGGTGATTCATTGTAACAGAGTATAAATGGCTCATTCAATCATTGAACTAGTATTACTAGCGTATAGAACAGACACCGCGAACATTGGGTTCGGGGGTGTGCATTGCAGCCGGCCGGCTGCATTTCATTCTGTCACTCGGCTGTCACTCGGGTGCGCTCATGGCGGCCGCATGCCAAAATTGTTTATGAAAAAACTGAAAAAATGTCGTCGTGCATAATAAGAACGTATCACAATTGCACGACAAAAAACAAAAAAAATAATGGTATCACTTTATCATCGGTAAGAAAACAAAATATTAAGTTAAATCAACTAAAACGAATTTAAATAAATTATTGTGCAATGTTCCCGCCATTTTGAATGAAAAAATCATAAGGAGCGTTTGAACTTGGCAAGCCACTAGCGTGTTAATGGAATATATAAACTTGCTTAGGTTGCCGTCTTGGTTCGGCAAGTGTCATATACAAAGTTACTCTATGGCAAGTGTGCAAACGAGGCTTCTAATTTGAAAAGAGAACGGAGGGCAAGCCGGCGGTGGAACACACATTTTGTTTGAGATGTCTCCTCTATGTATGTATCTCAATGCATTCAATTCATATTTATTTATGAATTAGGTCTGAATTAAAACATAAGTCTGTTAAGAATTGAGATCATTAAATGTAATACCAAATGTCAAAGGCTCTGATTTACTCCTAGTGGAATTAGAGTGCACAAAATTAGTCAGTCTTACTTTAATTAATTAAAAAGAATCCAAACTGTATATTTCATTATAATCTTTCACTGCATGCCTTTTATTCTGAGTGAATAATAGAGACACTTTTTGATATCTACATACATTGTTGCAAAAAAATCAATCTACCCATCTGGATATTTTCTGAATATTACACAATGCATTGCATAAACATAAAGACAAAGCAGTTTTAGTTTGAGATGTTTTTGAAGCTCGTAATCATTTCCAAATTTTTTCGGTAACCCAACTTCTTCGTGTTACTAAAAATAAACTAGTTTTACAAGCCAACATATTATTCATGAGGGCAAAATAATTGAAATTTCCTTTTGTGTAGTTTATAAACTTTTAAATGAAACAAGTGATTAATAATAACAAATAAAGTCATGCAACGAACGCATAGCATGGACAACGCGCATTACTTACTTTATTTATTAGCAGTCGTCACAGACGTCACAGTAGCGACATCTATGTCGGAAACGTTGAACTAACCAAAATTTAGAACTTAAATTTTCCGTAAGGTGGCATTAGTGGCTAAGTAAATTTGAATAAGGGGCGTATTTTAAAATAAATTATATTTGATATATTAATGGAGAGTCCATTATCCCTATTTAAGTCCAAGCAATCCTCTCATTGTATTGGATCCTGTATAAGTACACCAGTCAGGGTTTCACCCAGTTTCAACAGAACTAAGGGTGAGATCTATAAACCCTACTAAGGCTTTGCTTTCCTACTCCTAAGTTACACTTTTCTTTTCCATGACTTTAGCTTTATATGTCTTTAGCTATCTGGATGACTAACCCTCCTTCCAGAATAAACCATAAAACGTTTAACGTGTTTCAGTTATATTTACCTACATTTACCTACTCTGCCTATGTATCAAGCAAACTATATTTTCCTTTTTTGACTGATGTCGACCTGCCTTAAGTCTTTGGTGCTCTGAATATTAGGTAATCGTTTGTTATTTATTTACATAGAATATTACAAACTGGTAAAGAAAGACTAAAACAGATCATCATCATTCTCATTCCATTATCATAAGCCGTAGGTAGGTACTTCTAAATAATCTTAAATTAAAATTTGGAAAACCCCCAACAGCTTTATTTGCACTAAACATAGCTATAAAGAACACTCTTGATTAAGTCACTTTTAAAATAAAATAAAAACGCCTTTTGGTCGACGTTTTATTTAACCTTTCAAAGGCGCTTCTCTAAAAGGTTCACTAATATCAAAATCCGGATAAAAGTCTAAAAGTCCGGTTAAATCCGGGCAGTTGGCAACCCTAGTGAAATCTGACCGTAGTCTAGTTATATGAATACGGGTAAATAGTTCGCATGCCGGGTTTATGACGTGAAGTCGTTCTAAACAAAATTTTAGTTCCCATACGACGCATTCTTTCTTAATACCTATTCTTCGTTAGGCACTCACATCACTGGACTCAAGATGAATATTTCTCTAGAAAAGTTAAAAAAAGTATAATTCTGGTTAATTTTTAATTAAACAGATAATTACCGTCATAAAAATATTAAATCTTCACTGTTTACTATTGTTTTCAGCCATAAAAAAGTATGGTTATCTTTCCTAGATTCCCTTATCAAAATGAACCTATTAGGTACTCAGTACTCACTAAAACAATAAAAGTCGATACATACGTAACGTGGACGGGACGGAGACGGGGACGGGACGTGAAGTTTTGGAAACATCGTTTCATAGAAAATGTTAACGATAGCGAATACGCCACGGGGGCACGGACGGGGCGGGAACGGCGCACGCACGTATATTTTTCCCCGTCCACTTCCCGTCCCCGTCCCGTCCACGTTACGTATGCAGCGACCAGAGTTCTATCGAATGCTTCAATAATTCTGATGTAATTGATGACTTGTGTTCTTTTCTTTGTATAATGTCCATAGAACACATGACAGGAAATTCTAGTGTGTGTAATTATTTATTTTATATACTTATTTAATTTACTAATTGTGATTTATTTTATATTTTAATGCAGAAATTTAAATTTTTACTATTTTCATAATTTTAATAATGCTTTGAATTTATAATTTTTACTGTGAATTTATATTGTTGCTGCATATATTCAGATGTTAACTTATAATTTATACCACCACTTTTATTGTTCAATTAATTTTTATTACGATTTGTTGACGTTGACTCCTAATTTTATTGTGCAAGAAGTCTTCGCCTATAAGGTGGCACTTGACAAGCTAGCTACATAAATGATTATATGTATTGGTGTTCACTATTTTGGCATTCATTTAAATAAATAAATAAATCTATTTTTAACCGACTTCAAAAAAAGGAGGAGGTTCTCAATTCGACTGTATTTTTTTTATGTTTGTTACCTTAGAACCTTCGACTGGGTGAACCGATTTTGATGATTCTTTTTTAATCGAAAGCTGGTGCTTGTCATGTGATCCCACATACATTTTAACGAGATCTGACAAGTAGTTTTTGAGTAATTTTGAAGTCGGTTATTTTTTTTTAGTAAAATTTAGATTATCCTACTACCTTATTCCCCTATCTTATCTTTGTACTTAAGTACCAAGTGAAAACTTACCTAATTCCAAAGTAAATGGTCTCGGACGCCGGAACAGTGATGCGGGTGAAGCAAACTTTAGGAAGCCTAACAAATACTTAAGCCTTTCTCTGTTCTACTGAAGAGATTCCAGATAATTGCATTATTAGATAATAGCGACATCGCGGCATCAAAACCATAGAAGTTACTGGAAATTTACTGTGTCACGGTAACTTTGAACACTTGGCTTAGACCGATCTAATGTAAATTTTATGTAATCTAATTATGTTTTAAGGTTTTAACATTTTAAGCTTTAGTGGGTTGTAGGTACCTGTCTATGGTTTGAAGGTTTTAGTGCAGTGGTTATCAACTTTTTTTTCCACACGGGACTCAAACACGTGTTAGTCATGTTGTCGCGGGCCGCAAAACAAAGAAATAAAAAAATTGGTATTAATTTCTTATAAAATAAAGTAATCCCAGATCCCCAGCATGGGCCAACTACAAAAGCCTGGCGGGCCGCACGTTGAGTATAGCTGGTTTAGAGGCTATTATATCATTTATATCTCAATCCTGGATATATTTAGATACTTGTACTACATACGAGTAGTTCATTTAACACGAAAATACCGATAACACCAATACTTGGTGGTTTAAACCTTGATTAACAAAAGCTTAGCACTGACTTCACTTAGGTATTTCATTACGTAGAGAATTTAATTGAATTAATAAAAGTATATTTCTGTTTCTCTTTAAGATAAATAAATAAATAAACGCTGACACACTCTACCCCCGCAGTAGATTTTTACCTGTGTCGCGGGTGGCATGGACGACACATGTAACACATCACAATAACACCCATGACCCGAGTACAAATATTTATCTATCACATAAATATCCGCCCCGGCCGGGAATCGAACCCGGGACCCTCGCTTCGTGTGATAAATTTAAATCTTCTTTATTTCTGTGTTGGCATTCCAATAGTTGACTTTAAGCCGCTTACTCTCCTTCCCCACAACCTTAATACCATTAAATATTTAAACCCCTACCAAACGTGATTCTAGCGTAGGTACCTCTGTAAGCAGATCAGCTTGGCTACAAACTATATTATGCAAGAAGACGCAGCAAATGCAATTCAGCCGTATGTAATAAATAATACGAAGTGGTAAGGAACTAAGGGTAGAATGTATAAAGCGTACTAAGACTTTGCTCAAACCCAAAATTATCCGGATAAAAATAATGGCCCTAAATCAACCTTTACCTTAGCCATTTTATGTGACATTTTAATTTTGCCTTATTGACAAATAGGTATCCGAAAAATTCATAAATCAACCTTAACGTATTATATGACCTTTTATTTTTTCGTTTTAACAGTGTCACTCATCTCCTGTACAGTCACGAGCATAAATATATTACTATGGGCGCGTCAGCAATAATATCTACCCCAAGATGCGTTCAATAATATCTGTCTGCACGGACGCAGCAAAAATATCTGATATTCATAGACAGCATATTAAAGTGACGACAAAATTATCTGATAAAAAAAGTACATCAAATAATTGTGACAACCGGCCAAAGCAAAAATATGTGACGACATTAGTCACAAAATAATGTGATCACTCTTAGAGTGCAAATATATTTTTGCTGTTCACTAATTCTATGTTTCTTTAAGAATTTACATTTATTCTTCTATCATAGATAAATGTATGACGTTCTAAAGCAAAAATATGTGACGACATTAGTTACAATATAATGTGATCACTCTTGGAGTACAAATATAAATGTTTGCCGTTTACTAATTCTACGTTTCTGTAAGCATTTACATTTATTCTTCAATCATAGATAAATGTATGACGTTCTAAAGCAAAAATATGTGACGACATTAGTTACAATATAATGTGATCACTCTTGGAGTACAAATAAATGTTTGCCATTTACTAATTCTACGTTTCTGTAAGCATTTACATTGTTTCATATGCATTAATATATGACGTTCAATAGTTGGCAAAAATATCTGACGTAAATCTTTTATTATTTTTATACATTTGCCCGACTGCGCGACGCAAGGGAGGGTAATGTGTTTATCAGTCTATGTATGTATGTATGTTCGTATGTGGCGTTATAGAGATCAAACGGCTTGACCGATTTTGATGTATCTTATATCAATCGATACGCCTTAACCTTGCGAGTGTCATTAAAGACATGACAATAATCAAAAACCACAGGGACAACCAGACACCTATTGTCTAAATGAAAAAAAAATTTGACGACCTACGTCAAGTGAGGTATCGCTTAATAGGTATTCAAAAATTATTTTTAGGTTCGTTTCATCATTTTTAATTTTAAGTGACAGCTTAGGATATGTAACGATTTAAAATTGGTTAAACAACCGTTCTCGTTAATTTACTAACTCCCTGAAATAACAACATTGCGAATTTTACCGTCTTATAATCCTAATATGATAATAATAAGAAGTCAATGAATCCTAACTAAAAAGTGTAAAAAAAATAGTTAAAAAAAAAAAAACAAAAAACCCGACAGCGTAAAAAAACTAACTGTCCCGACTGCCTATGTATGGTCCTTCTAAACCCATCAAAAAATCTCATATGTTTTTTTTATCTTTCTTTTATTGCATATCCTCTACTAGTACACTACTCTATGTTCTTGTTACATTTTCCTAAAATACTTTTATTTGCGGTCAGACATTGCATTAGGAAGCTGCGACGGTTTGGCAACGTCGCTAATTTGGAAGCGTAGCGAGCTGGCGACGTCGCCAGTAAAATGTACAGGTGCATCTCACTCACTCAGTGTCCAAACCGGCTGCCAAGACGGACGCGCACGCGTGTTTTTTTACAAAACTATTTTATTTATTATTCTTATGCCGGTCACTCACATTCGCGCGAATACGCGAACCCACAAGTGTGGGACGACCTTCGCGAATGATTATGCGAAGTTTTCGAGGCATTCGGGGTTTTCCAAGCTGTGTCGGTTTTTTGTCGCACATCAAAGCGCGCGAACCTCGAACCTTCGTGTAGTCTCCCACACATTCGGACGTGCGACCAGTTGCGCACACGACTAAAAAGCTGACGTATGTCTTAATTTTTCGTGATTCGTGGCGTCTAATCGTACTACCATTTATTTTATGTATTGAAAATGGATTTGAATGACAACAACATATTAACAACAGCAAGATTGAACATTCGTGAACAAAGTGTAGGAGGAAGCGGAAATGGGGAGTATACAACTCATATGCGAACCCATTTGCCTGACCGCCCTTCACATATGTGCAAACATTCGTAAAAATGTCATACATTTGCGCGTATGTGAGTGACCGGGGTTATGTTTTTCACTTAACACGGTTCCATTTTTCAATAATGAGTTTCGATACAGAAAGGTTTATTGCAGAAATACAAAATCGTCCATGTTTATGGGATACCGCAAGAACTGATTATTCCGACCGCAATTTAAAAATAAGATTTTGGGACGAAATAGTCAATTTATTTAAATAATTTAAAAAATATATGAGATCTGAGAAAACTGACTGACAGAGGGTAATCTGCTCTTTTGGCTACCTTCGAACGCCAAAGGTAGCCGTGGCAACTACGCCGGCGACGTCGCCATGGCGTCCCGGTGAGGTAGGGCTCTGCTACTTCTCTTCAGTCAGTTCGATTATGATGTCAGGAGTGGACGTAGCCAGTCTCCACTCAGGGAGCCGTTATGTGGTTACGCTTCCAAATTGGCTACATTGCCACACCGTCGCCAAGTGAGGTAGCCGCCATGCATTTCAATATAAACTGTTTGGATACGTTGCCGGCGACATCGCCTTGGCGTCCCGGTGAGGCACAGCACTTATTCTCACAATATGTAACACCGCGGTGAGTTTTCCCAACTATTGAACGTCATAATATATTTATCTATATGATTGAGGAATCAATGCAAATGCTTACAGAATTAGTAAACGGCAAACATATATTTGCACTAAAAGAGTGATCACATTAATTTGTAACTAATGTCGTCACATATTTTTGCTTTGGGGGTTGTCACAATTATTTGATGTACTTTTTTCGTCAGATAATTTTGTTGTCACTTTATTATGCTGTCTATGAATATCAGATATTTTTGCTGCGTCCGTGCAGACAGATATTATTGAACGCATCTTGGGGTAGATATTATTGCTGACGTGTCCATAGTAATATATTTATGCTCGTGACTGTACATTTAACATTTGTCTGAGCAAAGTCAAAGTCTAACGATAAGCACGGTTTTTAGATGTTCCCTAAGGATACTCTTATGAATTACGATGCAAGCTGACTTCCTCAAACTCATGTTACCAAAGTACATAGGTACCTACTATATTTATTAGATCTTTGGTAGTTGTAGTTCAATTGCCGCTTGGTTTACGTTTCTCAAGTACTTAAAACATGTAGAATGTTAGGTAGGTACATTTATTACAATGATCTACATGTTTTACTAATTTATTTTATTTATTTATTTAACAATTCTTGTACACAAACAGAGTATAATAATATAACACATAGTAAAAGAAACTTTGTACAAAGGTATTGCTTATTTCTATCAGAAATCTCTTCCAGCAGACCTAGGAATGAAAAGGTGATGTAAAACCTGATTAGCGTGCACATTGTAGGACATAATTTACATAACTTACATGGAAATCTGTTACAGTTTTACATGTAATACCCGGATAAACCGAGACAAACAGACAGACAGTCAGTCAAAAACTAAAGAAATGTTATTTAAGTTCCCCCTAAATTTTTTTTTTGTAAAATATTGAATGTTCAGAAAAAATGCCCTTTCTTATTATAGGTACATATATAATATGCGTAACAGCTTTAACCTACGTGTTCATTTCACACTTCAACAACAAAATGTGGTGAATTTTGCAATAAAAATATCGTTTAACTATTGAGCATAAAAATTGGGAGTGCATGTCAATTATTAATTTATATTATGGTAATGATATATAGCGCGTGGTGGTGTAGCGGAGGCGCATGAGCAATAAAGTTAACACGAAATTAAGAGTTAATAGTTTATTGCACAAAGCACAACGAAACAGAAAAGTACAGATAAAACTACACAAGGAAACGCGCAAGAAGTCCATAAAAACAAGAAGGAGAGAACAGAGTGATAGGATAGAACAGGCACAAGTAATAGTCTTAACACAGAACGGAATACAGCAGTTAGGGCATAGCGTAAGCACTAGGTAAGCGCGGGGTAGTCAAGCGATCGAGCGACACGTATGAGCGCGGTGCGTGTGGAAGGCTGACTGGCGCGTCCGCCGACGAACTGGCGGCGCGCGCGCGCTCCCCGTGAAGCGGGGCGCGGTGCGGGAGACGAGGCGCCCGCGACCGGTTCAGCGAGCCGCTGGCCACGGCTGGTGATATGGCGCGCGTAGACACCAGAGCGCACCAGGTTCGATTCCGTGGCGTGGTGTCAGTGTAAATGTGTGTATGTGACTGTGTGTGGGTGTATGTAGGATGTATGTGTAGTGTATAGGTGATATATACGATAAACATAATGTACTAAATAAGTGTGAGTGTGTGTGTACGTGTGAGATATATAATAAACTACATATACATAGAATGTGGGACGGAGGTGCCCACATCACTCCCCCCCAGAGACCGGGTCTACGGTCGATAGTAGTCCGGAAAACGAACTCGGCGGCCAGATCTTGTTGTTATGCCGCCTTCCGGAACTATGGGCTTCGGCCGTGCGGGTGGAGGATCAGGTGAGGGGGCGGGAGCTGGACTAGGAGTGTGCACGGGTGTCGGAGGGAACCTAGGAGTAGGGATGGGATTGTTGGTGGGGGATGGGTCTACGAGTAGGTAGGCCGGTTTAAGTCGGTCTATCGTTACTGTGACCTCCCTGCCCCTAACCAGTATGCGGAAAGTCTTATCCCTACGTTCGACCACTTTGTGAGGACCTGTGTAAGGTGGTGTTAAGGAACCTCGGGTCGAGTCGTCTCGTAAGAAGACGTGGCTCGCTGTATGGAGCTCCTTCTGAACAAAGGATTTATGTTGCGTGTGACGTGCAGCAGGTGTGGGTCGGATTTTTGCCGCTATGTGTCTTAGGCGGGTGGTGAAATCCGAGAGGTCAGTGGTCTCGGGAGCGGTTGCCTGGAAGAACTCTCCCGGCAGACGGAGCGGCTCACCGTAGACCAGCTCGGCGGAAGAGGACTGAAGGTCCTCTTTGAAGGATGACCTGATGCCTAAGAGCACAAAGGGCAAGGCCTCGACCCAGTTGCTATCCGCGTGGCACATTATCGCTGCTTTGAGTTGGCGATGAAATCGCTCGACCATGCCGTTGCAGGCCGGATGGTAGGCGGTGGTGCGGCGGTGCTTGAATCCGATCATTCTTCCAAGGTACTGGAAGAGCGTGGATTCGAACTGCCGCCCACGGTCGGTAACGATATCGGCTGGACATCCAAACCTGGATATCCACGATAACAACGCATTACCGACCGATTCCGCGGTGATGTCTACCATAGGTGTTACTTCCGGCCAGCGCGTAAAACGGTCCACTGCGGTCAAGCAGTAGCGGTACCCCTGAGATGTTGGAAGGGGCCCTATAATGTCCACGTGGATAAATGCGAATCGAGCACGAGGTAAGTCGAACGTGCCCAACGGCGCTGACACGTGGCGACTCACCTTGGCGCGCTGACACGCTAGGCACTTTTGTGACCACTCGCGACAGTCCTTGCGCATCCCAGGCCAGACGAAGCGCTCGGCCACCAGTTGGGCGGTGGCCTTGGGACCTGGGTGGCTGAGACCATGAAGACTGTCGAATAACGGCTTACGTAGTGACAGTGGTACAAAAGGCCGTGCTGATGGTGTGCTAACGTCACAGTAAATTTCCCTACTGCTGCCAGGGATGGTGAGCTTCTTCAGGCGAAGTGATGTTTCTCCGCTGAGGTACTGAAGAAGCTCCTGGTCCACTGCTTGTGACTCCGCGAGTGTATCGAAGTCGACTGGCAGCTGGAGTTCATCGACGCGAGATAATGTGTCCGCCACCACATTATCCTTACCGGAGATGTGACGGATGTCGGTCGTGAACTGCGAAATAAAATCTAAGTGGCGGAACTGACGGGGCGAACAGTTGGCTTTCCGTTCATGGAAAGCGAAACTGAGCGGCTTGTGGTCAGTGTAGACTGCGAAGACGCGTGCTTCCAGCAAGTGCCGGAAGTACTTGATGCTGTCGTAGATGGCGAGGAGTTCGCGATCGTAGGGTGAGTACTTCTGCTGCGCTGGTGTTAAATTGCGCGAGAAGAACGCAAGTGGTTGCCACTTACCATTTTTGAGTTGCTGCACTACGGCACCCATTGCTACATCGGACGCATCGGTGACTAAGCTTAATGGAGCATCGCAGTCCGGGTGTGCCAATAGCGCAGCGTTCGCAAGACTCTCCTTACACTGGTCAAAAGCTGAAAGAGAGTCACCAGTAAGATGTACCGGCTGCGACCCCTTCACCGAGCCCGCAAGCAGGGCGTTCAGTGGGGCCTGGATGGTGGCTGCGTGAGGCAAAAAACGACGGTAAAAATTAACCATCCCCAAGAAACGGCGCAGCTGCTTAACGGTCTTGGGTGGGGGGAATTCCCTTATAGCCTGTACTTTGGCTTCCAGAGGTTTCGTGCCATCCTGTGAGATGCGATAGCCCAGGAATGTGACCTCTGGGGCACCAAAAAAACATTTCACGGTGTTGATTAGCATACCGTATTCCTGCATTCGAGTGAAGAGTAAACGCAGGTGCTCTTCATGCTCGGCTTCGTTCTTAGAGAATACTAGGAAGTCGTCTAGATAGGCGTAACAAAAATCTAGACCGCGCGTCATCTCATCCACGAACCTCTGGAATGTCTGCCCTGCGTTGCGGAGACCAAAGGTCATATAAGGGAACTCAAACAGACCAAAAGGTGTTGTTATGGCTGTTTTCGCGATGTCCTCCTCGTAGACCGGGATTTGGTTATAGGCTTTTACCAGGTCGATGGTGCTGAAGACTTTGTTACCAGCTATATTATGGGCAAAGTCGTGGATGTGTCGAATTGGATAACGGTCGGGGACCGTCCGCGCGTTCAGCATGCGGTAATCACCACACGGGCGCCAACCGTTATCCTTTTTGGGAGCAAGGTGCAGCGGCGAAGCCCACGGGCTCTCGGAAGGACGTGCGGTGCCGTTCGAGAGCATGAGTTCGAATTCCGTCCTAGCTATCTTGAGTTTGTCGGCTGCGAGCCGACGTGGTGAGCAAGAGACGGGTGGGCCGGGTGTGGTGCGGATGTGGTGAACCGTGGTGTGCTTTGGTGTCCTCGGTGTGCCTGAAGGGCGCGTTAGTTCAGGGAACTTACGTAAAAGCGCATGGTATCTCGTGTCGCCCGTCGCCACCTTAACAGAGCATACATCGGTATTTTTGTAGAAAGCATTCGTTGTTAAGGTAGTGGTATTATCTACTAGGCGTTGGTTGCGGACGTCCACTATTAAATTATAATGACTTAAAAAATCAACACCTATAATGGCTTTTGTGACGTCCGCAACCGTAAAGCGCCATGTGAAATCACGCCTTAAACCTATGTTTAATTTTAAATTAACATAACCGTATGTGGCGATGTTCGAGCCGTTAGCCGCGCACAAACTGAAGTCACTTTTTTGTCGGCGGTCTTTTAGTGCCGAATAGGGATAGACGCACAAATCACTTCCCGTATCCACAAGAAATTGCACACGCGATACGCGGTCGGTTACGAAGAGGCGGCGTGCCGTTGTAGAACCGTAGTCGGCTGCCATAACCGACTGCTCTGTAGCTGCCGGTTGCGCGGCGGGAGTGGCCACTGAGTCCTCGGCGTGTGCACGGCATGTGCGTCGCGGTGATGGGCGGCGGTGGTGACTTGTGCGGTCGTCAGAGTGGCGCGGAGCGCTGGTAGTCATCGGCGTCGCGCGTCTGGGTGACGGCTGGCGGCGGTGCGTAGTGCTGTCGTTGGCCTGGCGCGGAGCACTGGTGTGTCGATCCACCTCACGCGCCAGCTGCTGGACCATGTTGGTCAACTGCTGGAGCTGCGTTGCGGCGACGTCTGGGATAGGAGCAGCGGGCGGGGCGACCGGGCAGGGAGCTGAAATCTCCTGCAGGCGGTCTGCCATGTCACCCAGCTGCTCGAACGTATCCGTGGGCAGCGTGGATAATACTGCCTGGATGGCATGTGGCAGGCGGCTGCACCAGATGGTGCGGATGAGTTGCGACGGTGTGGCAGGACCCGCCAGGTCCTGCAGGTGCCGCAGGAACTGTGACGGCGTCCGGTTTCCTAAGGCCTCGTTAGTGAGAAGCTGCTCAGTCTTCTGAGCATGGGAGGCGGTGAGTCGGCGCATGAGTTCGGCTTTTACGCACTCATACCGGTTGTCGACCGGAGGATTGATGATAATATCCCTCACGGTCCGCGCTTGCTCAATCGTAAGGTTGGTTAACACGTAATTGTACCTTTGACAGTCCGTGGTAATATTATATGATGCAAATTGGGCCTCGAGGAGCGCGAACCAAAGCTCTGGATCCTCCAGATCAAATGGTGGCACTCGTAGGGACGCGCTGGAGCTGGTTGCTGCTGTTGCTGTTGTTGATGCTGATGGTGCTGCGGCGGAGGTCGCGCCGCAAAGCACGTGCTGCGCCATTGCGCGGCAGGTAGGCGCGCGGCGGGCGCGTGCGCGCCGCGTGGCCCCAAGGGCGTGGCAAGGTTGCGCCCGGGCGGCGCATAACGGCGAGTCACTGCACGACTCGAATAGTTCGTCGTCACTGGTTTCACTAACACTATAGTCACTATCACTCATATTGAATGTTCAAAGTCGGGTCACCAGTTATGGTAAAACGTATAGCGTGTGTGGTGTGTAGCAGGCGGTGCGCGAGCAATAAGGTAAACTTCGTGATGAAGTAAATCGTTTATTGCACAAAGCACAGAAAGTAAAAGTACAGGAACACTACACAGTTAAAACACACGAGAAACGTCCATAAAATAAAGAAGGAGAGAAGTGATAGTAGTAGGAACGAAAGCACGAGCAACAGTCTTAACATACAACGTAAAACAATGAATTAGGACACAGCGGTTAGGGCATAGCGTAAGCACTAGGTAAGCGCGGGGTAGTCAAGCGATCGAGCGACACGTATGAGCGCGGTGCGTGTGGAAGGCTGACTGGCGCGTCCGCCGACGAACTGGCGGCGCGCGCGCGCTCCCCGTGAAGCGGGGCGCGGTGCGGGAGACGAGGCGCCCGCGACCGGTTCAGCGAGCCGCTGGCCACGGCTGGTGATATGGCGCGCGTAGACACCAGAGCGCACCAGGTTCGATTCCGTGGCGTGGTGTCAGTGTAAATGTGTGTATGTGACTGTGTGTGGGTGTATGTAGGATGTATGTGTAGTGTATAGGTGATATATACGATAAACATAATGTACTAAATAAGTGTGAGTGTGTGTGTACGTGTGAGATATATAATAAACTACATATACATAGAATGTGGGACGGAGGTGCCCACAATATAGCTAGGGCATTAAGAGATATAGGTATCTAACCTACGTTAATTGGGAAAAATAAATGTTAGTGGTCATGCAAGAAAAACGATTTCAATATAATCATGCAGTTATAAATGGCTTCTTGAATTCGATCGAATTTACAGATAACGTGAGGATGTGTTTTTTATTCTTCGCGTCGTACCCTATAGTGAAAAGGTCTTTCAAAAATATATAATTATGGGTCCTCTAGACCATTTTTGGAATTAGGGGTCCGTTTGCTGAATATCTGACTTTAAAGTGCAAATTTTGGTTAGAGTTAAGTGTCCTCCCCCTGCTGGCTAAACGGTTGGAGATGGACAAGTGAAACAAATATCATTTGATGAATTTACAAGGAAAACTATCATGGCGATGTTAGCATAAGTAGTTAATAAGTAATAGTCGATAAACTTACAACTACGGAACCCTACATTGCCAGTGGCCTGACACGCACTTGCCCGGTGTTTTTTAATGATTTGTTCTATGTATAGAATTTTTCTTAAATGCCATATTATAATTTATATGCTGTAATTTTAATACATATCGTTTCAGCCAAATAAGTACTTCGAAAGATAATTTCAAGTTTTACAGTGAAGTTCTAATCAAAACGGATGCCACAGTGTTTAGAGATTTACTTCGAATAAAAGTTACACTACATTCCAACGTAAAATATCAGATTAGACCTATCATATTCCACAAATTATTACTATGAAGTATGAATTAAACTTAACGCAATTATGTGAAGTCTCAGTACACTTGTTAAACTATTTGTACGTACTTCAAATTACCCATGTTTCACAAATTCTTCTAATCACATCTTTACAATGAATTACTGACGGAATTTAGAACGTTGCTTCATTCCCTTCGCAATACAAGAGTGAGCCATTAACACTCCACGCTCTCTTTATTTTGCAGTTTGATTAAATGTAGATACACCTTTTAATCATTTATATCAAGTTAGACAATTTATATTAATCTAATGGCTTCGACCCATTAATGACCCACTACTGGGCACGGGTCTCTCCTCTTGAGGAAGCCTAGAGCATACTCCACCACGCTGCTCCAGAGCGGGTTGGTGGAGGGGTTGGTGGCCAACCCGAATGTCGGAAGTTTTCAAACCGCCCGAGGGCCTCCGACATGGCTTAACGACTGTCATCTTATGATAACAACTGGCATCGACGGCTTTACGTGCCCTCCGAAGCACAGAAACGCTCAAGGAATTTTTGCCATTAGCGGTCACCCATCCAACTACCGACCGCGCCCCCTGTTGCTTAACACGTTCACTGCGGATCACCCACAATCGGCCCGATGCTGTACCAACGCGCTGTGCGTACAGGAAAAATAGGTTCCTCCCGCCTGTGCGGGACCGGTTTCTTGGGAATTTTTACGAGTATGACAGAGACAAATATAGTTTTCGATTCGTGACTAACAATGTAGAAATATAGCAGTTTAATAAAGTGGGGGGCCTTTTTCGACCTCCACCGCACAGAACGTAAAAAACGTTATCTCAGTGCGGGAGCGGGCCTGTTTTGGTGGATGACCGCCTGCGACCTGATCCCGCACTGTGGAGGTGCGTACGCGTCGAGCCAGCAGTAGTGTTGTGCTTGCTACACGAGGAGCACGCGCTCGTGCTCGATATAATGACGAATCGCAATAAAAAACTGTTATTAATAGAAAATAAAAGTGCCAAAAGAAGATTTTTGAGTTTCATTTCTGCAAAATAATAATTGTGTTTGTTATTTTTCTCATGAGGTGCATTAATTGCTCGTATGATATTGAGCGCATGGCACGTCACTCCATGTCTTCGCTAGCAAGAAACCTTCAATCCATATTGGTAGAATGGATCACTGCAGTACAGGTATGGCATTTTCACATGATGACATTAGTTTGATATGGGGTGATATGGGATGGGGTGGGCACGTCACCAAGATCACATAGAAGCCCCTGCATCACTTTTAGATTTTATATTAATTACTGCTGATCTTGAATAGAGAACAAGTAGATGAGTACATCAGATAAAATCAGCCAATCCATCACTTTATTTGCCTTGTTTGATACTATAGTTTTATTTCCTCAATTTTTACATATGTGTACCTAAATGTATATATTTAAACAATAATATCAATATGCAGTTTTAGAATTAGAATAATATGTGAAGCAAACTTTATAATTTCCCATCAGATGGCGTTCATGTAGCTCGGCAGAGCATTCGCTTAACGTGTATGTATGTATATGGTACGACTGTATGAAGCTCGCACGGATCGAGACTAACTGCTCCGAAATCGGACGAATATGTAAGCAGCTGTTTGTGAGAAAGTATATAGGTGTATAGGTATCTATCATATCTTTATAATGCCACACTCACCGCATGTGCGCCCCGTAAGTATAGGTACATGTAGGTATATATGTATACATAGGTACACCTATACCTATGTACAACAGTGAATAGCAGTTGCTGGTGAATACCTGTACGCGTAAAATTTAAAAAATAAATAAATAATTATAATTGCATAAGTTGATAAAAAATGCTATGCAATAGCTTTACCGCAGCAGTCCCCGAGTACCACACGTATTTTTTTAATCAGTATTTAGTCACCCCTGCAACGCTCGCTGTTCCTCAAATCAACAACCTGTCCGGTATATTTTTTTTATTTTTCATATTTTTTTTTGTTTACATAATTTGTTTTACATATTTTTCTAACACATATTAAAATTGTACTTGTTAAAATTTTATTAAAATATAATGACTCGATATTTTCTTTTCTTTCACTATCCCATCACTACAAAAATAACGCTACAGTGCGGTATCGGGCCTTATCGACCCGACATTTTCAATTGCTAATTACTCATTTTCTGTTTGGAGAATCCAGGGGCGAGGCCAATGCAAACACAAGTGATTCATGACGATTTTAAAAAGTATAAAAATTGTTATATATCATACTCCTTGACTAAGATATTGAGCTTTAATACCATTCAGAGGTGTCGGATCGAAATGGCCCGCCCCGCACAGTAAGAAAGTCAAGTGGGTGCCTTTTTGGACCGCCACCGCACCAGCTGAAAGTCACTGTTTTTAATGCCGCAGTCAAGGTGTTAACTTTGTCGATCACATAGGATCGACGCAAGCCGCCGGGCTATGAGCGCTTCTAATTATCTATTAATGCTTCTATTAATCTAATATATATCATCATTGATGTATATGTCGAAGATTTCGAATGCAATTTGGAATATTTAACTGAATTTACTGAAAAGTGGTTTCAGTATGCCATTGCTTTTTAGGAAACATTTTTTGCTATTGAATTCCAGTATTTCTTAGGGTTTCTCTCATATATGTAGAAATGTGAATAGACCTAAATATAAATGTGAATGGACGAAAATTATAATGAAAATGTCTTTTTAACCACTATAGGTTAAATTATCTACTCATTTATTGTCATCAAAACCACACACAGTCCAGGAATAAACGTGGCAAGAAACACATTTTCTCCTTACACTTACAGATAACATTTAAACACAATGTTATGGTTAAATATAATTATCATCCTTCCAGGCTAGGAAACCAGGATTTACAAAATTACTTATTTTGCAAGCCGTTGCATATTTACGGTAATAGCTAATTAAGGAGCAGGCGGGCCTTATTAAGACACCGCTGGCCATAAAATTTTATAATAAGAGAGGCATCAAAAAGCTTTATCGGCCAATATAAGTTTGAGGCGATGGCTATCTAGTAGGTACCAAGAACTTTATAATATACATCTGGACGGCAAGCTTCGAAGAGCCTTCACACTACACACTCATAGCCCCACACTAGGATCCCTATGTCGTGAGTGCCATGGACAACACACAAAGATAAGAACACACACGTTCAGACCGAGAATAGAAATCAAAACTCATCATTCAATCTTCCGCCTCGGTGGGAATCGAACCCAGGACCCCAGCGGCAATTTGGTATGGTAATCATTGCGCCACACGAATCGTCATTTATCATTTCTTTCTTCACGAAACCACATAAATTATAACTGACAACAATCTAAGACTAATCTAATTAATTATCTTTGATGATCAATTAAGTCATTCTCGATTTGTTATACTTTCAGTATGTAGTAATTTTAGTATAGTTATATCGATCATAGGAATTATGAAGCGCTTGACCGATTGAGGACATATTTACAGATTATTTTTGAAATGTTGTCTTATTTAGTGTAGTTAATTTGTTATATATTTTATAAAATTATGGTATGTATTATTGAGATTCAGTAATGAATTTCATTTTTCATTACTTGACAGTATTTTGCTCTGATAAATAATTTAAAATGCCACGTCACTATTATGGCAAAAAATGCGCTGAAGTGCGAAGCAGATTTAAATACGAATTTCTTTACACATTTTTTACGTGATACTTATGCATGCCCATGCACTTTTGTACGTGAATGTACGTGGTATATGATTTCAAACTGCTCATAGGAGAGTGAAACCACAATTTATAATTCAACGACTTAACGAACGTGATCAGAATTAATTAATTGTTGTCTTTTTTTCTTTAATTAAAAAACACTTTATGTGCGCCATTACACCGCCGCGGCGCCACTTGGAGGGTTGGTTCTGGCGAAGTAAAGGAAAATCGATTCTCAGTCAGACAATTTTGCTTAGTGTTTTAAACATTGGTCTTAAATGGGAAGCATCGTTCGAAACTTGCAAACGACGCTGATTTCCATCTTTTTTTTTCATTTATTTAATACTAGCTGAATCGGCGAACTTCGCCTAACAAACAATTTTTTTTTCTGAAATAAAAGTAGCCCAAGTTACTCCTTGGCTATCAGCTATCTGCCAGTGAGAGTCCCGTCAAAATCGGTCCAGCCATTTCAGGGATTAGCCGGAACAAAAAGACAGACAGACAAAAATTGTTGTTTTGATATGTACCGTGTATACATCCAAATGCAATACAATAATTTAAATCATAAAGCTTTGCATAAACCTTACCATCGGTTTGCCCGCAAGCTTGAACTGTATCTAGCAATGTACATATGATAAATAGTAAAAAAAACATCGTGAGGGAATGTATTTTTATGCGCAGTTTAGAGTTCTTCACGTTCTCAAAAGTGACTAAAGTCTGACAAATGCATCACACTTGGCATACCTATCGAGATACATGTCGGAGGTCATCATAGTACAATATGATCCTATACCTCTCAAATATATCGTAAGAGAAGACCCCAAAGGCTTTGACAATTTGAGCAACCGTATGCAAGTGTTGCAACTCGATTGCATAGTCGGTCTCTAGTATTATAAAATAAGGACAATATAAGGACAACAAGGCACGTATTAATAAATCAATCCTTGATTTCTGCGATCTGGTAGAGATTGTGCTCTCGAGCCGAAAACGATTTATTATTAAGGGCCTAAGAAGTTCGTGCATAATTTATCAATAAACAGAGACTTTTTCTTTTATTGGCAATATACGGAACTCAAAAACAAGCTATTGAGAAACTTAGAAAGCGTGTTTAAAATAGTTATAATAAGCATGTGACTCGTAAATTTAATGGTGCTCCCTCACCGGGAGCATTCACGTGTAATGTAACATTATAGATTCGTCTTTGAGCATTACATTACAATACTACCTCCCTGACTGACGAGCATTCGCGTGTAATGTAACATTATAGATTCGACTTTGAGCATTACATTACAGTACTACCTCCCTGACTGACGAGCATTCGCGTGTAATGTAACATTATACGGGAAGTGGAGCGCATTGATGTTACAAGTTGTATCAAGATATTACACGTTGTATCATTACAAGGTGCGCATTGTAATGCTCGGTTCTCCTCCTTCACTGATGACGTAAGCCCGTTTTGTATCATTACAAGGTGCGCATTGTAATGCTTGGTTCTCCTCCTTCACTGATGTAATGCTCAAATCTGTAACGTTACATTACACGCGAATGATCCCGGTGAGGGAGCACCTTAATAACTAAGCTTGTTATTTCAATGAAATTGAGCATGATGATTGTTAATATGGTTATGATGGACAGGATTATTAAAAAATAATTCGATGTTCTCCATAGAACTTTATTACCTACTATATTATTAATTTGGAATTTTTTACGTACAATATTCGTTACACATGCAACGAATGACGATAAGCGAGTAATGAATTGCATTTTTTTCAACTATAAATCTATACTAATATATATAAAGAGGAAAGTTTTAATTTTTTATTTGCATTGAATAGGCTCCGAAACTACTGAACCGATTTCAAAAATTCTTTCACTGTTGGGAAGCTACACTATCCCCGAGTAACATAGGCTATATTATATTTTCAAAAAAAATTAGGGATCTTTCATAAAACTCCAATAAGTTGTAAAAAAATAAGAAAACCGAAGCAAAGCGAGGGCGGTTACTCGTTATAAATAAAATTATAAAAGATTTCGGTGTATAAATATAATTATATGAAATAAATGTATTTTTTACTTTTTTTATACCTTATAAGTGAATGCTTGACTACAATCCCACCTGATGGTAAGTGGTGATGTAGTCATGGGTGGTAAAACGCATTAACTTAGTAAAAGCCTATTCACTCTTGCCTTGAAGACACTTACATTACTATTTGTAATTATAATATCTATATTGTAATATTTAACTTGTTTTAAAAAAACAATTTTAATTTTGATACCTGAAAAACACTCCTTTATCGATCGTGCCGAAAGGACTTTCTAAGTAAAATATTTAAAAAATTAACACAGAATATCTTCATACGAGAAAATCGTCATGCCTTAGCCGCACCGTTCGCTTACTCTTTCGTAAATCGTAATGAAGCAAATCGATACCGACAGAATGACTTGCGTTACAAAAATAAGTTTAAACTAATGAGATAAACGCATATAAACCTATTCATTACTTTCCACTGTACATTGGAAAGCTTACAATTTGTATTGTATAGTTATAACTTTGAATAAAATGTACTAGAAATCACCGAAGAGAAAAGTGACTCGACATGTTTATTAGTACCCGTATGGCTATATGAACCACACATGGAAATTCAACAGCAAATCTATGCGTAGAAAGTGAACTTTTAAGCCAACTAGTTGGTTATAAAAACTTGACCAAGTTCAGATCGAAATTGCGTGAGATTGGAACGTTTACGTTTATCGGATAAATGGGAAGACATGTCGAATTTTAATAATAAACATGTGGTGACACATTGATGTATTATTACTAGACGACCTAGTAGCCTAGTTGGTACGACCCTGCCTGCGAAGCGAGGGGTCCCGGGTTCGATTCCCGGCCGGGGCAGATATCTATGTGACAGTTAAATATTTGTACTCGGGTCATGGGTGTTGTTGTGATGTGTTATCCATATGTGTTATATGTGTCGTCCATGCCACCCGCAACACAGGTGAAAACCTACTGCGAGAGTATGAGTGTGAAAGCGTTTATTATTATTATTATTATTATTATTATTATTATTATTATTATTATTATTATTATTATTATTATTATTATTATTATTATTATTATTATTATTATTATTATTATTATCGGAAAGAGATTTTATTCTCAGCTTTTCACTGGTTCTACTGCCACATTTACGGGTCGAAGCCAAGTAAATGCAGCGTGTGGTGTGTAAATTAACTTTTGTTTACGGTGTTATGGGATGCTAAATTATTTTCATCTATTTGCATGAATTTTCTTACTATTCTACATGTATTTAAGATAGCTGCTTTTTGAAGAGTTACGTATATAGTTTCTTTTAATCCTATGAGTTTAATGCTATGGTGAAGATGTTTGGGGATTACGCCAGTGGTAGAGAGTACTATGGGCACTACATAAACTTTATCTTGGTTCCAAATTCTCATCACTTCCTCTTTTAAATCTGCATATTTACTTATTTTTTCAGCAATGGTTTTAGCTATATTGTGTGTATTGGGGATTGCGATATCTATCAGGTAAGTAGTTTTGTTAGCTTTATCTAGTAGTGTTATATCAGGTTTATTATAGTGTATAGTCTTGTCAGTAAGTATGGCACGGTCATAATATAATTTATATAAGGGATTTTCTAATACTGTTGCAGGAGTATATCTGTAGTACGGAGTGTTGGTATTTTGAATGAGATTATGTTTAAGTGCAAGTTGTTGATGGATGATGTTAGTTACTTGGTTGTGTCTGTGTGTGTAGTCAGTTTGTGTGAGTGTTGTGCATGCCCCAGTTATATGTTGAATGGTTTCTGATTGATTGTTACATTTGCGGCATTTATCGTTTGTTATAGATGGGTCTTTGATTATAAATTTCTTATAATTTTTTGTATTTATTATTTGGTCCTGTATAGCTATAAGAAATCCTTCCGTTTCTGCAAATAGATTGCCTACTTTAAGCCATTTGTTTGATGCTATAGGATCTATATGGGCTTGCTCCAAGTCATAGGGATGTCTTCCGTGCAAGGATTTCTTCTTCCAGTTTTCTATTTTCTGTTCTTGTGGATTTGTATGTCTGAGGTCTTCAATGATTGAGTGCTCACTTAAGTTTAATGGAGTAAAGTTCTGGTCATTAAGGGATATGGCTTTATGAATGTTACTTGTGCGAGATTTTGTGTGAAAGAAAGTTTTAAGGTGAAAGATTTGTTTTTGCCAAAGATGATGTAAGTCTATTAAACCCCTACCTCCTTGATGTCTTCTGATGGTGAGTCTTTCTATTGCAGATTTAGGGTGTAGATAATTATGTTTTGTTAATGTAGTACGTGTACTGCGTTCTATTTGCTCTATGTCTGTTTTGGCCCATTTAATTATTCCAAATGAATAGGTTAAAACGGGAATGGCATAAGTATTTAAAGCTTTTATAGTATGTCTTTCAGACAGTTGTGTGTTGCATATGGCATTCATTCTTCTCTTATATTCAGTTGTAAGTGTTTGTTTCAGTAGTGTGTGATCCAGACCTTTCAGTTGTTTATACCCTAAATACTTGTACATGTCCGTGGGCTCCAATGCTGTTATGGTATAATCGTCATCTATCGCATAATCACCTGGTCGAATTTTTGTTGGATTTGGGCAATAATTCAATAAAACTCATTAGATTTCTGCAGAAACACGATAGTGTAATTTTTCTCTTTGTGACAAAACGACATGACATACATAGAGAACGAAAGCGCCACCAGCGGCAGAAAAATAAACTAAACGTTTACATTTACAAAGACCGTCCGCAACAAAACATTTACAAAGATACCTATTAACTACTTTATAAATTTATATATTCAACACTCCCACTTAAATTTATGAAGTAGACATAATAATTGCCTTTACCTGTAAGTAAACAACTTCAAACAAAAATAAACTTTAAATTGAACATTAGCCACATCAAACTTTTCTCAACACCTTATCTCTGTTTGAATTAAATTTATTCACAGGCAAAGCTTTAGTTAAGAAATCAGCTAATTGATTTGAACTCTCAACATACTTAATATTAACAACTTTCATTGCAACATTCTCTCTAATAAAATTATATCTTACATCTATATGCTTGCTTCTTCTATGAAAAACAGGGTTGTTTATCAATTTAATTGCACTCTGGTTGTCAACATTTAAAGTAATTAAGCCTTGTGGCTCCCCAATATCACAAAGAAATTGCCTAAGCCATAAAATTTCTTTAGTAGCTTCACTAGCAGCTATGTACTCAGACTCAGTTGTGGATAATGCCACAGTATTTTGTTTACGGCTAGACCAAGTGACAGGACCTCCATTCATCAAAAATATATAACCTGTATTAGATTTCCTAGTGTCCAAATCACCTGCAAAGTCAGAGTCAGAGTAGCCAACTAATTCAACATTACCCTGATACACAATAGACATATCTTTAGAATTAATTAAATAGCGTAAGATTCTTTTTACAGCTGTAACATGTGAAGGACCTGGGTTATTGACATACCTACTAACAATATTTACAGCATATGCTATGTCAGGTCTAGATACAGCCGACAAGAATAACAATGCTCCCACTGCCTCTCTATATGGGAAATTAATAGGCTCATTGCTTGTATTCTTACATAAATGTACAGTCACGAGCATAAATATATTACTATGGACACGTCAGCAATAATATCTACCCCAAGATGCGTTCAATAATATCTGTCTGCACGGACGTAGCAAAAATATCTGATATTCATAGACAGCATATTAAAGTGACGACAAAATTATCTGATAAAAAAAGTACATCAAATAATTGTGACAACCGCCCAAAGCAAAAATATGTGACGACATTAGTCACAAAATAATGTGATCACTCTTGGAGTACAAATATAAATGTTTGCCGTTTACTAATTCTACGTTTCTGTAAGCATTTACATTGTTTCATATGCATTATTATATGACGTTCAATATTTGGCAAAAATATCTGACGTAAATCTTTTATTATTTTTATACATTTGTCCGACTGCGCGACGCAAAGGAGGGTAATGTGTTTATCAGTCTATGTATGTATGTATGTTCGTATGTGGCGTTATAGAGATCAAACGGCTTGACCGATTTTGATGTATCTTATATCAATCGATACGCCTTAACCTTGCGAGTGTCATTAAAGAAATGACAATAATCAAAAACCACAGGGACAACCAGACACCTATTGTCTAAATGAAAAAAAAAATTGACGATCTACGTCAAGTGGGGCATCGCTAAATAGGTATTCAAAAATTATTTTTAGGTTCGTTTCATCATTTTTAATTTTAAGTGACAGCTTAGGATATGTAACGATTTAAAATTGGTTAAACAACCGTTCTCGTTAATTTACTAACTCCCTTAATGAAATAACAACATTGCGAATTTTACCGTCTTATAATCCTAATATAGAAGTCAATGAATCCTAACTAAAATGTGTAAAAAAATAGTTAAAAAAAAACCCAACAGCGTAAAAAAACTAACTGTCCCGACTGCCTATGTATGGTCCTTCTAAACCCATCAAAAAATCTCATATGTTTTTTTATCTTTCTTTTATTGCATATCCTCTACTAGTACACTACTCTATGTTCTTGTTACATTTTCCTAAAATACTTTTATTTGCGGTCAGACATTGCATTAGGCAGCTGCGACGGTTTGGCAACGTCGCCAATTTGGAAGCGTAGCGAGCTGGCAACGTCGCCAGTAAAATGTACACGTGCATCTCACTCACTCAGTGTCCAAACCGGCTGCCAAGACGAACGCGCACGCGTGTTTTTTTACAAAACTATTTTATTATTATTCTTATTTATGTTTTTCACTTAACACGGTTCCATTTTTCAATAATGAGTTTCGATACAGAAAGGTTTATTGCAGAAATACAAAATCGTCCATGTTTATGGGATACCGCAAGAACTGATTATTCCGACCGCAATTTAAAAATAAGATTTTGGGACGAAATAGTCAATTTATTTAAATAATTTAAAAAATATATGAGATCTGAGATAACTGACTGACAGAGGGTAGGTTGCTCTTTTGGCTACCTTCGAACGCCAAAGGTAGCCGTGGCAACTACGCCGGCGACATCGCCATGACGTCCCGGTGAGGCACAGCACTTATTCTCACAATATGTAACACCGCGGTGAGTTTTCCCAACTATTGAACGTCATAATATATTTATCTATATGATTGAGGAATCAATGCAAATGCTTACAGAATTAGTTAACGGCAAACATATATTTGCACTAAAAGAGTGATCACATTATTTTGTAACTAATGTCGTCACATATTTTTGCTTTGGGGTTATCACAATTATTTGATGTACTTTTTTCGTCAGATAATTTTGTTGTCACTTTAATATGCTGTCTATGAATATCAGATATTTTTGCTGCGTCCGTGCAGACAGATATTATTGAACGCATCTTGGGGTAGATATTATTGCTGACGTGTCCATAGTAATATATTTATGCTCGTGACTGTACATTTACATCAGCAGGGGTATTACTACCTTTTGGATCTGACAAATTAAATTTATTTATTATTGTTTTAATATACTGTCTTTGACTTATGCTTATACAACCTTTTTCTTTATTTATTTCCATACCAATAAATGAATTAAAATTCATAATCTTAATATCAAACTTTTGTTTAAGAATATTTAATATCTCAGATAAAATAACTTTACTTTTAGCCAGTAGTAATCCATCATCAACGTAAAGAATTAATATTACTTTTACATCTTTAAAATATCCTACAAATACACAATTATCAGATGGACATTGTTTGAAACCACAACTGTCAAGAAAAGAACAAAATTTCTCATTCCAACATCTAGATGATTGTTTAAGACCGTATATAGATTTAATTAACTTACATACTTTTGAGGACTGTGTTTCCAACCCCTCTGGCACCTCCATGTATATGTCCTCAGAGAGCTCACCGTACAGGAAGGCCGTCTTTACATCAAATTGCTCGATCTGCAGTTCATTTCTTGCAGCAATGCTAAGCAGTACCCTGATGGAATCGTACCTGCTAGTGGGGGAAAAAGTCTCATTATAGTCTAAGCCCTTTACTTGTGTAAAGCCTCGTGCACACAGTCGCGCTTTGAAACGTACCATCTCTCCATCTCTATTTTTCTTTATGGTGAATACCCATTTACAAGATACAGGTTTCAACTCCGTTCGATCAGTCAGTATCCAAGTTTGATTTTCTTCATGTGACTGAAGCTCTTCAATCACAGCTTTCTTCCATAGATGAGAATTTGGACCATTCATCGCTTCGTCATAAGTATTAGGAATTTCAAATTCTGTGAAATTTACTTCCAGGTTAGTATTTCGACGTGGACGTAACGTTACGTTTCTCTGTTCTTCCTCTTCCAAACATATATGTCTTGGAGGGACATAAGTTTCATCTAGTTCTTCTAAACTTTTCATACTATCACCTGAACTACTTTCTTCAGGTACTTTGCCTTGTTGATTGATGACATCTTTAAACTCATCCTGTGGGGTTGAACTCGTAGAATTATCTTCTTGTTCAGCTGTCACTTCTACAAAGCTTTGTTTTTCTTCTGGTGTACTACTTTCATCAAACTTCACGTCCCGGGATATTGTAATCTTCTTGGTACTATAATCATACATCCTATAATTATCATGGTCATATCCAACTAACAACATCTTTACACTTTTCTTGTCAAGTTTTCTTCGCTTTTCTTTTGGTGCATGTACATAACCAATGGATCCAAATATTCTGATATGTTGCAAGTTAGGTTTCACTCCATGCCACAGTTCAAATGGTGTAACATCTCCAGTCTGGCTTGATGTATTTCTATTTAGCAAATATATAGCACAGTTGACAGCTTCTGCCCACATGTTCAAGGGAATGCTCCTTGCATACAACATTGCTCTTGCAGTTTCCATGATCGACCGCAATTCTCTCTCTGCTCTCCCGTTCTGTTGAGGGGTATACGGGGCAGTACGTTCATGCGTTATTCCCTTATTCTCTAGAAATGACATAAATTCTTGGTTCACATATTCACAACCGTTATCTGTATGTAGTATTTGCAAATCACGTTGAAATCTATTCTTCACAATTGCATTATACTTCAGAAAGCATTGAAATGCTTCACTTTTATGCTTCATGAAGTACACATGGCGATAACTTGTAGCTCCATCTTTGAACAAAACAAAATATTTCATACCCGACACAGAAGGTTCTTCTATAGGACCACACACATCACTGTACACAATTTCACCAGGCTGTGTTGGACCTCGGGTAGATTTCAAGAAGGGGCGTCTTGCTTGCTTCCCATATTGGCACGCTTCACAAACAAATTCCTGGTTTCCACTCAAAGTAACAGGAATCACACCATTCTTACTCATATTTTGAAGCTCTTTGACATTCAAATGTCCTAATCTTTCATGCCAAACTTTTATATCTGTTTGCACAATATTACAATTATCTTGTTTGATTGTTTTGACATCTAATTCATATAAGTTATTCTCTGTTAGATGTGCACTCATAACAACAACATTATTTTTCATAATCATTGCTTTTTCACAATTCTTCATTATCATATATCCTCTCCTAGTGGCAGCACCTTCTGAAAACAGGTTTCTTCGCAAATCAGGTACATATAAAACATTCTCAAGTTTACATCTCTCCCATGTACCGTTAACCTTTTTGTCTATCAGTATAGTTCCTTCACCACATACTTTGATACTCTGTTTGTTACCCAATTTAACGGAATTGTTGTGTTGAGACTCGTTCAACTCCCAGAAGTAGTCCCGCTTGAAGGTCATATGCATTGAGGCTCCACTATCAAGAATCCATGCTTCTTCGTCATGTTCATTCAACGCAACGCTGAATGCCAACATATTCTTATCATGCTTTTTCTTTGGCATTCTGCAATCTTTAGCGAAGTGGCCTCTTTTATTACAATTGTAGCATACAAATCTATGACTTGATGTTCTTTGATCATCTGAAGCATTCTGTTTATTTCTATTTCTTGATTTAAAATTTCCTTTTGACGTTACTAGTGCTGTCTCACTATTATTTGCATCATTGGCAAGGCTAGCTTCTTCGTCTACTAGGCGAGAAGTGAGGTTTTGAATTGTCTGATATTCTTCATCGAGTGACAACCATGCTTGTCTAAGTGAACGGTATGTTGACGGTAATGTACTTAGAATCTTAGTCATTACTGCTGTGTCACTGATTTTCTCACCAGTCTCCCGTAGTTGCTTTGCTAAGCTTTCCACCTTGGACACATGCTGTGCCATCGTATCACTGGCACTGTATGAATATTGATAAAATTGCTCATGAATTAACATTTTGTTATATTCTGATTTCTGTTCATAGATGGCTTCTAATTTTGTCACGATTTCTTTAGCAGTCTCGCAGTTTTCTATAAGAGATATTTGGGTTAAATCCATGGACGATGTTAGAATAAACATGGCCATGCCATCATCTTTATCCCACTGCACTTGCGAACTGGTTTCCGCTGGTCTTGCCTTTTCTATGTTTAATCCTTTTGCTCTTAATGCACATTTCACTTGGAATTTCCATTGTTTGAAGTTTCTTCCATCAAACTTCTCAATTTTCATCGCGTTCGTAACCTCCATTGTAGGTTAGTTTTACACCGGTTGCAATCTTGCTCTTAATTTAATATTTTTATTGAAATATTTAATTGTCTTGTGCCTGGGCCCATAACCTGTTGGATTTGGGCAATATTTCAATAAAACTCATTAGATTTCTGCAGAAACACGATAGTGTAATTTTTCTCTTTGTGACAAAACGACATGACATACATAGAGAACGAAAGCGCCACCAGCGGCAGAAAAATAAACTAAACGTTTACATTTACAAAGACCGTCCGCAACAAAACATTTACAAAGATACCTATTAACTACTTTATAAATTTATATATTCAACAATTTTCCCTCTTACTATGTGTAGCGTTTTACATTTATCGAAACCGAATTCCATCTTTATATCATTACTGAACTCTACTGTGATATCTACTAGCTGTTTCATCTCGTTATATGTTTTTGTGTATAGTTTTATATCGTCCATATATATAAGGTGCGATATAATTGTTTCCTCTCTCGTGTTTTTAAGGCAGTAACCAACTTTACACTGATGCAAAAGGTGTGAAAGAGGATTAAGGGCGAGACAGAACCACAGCGGGCTCAAGGAATCGCCTTGATAGATTCCCCTTTTAATAAATATTTGTCTAGTTATCACTGTGTTATCTTTGGCATTTACCTGTAAAGATGTTTTCCAATGTGACATAATATTGCGCATTAAATTTAAAATGGATGGATTAATTTTGTATATCTGTAAAATTTTTAACAACCAAGAATGTGGGATACTGTCGAAAGCTTTCTTGTAATCAATGTAAGTGCAATGCAAATTGCTATTTTTTGTTGAAGCGTGTTTGTGTATAGTAGAGTCTATTATCAGTTGTTCCTTGCATCCCATGTGGCCCCGCCTGCAACCTTTCTGTTCCTCTGCTAAAATGTCATTCTGCTGAATATGGTTACTAATTTTTGCTGCTAAAGTTGATGTTAGAATTTTATAAATAGTAGGTAGGCAAGTTATAGGTCTATATTGGGAAGGCTGTGAGCTATGTGTAGTTTTTGGTATCATGTAGGTTATTCCTGTGGCAATGAATGTAGGTATATTTTGTTTACCTAGGATTATTTGTGTTAAGTTATAGGCAATATGTTTATGCAAGGATGTTAATTTTTTGTACCAATAATTATGTATTCTATCTATACCGGGTGATTTCCAATTGTGTAGTTTGCTTGTAATATTTGCAATATCCGTTTCTGTGATTTTATCAAATTCCATTTCTTTTATAGTATTCAACCTCTTTTCTTCTTCCTTGATCCAATCCGCTTTATCATTGTGCTGTGTTTCTTCTTCCCAAATGCCTGCCCAGAATTCTTCTAATTGTGCTTTGGTTGGTATATCTAAATTTCTTGAAGGCGTCGTGTCAATTTGTTTAGTTAGTAATTTCCTGTAGAATTGTTTTTCATTAGTAGCAAACAATATGTTATCTTTTTTCCGCTGCTGTGCTTTATTGTATCTTCTGAGTCTATGTACTTTTATTGCAAGTTTTTGTTTTAAAGTGTCTAAGAATTCTTCAGGTTTTTTGTTATTGTTTTCATGTCTAGTATGTGTAATTCTGCTCTTAAATATTTCTTCAACTTTTTTGACTACTTTTTTGGATCTGTTATTTTTAATATATCGTGTCAGTCTACCACAATCAGCTCTTAACTTTTCAATATATCTTTCTAACCTTATTTGCCATGGAGGTTTATTATTATGGTTTGTTCTGCTGTGATTTATGTGATCATTTATTTTATAATTAAGCTCTTCGCATATAACTACAGCTGTACAATATATAAGTGTGTGTATGTCCACAAGTTTATTATCATCCGATAGGAATTGTAATAAGATATGTTTATTAAATAAATCGATCAGTTTTGACAATCTACTGCTATATTTTAGTTTTGGTAATTTCGGTCTTAAGGTCGGATCCATTCCTGAATAGTTTATTAATGCTGATTTGAGTTTATTACGGATTTGTTCTATATTGACATCTACTGATGGGTTATTGTCTACCAATAAATCTATGTCGTTTTCTAATACTAAAGTTTCACTTTCTGTTTGGGTTGATGTATGTGAAATTTGTGTGAATGGTGGCATGGTTGTTATTGGAGTCGGATTAGTGCAAGGCTGATTACGAGAGGGTATTTTGTATGATGGGGTTATGTCATTTGCGTCTATATCATTATTCATAACATCTGTGTTTTCCTGCAGTTTAGCTCGGACTTCCTCTTTTATTTGGTCTGTTACATCCTGGGGCAAAAGTTTGTTTCTGATAATTGTTCTTCTTTGATCTGAAATTCGTTGTTCAGAAACCTTAACATCGGGGTACTGTTGTAAGAAAAGTTCATGCAGTTGTTTTCTATATATGGTCATATCAGTCTCTAATTTAGTTATGTAGAAGTAAGCACGCATGATAAATATGTTAACTTCTTTATTCCATCTCATGCGCACTCTTGGTTTTCCAGCCTTAGTGGACGCAGGTAAAAAGGCATTCACCCCCTGCGCAACATCTAAGGTTGGGGTAGGTGCTCCACGAGACATTTCGTCCGTGAAAGACACTGGCGATGGTATATACGAATTTAAACTACGGTTATCATCGGTTTGGTTGGCTGTAGTATTTTCGGGAGACCCGGAGGGAGCCCGCCTATTCAACTCCTCTCCGCTGACGGTTCGCATGCTGAAACACCCAGCGTCAGCTCCAGGTGTGCCCCGGCGATCGCCCCCGGGAAGCGGCCCTAAACGTTTACTTTTTGAACGTGTCTCCATGTTGAATGGGTCACCAGTGCCGTGTTAGCCGTGCCAGTAATTAATTTTATCACGTGTCCGCCCCCCACGTGAATCAGGTGTTCGATTCGGACGTACGGTTGGGCTTTGGGGGGCTTATTATTATTATTATTATTATTATTATTATTATTATTATTATTATTATTATTATTATTATTATTATATTTTTTATTTATTATCTCTCCGAAGAGGTTCTTAACTCCTAATACACGAGCGTCAGCCAAGTGTACTAGTGAGTGATATTATTAAGTATAGATACCTAGTCAATATTTAAAATCTTGCGCACTATTCGGCAAGTGTTTAGTATAGCCGCTTTTTAGAGTGTTTGTGATATGTATGTTGGAATTTTAAGAAGTTTTAAGTTATTTTCTAGTAATTTAGGTATTTATAACACCAGTGGATGATAAAATTATTGGGATTATGTTGACTGTCTGGACATGCCACTGCGTTTGTAATTCGATTGCTAGGTCTCTGTATTTAGTTAATTTTTCAGATATTGTAGTTTGTAAGTTGTGTGTATTGGGTATGGCTATGTCTATAATGTAGGCGGTCATGTTTTGTTTATCGTGTACGGTAATATCAGGTCTATTAAAATGGATAGTTTTATCTGTTAATATTGTTCTGTCCCAATATAACTTGTATGTTTTGTTTTCTAAGCCTGATTGTGGTTTGTACTTGTAATAAGGTTGCTTTTTGGGTATAAACTTGTATGTATGCGCTAAATGTTGATGAATGATGGATGCTATTTGGCCATGTCGGTGTTTGTAGTCATTCTGTACCAGTGACTTACAAGCTCCAGTAATGTGTTGTATTGTTATTATTATTATTATTATTATTACTAGCATATAGAAACCGACACCTCGAACACAATGTATGTCCCAATGAATTGGCGCCGATCGGCTTCAATTTTTAATGGATTCGTTCAATTTTGAAAGGAGAACGGGGGCTCAATTTTGAAAATAGAACCTCCCGGCGGGACACACATTTTGTTCGAGATGTCTGTTCTATATGATGACATTATACTTCAAAGTGGTGACATGTAATAAAATTGTAATTATTAGGTGCCGACTGAAATAATTATGTGAAGTAGCGTTTGGGGCTTTCTAACAACCCCTACCTGCTCTCACAATAAAATTCAGTCGTCCTAATTCTGCGTTCGGAGCACATACTCGCGACAATTTATTATTGTACAAATTATATATTAAGAGTAATAAAGTGTAAAAGTACAATAACATCTTTGCGACTTTAAGACCTCTAATGTGTAAAAAATCAGCTATATGAGAGAATCGATAAAAATCGATAAAGTTTTGTTTAACAAGCACATAGGTGATTTTGAATTTGGTGAATACATTACGATGGAAACGTCGTACACACATGAGAGTTTTTGAATTCAATAGTGCTTCAAAATGTAGAATCATTTGACGTAAAAAAAATATTCTGCCAAAAGTGGCACATAACACATAAGAGGTCTTAGGCCCGTAATATCAATAGCAGTTTAATCTATGATTCTGAGTTTAAACTGTCTCTGTTACACCAACAATGACAGTTTAAACTCAGAATCATAGATTAAACTGCTATTGATATTACGGGCCTTAAAGTCGCAACGACGATATTCAGTTCAGTTTATCTAAATATTTCTTCTTCATATATATATAATATTCATATAAATATTTCTTCAGTTTATCTAAATATTTCTTTAATTTTTATAGTCTTCCATACACCCGCAATAGAACACGCAAGAATACAACAGTAACTATTTATCTATACTTCTATAAATTCTTAAAAATTAGTTAAGGCAACAATCTAGCTAGAGCTTAATACGACAAAAGTTCTATGACATTTGCAGTAATATATTTGTCTTATCTGTCATATTTTGCCCCGATCTCCCTATTTCTGATTTTTCAATTATTAAAATTTGACATTTATTCACATTTACCCCACACAATATATTTTTGACGGCGACGATTATCATTTCCTTGATAAGTTTTAAAGGGGGGAAGTTAAAACATAATAAATATCTCCTAAAATCAAGCAGTCATTTTAATACAATCGATGTGAACGCTGTATGTACCTACAGAAAGAATAATTAAAACTAATTACTAATTACTCTAAATTCGAATTTCAAAATTTCGCGTACTAAACATCAACTATAAACGGAACTAAGTCCAATTACGAACGAAACACGATCGATCTAAATCACGACAATATCTCGATTTGAAACCGATCAGTATACGGCGAGTTTGCATACAATCGCGTGTTAAAACACTTTATGCTTGTTCCGATACAGTCGATTAGCTACAATTAACTAGTACGAGTAATTACGAGACGGGAAAAGTCAAGTACAAGAATCGTGGTTTCAATGAAATTATAGCTGAGATGATTGATTATTTATTACCATTGGTTGCAGTATATTGTACAGGTTATATTGTAATGGAGTTTGAACTATTTCTATTAGAAAACTAGCACTCTACTGGCGGCTTTGTCCGTGTTTTCTGGCATAATAAGTACCCTAAATCATGGTCTATCTGTGTGCTAACTTTCATGAAAATCTGTTCACTAGTTTTTACGTGAGAGTTAATAATACGAGTAAATATCCACTTTACCTCACAAACTTTCACATTTCCAATAATAGTAGGATAGGAAGTAGGAAGTTGGATGCAATAGATGCTTTATGTTACCATTTCATGACCATAATTCAATCATTTATTTATATATTGCGTTATAAGGGGCACCTAAGCATATACAAAGGGTATAAAATTATGGGAAATTAAGAGAATATTGTGCAAAAGCATTTTGTAAGCAATGATCAAAAAATAAGTAAAAATTAAGAATTTCGGCTTTGAAAATATATTATAATTGGAAATAAAATCCTACAACCCATAATCCTACCTATTTATCATAGAATTTATTATTCTTATATAATTTTAGATATACGTAATCTATACTTATAAAAGAACTTGTCGTATATAAATTTAATCAAAGTCAATCATTAGGATAGAAAAGTGATATATAATTCCTTAATTCACTAATATTATAACGTTTTACAATCTACCGAAGGTTTACCAACTAAATTTACAAAAGTAATCAAAACATTGATACTCATTGATACCATTGATACTCGGAATTCGATTGCTAATAGAATAGTCTCATAAATCACATTCATAAATTCGAATAAGTGTTGATATAATTTCAAATCGAGTAATCCAAGTAGGATCCACGACACCAGTTCCTGTGCAAGCGGTAACAATGATCGCGGAGTTAAGTGACACGCAAAAGTAATTAACATTCAGGCCGAGATATCTGGCATAAAAGTGAAGATTTATGCAACCTCCAGTTAAGCACTGTGAGCAATTGAGCATATCTGGGGAGATAAGACGATTCATCGTAAATGAATTAATGACTTCTGATTCGGGGCAAACGTGAATTTTATTTGATGTTTGATTTTTTTACAAGACCAGTTACGTTGTTAATCTGTTTCCTGATATATAGCTAACATAAGTTCCTAACAAACTAACGATTTGCTGTTTATTCATGCGTCATTAATTTTGTGAAGGACCTAAATCTGTATTGAATTTAAACATAAAAAACTACTTGGCGCTATTTAGTTTTGTAATAACTGACTTTGTTTAGGGACACCTGCTGTGATAATACCTAGAAACAGATTTAAAGTAAGAAAGTAGGCAGTTTCATTACAGAAAATTAAGAAATAGTTATTCGTATGACAAGGTCGTATGATTTCCATGTCGATTCGCAATTTCGATTCGATTCAAGGTCGCTCATCGTTCATTATGGCCTGTGGCGATTGTAATGATCGTCCGAATAACGCTTCCCGCCCACGTCCGATAATCGGTGACCGCTTTTTTGTAGGAAAAAAATAGAACGTACTGATAGCAATAGTCGGTCAAAAAGTCGGTCAGAAATAATATGGAAGAAAAAATCGGCCCGATTATCGGTCCTACAAAAGGCGGGAAGCGTAACAACAGTGCGGTCGGAAGTTTGGAAGGATAAACACTATTGAATATTTCTTGAGCACTTCTGTGCTTTAGAGCTCATGTCAATCCGTCAGTTGTTGTCGTCATATAATAAATGATATTTAAAAAATATAGATAGGTTACAAATCAACCAAAAAATCTGTACATTGTATTAAGGCTAGCTTTACTGTGAGGTGTAGGAATGCAAAAATATACGAGTGTCTGCTTTAACTGTTTAATTGCGACTAACTCAATGTTGCATGTAAGAAAATTACGAGTAATAGAATCAACATAACCGCCCACCAAAGGACTATATGAGTCCTTTTCTAAATTGAACAACAAAATCAAACATTGAAATTGACAAACAAATTGACATTAAATTTTGAATAAATAACATAAGACATTACTTCTTGGGCGTACAATGCATGCATGAGAACAATCTATAAAAATATTCTTTGAAAACTAAGTGATTGTAGTATCGATTGGCAAAGCGCAAAGTTTTGTTACACATCTTCGTGTTATAGAATCTCCGCTTTTCACACTGTAGACTCTTGTCATGCCATCTGGACCGGGATGTTTATCTATTATGCGTCCTAAAGACCATTTTCCCGGAGGCAGGTTTTCTTGTTTGATAAGTACAATGTCGCCAAGCTTGAATTCCTCTTCGCGTTTAAGCCATTTTGGTCTTTGCTGAAGTCGCGACAAATACTCTCCTTGCCATCTGCTCCAGAAGTCATTACAGAGTTTTTGAGTGTATTGCCACCGTGTGAGATTATTTAATTTTAAGTCTTTCATGTTGGGACTGGGGACAACGATGGGAGCTTCTCCAATTAAAAAATGACCTGGCGTCAGTGGGTTCTCTGTATCATTATCTAAGGGGCATAAGGGTCGTGAGTTTAGGCAGGCTTCGATTTCACAAAGTACAGTGGTCATTTCTTCGAAGGTCAAGTGTGTGGTGAGTATTCGCTTTAGATGGTGCTTCATGGATTTTACACCTGCTTCCCATAAACCTCCAAAGTTTGGTGAGTAGGGGGGGTTGAAGTGCCACTGCGTTCCATCGTTGGCTAATAAATCGGCTATTTCCTTATCGAATTGCAAACTGGCATCCTTCCAAGCCTTATAAAGCTCTTTGTTAGCTCCAATGAAATTCCTTCCCTGGTCGCTCCAGATGTTAGTGCATTTACCTCGCCGGGAAGTGAATCTTTTAAAAGCACCAATGAATGCAGCAGTTGTTAGATCACCAACAAGTTCTAAATGCGTGGCCTTTGTGGCCATGCATATAAATATGGCAACATATGATTTGCTGGTCTTGGCTCCTCTACCTTTATTCATCAGAATTTGAAAAGGACCAGCGAAGTCTACACCAGAATTGAGGAACGGTCGGGCTGGCGTCACACGTACAGAAGGTAAGTCACCCATAACTTGTGTTCTCACCTTGGCGTTATGTTTAGCACAAATCAAGCATCGATGAACATGTTGTTTGACTAACGATTTTGCCCTGAGTATCCAATATTTAGCGCTTAAATATGTCATCATTAGCTGGACTCCACCGTGTAGGGTCTTTTGATGCGCTTCAGCAATGACGAGTGTAGTCAAATTTGTGAGTCGTCCCAAAATGATTGGATGCTTGCTATCATCGTTCAGTGATGCGTTTCTGAGGCGCCCGCCCACCTTGATTATACCATCTTTGTCTAAATATGGATTCAGTGATTTTATTTTACTTGACCCTTTAACGTAACCCCTTTTTCTTAAGTTTTCAATATCTTCTGAAAAATCTTCTCTTTGAGCTAATTTTACACATATTTTTAATGCTTCTTCAAGTTCTTCTGTTTTTAAACTACTATTTATCGTTTCTTTTAATTTTTTAAAATTCAAAAATATTTTACAAAGTGTTATAGTTCTTAATAGTTCTGTTAGTGTATCAAAGTTTTTCATCTGTTCTCTTAATTTTTCTAAGTCGTCATTCTCAACGATGTTCAAACTTTGTATTTTATCCTTCTTTCTTTCTATGTCTGTCGGTATGACATTTGGTCTCGTGAACTGTATCTTCTCTGCAGACAACCATTCTGGTCCACTCCACCACAGGTCGCATTTTTTACGGTTTTCTATTAACATTCCTCTGGACGCAATATCTGCAGGGTTGTCATGCGATTGAACATGGTGCCATTGACTATTGTGGACATTACTTGTTATTTCAACAACACGGTTTGCCACAAATAGCTTCCATTTTCCAGGATCCCCAAATAACCAGGAGATGACAATAGAGGAATCAGTCCACGCGTACATCTGCGAGGACGGCAATCGTAAAGCTTGTCCGATTTGTTTCATCAAACGTGACAATAGCAAAGCTCCACACAATTCAAGCCTCGGCAAAGAGATTGTCTTCAGAGGGGCCACTCTAGTTTTCGACGCAATTAGCGACGTCCTCACTAGTCCGTCTGGTCCTGTTACTCGGCAGTAGACAACAGCTGCGTAAGCTTGAATAGAAGCGTCGCTAAATCCATGAATTTCAATGGACGCTTTATCTGAGCTCTTCGTACCCATCCATCTGTCAATACGAATTTCATTAACATTCTCTAGATCTGATCTTATTGTATTCCAAGTCTTGGTAAGTGTTGCATTCAAGGGTTCATCCCAGCTGACTCTTTCTTGCCAGAGGTTTTGAATGAGAATTTTGGCCAACACTATGCATGGTGAAATCCAACCAAGAGGGTCGAATAATTTTTGTATATCAGAAAGGATGGTTCGCTTGGTGATGATCGTAGCTGAAGTTAAATTCAGGTTATACTCGAATTGGTCATTTCCTAAATTCCACTGTATACCAAGAGCTTTCACGGTTCCGTCAATTTTTAAATCTACATGAGCGTTGGACGACCTTTCATCTGGAGTTATAGAATCCATAAATTTCTTGTTATTTGATGACCATTTTTTCAAATTAAAGCCACCATGACTTAGAAGCTCCTTCAAATCTCGACTTATTTTTATAGCCTCTTCTATATCATCACGGCCGGACATCATATCGTCCACATAAAAATCTTCAATAAGAATTTTAGCAGCTTCGGGATAGTTATCGCCTTCATCCTTGGCTAGCTGCATGAGTGTCTTGACCGCCAGATAGGGAGCCGAAGCCGTTCCAAAGGTAACCGTAAGTAATCTATAGTCTTTTATAGGTTCCGATGAATCACTTCTCCAGAGAATTCTTTGATAATCTGTGTCTGCTTTGTCAACCAAGATCATTCGGTACATCTTCTCAATGTCCGCGACAAAACAAACAGCATGGATACGCCATCTGATTAACAAACTTCTCAGATCATCTTGAAGGATGGGACCCATTAAAAGCTCATCATTTAGTGACACGCCATTGTCACCTTTGCAAGAGGCATCAAAAACGACGCGAGTCTTCGTGGTTTCCTTTTCACTTCGGATCACCGCGTGATGAGGTAAGTACACCGATTTATTTTTTATTTCCTTTTCAGGTACTTCTTCGATGTGTCCAAGTTCTTTGTAATCTTCTATCACCTTTTTATAATCATTTTTAAATTCTATGTGTTGATTTAGCCTTCTCTCTAATTGTATGAATCTTCGTAGTGCTATATCTCTTGTGTGACCTTCTGGTGATTTAGGTTCTTCAGTGTTAAATGGTAGTTTTACAATGTATCTTCCTTCTGTGTTTCTTCTGTATGTCTTCTCATATATTTCTTCGCATAACCTTTCCTTTTGTGTATGTTTTCTTTTCGTATCTGTATCAATCTCCCATATACCTTTTAATAGTTCATCTATGTTAATTTCTTGTATTGTAGCCGTCAAGGACCTTTCTAACTTGTTTATCTTCATGTTTATTCCTCCCATAACGATCCAACCCAGGCTAGTTTTTTGCGCGCATGGTGTTCCTGGTGGACCCTTGATAAGTCCTTGCTGTAATATAGCTGCGTATTCATCAACTCCCAGAAGCAGATCAATGGTTCCTGACTCATTAAAGTTTGAGTCTGCTAAGTTGATGTTCTTCAAATGTTGCCACATGTTCATCGTCTGCACAGTAGAAGGTAGATTTGTCGTCAATCGCTTGGACATCACGTAGGCTCGGACTGGTAAGTTGAATTTAGATTCCCATCGTGACAGAACTTGAAAATTGACTTCGTGCTTTACATGTACCTTCATTGACTCCATGCCAGAGACTAGTATATCGACTGGTTTCCTCTCTAATTTCAGAATCTGAGTCATCCTCTCACTAATAAAACACGCTTGAGATCCTGAATCTATAAGAGCCTTCGCTAAAGTTGTATGACCTTGCTCGTTTTTTATCATTACTACTGCGGTAGCTAGTAACGTTGTATGCTCGGCGTTATAATATGAGGCAGTCATCGTCTGTACTTGCTTGACTTCTTCATCCGCTTGAGTTGACAACGTCGGTTGCTTGCATTCTACCATTGTGATCGACGGGTCCTTTTGTTGATGGAGAAGTGTATGATGACGTCTCTTACAAATATGACATGACACAGGAACCTTACACTTGAATACGGCATGTCCTGTTGCCAAGCAGTTAAAACAGAGTTTGTTTTTCTTAACACAGTCGCTCCTTTCGGACACCTGCATTTTATTAAATTCATTGCAGTGGGACAAATTATGTGCTCCTTTGCATATAATACATGATTTTTGAAGAGAAACGTGTAAGGCGCGTTCTTTTATAACCCTTGTACTAGTCGACGGTGCCACCAACTCGAGTGTTCGAAATTTCGATTCTAAAAACTTCGTTAAGTCATCTAATGTTGATAAGTCTTCAGATTTAATTTTATATGCAGCTTCTTCCCACTCTTTATGTGACTCCGGGTCCAACTTCTGCACGACCAGAAATATTATTATAGGGTCCCAAGAGTCGATGGTGACATTTAAGTTGCGTAGGCTATTTAATATTTCAGTAGTTGTGTCTAACAGGGCCTTAAGCTGAGATGCCGACTGGCTAGTACATTTCTTTTGTCCGAAAAGTCTCTTCAACAATGCATTTACTATTAAGCGTTTATTACCGTATCTGTGACATAATGTGTACCATGCTTGAGTATAATTCGCATTAGTAACTTGAACATATTTCAACAATGATGCAGGCTCGCCCGAGATACTCGTTTTCAAATATTGCAGTTTCTGTACGTCAGATAATGTTGTGTTCTCGTGAACTAAACATGTAAATAAATCTTTGAATGTCGGCCAGTCCTCGTAGTTGCCGGTGAACATCGGGATTTGAATTGGAGGAAGTTTTACTTGTGTTTGACCATCGTTGTGTGACGAGTTTTGGCTGTTAGTTGGTTGCAAATGGGTCGAAGTACACTCGTTTAATAAATCCTTAAGATCACCCATCATACACAGATATAAGTCTTCTTGTATAAAAAATTCCTCATTTACGAAGTACGGCAATTCCCCGCGCTGCTCCCGTGTAGTGCACTTGATAAGTTTATCGTGCGCGTCTTGAAATTTGCCCCAATATTCTTCTAAACACTTTATACGCGATTCGACGTAGCCCCGTGTGAGCCGCTGCTTAGGACATTTTCTTAGGTTTATTTGCGTCTTTTTTAATAACGAAGCAATATCTTCAAGTACACTTATCACTTGTTCTTTAGAAGCCATAGTAGGACCGTATAGTTCACGTTTTTTGAACACCAAACAGTCTTAAATTGAGTTTTGCACTATTATTTCACAGTAGTAAACAAGTTGTTATTCAATAGATCGTACGATGCTTCTTATCTCTGGAATGCGGGTCTCTTTTGTTCTCGTCGCTCGACTCAACGACGATGCACTATGTAGTTATTCGGCTCGAATTCGACCATATGTACGTTGTATTAAGGCTAGCTTTACTGTGAGGTGTAAGAATGCAAAAATATACGAGTGTCTGCTTTAACTGTTTAATTGCGACTAACTCAATGTTGCATGTAAGAAAATTACGAGTAATAGAATCAACAAAATCTTTTCCGGAAAGAGCTACAACACACACACGTTTATCTTTTGTTTCACTACACCAATTACATTAGTATTTAATACCCCATTTACACGCGCGCGCGAGCCACGAGACAATCCGCGAGACGCGCGCATACGCGCGCGTGTGAACAGGGCGCTCGCGGACCAGACCGCGGCGCGTCTCGCGCTCGCAGGGCTCGCGTCGGGAGCGGTTTTGTATGCGCGCGCCAAAGGGTCTCGCGCGAGCGCTCGCGTGGTGTTCACACGCGCGTAGGGGGCGTGGCTTACGGACGCGCCACGAGACGGTCCGTGACACGCGCGTGTAAATGAGCGGTTACACGAAGGCATTTTAACGCTGTATGTCAAATGTCAAGCACTTCTGACAACAACAAAAGCGTGCGTATCGTCTTGTATTGACAGAGCGACTACGAGCAGAACGGTCAATTGCCTGTTCTTACGCTCTTCATTGTCGCCGCGCTAGTGACATATCTACCTCTTATTTACATTATATTTTGGGAGAGGGTGTATAAGTTTGTACCGCATTGACGCATTTGGCGATTCCTCCGTTAATAAGTACCTTTGTTCATAGATAACGTTGTCCACTTACCGTCAGCTGGTCCTTCTACTTTCAGCAATTCAAACTATAAAAGAAAGATCTCTGTATTTTTATAAAGATTTCTTTTGTAAATTCCATTTTCTCAAACAAAACATGCTTACTTCTTGCAATGTGTTATCTAAATGCTCCCCAGACGTTTCGCTAAAACGCAACCATTGAGTAGAAAGATAGCAAAAGCAAGTGTCACTTCCAGTTACGTTCTTGAACTGTGTGAGTATTTGCTTTATTTTCGAAGTTAACTGTAAGAAAGTTAGAACTTTTGCCTCGGACACCTCACACTGAGATAAGCAAAAAACCGGGCAAGTGTCCGGGCCACGCGCAATGTAGGATTCCGAAGTAATAAGCTCATCGACTATTACTCATTAACTGCTGATGCTAACATAGCCGTGATAGTTTTCCTTATAAATTCATCATATGAACTATTTTTAAGAATTTTTCTCTTGTCCGAACTCCAAACGTTTAGCCGGCAAGGGGGGGGGGACACTTGACACTAACCAAAATTAGCACTTTAAAGCCAAATACATATTTCGGTAAACGGACCCCTAATTCCAAAAGTGATGTCTTAGGAGGTCCATAATATTTTTGAAAGATCTTTTCAAGGGGTATCACACTATAGGGTACGTGAGGAATAAAAAATTCATCCTCACGTTACTGTAGGGGAGGTACCTTGAAAAATTTTTTTATTCCGGTGTTTTAATAAATTATATCCATGCCAAATTACAGCTTTCTACCGCTAAGGGTCTCGGCGCTTTGCTTCGGACAGACGAACGGACGGACAGACATGACGAAACTATAAGGGTTCCGATTTTACTTCGGAACCCTAAAAAGCGTGTTGATTCAAATCCTAAGAGTTTTTTGCTTATCTCGTTATTTTTTCGTTCATTTATACTCTGATACATCAACGCTGCGAAAAAAAAATTATAGTTATCTTAGATTAAAAACATATATAGCATAGCAACATATTAGAAGTCACACCTTCCTCGATAGAAATCCAAAAAATACCCACCACGTTTCACCTCTATTTTTATGCTCAACGTAACAATGTACACCACTTAGTGCACAAAGACAGAGCAAAAAGCGTGTCTATTAGAATTTCAATATCTTCCCTCTTCCCGTTACTAACGAGTCTACTATCTAATGACGACTTGTAATATCCCACCATACGTCTCAAACGGAATTAATTATAACGCAACAATAGGTGCAACCGTTAACCTTGTCTTTAGCTAGGTAAAAATATGGTAAGTGTGAGATCGCATAGTGAAATAGGGATCCGTGACAATACAATTTATAGTTTTCTAAATGGTTTTAAATACCAATGTTTCATCTAGGTGTAACGTTAAAATCTTTTGCTTTGGAATCATAAATAAATAATAAATAAATAAACTTTTACACACTCATCCCCCCCGCAGTAGGTTTTTACCTGTGTCGCGGGTGGCATGGACGACACATATAACACATCACAATAACACCCATGGCCCGAGTACAAATATTTATCTGTCACATAAATATCTGCCCTGGCTGGGAATCAAACCTGGGACTTCTCGATTCGCAGAGAGGGTCGCTACCAACTAGGCTACAGGGTCGTCGTAAAAACGCAATCTAATGAAAAACGCAGTTTTGAAAATTGAAACAAACTTTTTTCTTTACCTGTTTTTTTAAATTAACAGAACTTTAGAAAACGAATATAAAAGTCGAATCCAAATCTAAGTTCAAGACAGACAAGCCCTGCTCTTCGTACATTTAGCTGAGAAACCAATGACGCTTAGTGTTTCTGTTTGAGGTCGCTGGGAATCAATTAAACGAGGATTTTTCAAGACGTTTTCTTGAAAATTTCCTTTCTATTTATATAAAAAACTAGCTGCTCCGACAGACTTCGTTCTGTCAAAAGTTAATAGTACCTAATTAAAAAATTAAAAAAAACTTAGGGGTGGACCTCCCTTTAGATTTAAGGGGATGAAAAATAGATGTTGTCCGATTCTCCACCCTAGACGATATGCACGCTAAGATTCACGAAAATCGGTCGAGCCGTTTCGGAGGGGTTCAACTTCTAACACCGTGACACGAGAATTTTATATATTAGAAGATTAACAGTTAAAAAATGCTTAATATCTTTATATTTGTCGATTTTGTTTTTTAGTTTTCTTTTTGTTTTTTTTTTTTTTTTTAAGTGAATAAACAAAATGTCGGTATCTTTGCCGAGCAACGCGTCGAAGATGCTTCCAATGTGAGGAATGTCCAACACATCCAACAAGTGATCAGCACACGTTTATTATAGGAGTTTGCTAACAAGACACCATGAGGACCAAATCGGTTAAAATATACCTATAAACTTAATCAAGAAGTCAATTTCACATACAATAAAATTTTTAATGTTTATTTAGCTTTTAGTACGAAAATGTTATATTATCTAATATGTATTATATATGTATACGGAACTCAAACGCTATTTCGTGTGTACTATCAACTACTATCATAGAATGGTAAAATAAAGAAGGTTAAAAACACGGTCACCTTATTTCAAGGTGCGGTGTAACCTAATCTATTGCTGTGAATTGTTTTGGTTAGTTTTTGTTCATCAGATAACTATTTATATCCCATGATGATAGATCATTGGTCGGTATTTTTGTTCGGAGAGATAAAATTATATCGGATAACATTATTATATTCTTTATACTTTATATTCCAGTTTAAAATCTGTGTGGGAAATTACTATAGAAATATTAAATAAATAGAATTAAAACAATAAGTCTACTCGAAAACTTCCAGCGACATAAAAGTGTAAAATTTCTACCTTTCTTTACCAATTTTCAACTGTTTTACTTAATAAAAATAAGCTACGGAATAATGAACGTTATGAATAAGGGCATACTATCCGAATGTCGCAAACTCTGTCCCGGCTGACAGTCGAACCTGAGACTAACATCTAGGTTAAGGGGTCATTAGTAGTAAATTATTTTGAATCACTTTAATAATATAGTTGCTTACAAGTACATGATTACTATGATCACAAAACAGATTTGATCAACGTACAACAAAACAATTTTTTTGTGGAAATAGGATTCACTTGTTGGTAAATGACTATCGTCGCCCATGGACATCGGCGACAACAAAGGCATCACTAATACGCTACCAGCCAAGACAGAGAAGAAAAAGAAAGAATGAATTAGAACAATATGGCAATCCCAAAAACCGAATTGGAAATTGTAGGCTTACTAAGTTACAGAACTCGTTCACTCTCCCAATTATCAATAACACTGGCTCATGAGAGCTACAGATTAGAATTCGTCGGAAACTCACGTAGTTGAGATTCACAAATCTCCAGTTAGATAAGATCAGTTATTACGTAACGAACTACAATAGAATTGTACCGTTTACGACCAACTACGGTCTTTACTACGCAAATTTAGGTAGTAATAACACTTACTTCGGAATTACTGTAATTAAATGCGTCGTAACATAGCTTGAGTGCGTGACCCACTGAAAACCAGCAAGTGCCTTTTTGAGTCATGTTAACATCCGGTACTGTATACCTATTGTAAATGTTCTAAATATGACAATATAAAATATTCCGAGGTAAGTATATTTAAAAAAATATTATAAAATAATCTCCTCCCTTTTTTGAAGTCGGTTAGGAAGCTTATAAATTTAAATACTCATTTTTTCTCGCCTTTTTAACCATTCAAAGTTCAAAGTAATTAACCTCCATCTCTATTACAGTTGATAATATACAAGTATCATTAAAAAACAGTGTACTCTATGCCTTTTCTCTGATCACTAAAATTATTTAAAAAAATGCACTAAGCAACAAACCTAAAAAAAACAATTAGTAATTCACCACCCAAAATAGAAAAGGGAAACTGAAACCAATAAGCCACTAACACGCCTGAATGTATATGCAAATGCACATTTGCATGCATATTGCTTTTGCATATAATCCGCTTTGTTTATAACAGATCGATTGAAATATTGGGCGTAACAATATTGACCTTAAATATAGTTCTATTGCCCGAAACCCGACCTTACTTTCAAATTGTATGAATGGCTAAAACATGTAGAGAATACTTTCTCTGTTTTGTCCGATCATTGACGCTTCTTAAGATCCACTGTCTATTGCTACTGGTCTCTTTAATAAGTGTTAGTGAGAGTTACGTAGCTTACAATACTGAAAGTTTTGAAAATGTGACCAAAGCTTCAAAAAATATTATTATATTACTTATAGTGTGTACGAAAAGAACGTGACCGGCATATTTTAAAATTTTGGAGTGAAGTTTATAAAAATAATATTAGGCTGAATAGAACAATCCTTTCCCTAAAATGATTGTAAAAAAACTTAAGTTTGTCCTCCAATTTCTTGTTAAAAATATTATTTTTTACAATTAGTGCCACGTACGCTTCCAAATTCCAATTTTGAAGCTGTGTGAATTTTTTGTTGTAATCATTTATTCCGTCTATTGGCACATGTTTTATCACTGGCCGCCGAAACTTCGAAATGGCGAACTTGTAGGGTTCCATACAAAAATGTTCGGACCCCTTTATATTTGGGCTCTACATTGAACACATACGAGTATCCTATTTTACACACATTTTTTAAAAAAGGTTAATTAAGACTCAAAGTCTCAAACATCAGCTAAAAACCGTCTGCTTCTACAAATTCACTCTCTACGAGACCCGCCAACAACTTCATTTTTCCATTTTTAATTTCATTTCGTGCGACGCGGCGATTGTAATGCTTCGCAAGTAGCGGTCATTTCTGTTCTAACATGAGGCTAGTGCGGGCGTTAGTCTCGAACCACGCGAGTCTGCGTTAGACTCCGGCAACGCCAAGTTAACCCACGTTACTTATTAACGTGACGTTTACGCGTCAAGTTACGTTATCTCGTCCATAAGAGGATTGTTCTGTTTTTGTTCTGTGGAGTTTCGGCGAAATGGACTGCCATTAGCGAATAAGGTAATTGTTGCTTAATTACCCCTTTTTACTTGATTCTTAATGACGATATATGGTCCAATTGGGAGGAAATGTTTAATGGATCGTTTTTGTATCGTATTTAACGTGAATTTATTGTAAACAAACGCGCGTGTTTTGGTAACAAATGCAGTGTTTATGAATTTCTCCGGAATTTACTACTAATATACGTAAGTGGCGACTGACTTATTTGTTTATATAAATGTGAGAACATATGTGTAAGTAAATATACAAGTCAGAACAGGTTTTCTCACATGTAAATATCACGCCGATTGAAAATGATTCATTTGATACAACTGGACACATTGCTTTGAAGAAATCAAAATTTAAATAATGTATAAATATGTATATTTTAAATAAAAATTAAAATTTTCCAACTTACGTTTTAAAGAATAGGTACTTTTCTTTTAATTAAGACCAACAAAAGTTAAGTTATAAATACAGCGTAATAATGTTTTTTTTATGTATAGATTTCTGTATTGTTGCTTGATTATGTATCTTATTACGTAGTCCATCCAATTCACTTAGGTATGTTCGGCTTTTCCTGATTCTACTTCCGTTTCGCAAAGGTGTTTTATCATAGTAGGTTAAGGAACAACGAAAGAACCTCCTCAGTAAGTCATTCCTGTGTAATAATAATAATTTACTATTGAATCTTAATTAAAACTAAGAAAAATCTTCAGACAGATTTCCGATAATAGGTAAACGAGACCTTTATAGCTTTTGGGCCATCCAGTCGTCACATTTTAAAATCGAATAATTGGCATGTGTAGGTAAATATTAAAAAACAATTAATGGAAATAAAACTACTTAGGAACTGCTGTTTTAATTTAATAATTTCTAGGTGTAAAATTTCATAATATGTGACACACTAGGGGGGGTCTCACAACTGTGACCAGCTGTGACAAGGACGGGTGGAGGGGCCAAAAAGTCATGAAATTAGTGTGACGTAATTTGTGGATGGCCCCTTTAGAATCTGACCTTATCTTTATTAATTAGTAAACCTTAACCCAAATGAAAATAATTAATATCTATTGTGAAATTATAAATCAAACTTGCCCTCAAAATCGCTAAACACGAAACAAGATTTTTCAATCCCGTTACTCAGTAAATAATTAAGATTCTTGGTCTTATTGACAGTTAAAATACTTGTCGCTTGATTCTCCAATCAAATCTAATTACCAAAGTTCCAGATACATACTACTTGGACGCAATTCATATTTCTTTGTACATAGTCATCTTTAATGGCTTCATACTTTGATAGCATTTTTATTCATCGCGACAAAAACAATTCTATTGAATTTTCTTCACATGGGTTCACGTCAGTCAGTTTCTTTGAATTTAATAAACTTTTTATGTATAAAGATGGTTAAATACAGATAGAATGAAGTACATTTATAGCTTAAACATATTTTAAATCAGACTGTAAATACAAACGTATAAAATCAAAATAAATTAACAACAGATACTAAAATTTAATTTAAATTAAAATACATTAGTAAATTTAAAGCAAATTAAAATACATAGTATTACTAATGAAACAAAAATAAGACAGTGACAGATTCGTTTCTTCAAATTATTTTTAATTTTTATGTCAGATTATAAAAAAAATCGTCATTTTTAATGTAGCATGCTTTGTATTATTTTAATTTGAAACTTGACCCTCCCTCTTGCAATGCGCAATTAAGAACGTAAGCAGTTTTACTTATAAGGCTTCTAAGGTGAAGATAAGTAGGTAGTAAATATAATAGTAGAAGGTACGTATTTCTTATACACCTCGGGCCCAGAAGTCACATTTATGACCGTTACTGGCAGAGGGCGCTTTCGTACTTCGTAGAGTACATATAACAGAGCAATCATTAATGGCCTAAAACTGGTAAGAATTCGTAAAACTCATAAAAAAATTCTAAGTTTAGTTTTCATGTTTTTCCGGGATTTAGGGTTTTAATTTTGATCTCCAAACTAGAATAAATCAAAAGTAATTTTGAAATAAAAGTGTATTCAGTAGACAATACATTTTTTTTAAATTCCGATGTACGTTAGATGCTTTGTTATCGATTTAAAAGCCAGAACATAAAATATTTTGGTTTGTTTTTGTCTGTTTGTTTTCTACGGTCCATATTATGATGCAAAAAGCACTTAACTGTTTTATTCTGGATAGTCAGTGGGATAAGAGATAAATACTTACACTACAATAACGTTAGATACTAATTTAAAGACTGAAACTCGGACGGTTTGAAAATGAAAAAAAAATCAAGTGTTTAGAATGTATTACAAACTGGATGTATTAATATAATAATAATATTATATTGTAATAATCAGACTACTCTTTGTCTCGAGAAGTAAGAACAATGAAGACATCACATAATATCCGGCCATGACCCGAAAACGATCAATCAAAAACAGAGCCGAGGAGATCGAACCCGGAACCGACTGGACAGGCTTTGATAAAACATATTCTATTTTTTTCCTTTTTCTTCATGTGTATCATACTAAAATTTACGTTACTAAAATCTACGTTTTTTCGTTACTTACAAAATGCGAATCTGAAATAAATGATACATAAAAAAAAACCTTGTAAAATATGCAAAAGCTTAACTTTTTTAATAAAGATACAACCAATAGGTATAAATTATTCTGGGAGCGTTTACATAATAAGGATCATGTTAATCAAAGGGAAACAAAAATAGGTTATTGGTTTTCTTTAGATGTTCATTTCATCCACTTACGCCCCAAATCAGAGTCACTAACGGTTATTTAAATCGCTCCGTAGTACAGAATTTGTATGGTGATTTACTTAGGAGCGATTTAAGTAACCGGTTAGTGACTCTGAGTTGGGACGTTAGTTATATTAATATATTTATACTAACCTAACCTAACCTAATCTAACTAACCTAGTATATAACCTAACTAATTTATAATAACCTCTATTTAGAGGTTGTTTACATGATCTCATCTAAAGGAATGGGGCCTACCACCTTCAAATATCTGTACTCGTACCTACACTGGAGCTAGCTCCATTATAAGCTATCAACGTAAATTCCTTTATGCGTTTGTAGGAATTTGTACTTTTACTTTTCATTGTATCTCATTTGCATTAAGTTTTGCTTTAAACTCAGAAAAAAAAAACTTTTGATATATTATTGACGATAAATCATTATAAAAGAAATAAAAAGTTTGTAGTAATAACAAAACGCATCTTGTCATGCCGGTCGTTTGGCCTACTTTAAACTCGCCAAACAAGTCTTCGGTTCGACTACCGGCTAAGCTTTTTTATATTATGGAAGTATTTGTATTGTCTATGACTAATATATTGTCAACCATTTAAATGAGTTAACGATTTAAAGATATAAAATGCATAGGATAAATGTGAATATCTTAATAAACTTTTAAAAATCAATTAAGGCAGCACTCTTGATTCTGTAATACGGCAAGTGAAGCACCTTATAACAAATAAGAAATAATTTAGTAGAAACTCAGAACATTTATTATAAAAAATATGCAAGGGATTGTAAGATTGATGATAGTAGTAAATTATCATACATATTGATACGAGAGCGTTCGGTAAAAAAATAGAAAAAAATCTAATGTCTTCTCCTTAAGCAAAGTTTCAGGCCACAGGTACTTAATAAATACGCAGGCTACGCTGTAACATTCTAATTTTAAAATTAAACATTCAAATCACTTCACATACCACATCTGTTTTATTTCTTCATTCATATTTTTAATTAACAGCCAAAAGGCAAATATATTCAATCCATTCATCCTACAGCAGCTACACTGCATCCGTTTCCCAGTATGTAAATTATAAAACCTACGCGGAGTCAATGTACTTTGTTAAATGAATATTAAATAATATGCAAAAGGAAAATTTACCTTACGATTTGAATGTCCAGAAATCTGATTATACAACTACTTAATTATAATTTTTATTAGTGCTTTCAACAAGTACGTTATATTTTTAATCTGTGACGCAAGTTAACTTTTAAGTTTTCACCTGTGTTCATTTTGTACTTTCATTTAAATAAAAAGTATTTCTGGCTTGCAATCACATGCGTTGCGCGATAACATCACATTGACCGAGATTTTGTATAGACGGTTTTTAACCCGCCTCTTAAAATCATCCGTGTAACGTATTTTACATTTGTTTTTTTGCTCTGATACTGTGTTGAAGAACTATAATCATACTAATAATGTTATAAAGAGTAAAGATTAGTTTTTTTTTTTGGATTTTTGTTTGTTTTAAGTTAGGTATGAAGGTTTACATTACAATAATGTTCATTCATGGTCACAGATAAATTACTACTATTTAAAGCATGCAAGAAACCTTAGTGTATTGATTAGTGACTTACTATAAAAGAAATAACTATTAATGTATTCGACCATATTTCACACCTATCACTTTTACTGCTAGATCCAAAATTTATCGCGCCAATTATATAACAGTGCGGATTTATTTTTTATATAATTGATTATAAACTGTATAAATCACGCGATGGTCACTTAGACGACATTTTATAAGCTTACAGTTTAGAATAAATTGGTATTAAAGTGGCTCTGCCCGTGGAATTGATGATAAGGGGTTTAGTCGCTAATTTACATGGTGTGAAGTCAGTCTATACTTTCATTTAAATGGCATCAAAGTGGAGAAAGTTTTTGTCAATCGAATTATTTTTTGTGTTTAATAATTGAAGATTGATGAATAGCTAATAATTGAAGTTAACGTTAATATTGATTCGTTGAGGTTAAGTATATCGAGACAAGGCTTTTTTTATTATAAAATAGGAAATGTTTTGCTGGTGGGCATTGAAGTAAAGTCATTTAATTAACATGGTGTAAAGTCGTGATATCACAATACTGAATTGATCATACCTAAATTTAATTCAATTTTGTGCCCTAAATTAATCAGTATCAGTTGGGACTAACAAAAGGAACTTTGTGAGATAACGAAGAGGAAAAATTGATAAACAAAATCGTGCTTCGGAAGATTTCGACGTTTTCACTACTGGTACCGCGTTAATGAAGTAAAATGGAAATTAATAATGTGGAATACATGATTCATGTTTAACAAGAATATTTGACTAAAAACCCCAAAACTAATACTACCAGCTCGTTGTGCCAAAAGATATAGCAATTATTCAATTGGTATTAATTGGCAATAACAGTAAAATTGATGGATTGAGTTAAAGACGTTATTAACGTGGCGTAAAATTGCTCTCTATTTCCATTCGAACCAGGACGAAATTTTATTGCAAAGATAATTATTATGAATCTCATGAAATGAAAAGAATCATATAAAATAAATTTACTATTTATTTACTTAATCTCGATGAATAATTATTTTCTCATGGTCGTTTTGTTGATGTCTTTGCTTTGAATAATTATTATTCTTACAATATAAGAGCGCTGAACTCTTGATAATAATAAGTACACAAACGTGCAAGAAAACTTTTATTGGTGACTGTAGCAGATATGTATTTTAACTACATATTAGAAAAAGATCATTAGAATTACTTTAATATTGGTTGATAATTTTGAAAAATAAAAATGATATAAAAATAGAAATGAAGGTGTTTTAAGTGAAATTTTATGCACAAGTTTGGCTTTCAAGTTACGTTAAGGAACTAAGAATAGAAAAAATATTAAGATTAGGAATAGTGAGAAAAAGCTATAATAATATTGTAACTGATATTGTAATTGATGCATTTCAACTTATGAGAACAAACACGTAACTAATGCTATGATATTACAAAGTTCCTTTTCGAGTATTAATCGAACAAGAAATAAAATTAATTAGAGCACAGTCTATAGAATTTAGAGTCCATTGAACTGACCCGATTATCACAGATACAGATAATAAATTATAATTATTCAACTGTAGGTTCAACAGCAATCCGTGGAATGGAATTTCAACTCCACTCTAATCAATTTCACGCCTCCGCTTGTTGAACTACCCGTTAGTTTGTCATGGTATCCTGGTATCATTTGGATATTTTTTGATTCTGTTTTATTAAGTTACTCAGTATTAAATTAAACTAGCAACATAAAATATTCCTGTATAATATTATGTTATACGTTTACGTTGGACTGCCCTCCCTAATGTAATGTTTCTAATGAGATTAGAAACATTCGGAACGAAAATGTGCTAAAGGTTTCTTTCTTTCTTTCTTTCTTACATCACTATTACCTTTACTATCATGGTTAACTGTACTTTCAGATTTAAGATCACATTTGAACAGATGTAGTTTTTCCTTCTAATTTATTTATTTCTTATAATTTTTGGTTTAGAACTCTTGTGGGTGACCTAAAAAATGAAATAATTGTTGTTATAACAAGGAAAGGACATAGCCGATAGAATGTCGGCCAAGAATGAAAAGTAAAGAAAGAAAGACTTGCGTTTGCTTTCGCACAAATTATCTTAGGTGTAAGCTGTTCTACGACCTTGATGAGATATATCCCCCTATAATATCTTATCGGTTATATTTTGTTTTAAAATTTAATTATGAATACATTCTACTATATAATAAATTAATAAAATATATTATTTTATCGGAAAATTAATATCGCCCACGTACATTTAGGAACGGAGTCAGTATTTTAAACCTAGATAATTAGAATCTCGATTAAGGCCAGAGCCAGACGAACCGACAAAAACTAAAAGTGCTTAAGTGACACATCACAATTTTACTATAGACGTTGTAACTAATTACTTTTTAAAATATTTTCTACTAGCTTCTACCCGCGACTTCGTTCGCGAGAATTTAGAATTGGATCCTGATCCTACTAAAATTTAGACGTTTTAGATGTTAGGTTAGATGTTTGGATGTTTGTGAATTAAACTTACAGTATCTTTTCATCCCAAAGAATGGATATTATCATTGATGTCGACAACATGCTTATTATTTCACGTTCTAGCAAGTTGCTAAGGATTGAAAAAAAAAATCATAGGGCATGTCGTGAGGAATAAGTTCAGCGGCAGGCTACCTTAAGATATGCCTAAACAGGCACATCATCGACACCAGCAACATGCAGGTAACAGACAGGTAAACGACGTTAGCAACATGCTCATGAGTCTCATGAAACAGAATGACGGAGACGGGCTGGTGCTAGAGTATGATGCGAATCACAACTCGCTAGTCTCAATAGCCACAAGCTTCTAAAAAGGGACAAAATTAATAAAGCACGTAAATTTTGCGATGCGCAGAAAATAAAAGAACAACTATTATTCTGAAGAAAAACTATAAAGTTATTCCGCAATTAGAACAACCAGCAGAACCATTAAGAGAATTACATTTACACAAACGTAACACAAACAAACCATAGCATTCTTTAAAAAACATCGGTATATATTTTTTTTACATAGAATAAGTTAGCGCTTGATAACAATCCCACCTGATGGTAAGTGCTGATGGAGTCCAAGATACAAGATTTTAAACTTAACTCATCGTGGACTGAACACATTTTACTATAATACGAGTACTCACGATATTTATTTTGTTTTGTATTCCATTCCGATATTTCGACCCAGTTGCATGGATCGTGGTCACGGATGAACTGCGGTGGCGCGGAGAAACTTTTGACAGGATGACAGGTGACATTTGACACTAGTACATAAGTCTATCAACTTTCCGTCTAGTTCGTTTTTGCGTTTTGTTGACAATATTACGACACACTACACTCACCACATCTTGCCGCAGCACACTTTGCACTTTCTGATTTTGGGATTTGCATAGACTAACCACTGGATTCCATGTTTGCGCTAATTTAAATCCATCCTCCCTATTAAAGTTTTTGGGGTGTTTTTTAATCTCGATGGCCTCTCGTACTAGCCGTGGGATGTAATGGCGTTCCGTGGAGATTACCTGCGGGCTATGTAGCTCAATCCAGTGATTAGTCCCCGATTCAAGCAGATGTTCTGCTACGGCTGATTTCTTCCTTTCATCCTTCTTGACCGCTGTAATATGTTCTTTTATGCGCTGCGATATTGACCGTTTTGTTTGCCCAATGTAACAACTACCGCAGCTGCAGTCGACTTTGTATACCCCTGGGCACTGATAGGGTATCCTGTCTTTGGGTGAGCGTAAAAAGGCTGCAACTTTCTTACATGGCGTGAAAAAGGTTTTTATAATAAAAAAATATAATAAAAAAAGGTTATATAATAAAAAAGGTTTTTATAATAAAAACCTTTTTCACGCCATGTAAGAAAGTTGCAGCCTTTTTACGCTCACCCAAAGACAGGATACCCTATCAGTGCCCAGGGGTATACAAAGTCGACTGCAGCTGCGGTAGTTGTTACATTGGGCAAACAAAACGGTCAATATCGCAGCGCATAAAAGAACATATTACAGCGGTCAAGAAGGATGAAAGGAAGAAATCAGCCGTAGCAGAACATCTGCTTGAATCGGGGACTAATCACTGGATTGAGCTACATAGCCCGCAGGTAATCTCCACGGAACGCCATTACATCCCACGGCTAGTACGAGAGGCCATCGAGATTAAAAAACACCCCAAAAACTTTAATAGGGAGGATGGATTTAAATTAGCGCAAACATGGAATCCAGTGGTTAGTCTATGCAAATCCCAAAATCAGAAAGTGCAAAGTGTGCTGCGGCAAGATGTGGTGAGTGTAGTGTGTCGTAATATTGTCAACAAAACGCAAAAACGAACTAGACGGAAAGTTGATAGACTTATGTACTAGTGTCAAATGTCACCTGTCATCCTGTCAAAAGTTTCTCCGCGCCACCGCAGTTCATCCGTGACCACGATCCATGCAACTGGGTCGAAATATCGGAATGGAATACAAAACAAAATAAATATCGTGAGTACTCGTATTATAGTAAAAAGGAGTCCAAGATGGTGAACGCACTGACTTAATAAATGCCTATTCACTCTTCTCTTGAAGACACCGACATTGTAGGTGAACGGGAACACCACGCAGGCAAGCTATTCCAGTCCTTCGCGGCACGCACTATGAAAGATGAAGCGAATCGCGTCGTTCACAGCGGTGGGATATTCACGACATATGGATGGATGCTTGCCATATAACGGGTTGTTTGATGGAGGAACGGGGATGGGGGAATTAGTTCGTGCAATTCCTGAGCACACTCTCCAAAATGCATCCTGTAGAATGCCGAGAGGCTGGCTACTGTGCGTCTGTGTGCGAGGCTTTGCGGGTTGGTTACCACTAAGTCTGGGTCGTCAATGAGCTTCATTGTACGCCTCTCCATCGAATCCAAGGCTGAAGGGTGACATTTTGCGGCACCGGCCCAAATGTGACAGCAGTACTCTACACAAGGGCGAACCTGAGCTTTATACAGTGTTAAAATCTGCCTCTGTATGAAGTACTGCCGCACCCTTGCAAGGACCCCGATTTTCTTGCAGCCAATTTAGCTTTGGATTCGATGAACCGTCCATAGTTGAGGTTAGAGGAAATTTCGACTCCCAATAACTGTAGGCGGTCGGTGCATTCCAGGGATACATTCCGGAAAGTAGGAGCCAAGGTGAACAGGCTCCATTTTGTGGTCAACAGGCACATCTGCGTTTTAGTGGCATTGAATCTCACAAGATTGGCATCGCCCCAATCCGACACTGCCCGGAGCGCGAGATTCACACGATCCAACATAGCCTCTCTTTCAGACTGTTTTTCTTCCCTACTGGCTCGAGCACTGGGCAGGTATCTCTCCACTACTGTGCTGTCATCTGCATACCCATAAATACCGGGCATAAGCAGATCATTAATGTGCAGCAGGAATAGAGTGGCGGAGAGAACGGACCCCTGGGGAACTCCAGCGTTCGTAGCCATCGATTGCGATGAACTACCATCGACAACAACACGGAGAAATCGTTCGCTCAGAAAGTCTTTAACCCAACCGATAAGGCCAGGGGATATGTCATAACCTGAAAGCTTGTTTAAAAGGCTTGAGTGCCAGACCCTATCGAAGACCTTCAAGACATCGAGAAAACAGCAAGTGCCTCCCCGTTTTTCTCGAGGGCCTCGCCCCATATGTGTGTGGCATACGCTAGAAGATGTCCAGTCGATCGATTTCGGTGAAATCCGTACCGTCGATCGCTAAGAAAATCGTTCCGTTCTAGGTATGCCATGAGGCGCGTATTCAATATACACTCCATAATCTTACAGAGTATGGAGGTAATTGAGATAGGCCGATAGTTGGTGGGGTCAGCACGCAGCATTTAATGGATGCTTCCATACGACACTTTAAGGGCATTGAAATGAAACGAAATGAAGAGACTCAGTGTTTTATGTACTCCATAGAGTGGCAAGAGCGAGGTTGCCACATGCATATCTTTTAGTAGTTAGCTAAAAATTATAGAGCGTCCTAACCACATCGACTATATCGATAAAATTACACGATACCGTTGTCAAAAATATGATTCATTGTCCATAAGGTGAATGTGTCATCTCTCAAATTATTCATTTTTCCGTGGACCTTATTTACGCAGATGAAGTTCCAGTTTGTTATATCTTTAAACTATGATTTAAAATTAAAAGTATGCTAAATTAAGTCATTTCCTGGCAATCATCGCAGGTCATCGCGAAACATCATCATCATCGTACTTAAAGTATGAAAGATATGAAAATATTAGTGTACTAAATAGATCCCATAATAAACCAAGATTACATCGCTACTTACCATCAGGTGGAATTGTAGTCAAGCATTAACTTATAATTTAAAAAAAATGTCTATTTGTCTGTGCGTCTGGTTTTGCAGTGTTAATATTACGAACTTCCCGGCGGCTTTCGTCGATCCTATGAAATCGACAAAGTTAAGCAACAGCGGGCGCAGTCGGTAGTTGGATGGGTGACCGCTAGTGGCAAAAATTTCTTGAGAGTTTCCGTGATTTGGAGGGCACGTAAAGCCGTCGATCCCGACTGTTATCATAACAGTCGTTAAGCCATATCGGAGGCCCTCGGACGGTTTGAAAATTTCCGACACTCGGGTTGGTCCACTAACCTCTCCACCAATCCGCACTGGAGCAGCGTGGTGGACTTTGCTCCAGGCCTCCTGAAGAGGAGAGACCCGTGCCCAGTAGTAGGCCATTAATGGATTGAAGACAATATTACGAACAACAAATATTTTTAAAAATTGTTTAGTTATTTCAATTGTTCCGTTGAGGAGTCATATTTCGTCTCTAAGACACACCACCATACCTGGTGATGTCAACGATTGATAATGATAACAACATGGGCGGTGTCAATAATAACAACAGCTAATATATTTAAACACGGTTCAGTTATTCCCTACGATTGAGAAGCTCACTCATTATCTCCACAATCCATCATCTCACTATATTGAAGTACAACTTGAGTAAATTCCCCATACAATAAAAAACATCATGACAATCGCTTTTTAAACAACGAATCTATTCCTTGTTCATTAAAAACTTATTGAAGGTTTGTAGTTTTCGGTAAAAAAAACACTGGTAATATATAAGCATGCACAGCAATAGAAAAATAAAGAAATCTTGACATAAGGCCGATCTTGACTTAAGGCCGACACCACACTAGGATTTTATAAGCGTACGCGTTCATCCGACATACTTGAATAATAATTTGCTAAATAGGTTAACAAAATTAATATTTATTTCTATAACGTAAATAAAAAAATATATGTAGATATTTACGAACGTTAAAAACTAAATTTGATGATTTTATGCAATTAATTAAACCTGATACGGTACATATTATAAAATTTCAATCGCACCTCATACTGAGAGCTATCAAAACCCTTGATAAGGTACAGTATTTCTTCTACGTAAAATTATTATTTTTATAGCTCATTAATCAAGCGTTGCGCGAGGAACGCTCGACAAACGCTGATGTGTTAGCAGCCTTAAAAAATGCTGTGTTGGCATTATTTGATTTTATACGAGATCGATGGCTACTAAAGCTTTCATTGTATGACAAAAATTATCACAATGTGCATCACCGTAAAATTTTTATATGTTTGTTAATAAACATATTAAAATAATTAACGATAATAATTATTCAAATTTAAAATCAGCTGTTTTGAGTTTTCTAATGTCACTGTGAAGACAAACGTCAAAACTGTTTTCCTAGTACTATAAATTTTACTTATTCTCCCTCGGGAACAGATCAATATCTCGGGATAAAAAGTATCCTATATTTTATTCTAGGTATTAAAATATCTGTGTACCAAATTTCATCTATATCCGATCAGCCGTTTTTGCGTGATTGCAAAACAAACATCCAAACATCCAAACATTCACATTTATAATATTAGTAGGATAGGATTTATCGTCTAGACTCTAGAGATGTTGGTGTTTAGGCAATTGATTTTATTTTTTGAGTGAATGAAGTTTAAAAGGAAAATGTTAATGGCTTCATATTCAACGAACCTTTTATCATAATTAATTAACTATAAATTCATCCCTTACCTAACTACATTACTTTATTGCATTGCATTACTTAGTAATCAACATAATTACTAATACATCTACGTCTACTAAGTCAATTTTACTTTTACAATCCATCGATTGTATACTTTTAAAAAATCTGTAAAATTAAGATGCCAATTCGTCATTTAATTTAGTGTCATTGAACCAATATTTATGAATTCAGATTCAGAAAATCTATACCCTATTATTAGGAAAATTATTTTTCATTAGCTACTAGACTACTAACCAGCAAGTGCTAATAGCTTATTCTTTACCATAGATAAGTATGATCTTTAAAAAAAATAGCAGGCTTTCCGTAAATCCCACCTCACTGCTCTATTAGGGATTAATAAGGTTAATGCCCGATCCGACAATATCGGGTCAAAGCCGTTAATTTTAGTATAATGAGATATGATTTTCCAGTATCATTTACACACGGACCTAAAAAAAAAGACGGACATAATCCCAACAACAAATTCAGTGAAGCACCCATAGTAATACCAACTCTCTATTCGTACAAGTACATACACCCACACATTGACCCCATACTGCGTCAATCGCGAATCAAAAATTACGCACACATGGTAAGCGGGCGGCCATTGCTATGCTTCACTCTCGATAGACGAGGTAACTTTATAATATTCATAATTAAGAAAGTTAATTATGAATATTATAAAGTTACGTAATTATAATTAATATAACTAGCGCTCTGCCCGCGGCTTTTCTGCGTTTTTCGGGATAATAAGTACTTTATATGTTATACACATGTCATCATGATCTACGGATTTTTATCATGAATTAGTAACAAACATCCGTATAGTAACTAACTCTCATCTATACGCATAAATAACACATACAAAACAACATATACCAAAACAACATTTTTTACCATTTTTGTCTGTCTGTCTGTTCCGGCTCTGAAATGGCTGGACCGATTTTGACGGGACTTTACTGGCAGATAGCTCATGTAACAAGGAGTAACTTAGGCTACTTTTATTAAAAAAAAAAGTTTGCTACGCGATACGAAGTTCGCCGGATCAGCTAGTATAATGTAAATAGGACGTAATTATAAAATGTATAACGGGAAGATGACCGTAGTTCGTGATGTTGAACGACGGTATTACATGTTTTTATATAAACAGAAATATCTAATAGCGTAATTTCTGTTAGATGGTGTAAGTACATTACTGTATTAATATATTCCGGTTTCAAGAAGGCAGTGATTTTAATATGATAATATTACTTCCTCATTGGTTCTTACATGATGGAGATTGCGAAAGGAAAATTATTTTATTAAAATTGAGTTTGGTTTTTAATGCGATTGGTTAAGAAAATAATTAGCTACCGATTTTATCTATTTATAGTCCTAGGTTCAAAGACGAGAATTATGAAACTACTAGCTTTTGCCCGCAGTTTCACCCGCGGTAGAGATTGATTTTTACAAATCCCGCAGGAATCCTGAACTTTTCTGGAATAAAAAGTGGCCTATGTGTAAATCCAGGGTATAGGGTATCTCCATTCCAAATTTTAGCCAAATCAATTAAGTAGTTGTGGGGTGATTGAGGAACAAACATACAAACATACAAACGTACAAACGTACAAACGTACAAACGTACAAACGTACAAACATACAAACATACAAACATACAAACATACAAACATCTTCACAAACTTTCACATTTAATAATCGTTAATCGACTTCAAAAAAGGACGAGGTATTCAATTCGAATTTTATTTATGTTTGTTACCTCAGAACTTTCGATTGAGTGAACCGATTTTGATAATTCTTTTTTAATCGAAAGCTGGTGCTTGTCATGTGATCCCACTTAAATTTGAGCTAGATCTGACGAGTAGTTTTTAAGTTATTTTGAAGTTGGTTATTTTTTTCTTCGTAAAATCTCAAGAATAATGATAGGTTGATGTTACCGTAAGCTGCCGAGCCTTGAAGAAAGGCTAAAAATGTGGAGAAAGGTAAATTGGAGAAATATTTTAAACTCAGGAGAGACAAGTATTTTCATAAAAACATTGGAGAAATATTTTCTGTTTTTAATGAGCAGGAATTCGAAAAACTAAAAAATAACCTAATACTTATTATTTACTATGAGCATTGCGTTAACTTTCGGAATCATGTCTTATAATGGAGAAGAGGAAACGGACCGAAGAAACAGAACTTAAAAATATCTTTAAAAAGCCTCTGAAGAATATTTGGCTTTGAATGTGCCAAAAACGTCAATTGATTTGATCTCAGCTTTGAGATCCAATACGGACCTTTTGGAAAATTCAGTCATCCACTCTGATTGAACGTACCGTTCTCAAATTACTGTAACAATGTCTGCAAAGTGCAAATAGAAAGAGCAACTCAAATATCATATTTCCTATGAAGCAGATAACGTTTGTATTTGTATTTTGTAGTCAAACACTCGCATTCGTTGACGACAATCAATACTTTTTGCTTGGTTAGCTACCGATTGCTGCGTGCTAAAATTTTAGCAATTGAGTAAATAAGTTTGTAAAATAGAATACAGGGGCCTTTGTTTGTACAAAGCCTTTTTTGTAAACTAAATAGGTTAAACAGTTACTAGACAATTAGACATCCCTCATATAAAATAATCTTTTCACCTAATTATAAGAATAGGGTCAGATGTCCGACAATGAACCAGTAGTACCTAACTGAGTGTACAATTAATAGGTAGGTAATTTTTTAAATGAATGGCCGAGAAATAACGACCTACCTGATGGTATTGGTAAAAGTTAAGTCATTCGGCCTGTCGATAAATGTCGCTAAATCAGTCACATCAAACCAAAAACCCCGGAAATACTGCGGGCGAGGATGAATTTTGATTTTAAACTTATCAATAATTAATTAATATTATACATCGCGTTCACCGAACATTTTAAATGCAACGTGTACTCCGATTCGTTTAGTTATAATACCTGGTATTAAAGGATAACTTTGGTTCCTATTGACAACATTTCTTGAGCATGTCGATGCTTTCTAGGAGGCACGTTGTACCTTTTTAGGGTTCCGAAGTAAAATCGGAACACTTATAGTTTCATTAAGTCCGTCCGGCTATCCTGTACCTACAGGTAACGTGAGGATGAATTTTTTATTCGTTGTGTACCCTATAGTGTGGGGTATCGTTGAAAAGGGCTTCCAAAAATATTATGGGCCTTCTAAAACCATTTCTGGAATTAGGGGTCCGTTTGCGAAATATTTGGCTCTAAAGTGCTAATTTTGTTAGAATCAAGTAAGTGTCCCCCCTGCCGGCTAGACGGTTGGAGTTGGACCAGTGAAAAAATTCTCAAAAATAGACTATATGATGAATTTACAAGGAAAACTATCACGGCTATGTTAGCATAAGTAGTTAATGAGTAATAGTCGATAAACTTACTACTTCAGAACCCTTCATTGCGCGTGGCCTGACACGCATTTGCCCGGTTTTTGCTTATTTTTGTAGGTAGCAGTCGTTAGGTGTTGGAGAGCTTTTGCAAATATAATTTCGATACTTGTGTTAACTTTATCAATCTACACTAGAGTTGGATCTAGGCCCCAGTTTCGAGATAAAGGCTAGTAGTGAGCTAATATTGAGTCAATTTAAATAACTTAATTTTCAGTATTTATATTTTTTACGTGTAAATTTTTGAATTTACTGGCCTTTCAAGTGTGACGGTATTCATCTCATATTTTAAGTAGTAGGTACCTAATTTATTCACATACAAACAAGGCTTTGTCAAATATGAATACATTATAGTTTACTAACCTCACTGTTCTGTAAGCCAACATTATTATATTTACAATAATACTAATATATTCCAAAACAGTATAGTATTGTTCAAAATATACCTACTCAAAAATGTTCCGATATTCGTTTAATTCCACTAAATTCTACTAATACTTATTATAATAGATGATTGTTTGCTAGATGTTTGTTGCTCTTTCACGCAAAAACTACTGAACAGATTTTGATGAAATTTAGCACATGGATAGATCATGATCTGGAATAAGATAAGTATTTATGTTATTTGCTAAAATAATACTTATTATCCCGAAAAATGTGGGCAAAGACCCAGGAAAAGGCTAGTTTCCGCCATTTTATGAGATCATCTCTCTGATAGTGTTTATGTTAACAAAAAGCAGTCTACTTCAGTGAACGGAACTCTTAGTTTCGATGGTCAGTGAGCGTGACGCGGTATTAGATGACTTATTCGTTTGGGTCACGAAAAGTGAATGATTATACCTAATGGTGGCCAGTCATAGATATTTGAATTACAAGTCGGTCGCCTGTACAGACACAGGGTCGAATCGTATTTTATCAATTTTAAAGCATTTATGTTATTTGCTAAAAAAATCAATCTATACTAATATATAAAGAGGAAAGATTTGATTTTTTGTTTGCATTGAATAGGCTCCGAAACTACTGAACCGATTTCAAAAATTCTTTCACTGTTGGGAAGCTACACTATCCCCGAGTAACATAGGCTATATTATATTTTCAAAAAAATTAGGGATCCTTAATAAAACTCCAATAAGGTGTAAAAAAATAAAAAACCGAAGCAAAGCGAGGGCGATTACTCGTAATTAATAAAAAGCAATCAAAAATAACTCGGTTTGATAGGTAGGTTGGTACTATGAGCTTAATTTTCAAATAAATTTATCGGTAAAAGAAACTACGTATGTGAATTTTAACTGTGCAAATCATTTTTGTAAAATACAAGCTTAATTATGGTTAAAAATATGTAAGCGACAGCCCTAGCAGTTAAGATTTCGTAAGATACAATCACAAAACAATGTACTCAGGTGTGTTAAACACTTTCCTAAGATAGTTAACATAACACACGTGCTTAATGCTTACTGCTTGGTATTACTGAAACAGTGACAAAATTCTTACACCTGCTTGTAATAGAACGTAATGCGAAACACGCGACGCAAACGAAAGCGATACTAAGTATCCAATAGATACATAATAACGGAGAATAATTACTTACAAGATTATCACATTACTTGGAACTCTTGGAAGTGAATTACATTTACAATTACACTGAATTACTTTTTACTAGTGTATAAAACTGTAATGTATAGTCTAGTCTGGGAGATGGTGGAATTAGTAATACTCGTAGTCTAGCTACAATTATAACTTTTAACAGAAAAATAACCAATTTCAAAGAAACAGTTTCGAATAAGTAATAAAATCAGAACATCATCAACGCAGTCGATGTCAATTTAATACGCATTATAAACCATAATTTTATATTCATAAGCGCTTAGAAAGATGCTTATACTCATAAATATGTATAGGAAGCGTAGGTCAGAAAAGTTTATTTTGCGTTATGTAATTTATATTAATTAATATTCGATTACCTGTTGAAAGGGCCACATTAATTCCATTGTGAAATTCATTTCGTGGGACCATCAGAATTAGTACCAGATTGCAATATTTGAGAATTTAATTAGTACCTATAATTTTATTTCACTATAAAATTCCATGACGTAACTGTTTGTGTAAGATTGTGTCAAGCTTAACAACAAATTCGAAGTTAAATCATCTATTACGCTTCCCGCCCACCGGTGACCGATTTTTTGTAGGAGAAAAATAGAACGTCCTACAAAAAGTCGGTCAGAAATAATATGGCAGGAAAAATCGGCCCCATTATCGGTCCTACAAAAAGACTGACGTGGGCGGGAAACCTTAGTCGAAAACCTAATTTATTTCGGACGATACAAGTTTTTACGACGATACAAGATTTTTTGATTACTTACCACTTACAAATTACATTTTACTTCGATTTTGTACAAAAAAAAATGTTATCTCATTGTCTACATACTTTCCATAAATAGGACAATTTAATTAACGATACCCAACTCTTCAAAATTAAGAACTAAACAACAATGAATGAATATACAAGCTAATATTATGTAGCTCTCACACAAGTGTAGGTACATTAATTTCTACAAATTTATACAATATTGTATACAGCACACTACTTTTTAGAGAAATTTGCATTAATTTAAATAAATAAAAAAGAAAACCAAAATACAGGTGCACACACCATGTCAAATTACGTAACCGGTAGTCAGTAGTTTCTCATCTACAATTTAAAGGCAAGAGCTTCCAAGACTGTGTTGTGTGTTCACGTCAGTGAAATTTCCTTACCACTCAGCTCGATGGTTGAATAAATAAACTACCTGTAGTATACTTAAGCAGTTTACTTATACATGTTGTATGTATAATGCAATGTTTACGGAGTGTTCTCTGTAAAAAGAAAATATTACAAAAAACTTTATGTTAAGGATTTTTGTGTGTTTGTTTGTGTGTTTATTACCGATTTGGATGCAGTGCGTTATTCTGGATCACAAATAAAAAAAAAATTAAGCATTCCATCGAAATATTTTTTTAAATTTGAAGGCTAAGTTTTCATGCAGCAAAGCGAAAGCAGGTAGGTAGGTACTAGCATTGGTATTACAAATTAAAAATACTATTTATAATATCATTGGGATATGTCATAAAATATACATACACGGAGTAGCAAATACATCTGCTAGTGAGTTGACATAAAACTACACTAATAAGGCAAAAAAAACCTTTAATAAGATTAATTAGATAATTTTAAAAACGGTTACATTGGTAACTTACCGAATCTCGGTCTACAATAATTCATTAACCGATTAACTAATAATCACAGAGCGTTGTCACTGAATTGCATGAATTTGTTTCATCGTTGATTGGATTAAAGTGCTTCGGTGAAGAATTATCATGATTACGCTTGAATGTTTAATCGATGATATTGCTTTAATTCGTGATTTATCCGATCTAATAACGCAGTACCTAATGACATAATGATCATGTTTTTTGCTGTGATTATAGATAAAGATTATTTATCGATTATAGAAGATCTAAGAGTGAAGAAAGTTCTTAATGAGATCTAAAGTAGCTAGCTATAATTTTGTCCCAATAATGTAAGGAGAAAATGTCGTTAACATAACCTCAGATAGCTCCACAGATAGTATTAATAATTGCCATCGTTCCAGACGACCAATATGATGGCAATATTTGAAAACATAACAGAGAACTCACAAATAAACTTAGTTTCTCCAATCCGAAGCAAGTGAGTGGTAATAAATTTTCAGACATCATTTGAAAATTAGATGTGTACGCCACGTGCAAAGCTCTAATCGAAGAAATCATACTTTATGAGAAGTTCGGGAGAACACGCAAATTTAACCATTTCGCATCTTTAATAAATAAGGTACGAGCAGGTACGAGTACCTATTGAAACTAAAATTCAAAACTTCAAATTTCAAACACTAATAAAATATGCTATTGAAGAACCAGCAATAAGCTGCATATATAATTTCCTCGTTCTTCAAATTAATATGTACTCAATATTTTTAAATAACCGAATATCGACTTAAATGTCCGGAAATAACCGGTAATGGAAAAAATCCGAGCTTATTTGTACACACGTAACCGCAAAGCATTACATCTGCTGCGGCGTGCGGCGAAGTGCACTTGACACATCCATTATCTGCGAAGTGTGTTGCCGCAAACGCCGCAATCGCCGCAAACAGGCGTATTGCACGTTGCATTAAAAGCCCGTAAATTGTAGGTGAACACGCAACACAATTATGAGAGAGTTTAGAGAAATACTTATTAATGATAATTTGAACAAAACTGATCTTTTTGTCCTAATTACAGTACCTCTCTTTAGTACTTCACTCTTGGCAGAGTGGCCGTGGTCTTATGAAGATGTTGGAAGAGTTGCGACGCTCGCGATGCGTCTCCATCGAGTAACTTGACGACCTGTGTAGTGCGATGGTTACCATGCCGGATCGCCGCACCAAGGGTCCTGGGTTCGATTCCCAGCGAGGCGAAAATTTGAAAGATGAGTTTGAATTTCTGTTCTCGGTCTGGGTGTGAATGTCCTTGTCTTGTATGTTGTCCATGGCACCCACGACACAGGCAATCGTAGTGTGAAGCGTTAAAAAATTACAATACCTACCTACCTAATAAATTATGTGTAGCTATGACTCAGTGTCGAGTGGTTGTCCAGCGAGTCGGTGTCTGGTTGACCAAAACTTAGGTAACTTGGTTGGTGACATACCGAAGAGCTTAATAAACACTTATGATTTTTGTAGGAAGTGTCATTTTGTTTAATTCTCCGATATTTTTCACAGATGTCCATGGGTGGTAGGGGATGATGGCACTGCAAGTTAGATGGTGTCCTTCTTTCATAAAAAAGTCGCTTGTGCGGTCGCCACAGCGCCGAAAGTTACTGGGCGACAGGGGTCCCAGTACGTAAAAAATAGAAAGATAGAAATTCAAACCATAGAAAGTCACCAGCGACTTGATCGCCGGCGACCAATCGACAGTATGTAATGGCACTAATGGCACAAAATAGATAAATAGTTCAATTATAGGGTAATTTAATTTCCAGTACAATCGTTTTTAAGTGGTAGGTTGTGTTCGACATCGCCAACGATTGCAAATAATGATGTAAAGAAAATTACAAGCAACATAATGTTCCAATAATAAGTAAATACTGTAGTTAGCAATAAATTTGCAATTTCAATTGAATAATTAATATCAAGTAATTATGTGTAATGTTAAGTAATATCATAGTTATACTCGCAACTGCTTTGATTAACATACAACTTATAACAGGTGCGATTAGGAAAGACGAAATATTATTTTTATTTCGCGGGCTCCATCAAAAAAAGTACTTACATTAAGATATAAATTACTATGCGCAAACGCATGTAATATATGGCGTAGCTTTTATAAAAGTGCTCCCGAAAGGAGAAACGGCAATAAACTCCAAAGTTTTAACTTCAAAAAAGGCAAGAGGTGGTATTTTTTTGTCTTTTTTAATGTTTGTTACCTCAGAACTCTAGTTCAGTGAATAAAGTAGTTGTAGAGTGCGTGAGCGGGAACCTAAGCGATTTCTTCAGAAACTTATTCAGGGTGCTTAGGGAGACAACATACTAAAAGTCCCCACTTCTAGGAGGCAAGCCGGAGGGGGGAGGGTGGGACAAAGGTCTCAATTTTAGGTTTTTCGCCAATATCTCAAAAACGGTGCGTTGTAGCGAAAAATGTTCTATGATGAAATGAAAGCTTATAAAATTCTCTATAACACTGATTATGTTCAGTTTTTCCATATTCCCAACCATTTTCGAGCTACACGCTCTGGAAAAGTGAAAATTACAATAATCTAAATTTTACTAACAAAAAATAACCGACTTCAAAGTCTCAAAAACTACTTGTCAGATCTCGTTCAAATTTATGTGAGACCACATGACAAGCACCTGCTTTCGAAAAAAAAAAGAATCATCGAAATCGATTGGCGTGATATTGAGTTATTTGTCAATTTGTCGCGCACATCTTAACACAAATTTACGACTTATGTGGTTTTCTCATGGATGCCATTGTCAGATCTCAATAAAATTTTTGTGGGACCACATGACAAGTACCTGATTTTGATTAAAAAAAGATTCATCGAAATCGATTGGCGTGATATTGAGTTATTCGTCAATTTGTCGCGCACATCTTAACACAAATTTACGACTTATGTGGTTTTCTCATAGATGCCATTGTCAGATCTCAATAAAATTTAAAAAATTAAAAAAAGAATCATCAAAATCGGTTCGCCCATTCCAAAGTTCTGTGTTAACAAACATAAAAAAATACAGTTGAATTGTGAACCTCCTCCTTCTTTACCTCAGAACTTTAGACTGGGCGAACCGATTTTGATGATTCATTTTTTAATCGAAAGCTGGTGGCTGTCATGTAGTCCCACATAAATTTTATTGAGATCTGACAATGGCATCTATGAGAAAACCACATAAGTCGTAAATTTGTGTTAAGATGTGCGCGACAAATTGACGAATAACTCAATATCACGCCAATCGATTTCGATGAATCTTTTTTTAATCAAAATCAGTTACTTGTCATGTGGTCCCACATAAATTTTATTGAGATCTGACAATGGCATCCATGAGAAAACCACATAAGGCGTAAATTTGTGTTAAGATGTGCGCGACAAATTGACAAACAACTCAATATCACGCCAATCGATTTCGATAATTCTTTTTTTATTCGAAAGCAGGTGCTTGTCATGTGGTCTCACATAAATTTGAACGAGATCTGACAAGTAGTTTTTGAGACTTTGAAGTCGGTTATTTTTTGTTAGTAAAATTTAGATTATTGTAATTTTCACTTTTCCAGAGCGTGTAGCTCGAAAATGGTTGGGAATATGGAAAAACTGAACATAATCAGTGTTATAGAGAATTTTATAGGCTTTCATTTCATCATAGAACATTTTTCGCTACAACTCACCGTTTTTGAGATATTGGCGAAAAACCTAAAATTGAGACCTTTGTCCCCCCCTCCCCCCTCCGGCTCGCCTCCTAGAAGTGGGGACTTTTAGTATGTTGTCTCCCTAAGCACCCTGAATAAGTTTCTGAAGAAATCGCTTAGGTTCCCGCTCACGCACTCTACACCCTCCTTTGAGTCATTCCTTGACTGGACTACTCCGTCATTTATGAAATTATTGTTAGAAAACTTATTTTTTTATTTGGAAGACGATCTTCCAAGTTGGCTCCATTTTACAAAATTCAGCTCTGATGAGATAATTATATCAGGAATCGAGGGAGCTTCTGAAATATATTATGTACTAGCTGACCCGGCGAACTTCGTATCGCCTAACAATTTTTTTTTCTAAAATAAAAGTAGCCTAAGTTACTCCTTGTTACATCAGCTATCTGCCAGTTAAAGTCCCGTCAAAATCGGTCCAGCCATTTCAGAGATTAGCCGGAACACACAGCCAGACAGACAAAAATTGTAAAAAATTTTGTTTTGGTATTATGTACCGTGTATACATCCAAATGCACTTAGTAAAAAGCAGTTCTTTTAATATTACAAACAGACACTCCAATTTTATTTATTTGTATAGATAAATATGGCGATTTCGATATCGGTTTTTTGATGACTGTATTTTTGAAGTTGGCTATTTATAGACAGCATATTTTACTGTAGCATAGGTCATTGTCCGCTTGCAAAACTCACAAACAAGTGAGCTTTCTGAAGGTATTTTGTTGCGAATCTATTTTGGTCTCGTGTTATAGCGTTTAACGCAAAATGACGAGTGCGTGACGAACTGGCTCCGGTTACAGTCACGTTCGATCTAGATTTGATACGCTGTGCAGTGTACAACGTTATAAGTACATTTAGTACCTAAAGGATGTGTTTATAGTTGACTCTGTTATGGTACAGTCGGCAAAAGAATTAGGTATGCATGGCATGATTTTAAAACTTCTTTAATTATTGATATTACAGATTGTTTGTGTTATTATCAATGTTAAATGACACTTGTATACATATATTTATACGTATATTTAACATTGATAATAACGTAAATAATATGTAATGACTAAACATTACAGAGGGTTTTAGAATCATGCACTGCATACTCAATTCTTTTGTCGACTGTACATTTCTTACATTGGTAGGTACAAAGATATCCATTGAAACTAGATTTTCCAACTGTAGTGTAAAACTAGTACAAAGTAAAAGGTTTTTTTTATACAAAATTGATAGCAAATAAATCTCATTATATAAAAACCCACGTAACAGGCACTTTTTTTACTTACATACAATAAGTTAATGCTTTACCACAATTAGTGTCTCATAAAATACTTTATATTTCCGAACGTTGTTCTTTAGATTTTACTAAAGAAGCAAGAAGCGCATGTCTAAATTTTAAATTATGCAAATAAAATCAATTACCTCTTGCGTCGGTGAAAGATAACAGTGCAGCAGTGTAAGGAAGGAAATACAAGCCTAAGAGATCTTAATTACGTTGTCAAGCGAGCAAAGTCTTCCAATCCGTACTTGGCAGACATGATGGATGATGTATCATGTAGCCATTGTAAGTGGAGCTGCGATTGAACAATACCGGCATATAACTCAAAATCATTGTTATACGGAAACATAGTATACGGCAGTATACGCGTATACTCGACAGTTGATATATCTGTATCATGACAGTTGAAATATATGCTACCATTAGACCACTAAAATTATCGCTAAACATTATGTAATATTCGTATATCTTTTATACTCTTGTATTTGAAAAGTTCCAACTATTCCTCATCTCATTATTATATCAGAAGTCCGTCATTTATCGGTTTGGTATGTCCAATATGGCACAGCTCCACACACGCAAGAATGGTTGATACTGCGCTCAACGACACCTGTCGCCCAATAACTGGGTGTCTCAAACCTACTCCATTTAATATGGTTTATCCTCTGGCCGGAATATAACCCGAGGTCCAACGGATTGCGGCTTACGCAGTGGAAAATTCATAAACAGGAGACTGACAAAAGACACTGGCTCTACAACCGCAATCTGCCATCAGAGTGACGCAAAAGCCACATAAGCTTCCTCAGCACTACTCAAGCTTCCACAAACACAAACTTTCTTTCACTCACACAGTCACTTTCATAGTCACTTATCATCAGGTGGATCGTCAGCTCGTTTGCCGGCTATTTCCATCAAAAAAAACAACTCAGCTACCACTTGTAGTCCGTAAAATGTCCGCCACCTACAGATTTCATCGTGCCCCAGGAACAGCTGCCACCAGGACACGACCTTCCCTGGCCGGTGTGGAAGTCATTAAACAGACTTCGCACACAGGTACAGTACGGCCGACGTATCTTGGCGCGTCTGAACTTCGCGCGGAAGGCTGCGCAGTAACAATTCGGCAATGCTCTGTACGCGGCGTATTATGTTTCAGTCACACTTTAACATGTTCGTGTCGCTATCTCTGTCTTACATGCGCTAAAGTTCGCGGAGCCATGTGCAAACGGGGATATAGGGATGCAAGTCTGGAAGCATGCGACTGCGGCGAAACGAAGCAGACAATGTCACATCTATTGGTATGCACCTTGTGTCCGAATACCTGCACAAGGGACGACCTCAATGCGGCTACACCAACAGCTATGGCGACATTTTACAACAATATTTAAGCCATCCAAAAGAGACTGCGAATAAATTAATGCCAGTCACGGACGTAAAAAAAAGAACGAACCTAACCTTGTCTAATCGAGATTGAAGCATAGCAATGAAAGCTCGCTTACCATGTGTGCGTAATTTTGTAATTTTTGATTCGCGATTGGTGTCAATGTGTGGGTGTGTGTACTTGTACGAATACAGAGTTGGTATTACTATGGGTGCTTCACTGAATTTGTTCTTGGGATTACGTCCGTCTTTTTTTTACGTCCGTGATGCCACTAAAACGAAAATAAGATCGGTTTGATAAATAGCTCAAATAAATAAATAAATAACTCAATTAAATAACTCAAGAATTCTAAAGTTACAAATATAAAAAAAACACCACCAAATTAAAAACCTCCTTTTTTGAATCCGTTTAATCAAATAGCCAAAACAGGTAGCTCTGTCGATTTGATACTAACAAGAACGATTAACCAATAACGAATTACTAGATACTTACCAATAGACTTGTTCAACAACGATATTATCTGATTATTTATTATTATATTATCTGATAACACAGCATTAAGACAATTTTGATTGCTATTAACAACAATGCATTGAAGAATAATAATCAGATATATTCATTATAGATAAAATATTTATGTACATGTCGGCGAGCGACCTCTTTGGTTCTACAACGATCGGCCGATGCAGATGCTGTCATACAAGAAGACATGAAGAAAAACTAAATATTTAGAATAAGGAATGTGTCAATCTATTTACGTGTGGGACATTCTATAGGATTATATTAGTGACTAGCTTCTACCCGCGACTTCGTCCGCGAGAATTTAGAATTGGATCCTGATCCTACTAAAATTTAGACGTTTTAGATGTTAGGTATAGATGTTTGGATGTTTGTGAATTAAACTTACAGTATCCTGCTTTTCATCCCAAAGAATGGATATCATTGATATCGACACCATGCTTATTATTTCACGTTCTAGCAAGTTGCTAAGGATTGAAAAAAAAATCATAGGGCATGTCGTGAGGAATAAGTTCAGCGGCAGGCTACCTTAAGATATGCCTAAACAGGCACATCATCGGCACCAGCAACATACAGATAACAGACAGGTAAACGACGTTAGCAACATGCTCATGAGTCTCATGAAACAGAATGACGGAGACGGGCTGGTGCTAGAGTATGATGCGAATCACAACTCGCTAGTCTCAATAGCCACAAGCTTCTAAAAAGGGACAAAATTAACAAAGCGTGTAAATTTTGCGATGCGCAGAAAATAAAAGAACAACTATTATTCTGAAGAAAAACTATAAAGTTATTCCGCAATTAGAACAACCAGCAGAACCATTAAGAGAATTACGTTTACACAAACGTAACACAAACGAACCATAGCATTCTTTAAAAAACATCGGTATATATTTTTTTTACATAGAATAAGTTAGCGCTTGATAACAATCCCACCTGATGGTAAGTGCTGATGGAGTCCAAGATGGTGAACGCCCTGACTTAATAAATGCCTATTCACTCTTCTCTTGACATTGTAGGTGAACGGGAACACCACGCAGGCAAGCTATTCCAGTCCTTCGCGGCACGCACTATGAAAGATGAAGCGAATCGCGTCGTTCGCAGTGGTGGAATATTCACGACATATGGATGGATGCTTGCCATATGACGGGTTGTTCGATGGAGGAACGGGGATGGGGGAATTAGTTCGTGCAATTCCTGAGCACACTCTCCAAAATGCATCTTGTAGAATGCCGAAAGGCTGGCTACTGTGCGCCTATGTGCGAGGCTTTGCGGGTTGGTTACCACCAAGTCTGGGTCGTCAGTGAGCTTCATTGTACGCCTCTCCATCGAATCCAAGACTGAAAGGTGATATTTTGCGGCACCGGCCCAAATGTGACAGCAGTACTCTACACAAGGGCGAACCTGAGCTTTATACAGTGTTAAAATCTGCCTCTGTATGAAGTACTGCCACACCCTTGCAAGGACCCCGATTTTCTTGCAGCCACTTTAGCTTTGGATTCGATGAACCGTCCTTAGTTGAGGTTAGAGGAAATTTCGACTCCCAATAACTGTAGGCGGTCGGTGCATTCCAGGGATACATTCCGGAAAGTGGGAGCCAAGGTGAACAGGCTCCATTTTGCGGTCAACAGGCACATCTGCGTTTTAGTGGCATTGAATCTCACAAGATTGGCATCGCCCCAATCGGACACTGCCCGGAGCGCGAGATTCACACGATCCAACATAGCCTCTTTTTCAGACTGTTTTTCTTCCCTACTGGCTCGAGCACTGGGCAGGTATCTCTCCACTACTGTGCTGTCATCTGCATACCCATAAATACCGGGCATAAGCAGATCATTAATGTGCAGCAGGAATAGAGTGGCGGAGAGAACGGACCCCTGGGGAACTCCAGCGTTCGTAGCCATCGATTGCGATGAACTACCATCGACAACAACACGGAGAAATCGTTCACTCAGAAAGTCTTTAACCCAACCGATAAGGCCAGGGGATATGCCATAACCTGAAAGCTTGCTTAAAAGGCTTGCGTGCCAGACCCTATCGAAGGCCTTCAAGACATCAAGAAAACAGCAAGTGCCTCCCCGTTTTTCTCGAGGGCCTCGCCCCATATGTGTGTGGCATACGCTAGAAGATCTCCAGTCGATCGATTTCGGTGAAATCCGTACCGTCGATCGCTAAGGAGATCGTTCCGTTCTAGGAATGCCATGAGGCGCGTATTCAATATACACTCCATAATCTTACAGAGTATGGAGGTAATTGAAATAGGCCGATAGTTGGTGGGGTCAGCACGCAGCATTTAATGGATGCTTCCATATGACACTTTAAGGGCATTGAAATGAAACGAAATGAAGAGACTCAAGTGTTTTATGTACTCCATAGAGTGGCAAGAGCGAGGTTGCCACATGCATATCTTTTAGTAGTTAGCTAAAAATTATAGAGCGTCCTAACCACATCGACTATATCGATAAAATTACACGATACCGTTGTCAAAAATATGATTCATGGTCCATAAGGTGAATGTGTCATCTCTTAAATTATTTATTTGTCCGTGGACCTTATTTACGCAGATGAAGTGGCAGTTTGTTATATCTTTAAACTATGATTTAAAATTAAAAGTATGCTAAATTAAGTCATTTCCTGGCAATCATCGCAGGTCATCGCGAAACATCATTATCATCGTACTTAAAGTATGAAAGGTATAAAAATATTAATGTACTAAATAGATCCCATAATAAACCAAGATTACATCGCTACTTACCATCAGGTGGAATTGTAGTCAAGCATTAACTTATAATTTAAAAAAAATGTCTATTTGTCTGTGCGTCTGGTTTTGCAGTGTTAATATTAAGAACTTCCCGGCGGCTTTCGTCGATCCTATGAAATCGACAAAGTTAAGCAACAGCGGGCGCGGTCGGTAGTTAGATGGGTGACCGCTAGTGGCAAAAATTTCTTGAGAGTTTCCGTGATTTGGAGGGCACGTAAAGCCGTCGGTCCCGACTGTTATCATAACAGTCATTAAGCCATATCGGAGGCCCTCGGACGGTTTGAAAATTTCCGACACTTGGGTTGGTCACTAACCTCTCCATCAATCCGCACTGGAGCAGCGTGGTGGACTATGCTCCAGGCCTCCTGAAGAGGAGAGACCCGTGCCCAGTAGTAGGCCATTAATGGATTGAAGACAATATTACGAACAACAAATATTTTTAAAAATTGTTTAGTTATTTCAACTGTTCCGTTGAGGAATCATATTTCGTCTCTAAGACACACCACCATACCTGGCGATGTCAACAATTGATAATGATAACAACATGGGCGGTGTCAATAATAACAACAGCTAATATATTTAAACACGGTTCAGTTATTCCCTACGATTGAGAAGCTCACTCATTATCTCCACAATCCATCATCTCACTATATTGAAGTACAACTTGAGTAAATTCCCCATACAATAAAAAAACATCATGAAAATTGCTTTATAAACAACGAATCTATTCCTTGTTCATTAAAAACTTATTGAAGGTTTGTAGTTTTCGGTAAAAAAACACTGGTAATATATGCATGCATAGCAATAGAAAAATAAAGAAATCTTGACATAAGGCCGATCTTGACTTAAGGCCGACACCACACTAGGATTTCATAAGCGTACGCGTTCATCCGACATACTTGAATAATGATTTGCTAAATAGGTTAACAAAATTAATATTTATTTCTATAACGTAAATAAAAAAAATATAGGTAGATATTTACGAACGTTAAAAACTAAATTTGATGATTTTATGCAATTAATTAAACCTGATACGGCACATATTATAAAATTTCAATCGCACCTCATACTGAGAGCTAGGAAAACCCTTGTTAAGCTACAGTATTTCTTCTACGTAAAATTATTAATTTTACTTCTACGTAAAATTATTATTTTTATAGCTCATTAATCAAGCGTTGCGCGAGGAACGCTCGACAAACGCTGATGTGTTAGCAGCCTTAAAAAATGCTGTGTTGGCTTTATTTGATTTTATACGAGATCGATGGCTACTAAAGCTTTCATTGTATGACAAAAATTATCACAATGTGCATCACCGTAAAATTGTTATATGTTTGTTAATAAACATATTAAAATAATGAACGATAATAATTATTCAAATTTACAATCAGCTGTTTTGAGTGTTCTAATGTCACTGTGAAGACAAACGTCAAAACTGTTTTCCTAGTACTATAAATTTTACTTATTCTCCCTCGGGAACAGATCAATATCTCGGGATAAAAAGTATCCTATATTTTATTCTAGGTATTAAAATATCTGTGTACCAAATTTCATCTATATCCGATCAGCCGTTTTTGCGTGATTGCAAAACAAACATCCAAACATCCAAACATTCACATTTATAATATTAGTAGGATTACGGTGTAGTACAGGTTGTTATTGATGTGAACGTTAGGAGAACTGGAAATATATCATGGTGCAAAGTAAAAGTAATATTATTGAATATCCAATACCATAGAACACCACTTCTGGTTCATACACATTTCAAGTATTTATTCATTTACGAAAATTCTCTTAAAATAAAATTGATATTATTGGAATCCTCTTAACTAATACACAACATAATTATTATTATACTCGTAGTGCTTCTAAAAAATATCCGATCCAATTCGATTCGAAAGTAGATAAGAATACTCGGATAGTAAACTCGTACGATTATGTCGATGTAAGATACATTGATTCGTCGATGATTGGCTGTATTCAATTACTGTTTTGTTCTTATTTATAATTAATGATAGAATTGCTAGGAGATAGAGATAATTGTCTTTTATCTTGTCTTAGTTTTGAATGTAAAAGGTTTTTTTTACTTTTAAATACAAATAACTGAAAATTATTAGCGAAACATTTTGCAAATGAAAATGTTCAATAAGATTTGTTAGAAAATTAACACGAGTTAAATAAAAACACCATGTTTGAAATCCGGGAATTCAAACGTCGTGTTACGTTTGGAATTACGGGAAACATTCCCGGAATTCCTGGTCTTATGGCAACCCTATTTTGTACGGAGCCTCGCCGGCTCACCCCAAACGGTTAGGGTTACAAGCCGTAGAAACAAAATATATTATTACAGTATTTCTGCGTATAATATCCCTGGAATGACAGAGAAAGTTAAAATTGCAAGTAGCGTTATTCCATACTGCATAAGTAGTCCCGCTAGGTTGTCGCCTGTGTGATCTCCGCCTTATCCCGTTAGTAACAGCTTGAGGCTTGAGTCTTGACACACAATTCCCATTTAGTGTAATCATAGCGTAAGAACTTGTGGTCCATCCACGACCCTTGATGTCGGAAAATCATTGACTGAACACATTAAGTAACTCGTACGTGTATCTACTACTTGTCTTACGTCATTTTGTTCAACTCTAAATCAAACTTCAAATTTGAAATTGATATATTATTTGAGTAGGTAGGTCAATACACTCAGGCAATTTTTTTTCGTTATGTATTTCGTTATGAATATTAGGTACCTAACACTGAAGCTTTAGTTGCTTCTAAACATTAATGACCCACTACTGATCAAGGATCTCTCCTATTGAGGAGGCATGAGCAGTGGTGGACCACGCTGCTCCAGTGCGGATTAGTGGCCAACCCAAGTGTCAGAAGTTTTCGTGCCGCCCGAGGGCCTCCAACATGGCTTAACGACTGTTATCATGGTATCTTATGTGCCCTCCGAATCACGGGAACGCTCAAGACATTTTTGCCACCACCGGTCGCGCGGTTGGTATAACTTTGTCGATCGCTTGGAATCTACCCAAGCCATAAGTTATTGCATTAATGTTGTTCAACAATGAACCATTTGCTACAATTTGTGTTATTTGTGACATTCTTTAACTACAGGGTGACAAAACCATAAAAATCACAAAGTAAGTTTGCGATCGTCATGAAACCGGCTACAGCTACTGTTATGTACTATTATGTCTTCAGTACTGTACTAAAGCATCATTTTTGTGATTGCTATCACTATGGCATGAAAGGATGAGACAAAATATTTTTGTGAATAAAAAAACTATAGTAATGAAAATAATAACAACAGTAATAATTTATTAAACTATGCTAAGTGATCATCCTAAATCACAACAAATAACACGTCTAAAAAAATCTATATTGTATACGGACATGTGACAGTTTTCAGGTCGTGTGTTTCTAAATAAATAAATAAATGAACGCTTACATACTCGTACCCTCGCAGTAGATTTTTACCTGTGTCGCAGGTGGCATGGACGACACATATAACACATCACAATCACACCCATGACCCGAAAACAAATACATATTTATGTAAATACCTGCCCCGACCGGTAATCGAACCCGGGACCCCTCGCTTCGCAGGCAGGGTCGTCTTATTAGTGTTCCCTACGCCATCCATGATGTGGAGTATTTACGTATTTATCTCTTTATGTGAATGTTTGCCAACATGTTTACCCAATATGAGACACAACCTTTAAAAATCTACACACAAACAATAACCGAGCTGATAAAAAATAACCTTGGCAAAGTAAACCTTTAACTTTAGTAACGGGATCGTCCGATACAATCCAACTACTTAAACTCCATGCGATTTGCAGCCGAAACAAATGTAAACAATCCATTAAAATCGTTTTATAGGATTTTTTACCAATTGACATAAATTTGTACACTAAATGCGTTTTATTTAGACAAACTACACATTAAGGTATTTGTGAATTCTTAAATAAATACATATTGATCGATAACAATTATAAATTCCGAGTAAATGTGGAAACAAACAAAATTAAATAACACTGTCATCATTCAAACACTTTGCAATGACAATCTTATTTCCAAGAAGCGATTTGAAACTTTTAACATAATGTACTATTTTGTTTTTGTGAGTAGTTTGTCTAAATAAAACGCATTTGGTGTACAAATTCAAGTCAGTTGGTGAAAATACTAGAAAACGATTTTAATCGTTTGTTTACATTTGTTTCGGCTGCAAATCGCATGGAGTATAGATCTTTTAATCTTGAAAAATCTATTGAGATATCGTACAATATTGATATAGACTCTTCAACTTTATTGTCATTTCTATTATTCTAAAAAGATATAGGTACAAATGATAACAAAACACCTTGTTCTGACATCTTATCGTCTACGCCAGTCCTTATACACCTGTGTAGACGGTACCGCGTATAAAACATCGTATGCAAAGATTATTTTAAAAAATAACACAATAGTGTCTCGAGTGTTTTAGAAAGTGGCAGTTAAATTACACCAAAATTGTGATTACGTCAGCATTTAATCTGATTGTTATAACGTGCATAATTTAAGTTATGTTGTTATTAGAATGAAGTTTCAGTTATTTTATCTAATCTGTGATTGAAATCATATTTGAAGTTATTATTAGTGTGTTTGTTTTTTAATTACATCGAGTTGGATGCGGATATTGTTCGGGTTTTAATAAGTGCCCGGTAAAAATTAAGGGTGTTTATTAAGATAATAACTGTAATAATCATAATTTAACTATAATATATGATAGGGAGTTCAGCTTATTCAGGACTTTATTTATACATAATTATTATCATACAACATTTTTGTAACAATTCCTAATGTTACCAAAGATTAAACAAAGCTAAAATTGGTTCATTCAACAACAGCTCGCGAAAATTTAAAAACCGGACAAGTGCGTGTTAGGCCACGTGTAATATACGGTTCCGTAGGTCATCGTCTATTACTTAGCTACCCTAGCCTAGTTTTCCTTTTAAATTCATCATATAGGTGGGTATCACTGCTATGCATTTTTTTACATGTGCAATGTCTCATTTAGCTGGTAGGGGAGCGGGGACACTAGACTTTGCGTTAAAAGCTAAATTTCTATAATAAAAGATAGGAATTCAGCTGAACTCCCGAAAATCAAGCATAAGTATAGTTTAAAAACTCAATACCTTTCAGTTATGCTGGCATGTTGAATTATAAATTAAAATTTGAATTATAAATTAAAATTTTAGTTTAAGTTTTTTTATTTAAGTAAAATTCAACCAAAAACAACAATTAGACCTAACTATAGCGGCCAGAACAGTATTCCGCACATGGAAATATCGTACGGACTGGCATGGATTACCTATGTAACGTATTCAATAGCCCAAAGCCACGCTTTGACCTCGGTCAGGTTGCAGGGTCAAAATTCTATCATTGATACTATTAGATACAGTTCTGCACTTGCTATGCGGTATACTTTATTAACTACGAGTAACTGCCCTCGCTTTGCTTCGGTTTTCTTATTTTTTTACACCTTGGGTTACATTATTGAAGTTTTATTAAGGATCCCTAATTTTTTCGAAAATATAATATAGCCTATGTTACTCGGGGATAGTGTAGCTTCCCAACAGTGAAAGAATTTTTCAAATCGGTTCAGTAGTTTCGGAGCCTATTCAATGCAAACAAAAAATCAAATCTTTCCTCTTTATATATTAGTATAAACTAGCTGACCCGGCGATCACCTAACAAACTATTTTTTTCTAAAATAAAAGTAGCCTAAGTTACTCCTTGTTACATCAGCTATCTGCCAGTGAAAGTCCCGTCAAAATCGGACTAGGCATTTCAGAGATTAGACGGAACAAACAGACAGACAGACAAAAATTTTAAAAAATGTTGTTTTGGTATATGTACCGTGTATACTGTGTATTGACGACCCGTGTGGCGCAATGGTTACCATGCCGGATCGCCGCACCAAGGGTCCTGGGTTCGATTCCCAGCGAGGCGGAAATTTGAATGATGAGTTTGAATTTCTGTTCTCGGTCTGGGTGTGAATGTCCTTGTCTAGTGTGTTGTCCATGGCACCCACGACACAGGGAATCCTAGTGAGGGGCTATGAGTGTAAAGCGTTATTTATTTATTTATACATCCAAATGCACTTAGCAAAAAGCGGTTATTTTACTATTACAAGCAGACACTCCAAATTTATTTATTTGTATAGATGTATAGACTAGTAACCCGCCCATGCAGATTCGTTTCGGGATCTCTTAATACCCGTACCTCTTTTTCGACGGAGAAACTTACCTAAGTTACCCGTACCTGCGGGTTGCGGGTTATGTGAGTTTTCTACCCAATAAAACTCCCTCGGCAGCCATCCAGCACATATGGTGAGGCTCTGGGATCTCAAGTGACCACACAGGTGTCTCCTATGTACTGACTGTGCCGTCGTACCTACCTCAGAAGCAACTTCTTTTTGTCAGGAACTCAGGACTTATAGAGCCTGTAGGTAGTCTTCCTCATGAAAATAGCTCTTATGCTCATAGATAGTTTTTCAAATCCGACTGATTTTCATATATTAGCGCGTATAACAACTGTAATTTTTTGAGACGGTCATTTATGGTTTTGTCTTCTCTCTATCTCCTTCTTAAATACTTTTCCTTCTCTTTTCTTTCTTGGCCGGTATCATCAACATCATTGATACCTAAGGTGTTGCTGGTGTCCATTGGCACTTCCCACCTGATGGCTCGTTTGCTTTTTACATAAAAAAGATAAATTTTACACGAAATAGAAGATACATAAAAAGTTACTTCAAATAAGGAGAAATGAACAATAAAAATTAAAGTAACTTAAAATAGTCATGACCTATACATTTATTGGTTTAGGAATTCCAACGAAGTTAGTTACATTCAGTTTCTTAGTTGGGATTCCTTCCGTCTGAATAACGAGAATTAAGGCCATGAATTCACGCTTTATCTAGGTAATACCTACTTATTATAAATAAATATAAATATTGAGTGATATTTATCATTGCCACTGATGTATCAAGTTCCCGGATATAATTACCAAGGGATTGTAAGTGTAGTCTCATGTTCATCAAAGACTAAGCATTCAATTGTTTACTTTGAAACAGGTAGATACCTATTATATCTAATTATCAAGGAGATGATTTTATCTCATTTTTCCTTATTTTTCCTACTTTCGAATTCAGTTGTGAGTGAAATCTTTTTATGAACATGAAAGTACATAAATAAAGAGTTTATTTTTATCTACTCAGTGGATTAATCGTATTTGTTTGAAGGTATTAAATTTTTTAATATTACATCTGGATACCTTGATGTAATACTTACACCGAATTTATGTTAAACAGTTGCTTAAAATTGTAAAGTTTTTAATATAATGTTATGGAATAAAGTAAAAAATGATTTATATCTGATATCTAACTCGCTAAACATGTGATTTTCTTAAGGTGATTTTTCTTATTTCGACACTATCAGTTTATTATCTAAACAGCGACCTTGACTTTAATGATCTCTTCGTCATTGACTTAAGGTTCAATATCGTACAATATCCCAGGCTCGTAGCTCATGAAAACTAATCTTATGACAATCTTCTATTATGATAAATTGGACAAGGTTTTTATTCGGTTACTCACACAGTGATCATAAAATGAAATTTTGCTTGATTTAGAAAACTTTTTTAAAATAGATGTATAGATTTCGTTTATTTACGAGCCATATAAAAAATAGAATTGATTGGACTTTAATGAATTGTAAAGCAATTAGATGTAGGTAATTTTTGAAACACGCTGATCCAAATCAGCTATTTACAGATGTTATAAAAGAATTTTATTACACTGTTATAAAATTTTAGAGGATGTCAAACATAAAGACAGATAAGATAACTCTTTGGTGATTAATAGAATTTGGATCTATTAATTATTATTAATTAATAGGTATTAAAGTATTATTGACGACCCTGTAGCCTAGTTGGTAGCGACCCTGCCTGCGACGGGGTCCCGGGTTCGATTCCCGGCCGGGGCAGATATTTATGTGACAAATATTTGTACTCGGGTCAGAGGTGTTATTGCGATGTGTTAAATGTGTCGTCCATGCCACCTGCAACACAGGTAAAAACCAAATGTGGGGGTATGAGTGTGTATGCGTTTAATAAAGCGTTTTAAGCGTTTATTAATAGGTATTACCTAGATACCTACTTACTTCAGTAAAATAGCCCTACTTTCTTTCTTCTCCAATTAAGTATTAAAACAAGATTGCATATAAATAAATATAATTTTTTCTCTATGAAACGAAAAGTTTCTTCAATGTGATATTAGTAATTACCTAGTTAACCTGTGGTAATTAAGTAACCTGGTGAATCTCAAATCAATCTCGGAGCTTAATCCGCAATGATCATTATTGTGATTATATTGTGGTTAATCTAATTACTCAGTATTGATTGTTATGTTTAAATCATTAATTACATTATGATTTGCTAATTATAATAAAGCTGAAACTGCACTAATAATAGTAACGGGTTACGGAATTATATTATTATTATTATCTTGTACCATGTCCCATGCAAAGTATAAAAGATCAAGATGCAAACTTTTCAACGATTTAATAAATAATAAATACGAATAGTCGTGCACTCTTCACAAAACGGAACAAGGTTTTATTTTAGATAATTATGTATAATCCAATGATAAATTAATCTGTTATTACTTATTAGGTACACGACTCATATTAAGGTTTTATACTTAGGTCAAATATGATTAAAATAAAATACAAAAATAATTTATTAGCTAACATAAAAAAAAATAAACAAAAACTAAAATATTATAAGACATGACCGAAGTCCTGGTTAGGTTAGTTAATAGTTATATAAATTTATTTTACGTTTAACTAAATTTCGTAAGTGAGTAGGTATGTGAGCGTACATAAAGCGTTCGCGTTGCCAAGTTTCAGTTAAATCCCCCTAAAATTTTAGAAATAGTTTAGTTTCAGGCTACTCGATATTGTATTGTTTTTGCACCACTTAACTGCACAGGACGGAATTTTTTCGTATAAGTTACAGGACGCCAGTGCTGGTGGTACCTACTGGCAAAAACCAGCGTAGTTTTTACGTATATATGTGCGTGATTACGAGTAAATACACGAAAGTAGCTTAGTTTTTGTGGCTTCACTCAAATTCAAGGTGGTGAGTTATCTTTTTTTCATCTGAGAAAAAAACAAAAAAGCTGCGTTGTACGATTATCTATATTGCTATGTATTCAAAGAGCACAGTGCAGTATGTAATTACTTATAGAGATCAGCTGTCATTTGCCAAATTCGATTAGAAGCCATTCATCAATTAACCTGCATTCATTAAATCCCGATGAAGAGAGGTCCTCAAAATCTCTAAATGCCCTTATCTCTTATCAAACCCATTTTTGGTAATATTTTAAAAGTAAAAATATAATAATAAAGACCCCCACAGATAAGATACCCCAAATGATGAGTTTTAATGCAATTGCTCCTTTTCTAAAACCAGAAAAATCTTACGAAACAAGGGAGGGGGTCCGAGAAATCTTATGTGCCTTTTACTTGGGAGGTAGAGGGAGTCAAAAATGGTCAAAATTGTCCTTACGTCAATCCTTACGTTAAGGTTATCAGGACTTTGGGGCCAAATTAATGGCCCCAAAGTCCTGATAACCTTCGTAGTAAAAATCCCAAAATCCTTGTTCAAAGTGATGGTTGCACTATCGGCCTTAATATTCTTTAGAAATCACATCGTCAAAATATGAATGCAGTCGTAAAATAAATTTCTGTGAAATTTCCCAAGCGTGTGTATGAAACTGAGATTTCTCTATTGTAACAAAGATAAAAGTGAAGGTCAGCTACAAATTAAAGTAAAATAAATTACGGTTAAGTTTTATTTATTCACACAAATTGTTATAGATAAATCCAAAAATTAGAATAAATTAAACCCAGTTCAATATGTAGATGTTATTTTAAGATCAATCTTAAACCAAATGCAGATGACATTAACGTACACAAAGATTAAAAGTTGATAAAGATGTAAAGTTTAGTAAAATAAAACGTAGTTAAAATGACCCAAGTCAACATTGTTTCATCTAATAAAGTTGAATTAATGATTATGATGAACGATTAGACGATGTAACAACAATGATAGTGTATAACTAGTGTCTTCTAAACATGGTGCGTACCCACCATTTAAATATAACGTCAAGAGACTTCTCATTGTAGATATTAAATTTGAAACTAAAGTATAATTTTTAATCTCAATCGATTTTCTGAAGCTGTTGTGCATGTAACTAGTATTGGCCCCAACCCAAACGATCTATTTATTTTACTTACTTTGTTCTTGCTAGTAAAATTGTTTGAAGGATTATCTCTATTCTATAAACGTTAGATTGAGAAACCAGTGATGTTTTTCATATAATAATTATTTACATTATTCAATTATTTAGGGCAGGGCAATCATAAGTACAGCAGATAACAAAAAAGTATGGACGGAAAAAATCTTAAAAATACCTGAAACACTCTCATATCTCTATATCAACTCTTATCATAGGCTGAGAGAAATGAAGATAAAAATACATATAAAAATACAGAGATACAATGATTCTAAAACACGGCACGCACAAACGGATTTGTACGCTCCTCAGACAAACAAAGCAAATTGTTTAGATAACTTAAACATACACGTTTATTGACAGAAACAATTAGGTCCTGATTCATTCAGATATTTCAACGTTATCAGCTCAGTAATCAACGATCTGTGTGTTTCGTATGTGGACGTTCGCGTTGATAAGATTGTGATATTTACAAATGGCTAGTGAAAATTAGGTACCGGATGACCTCATATTATGACTCCATAATTACCTGCGTTCAGATTCACTGAGAGATCGTTAACCAAGTGCGCTGCTTTGTGAACAAAATATCTGAATACTGTGAATTGTGATAAAACAATCAAGTGCTCGATAAGTTTTTCACGTGAGTAAATTTTATTGCAGTTTCTGTTAACATCCAATACATTCGACTGAGTTTATTTTGTGGATAATGTTTCGCAATGTGTATTTTATTTTGGAAAATTGTAGTATTTCTTTAGCGCAGTATTGAAATGAAATTGAAATTTAGCAGTAGTTTCATTTATTCAGTCCACCTGGTCGAAGGGCGTCATATGCCCCTTTTTCCGAGACGTCATCTCCATTCGAGGACCTTTCTTCCTCGACGGTTATAGGTCCTTCAAACTGTGAGGCCACTGTGGCCAGCTCATTTCGGTCACTTCAGCCGACTAATTTTCTGAGCTGTGTCGGTTACCTCATTCGTCCACGTATCACACAATTGCTGATGCGATCACGTAAAGAAATATCGAGCACAGTCCTCTCTATACTCCGCTGCGGGATTTTGAGCTTGGATTAGGCCAATAGTATCTAACCGCTAGATTCATGCTCAGAAGATCAGAACCGGTCAGAATCAGCAGTAGACTTTTAAAGGCTGATTATGATCAACATAGCTGTTGAACCATCCATTGTGGTTCAATTATAAACTTACTATGGCTTAAACCTAATTAACATTTTATAGATGAGTTTGACAATAATTCTGCACCAAAATACGTACGTAATTCTATTCTAAAATCTTCACACCAATCTATCCTAACCTCGTCTAATGATCTAAGGCAATTTTATCCTTCACGCAGATCAAATGCGGATGTAGAGACGTAATATAGGAAGGAGGACATTATGGGTTACCACTGAGGCATGCACATTTTCCCACGATTAGAGCTCCCATTAGAGCGAGAGATAAAATATTTTCTAGTACATACGCACATTTAGCGTGATATTGACTTAGATAAGTGAGAAGGTAAAAGTGGAAGAATTTTGGCAACAATATTGCTTATAGTCTTGGAGATACTAAAATAATCTTATCTAGTAAACTAATAAGATAGATTTTTAGATAACTTACGCGCCAACTCAGAGTCACTAACGGTTACTTTAATCGCTTTTTAGTAAAGAATCACTACACAAATTCTGTACTAAGGAGCGATTTAAGTAACCGTTAGTGACTCTGAGTTGGGGCGTTAATTAAAGTAAATTATGTTATGGATTTAATTTTAACCAATTTTTTTCTTGTTGTAATTTTAACTGCCACTTCAGGACGTCGTAATAGTTTAAGTAATACTTAAATATTTTTTAGCGTAAACTTTGTCAGTGTTTAGCGTGTTACTGTAAATGATGGCAATATTGAAACAATTTTGAATAGAAGCGCGAAAATGTCAGACTCGTTTGAAGAGTTGATGAAACAATTTGAAGAAGATGTCTTGTTTACGGAATATCCAAGAAGTATTGGTTAGTATGGAAAGTAGATTTAAGTAAAAGTTAAATAATTTTTCATCATCATCAGAATCTGACTAATGCCAAGTATTGGCTTAACTACGACTTACCAGAAAATCATTAGGTTCCCTGAGACATTAATAACGATCATAAAAAATGTAAATACATGATCAAATTCTTCACCACAAAGAAATTCACCAACAGATATCTAATTCTAATAGTTACTTTTATGCAGGCTTTGTACCAAATATGAAAGCACTAACGTCCCAACTCAAAGTCACAAACGGTTACTTAAATCGCTCCTTAGTAAAAAATCACCATACAAATTCTGTACTAAGGAGCGATTTAAGTAACGGTTAGTGACTCTGAGTTGGGGCAAAGCCCTTGAAAAATAAGTAACACTGGATCTTGATTATAGCTTAGGTCATTAGCACTGTGTATCAATCAATGGACTTTCACTACGCAAGTAGGTTACCTAAGCCTTGATTGCTTCGTTTCAAGTGCATTAAAGCTGGATGATTGTTGTGCTATGGTCAACGTTTATGAAAGGTCTTAATCATACATGTGGAGCAATGAACAATGATCACTAATCAACTGTGGATAAACATCGGCTGTGAGCCGTTTTCAATTATCAAATAATATGTTGAGACTTTTTAATACTTTCGGACTATGCATAGATAGAAATATTAAGAAAGGCCAAAAGTATACTGAAAATATGATATCTTAATTGAAATTGGAAATTTCCGAATTCAATTTTGCCGCACTTTCCATTTAATACGGCAAGTTATTTTTGCGAACGATCTAAAATGATCCCTGTATAATGCCAGTAATAATCCTACTCCTTTAATAACTCTTCGAAATTTTAAGTTTTTGGTACTTGTAGGAATATATTAAATACAACTTACAACCTACTCGCATCATAATTAGGTGAAATTCGACCACTCATCAATTCATCCAGTTTGTTCCGCGACGAAATCTCGTTTGAAATATATATTTTCTAGTATTTCAAATCAAGTTTCTCTTTTCCAGGATTGTTTACAATCCCCGAGTACCCAGAGTTCGAGGAGCAAGGCATGTGGTCAACCGCTCTCGACGCCATACTGACGACGCTGCGATATCTCGCGCCCGCCACTCTACTCACCATATTCTGGGGCCAACAGAGCTTCCTCTTCAAGTTGTTGAAGCATATCGACTCTGCTTTCAGAGCTAGTAAGTTAATTACCTGACTCTAATTATAATTGAAATCAAAATAAGTATCGAATCAGTTTTTGAAGTAAGTATGTTAATTTACACTAATTACTATTATATGGCTAAACCACTGTTATCTTACGATGATAATCGAGACCTACGACTTTACGTGCCCTACGCAGCATGGAAGCGCTCTTAGAACCCTTTCCATTAGAAGTTACCCATGCAATTACCGAACTGTGCCCGCTATAACTCGGTCGATCACATAGAATCGGCAAAAGCTGCCGTGCCGGGCTATGAGCGCTGTAGAACATACAAAACTCATTTTTGTGCAATCAAATGTCTCAACCAATCCAATGAAATTACGGCTTCGCTTTCCAGTCGTATTCTCGAGCGACGAGCAGAAGCAAGCAGTACTACAATGGCTGGCAGAAGTGGGGCCAGTGAGGGTGGAACACCTGGACACAGTGTGGCGTCACGGCTGGATCCTGTGCGGTGTGCTGGACGGGGCCTTACCCGGCGCGTGCGCAGGTCATCCCCCCACCAGACTCACGTTGAAACATGCGCAGGCGATCGCTGATACTTACCTGGGTGTTGAGCCGGTGAGCCATTCATACACACCTTTTAATCCTAGACTATATCTAAAATTATCTTCCTAAACAGTCCATTCTCAAGCGCCAAAATATAGACTAATAGATCATCTATTGAGTCCATTGCATCAGTTGAGTTTTATTTGAAAAAAAAAAAACACTAAATTGCCATGCCTAAGTCGGTTTCACCAAGTTTTGCGGTTAGGCATTCTCTTTTAAAATTATATGCAACGGTGATATTTTATTTTATGTTCAAAACACATTTCCAGCTTTCGTTTACCGCGCCTTAGCCTATATCATAATTTGATGAATAATTCTATACCATACTTTTCAGGTTTTCTCTCGTCAAGAACTCGAATCATGTGATTCATTAAGCAGACACCAAGAATGGAAATTGGCGACGTATATAGACCGAATTCGGCTCGCAATAGCCAAACTTACACCACCCGTTTCAAGACCAACGTCTCAGAGGACATCCCCAGACTACAGATCAGAAAATATCCAAGTGACCCTCGATTACGTAGCTAGAGGCTCGGGTTTAACTGCAGCTCAAGTCAATAACAAAGTATATTTCAAAATATACCCTACTGCTCAACAGTCCCTAGACCCAGGAGAAGTAACGATTCTGATAAGGGGCCCTAAAGATGCGTACGGAATGTCGGTACTTCCACCTATATTCGGTAAGGCGCAATTAATACGACAGAAACTCCTGGGGTTAGAACGAAAAACGAGTTTTACCGAAAACGTACTACCCATAACACAGGGAGCCACATACTTAAGAAGTTATGGGAAGAACGACATGAACAAAACATATTTTATACCGAAAACGAATTACGACATAGATATAGATATTGAATTAAGAGAAGATCACGCGAGAGTTGGTTACATTGTGAACTGCTTAGGCAAATATGAAATATCTATAACAAGCAGAGGTCAAAGTATAGTCGGTTCTCCATTCAAAGTAACAGCTTCGAATAATGTTGTTGGAGTTTTAGAAAAGGAGAGCTTTTGCCTCGAAGACGGTGAAGAGATCGATATTGTTGACGTAAAAGCGGACAGAAAAGTAGTACTAAGAATAGTTGATTTTGTCACAGAAAAGATGTTGCTGAGAGAGAATGGTTGCCTAGAAAAGATAACTGACGATGAAGCAAAGTACTTGTTACAAACTGACAACGTGGATATTTCAACATTTAAATCAAAACTTAATAAACAAAACAAGTATAGCGATGTACGTAAGAAAGATAAATTTCATAAGACTGCCAAAAACATACTAAAAATGATACGAGTTTGTAATGTACTTAATGATCTCAGAAATAAAAGAATATTGTTACAGGCGCAGTCTACTTGCGTGTTGTCGAAGTCTCAACAAGGAATACCAGATATAGTAAATTCAACATTTGTTGACTCTAATATACATGGGTTCATAATTCCAGAAAAACAAAACAGAGTCATTATACCAGAAAGTATATCAGTCTCTTTAAAGACTGAAAAACCAAAGCTTTGCCAGGAAGACAAACAAAGTATAAACGAGGATATCATATTTCGCAGTCCAGACTATCTAGAAAAATACAAAATTTCGGGTGATCCATTTGAGGATGACGAATTATCTGTAGGTACAACCCAGTCTTCTAATAACCCATTCATAAATGACATGTATACGGAAAATTATGCAACAGAAAAAAAATTTGGTGCCTTTTTGGCTACGGAGTATGAAACCAATAACTCTCAGAATGAAGACGTAGAAGATGGTTCATTAAAGCTGATTATTCACGATGACTCAGAAAACGCTAGTGCATCAGCGATCAATCCATTTGTTGATATAAATGTAGCAACTTTGGGAAGACCTAAATCACCAGTTTACAAAATTATTTCCGATGTAACGTTAAAACGAGATGAATCTTTATACATAGATTGTTATAGAGAAGATAAAATTCTTGGTAACGAATTCATTAACCCATTTTTTACTCATCACCACCAACCAAATCAATACAAAGAAGAACTGCCCGTCACAGATTTTATAATTGGGGCACCTGTTTCATTGCCTCCAATTTTGAGAGCAGCTTCTCCAGAACCACATCTAGATTCTATTGTTTTAAGTACAGATAGTGGAATTTTGGATAGCCAGAAAGACGAAAAACCATTACTTAGCACACCTTCATCCACAAATATTAAGTTACAATGTGAAAGTAATTCATCAGGACACTCTTCTTTCCATACTTCAAGTTCATCGAACGATTCCTATCAAACTAAAGTCGTTTCAAATATACCTCTTCCTAGTATATCTCCCAAAAAAGACACGTGGGATTCAGCCTATGTAAGTATTGATGATAATAGCAGTTCGCCAGACAGCAACAATAACGATAATTCTTTATCTGAACCTCTTAGTAAACCGCTGTTTCCTCTTAGCGATGAACTGTCCACTATGGGACCAGCAGAAAGAGAAATATGGGAAACTTGTAGCGAATTAAAAGAAAATTTAAATACATTTAAAACACATGAAGACACAAGAATAAGTAAACGTCCAAGTTTCACTCCGATCATAGAAGAAAATGACAAGACTTTATATACAGACATGAGGGATTCCATAAATGAAACTGATACTGATCCAGTAACAACTGCATTTTCTGAACTAAATGACATATTTAATGACTACTTTCCTCAGTCAGATAATAATGATGAAAATGATTCTACACCAGAAAATTGCAAGTTACAGAACCTAGAGGTGGAGTACACGATTGAGAGTAATGACGTTTGTGTCGATTCGGCGTCTGAGAAACTATCAGATGTGAAAAGACATGTTGAAGAATCAGGGGGAAAGATTTCTGAGGTTCAGGCAAGCGTTACTGAATCAGATTCAGCAAGTCGAATCCTTCATGTCGAACATGACAAAAATCAGCACACTCCAGAAAAAAGACAAGAACACCAATTTGGCGATAGTAAGTATTCGAATATAGTATTGGAGAAAAAAAAATATTGGGATGAAAGAATTCGCCAAATTCAAGCAAAATCAGATGAAATAAAGGCACAACAAAAAAAGAAAAAACTGTCCTCTAAACCCTTAAAGCACAATGATTCTCTGAGTAAGAAAAAAGGTAAGCAAATGATTAAAAACTTTTTAAATTCCACTGAGGATTACCAAAAACATTCTAAGCCTGTAAACGTAAAACAAACAGACAGTCAAGTTCAAGAAATGACAGCTATTCAATTAATTGCCGAGCAACATGATCCAAATATAAAACTAGTAGAAAAATGGAAAACTTTTTGGGATAATAAACTAGAAATTGAAAAAGAAACAGAAATAGGTTATTTAAGATCAAAATCTTCCCAAATGGATGAGCGTCCAAAAGCAATAGAAAACTTAATCCCAAATATTGAAGACACTGAATTATCTAAGGTAAATAATGAGCAAAGCGTTGAATCACCAAACACCAGGCAAGACATACCGGAAGAGGTGTTTATAGCATTTGAAACGAGCCCAAAAAGATTTTTTGGCACATCAAGGAGACAAATATTGAGTAAATTAGATACATTTTTAGGAAAACCAAGTATTGATGAAAATTCTTCTAGTGAGGTCAGAGTCTTTGGTCACGAAACTGGTTTGGTGTCTAGTCGTATATCTTTATTCTCCAGCATATCTCACACCGAAGAATTGCCTTGGGTGCGTAGAAAAAGTCAATCACTTCATAATTTAAACCAACAAAAGACTAATGACAAAAATATAGGTCTTGAAGAGAAAAATGCAACATGTTCCTTTACTAAAAGTGTACATGATGTCAATGCAATAAATACACCTAAATCGGAAGAATGTAATCCCGATGGAAATACCGGCTCAACTGTTTACATGAATGATATGCCAGACTTAAATTCAGGGATATTGCAAGAATCAAAGAATTTTAATACTTTTGATGAATATATAACGAACCAAAAAGCGGAACATAGTATTGAAATAAAGAAACATTCAGTGAAAATGGCTATAAAGGAGTTTAATGAATACAAACAATCAGAGTATAGCTTAAAAACAACTAAACTCAAAACATCTATTAGTAAATCGGAAATGGATATATTTAGTAAAGTGTCGAATAAATCGTCAGACGAAGAACTAGACAAACATAAATCTTATGAAGATTTGCCAAAAATTAGTGTAAAAAATTTCATATCACTGTACGAAGGAGCATCAAAGACCTCACTTGAATCAAAATCACCACAGCATTATAAGAAAAACAAAATGAACTCACAAAAATCACTTGCAGTTATGCAAGTGGACAGTTCAGATTCAGGTATTTAAAAATAACTATTAATCTTAATTAAATTACCGTCTTTAATTACATCACTTTTAATTTATACTTATTTTTCGTTACAGGAACTCAAACATTAAATACATTAAAAAAAGAATCTTCACCTGAACAACATTCATCGTCTACAAGTGGTAGTGAAACATCATCAAATTCGCAAAGAACAACAATATCAAGAAACATTACTCCTGATAGTACCAGTGACTCAATTGACGTCGAAATTATTTCTAACCAAGATCAAGATTGTAATTACTTGAGTCTCTCGGACATTGACTTAGAAATAATCGATAAAAGTCCAGAGACTTCTCCAGAATCTTCCCCGGAACACAAAATTGAAACCGGACATAGCGAATATAAAAATCGTTTCCAAACTGCGAAACAATACTTTCAATCACTAGAAGAATTAAGGGCAGAGAAAAAATCACGGAAGCTTAACGAGTGCGAAATGTTGTTATACGGTAGTGCCAATGAATCTCCTATAGATGATAAATCAGTAAAACAAGCAGGAAAAACTAAGAAGAAAGTAAAATCCAATTCGTTACCGTCTTCAGAATTAGCCAAAGCTTGGAATGAGTTAAAGGCAGACAGCAGTACTAACATGGTAAAAATATCTGAGAAGTTTAACGTTGAAGATTTATTCACCGACGTTATGGAAGGCAGATTAAGCCGACAAGGTAGCTTACGAGGCATACCTCATAAGAAAGCAGTCCTCGAAACTTTTAAGTCTATGGAAAACATAGCAGATAAGAAACTCAATTCGTATGAACTGGCGGTATCTCAACTAAATGATTTTTCAAAAGAGAATCAGATAAAGAACGCGCAGACTTACCTCAGCGAGTATCCTTACTTACCCACAACTGATCCGTCCAAGTACCATTCAAGATTAGATACAAACGCGTCTGGTCTTATAACTTTTAAGGAACTTTTAGAACAGAAACCGAGACGAAATAGTGTGCCAGATTTGAGGCTAAATCCAACGTTTACTGTTGACCTATAAGTGCAATAATCTTTTATTAGTATTATAAGAAAAAAAGCTAGAATAGCAAATAGAACATTGTTCCGAATACGTTTTTTTTCTATATTCTATTCTATTTTGAATAGATTTTGGCTAGACGATATTAAAATGTGATTTTTCTACGATTGTTTCATTATTATTCTATCCCTGTGTTCTATCCTCATAAAGGGTCGGACGTACATTTAAGTCCTTCTACTTATTAATATCTAAATGAATTTGGAGTATAATAAAGAGTATAATAAAGAGTACTAAATAGTTTATAAGAATTTCTTGTATTAAAAGATTTATTAATCTATGTTCATACATTGTCACAATTAACATTTTTGTTACTTTATAATTTATTTTTTAAGTTTCTTGTACAATTTGTACATGCGAATCTAACTTTTATTTTGTAAGATTTACTGTAATTATTTATTAAAAATATAGTACTGACCTTCAAATATGTTTATTATTTGTTCTTCCAACTTCCTTTATTATGATACACTAATTACAAACAAACAAACGAACGAAACATAATCATAGTTCGACGCCTTAAGTCAATGATATTACCGATTGAACTGTGCGGTCAGTAATACAATAAGTGACCGAGATTTGAAAAACATGTTAAGTGCTAAATGCCAATCATATAAATCAATTTTTAAATGTTTTGAATGTCGTTGCAAAGGTAACACGAACAATCTTGAATGGCAATAAATGTCGCTCTTACTATATATGTACCTAACCTTTACTTATTATTTATAATACCTTTTTGCTCATGGTTATGAACGCAAATTACATAATAGATGGTCTCTGGCTACATAAATATTGCAACTGGCTCCATCATTTACCCAAATTGTGATTGAAAAATCAAGAAAAAAAAATATCAAAAAAGGGTACCCACAACAGCAAAAAAAAACAAAAACTATTAAAATAACTTATTTAATATGTATTTGAACATAACTAGAAGCGGAATCGGCTCGCCGCCACTGCAGCCAAGCGGCTAGCTGGGGATCTGATCTATCGCCTCTTGCTTCTAGCTGTTGGTAGTACGCCTCCCTTATGATCCTGAACGCGTCCACGCTTCTATACGGCAGCTTGGTTATTGGATCTATGTAGCGGGCTGGACGCCTGGAAAAAAGTTTGATGTAATTAATATAACGCTAATGGCGATTGACAGACAACACAAAGCTTGAGCTAAAAGCATGAAACTTTGTACGGGGAAACCTTGTAGTGTGGGAGAGCACTAGGTATTTTTTTTATTTTTCTATACAAATAAATAAAATTGGAGCGTCTGTTTGTAATATTAAAATAACCGCTTTTTACTAAGTGCATTTGGATGTATACACGGTGTATATACCAAAACAACATTTTTTACAATTTTTGTCAGTCTGTCTGTCTGTTTGTTTGTTCCGGCTAATCTCTGAAATGGCTGGACCGATTTTTAAGGGACTTTCACTGGCAGATAGCTGATGTAACAAGGAGTAACTTAGGCTACTTTTATTTTAGAAAAAAAACAATAGTTTGTTAGGCGATACGAAATTCGCCGGGTCAGCTAGTTCCCTATAAAAAGGGTATAAAGGGAATTAAATAAAAACATTTAGCTTTTTCCAATTTTTCCGTTTTTTGGATACAAGTTAGGGGAGACCTATGTCCAACACTGGACCTCGAAGGACCGAAGGATGTATAGACGGATTAAAAGATGTCGATCAATGAATAAATAACGTACATTACATTGACGCTCACATTTACTTTGACGCTTACATAGTGACGTTGACATTACTTGGATGATCACTTACGATTACATTGCATGTCTGCTCGTATGTTGGCTTGTTTGCCGGCTATTTACGATAATATATTATATACTTACTTAGTGACTGCACAAAGCAAGTGTCTTCTCTTCTTCGGAGATCTCTTCGGGAAGCAGCGATTGAATGCCTTGTTCTTTATGTCATTCTCAAAGGAAATTAAAGTCCTTTCATAGTACTTCACATTGGACTTTGGTTTGGTTGTTTTTTCATCTTTTCTGCAATATAAAACATGGTTCAATGAAGTGTTATAGTTTAATCACCAATCGGGTTTAATCAAATTGTCTAATGATATAAGAGATTATATAAGACTAGCTGACCCGACGAACTTCGTATCGCCTAACAAACTATTTTTTTTTCTAAAATAAAAGTAGCCTAAGTTACTCCTTGTTACATCAGCTATCTGCCAGTGAAAGCCCCGTCAAAATCGGTCCAGCCATTTCAGAATTTAGCCGAAACAAACAGACACACAGACAGAAAAAAATGTAAAAAATGTTGGTTTGATATATGTACCGTGTATAAATCCAAATACACTTAGTAAAAAGCGGTTATTGTAATATTACAAACAGACACTCCAATTTTATTTATTTGTATAGATGTATAGATGTATAGATAGAATATAATACAACATGCATGCAAACACAAACTTACAATGTAACATCGTCAATGCTAATCTCCTCATCGGGCCCCACAACGTCTACATCCATATTGGAGAACCCTTCTATCTTGGACACGCCCTCATCCACTTCAGACTTAGGTTCCGTCAATGGTGTGTGAGCGTCACTCATATTTTCTGGCGTCAAAAGAGCTGAGACAAGGTTTATAATTAATTTCCAAATTCAGCATTGCTAATTCATACAAATACTGTATAAATTATTAAACTAATTTACCAAAATATCTGGTTATGATTTTTAAGTTTGTATATTTTAGTTTGTTACTCTTAAATTCTATTTTGTAATTAATATACTCCGTTTTTTCAGACGAGAATTATTTTATAAAGAATGTTAGCACTACTTTTTAAGAAAATATTAATTTAAATTAGTTTAAGAAATTATTATTCGTAAACAGCAATTAGTTTTAGTATGAAATGATTATTCATCTTTAATTATTTTCATTTTGCGAGCAATTAGTTTAAGTATGAAATGATTATTCATCTTTAAATTATTTTCATTTTGCATCATTGCCTTATGACAATGTAAGCAAAGAGGACTCGTCGAAAAAATGGACTATAGTATAATTTGTGTGAAATGTTACTAATATAAAAAATGGACTAGACTCTAGAGTATTTTTTTTATGTGAAATGTTACTAATAGAAAAAATGGACTATAGTATAATTTGTGTGAAATGTAAGAAATGTACTAATATTAAAAAACTTTTACTCACCTTCTTCACTCTTCACCGTATCACTAAAGCTCATATCACCAAGTGGGTTCATACTAGGTTTGTCTTCTTCTGTCACCTCAGATATGAGAGGGACGGCAAATGAGTGGTATCTGGGAAGAAAAATAATTGTTAATGAGATGTAAAGTGTGCAAGTACTTGACAGTCTAGTTCAGTCACTAGCATGGAGTATAGAGGTAAGGAGAGCCATCTTGTATGAAAAGTGTCCGTAAAAACGTGTCCATTAAGGGTGGCGCTACTGTAGCATATGATAAATTTTATTGTACTCAGCAAATTTCACTCCTTCTGTAACAGCTATGTTCATCGCCGCACCAAGGGTCCTGGGTTCGATTCCCAGCGAGGCGGAAATTTGAATGATGAGTTTGAATTTCTGTTCTCGGTCTGGGTGTGAATGTCCTTGTCTAGTGTGTTGTCCATGGCACTCACGACATAGGGAATCCTAGTATGAGGCTATGAGTGTGAAGCGTTATTTATTTATTTTATTTATTTATATCGTAGTTTTTCCGACGCCAGCGCTATTGTGGTAGGATCATGGAAGGTACCTACTGGAACCTTTTTTTATTGTTTTTTTTACTTAAAATAAGTAAAAGTTTATAAGTATACGGTATATTATAGTATTCAGTATACAGCTGGACACTTTTTCAACTTTCCCCGCATATGATATGGCTTTCCTTAACTCTATACTCCATGGTCTCTAGTTGTAGTCTTTACTCGGCTGTCATAGCCGATGTTGTATCTCTATGGTTTTGTCTTAATCTGAATGCCTGTGGTTCAAAGTACGTAACAGTATTGTCATGAAAAGAATGAATAAGATAACATTAATCAATTAACTAATTTAAATTAACTGAATTAATACTAGGGAGAGGAATGAAAGTATTAAGCAAAATACAATATTTAAGAGATTCCCTACCTCTCAACTCAACACATACAATCAACAATCAAGAATTAACTCAGGAATTTTAATTTTGATGATTCCATATACTAATAATTTACACTGGCCCTGCCCATGAATTGAGAAGTACCGGGTTTGATTCCCAGCTCGGGCCAATATTCATGTGACAGATAGGTGTTTATTCTCAGGTTTTAGGTTACAGTTGTCTTATTTATGTTTTCCATGCCACTCAAGGGCCACGATGCGGGCCATGATGCCATTGGCATATTAACAACTAAAGAGTTACCTTATGACTGGTCCAGTGATTTCTTTCTTTATTGGACGGATTTTTTTTCTTTCTAACTCACTTTGTTCATACCTCTCTGAAAATAAACAGTAATTGTTATATTATGAATTATGAATATATCAAGTGAAACAATAATATGAATTTTACCAAGAAAAAAATAACTCAAAAAGTACTCGTCACATCTAGCTCAAATTTAAGTGAAACCACATGACAAGCACCAGCTTTCAATAAAAATAAAGAATCATCCAAATCGGTTCGCCCAGTTGAAAATTCTGAGGTAACAAACATAACAAAAAAAATACACTCGAATTGAATACCTCCACCTTTTTTGAAGACGGTTAAAAAGTAGCTTCTTCGAGATTATAATGCTAAAAACAAACTCATTTAGTCAATAAATAAAATATCCTACCCAAACTCTTGAGATTCTCTTTTTCAGTAATGAGTGCTTCTGCTAACAGTTCCTCCTGAGTCAGTACTTTCTCTTCCACCTTCTTAGGTTTTTTCTTCTTTAGCTCTGACCTTATTTTTATCCGTTCCATGGTTTCCGCTGATTTCACAGCTGTGCTTTGCCTGATTGATTTTCTTTCTGAAATAATTTGATTGAAATTTAGCCAACCCGAGTATCGGAAGTTTTCAAACCGCCCGAAGGCTTTCGGCATGGCTTAACAACTGTTATCTTATGATAACAACCGGGACCGACGGCTTTACGTGCCCTCCGAAGCACGGAAACGCTCAAGAAATTTTTGCCCCTAGCGGTCACCCATCCAACTACCGACCGCGCCCGTTGTTGCTTAACTTTGTCGATCACATAGGATCGACGCAAGCCGCCGGGCTATGAGCGCTTCGCAAAGCACTAACTACTAACCCCAATCCGACGCCGGATGGGTGTCGTAAGAGATTATTACTATTATTATTTCTCCATCGGGTTAGCCTGGATAGCTATCACCCTTGAGCATGAGTCGGCCGCCAAAGGACTCGTTGTGTTCCGGCTGCGGGCTTGAGAGCCAGTTCTTTCTTTCTTTTTCTTCTCTCTTTCGTGGCCGGCAACGCATCGGTGATGCCTTTGGTGTTGCTGATGTCCATAAGCCACGATAGCCACTTATCATGAGATGGATCATCAGCTTGTTTGCTGGCTATTTTAAAAAAAAAGTCAGTAATCACTTAAAGTTACTTTTGACGAGAGTTGAAAGTGACATTGATGTATTCAGGGTTGTACCTCCTATATCCTCCTCATCTTTAAACATCAAGATATATGAAAATTGCTCAATAAATTAGTTTCCTTTTTCGACAACTATAAGCTTCTGTCTCTTGTGGTTATTGAAAATACATTGCAATACCACTCTCATCTCACCGAAAAAACCTATTAAAAGTGGGATACTTTGGGATACTAAAGCTGAGCCTTTGAACATACCCAATGATGTATTTGGTAATGACCTCTCCGACCGGTCCCTGCTCTCATCTTTTGGTGGTTTTGGCTCTTTTGGCTTTTTGACAACAGCTTTTTTTGTTTTTTCTGCCACAGACTTCTTTTTTCTGTTTGGATCCTGTAATTTAATGTTACACAGTAACATTAGAATTAGTTTTATTACTATTAACCCGTCGATTACCGGGAACGTGGATGCACGTTCGAACTCAAAGGTACCGCCGCCGCCGCGATTCTCACGAGTTAAATATGTCATTATTTAAAAGTTACCAGAAAATATTTATATCTTGTGACTTTAGTTTTATCATGTTACTTTACCTTATACACTTTCCCGCTAACTTTTTTCTTTTCTCGTTTTTCTTCACCTTCCTGATCGGAAACTGGGTCATCGTTCTCATCAATATCAAAATCAGAATCCACTACATCATCAGCTTCTTTTTCTTCTCTGTAATATTTGTATAATCAGTAAAATATATTTGCAGTGAAAATCCCTAATAAATTAATTAATAGAAAAAGTTAAGTTATGCTAGTAACTATCTCTATTAGATGTTTAAGCTCAAACTATATCGTAATAACAGGTATGTTATTTTTATCTTCTAGTGGCAATGAGTTAATGGAAGTAAACAAATGGAAATATCATATCGCCAAGGAAAAATACTACTACCTAGTCCAACTGAATAATATCAAACAGTTTCAAAGCACAGCCGTAACTTTGTACTTTATAATATTATGTATTTAAATACTTACACATAATCATTGTCCTCTGCTGTTTCTTGAAAACCTCCGTACGTTGTTTTATAGAAATCATCTTCCTCTTCTTCGTCCAACAACTTTGCCATCCGATTCCCGGCATTTGAACGTCGTTCTCTTTGAGCCATGATGAATTAACTAGCAATTGAACTCAGGAATAAGTATTAAAAGGTACACAGTGAATTACTTCTCTTCATTTTGATAAGAAAAATGCATTTATAACACAGAAATGTAACATTATTATTAATGTTTGCTTCGCTCGGTGACGTTAATTTACATAAATGACACAGTGAGTACTTGAGTAGTGACCACAGAGTACTTTGTTATATACTGAAGTAGTGACTGAACAGTGAACTGACTGACACTGACAGATTATCTTCATAGATTATACACTATAATATTTTTATATACCAGAAATAGATATAATAGGCAACTCTGTGTTTGATGGCGAATAGTTTGTTAATTGCATACAAGATGGCGCTAATTAGTTATCATTCCTTCCGCTAGAATCACGTAGAATAATATAGTAATAACAATCCACAACCTAACCTAACTATACATCCAGATCATTGATTTCAAGACATACAATTTAGTCAAAAAGCAAAAAAAAAGTCAAAAAGCACTACTGGGACCGATGTTACAGATGTGAGCCAGGATTTGAACTCCTGGCCCCGTTGCTCGGGAATCCTACTTCTTAACCGCTAGGGTACCACTGTTATGTATATGACATAGTAAAACAGAATAAGATACAAATTAAATTTACAAAATGTTTACTATTAGCTTTCAATTTAAATCATATTTAGTGAATTTTACTTTCATATAATAATGTATTTTTCTAAGCAATAAGAGTTTCACTTTAAAAATATTCTCCAATTTTTATATGCTAGATATGATGACGCGGACGTAAAGTACATTATTTAGTATAAATTGGTAAAAATATTTAAAAGCGCTCCATCTAGCCGGGTTTTGAAGAAACAATCAGTGAATTAGTTTATTATTTTTATAAAAGATGGCGCGAAGTTTCATCAATTTTTGATAGACACCGTTCAAGGAAAGTTTCATCCCCCTGAGTATCTTGAGTTTAGCTCTCTGTCAATGTCATTTATTTTATCTTATAAATTACATTGTCATTAGTCAAAAACTTTTATAAGTTTATATTATCAACTGGACTACAAGCTTTGATTCTATACCAGGGAGCATTGAGATAGAAGAAGGGCCAAGAAGGGAAAATTGAAGTGTCCAGCTGTTTACAGAAAATAGAGGTTCTATTATTGGCCATTTCTGAATGGTGTTTGTGTGTGACAAATTCTGTCAGTTATTTGAAACGGCATCTCCCTATGCATTTCGGTCATAAAATTGATATACATAATATTCTAAAGCATGTCTAATAAGTGTACATTACAGACATGTATATTTAGAACAAGTAACTTACTCCAGTAAATGTCTGTGGTGTAGGTAGGTACATAATTATTGTTTACTACAGTTTCGTTGTCAATATTCAGTAAAGGACATATTGTAAAGGATGCGGCCACATGTCGCCGGTGCGGCGCCGTAAGTTTTGCTGTTGCTTAGTTCGCATGTGTTAATAAAAAAATAACTGACAGTTTAAATATTGTCTTCTCTTTTCATATTTTTATGTTTTTATTCATCGTTTATTTTGTCCCAGAGAACGGGACGTGCTTCCACTAATGAAATAAAAAAGTCGACATTGCAATAATAAAATAAATTGTCAGCCATAAGTAGATAAGAAAGCGTCTAGATTTATACAAAAGCTAATATTTAATAAGCAAATTGGTATTGTACTCAGTAATTTAAGTTCGATTTATTCGAATTAAAAAAGTTTTTCAGTAATAAATATCGGTTAACGTTTAGTGATCTGGCAGGAACTAGGGGGCCCCTATCGATCATGGGGCCCTGGGCACGTGCCCAGTGGGAAAGGGGGGTCTGGCGAAACTTTTAAGGTGGCTGCATACTTAACGTGGAGGGGGCATAAATATACGTGCGTGCCCCGGACTCGTCCCTCCGTGCCTCCGTGGCGTATGCGCTGTTGTTTACATTTTCTATGAAACGATGTTTCCAAAATTTCACATCCCGTCCACGTTACCTATGCATCGACCTTTAGGCTATGCTTTAGACTATTGTATGCATCGACCTTCCTATCCTTTCCTAATATCGTTTCAATGGTCGTTAGTCCATCATACCACCCATCACTCCAGGTTAATGGTTACAATAAAACAGCATGTTTATTTTGTGCGATTTATTTAATTTTTAACAGTTATTACAAGATTTTACATCAGTCATCGTTAGCTATTGGAAAGGTCTGCCCGTCAGTGTGTACTGATGGCCCGTTTCTCATTGATCGAATCCGCAATCATTTATACCGCTATGTTTATTCGAATTGAAATGACTAGCTACAAAGGAATACTTGGGTATAGGATATCTGTTTCTGTCAATGATCTTATATTAAAAGAGTAGATAGGTGCGCGCACCAAAAGTGGCACGCCAAAACTGGGCTAATTAGCACAGTTGAGCTCAGTCGTACGTACGTCAGATGTTGATTGGTGTAGGGAAACAAATGATAAACGTGTGTATGTTTCGGAAAAAAATTTTGGGTTGATTTGTAAGGGCATATCGTATCTACTGCTTTAAATATAACATCATTGGTTTCTGTGCATAATATGCAAACTAGATTGTCAAGGATCTGCCTGAATGCATGTTATTAACTGGATATCAAATTTTTATATTCCCATATTTTCACATTCAATCATTATTATAATTATCATCATTCATTAGCATTTTTAATATGCAGATTAAGTACTAAATTGTTGCCATCTCAAACATTTACATAATTCACCAATAATTATTTAAAATAACATTACAATATAATTATTTTCATAATGACATATTTTTAAACATATAAGTCCGTCATTTCAATTCGTATAGAACACAAAAGTTTTAAATTTAGACAGTACCCTATTATTATTTTTAAAATTAATAGGTAACTATTAACTTCATGATTGATTTAGATTCCAGTTACATTGATTTGTGAAGTACATTTCATATCCTAATCATCTAATATAATTATTAGAATAGGCATAAAACATTTGGTTCATGGTTCATGTTATTATGATGACAAGGGTGATAGACAAAGAAAAGGTAAGAGAAGAAATTCGATTCTTTCTTTCTTATGATTAACCTTTTTTACATTTATTATACACTTATTTGAAAAAAAATGGTAATTTTCTAATTCTTATAGTGCAGCCACAGTGGTTAAACATGTTTAAGCGCATGATACAGTGCAGCAATATTATTGATAGCAGCAATTTCATTGTACATTAATATTGGCAATACTGCTTTGTGTTAATAAAAAAATTGTGTCATAATTTGCTTAAATGCCTTAGCGCCATGTGTTTAAACATTGTGTATGCACACAAGAACGTCACTAACATTTTCACTAGTCACTATAAAATTAAAATAACGAAAATAAAACAGTATTAATTAATTAAATAATATAAACAAAATAAAACAAGACGGGAATGGAATGTTTAGGACAAAGATAAATTAAATTGATGATCGAACGTTGAAAATACTTTTGAGTTAATTATATTATTATTAATAATTACATTATTATATGTATAAGATAGACTCTCAAACATAGATCCGTCTCAAGAGCAGCACTAACATACAAAATGATTACTTATTAGTATTACTTTAATGGAGTTTGTCTAAGACTGATAAAATCAACAATTTCAACATGTCGTCGTTGCGACTTCAAAACCTCTTATGTGTAAAAAATCTGCTTTTTAAGGGAATCGATAAAAATAAATTATGATGGAAACGTAGTACACAAATGAGTTTTTGAATTCGATAGTGCTTCAAAATGAAGAATTATTTGACGTAAAAAAGTGATTTTACCAAAAGTGGCACATAACACATAAGAGGTTTTGAAGTCGCAACGACGATATAATATGACAATTAATAACTCTAACGACATCATTATCTATTATGATTGTAGCTCAATTAATTTATGCCAAATAAAATAATATACAATGTACAGGCTTTGCCGCACCAAGATAAATTTTATTAAAAAAATTCATAAACAAAACTTATTATGCAAAAAATATCCATAAACATGATCAACTATTAATAATAATTTTACTATGAGTAATATTTGAGTAATAAATTTTTCTAATAAAAAGTAACACGCTTTAAATATTTAATGGGGACAGCGCCCAAAATAATAAATACTACGATTTAGTAACAAATCATTATTTTTTTGCATAATAATATACATAAATAGATTTGATTAAATACGTTATTTTTTACTGCAGCAACATTAATAAAAGACTATAAAACGAACGAACACTCGCCAGTGCTACTCGCGCGCCAAAACACTTCGTCTATCGATAAATTTCTTAATTTATGATTAATAACTACCTACATTCACTATCGATGGTCTTACGATTATATTTAGGGATTTTTCAAGAAGATTAAATACGAAGTTAGAGGTTACACGATTGGTTCCTATAACTCAGTGGTAATCAACTTTTTTTCATACGGGCCACAAACACGTGTTAGTCATGCTGTCGCGGGCCGAAAAACAAAGAAAAAAAAATTGGTATTAATTTCTTAGGTTTTCGCAATTATTATAAAATAAAATAACCCCAGACGCGACGGGCCAACTACAAAAGCCTGGCGGGCCGCACGTTGAGTACAGCTGCTATAACCTATCTATACATTTTCTCTTTTCTTTTTGATTACTTACTTTTTATCTGTACTAATATCATAGCATGAAATGAGTGTATTCTTGTTAACTAGATATGATGCCATTAATCGTTTAACGGTAGGAAGAATAGAATAAGTTATAGAAACCAATCAAAAGTAAATTAATAAAAAGACTTGAGGACACTGTACTCGCCCCACATTATACACGATTGTATACTTAGAAAGAACACCTTAGAAAATACCTTTAAAGAAAAAGTATCCCTAATGATAGAGTGTCTTAAAGATCGAAATATTTTAAAAACAATTTCAAACATCACCGGAAAATCCAACCCTTTATGTCTTCAAGTGTAGTTTATCTTCAAGGTAGCTATGAGAGTAAGTTCACATAAAGTTAAATAAAATTATAAATCTACTGTTGGACAAAACATAGAAATGAGCATTTGATATTGCTTTTTTTTATTTTTGAGCAATCTGAACACACGCTACACTTGAACACATAATCAAACAATCATAATCCTACCACAGATCATTAATCTAAATTGTAAGATTTATCCTTAGACATCCTGTATCCTTATATTAATATTTAGTTTTAATTAAGTGGAAGTAGTAAAAGTGATGGATACATAGCTTTTGCCAACAATTTTGTTAAATCTATACAGAAGTTGTTTAGTGCATTATAAATTAAGTTGGAAGTGATTTTATATCAACAAGGCGTCTGTCATTTTAAAAGTATTGACTAAGTTTTTTTTTCATACCAGATGTATTATTTTGCTTTAAATGTATAAATGATTTAATTATACAATTTTCATACTTGTAGTGTCACCGATTTAAGAGCTTGCAATTGCAATAATTGCAAGTCACAAAAATTATTTGTAGGAAAAAAATTAATGAATCAAGCATTGGGTTTTAGACAAATAAAAAAAATTAACTTTAGTCAAGTGCACGTAAAATTGAGGACGCCTTGTCGAGATCATACAAAAAGACTGTGAAAGATTTAAATTAAAAATAACAGAAACTTGCCACAAACAGTTTTGCTTCAGTTTTTTTTATAATTTTATGTGTCACCGCTCATTAAACCCACTAATTCTAATTTGTTTTTTATCAATATGAAAATGTCGAATGGACAATATCTCGGATATTTATTCATGTAAATTAATTACACAAATATCTGAGGATTGAGATTTAAATCCATTAATTAGTGATATAAGGAAAGTCATTCACGCTAAACGATAAAAAATAAGTTTACTTACAATTTTTTGGTATTTTCAAATCTAAATATTCTCTAGATCTTTTGGATAAATTAAATAGTCAAATTGATAGAATAACAACATTTTTGTGGCAATTTCTTCGACAGAAATGAATGAAGTTTTACTTATTTTAGAACTTTGAATTAGTTTTGTAATAACAACACAATAGGTAAGTACTTCAATTAATTCGGCAACAGATAAATGACACTATTATGATCCTTGCAACCCTGTGAATTCTAAACCTGCGATATACTAGTAATAATTTAATTTAATTGCTCAAGTATACCATTAATCTACCCACAACGACAGTTTTATTAAAATCGAACAAGATTTTACTGAAGTTAAAATTTAATTATCATTTAGAACACATGAATTAGTAATGACGACTCATTATACTTATGAAATCGTATTTTTTGCCTTGTGATAAAATATAAAAAAAAACTAATTACATAAAAACATGTCGTTGTTTTTGTAGAAAAACAGTATTTCATTCGGTACTTAATAATAGGATAGATCTTAGATTTAAATTTTGAAGTAAATATTTGAGCTACGGTACTCTAAGGAATTAGTTTATTATTAATAATTAGGTTTGTTTTACCTACAAATGTATATTTATGTACACCATTCTAAAAATTGTGAGAACAATTTGAGTGCATTTGTGTCAAAAATCGTTTCAAAGTATTTTGCAGTCGTCATTTGGCACATTAAGTGTTGAGCAATGCACCAAACCATAATTTGCAAGCGATCAAAGACTTTTCTTTACTATTTTAAGTATAACATCCCGTTAATATTAATATATAATTATGATACCATAAACATAGTAACAATCTATCACAACATTATAAATTATAATAATACTATATTTTTAAATTAAGTAACAATCAAAAACTTGTTTTGTCTTTTATTTAACTACGTAATAAATAAATTTGTTTCGTAACAAAATTGTATATTATTGTATATTAATGTACTTTGGAACTAAAACTATTCGCTATAACAATATGTTACACAACAAAAATGCCCACAAAATTAAAATTTTATGCGAAGTAGTCTCCCCTTAGTTAAAATATTATATATAACACGAGAGTATTATTTTATATTATACGTTTAAAACAAAACATTTATATTTCAATATTGGTATTCATAAGCAGCTCATATTTTTATTCCAATACTACGATTATTTATCGGTATTACTATTATCGGTAGGTACCTAATCGAGTATTGTATTAGCAGAATTCACATTGTTTTGCAGCTACCCTCAATTTGTCGTACTTTAATATTATAATGTAACACTTGTAAAGTTAAAACTTCGTAGTTAAATTTATATTGTTTTGTAAATTCGAGCTGCTTTATAATATATCGTCCACAATTACTTACTCATTGTGTGAAATAGACCTTGTGATGTCAAAATGTGTGCTGGAACAGGCAACATTACATTACTACAATTTTATAACCTATGATCATCTAAGTACTTATATTTGTCAATGTATTTTAATGTAAGAAAACTATGTTGTTTGTTCGTCTGGTTGTATGCACATTTGTAAAAATGCAGCCTATTTCACACAGCCGTTACCGTCAAAAATCACCTTGGAGTGTTGATCTAAAGGAGAATCTATACAAAGACGAATCCTGCATCAATATTCAATGTTTTAGTAAATCCTAAATATATCATTAATGAAATGAGTTCATTGGTTTTGCTGCACTACACAACATAAATTAAGTTTTTATTTTAATTTCAAATTTAAATATTGTAAACTAAAGCTGTATATAGGTCGCACAAAAATCAGTATTAAACTGAATAAAATTAATAACATTAAAAACACAAACAACATTACCAAAGAAACTGCAAGTTCTCTATCTAGTATCAACACTCTATGGTTCGCCACCAACTCCATCTGTCAATAGACCCCGAAATTGGTACTTTCGCTACCAGTAACGCCATCTATCAATACAACTCAAAACTGGCACCTCTCCACTAACGCCATCTATCGACAGACCTGCGAAACTGGCAGCTGCCACTTACGCCATCTATCAATAAACCCACGAAACCGGCACCCATTGCGGCGAGCTACGCAACCTCGCGAGCGCCGCTTCGAGTTGCGCGAGCGTATCGTCTATGTCGTTGTTGACGATCGTCACGTCGAAGTAATGGCCGTACGTACGACGTAACTGCTCCGATTCCCGTACCAACACCTCGAGCGAGCCGTCGTACTGTGGAAGACATTGTTTTGATGTATAAATGGCACACATATTATATTATAATTATTGTGAGACACGTTAAACAAATGAAAGATTCATGAGTTCTCTTTCTTCGATGGCAATTACGCATCGGTGATGCCTAAGGTTTTAGTAAAGTCCATGGAGTATGATGAACATTTACCATCAGGTGACCCGTCTGCTTTTTCGCCAACTCTTTAAGTTGGTTTACCAAAGGAATATCTCCAAGGTGATATTGCATGTGGGGCGGCCGAGCCCCGATCGATCTAATCAGAGCGTTGTATACTTATATCGCTCACCTAGTAATATAATGGCACATCTGCAAAAAATGCGAAATCGAGTTTATATGGTACTAGCTGTTGCCCGCGGCTTCGCACGCGGAAATTATGCTTATCGTATTTTAAATATTGATGAATATATATTTAGGAATTTGCTGAAACCTACGATATAATCACAGATCATTCCTCTGGGTGCGGTTTCGAATAATAAACAACATTAACATTAATTTGTTTTTTTTTTCTTATTCATGAAAAATTTTGAAAAACACATCATGTATTTCATCAATTAGAGGAACGTTTGTTGCTAATTTAAAACGTCATATTTAATCATTGATATTTTAAAAATATTCCATACAAAGTTTCATGTTGTTTCCTGGGAAAACTTTTAATTTTTTCGTGACGAACAGTTTTCTAAAATATTACCCAAAGTATAAGGAACAACTTAACAAATTTCCGTCGAATCAGTTCATTCGTTCACTGGTTCAAAGGTTTTCATGTGATGCCCGGACAGACAAACAGATAGACGGGCACACAATAATTTTAAACAGTAAAAAATATTTTTAAAACGGTTCTGTTGTTTCCATCCGTTCAAGAGTTACATATACTCTCTCTCTCCCTCTCTTCTCTCGCTCTCCGTTCTCTCTCCCTCTCGATCTCCCTCTTCCTCTCCCCTCCCCCTCTTCCTTTCCCTCTCTTCTTTTCCCCCTCCATCTTCCTCTCCCGCTCCTTGTCCCTCTCCTTCCTCTTCCTGTCCCACTCCATGTCCCTCTCCCTTTCCCGCTCGAGGTCTCCCGTTTCATGTTCCTCTCCCTCTCCCACTCCCTCTCCCGCCCTCACCCGGTCCCTCTCTCTCTCTCCTGCTTCCTCTCCCGATCCCAGTCTCTCTCTCGATTCCCATCCCTCTCCCCTCCCCCTCCCGTCCGTAAAGTTCTCTACACTAAATTTTTGTTTCTCACTATATGCTTCCGTATTCATTTTCACATTACTGAGTTCAAAAATGACGTAGTTTCTTAAATATTTACAACCTCTTAGTTTAACCCTTAATGGGGATGAAATTCGAGAAAACCATGACACAGTTATTTTTTGTGTCTAACTATAAGCTTGTATACAAATTTTCACCCTTCTTACTTCAAAACTAACGAAGTTGCCATACTAACTTGCACACCCTTATTTAACCGTTTAGGGGTTGATTTTCCAAAAAACACAACTTTTAAATTTTAATCTGGAGCTCTTTTAGTATGAATTTTCATGTTTTTAACTTCAAAAATGTCGAAGTTGCGTACTAAGTTCCATGCTCTAAATTAACCCTCTAAGGGATGATTTTCCAAAAAAACATGTTAAATTTAACTTTTGTTCACAACTATAAACTTACATAAAAATTTTCATAAAGCTGACGAAGTTGATTTTGTATGTAAATGACTTCCAACCCCTATTTTTAGGGGATGAATTTCGAGAAAATTGTGCTACAGTTATTTTTTGTGTCTAACTATAAGCTTATATACAAAATTTCACCCTTCTTACTTCAAAACTGACGAAGTGGCCATACTAACTTGCACACTCTTATTTAACCCTTTAGGGGACGACTTTCCAAAATAATATAATACTTCCAAATTTTACTTCTAATCTGGAGCTAATATGTAAATTTTCATGTTTTTTACTTCAAAAATGACGAAGTTGCCTACTAAGTTCTATCCACTAAATTGACCCTTTAAGGGATGATTTTCAAAAAAAAATGGTAAAATTAACTTTTGTTCACAACCGTAAACTTACATAAAACATTTCATATTTGTAACTCTAAAACTGAAGAAGTTGATTTGTATGTAAATGACTCACAACCCCTATTTGTAGGGGATGAATTTCGAAAAAACAATGATACAGTTATATTTTGTGTCTAACTATAAGCTTATATACAAATTTTCACCCTTCTTACTTCAAAACTAACGAAGTTGCTATACTAATTTGCAGACCATTATTCACCCCTTTAGGGGTTGATTTTCCAAAAAAACATAATACTTACAAATTTTGTTTCTAGTCCGGAGCTAGTATGTAAATTTTCATGTTTTTAACTTAAAAAATGACGAAGTTGCCTACTAAGTACCATCCAATAAATTAACCCTTTAAGGGATGATTTTCCAAAAAAATGTGTTAAAGTTAACTTTTGTTTATTACTATGAACTAACATAAAAAAATCATATTTATAACTCTAAAACTGACGAAGTTGGTTTGTATGAAAGTGACTTCTAACCCCTATTTGTACCCCTTAGGGGATGAATTTCCAAAAATCCGTTCTTAGTGGACGTCTCCTTAGCAGAAACTATCTACCTGCCAAATTTCATCTTAATCGGTTCGGTAGTTTCTGAGATTTTTTGTTTAATCAGCGGTGTGTCGCTTTTCAATTTTATATATATAGATACGTGTTTAAAAGTGCATAATCTACATAGTGATAAATATGTATTAATGTCTATACTAGTAACCAAATCCATACAATCTGTAAAAAACGTAAAAAGAACCCATAAATTATTTTTAAACATTTTTATATAATTTTTGAAATTCGCTTCTGTAAAATATGACAAATGTAGATGTGCCGTTGTATTACTAGGTGAGCGATATGTAACCGATGCAGAAAACTTCAATAGCGTGATTCAGGTCAGCGTGACGTCACTCAACACTCACATCAGCAACATTGTTGAGCGGCGGCGCGGCGATGAACACGACGTAGGGCGCAAACTCGGCGGTGCGCAGGATCTTCAGCGCTTGCGGCTCCACGTCCAGTATGGCGACGCGCCGCTCCGAGTGGATGCGCCGGATCGTCTCCAGCTTCGTGCCGTACATCGCGTCCTCGTGGGTGCCTGCCGTTAATGGGTGTTAAATGTGTAGTTCATTTTTTTAGAACAATCCTATTCGGTATTAATTCTTGGCACTACCTTTTAATCTATATCTATACTAATATATAAAGAGGAAAGATTTGATTTTTTGTTTGCATTGAATAGGCTCCGAAACTACTGAACCGATTTGAAAAATTCTTTCACTGTTGGGAAGCTATATTATCCCCGAGTAACATAGGCAATATTATATTTTTTAAAAATTTAGGGATCCTTAATAAAACTCCAATAATGTATCCCAAGGTGTAAAAAGATAAGAAAACCGAAGCAAAGCGAGGGCGGTTACTCGTGAAATATAAGTTTAAAAAAATGATTAAGGACTGGCTTTAATCCATTATTGACCCACTACTGAGTGCGAGTCTCTCTTCTTGAAGAAGCCTAGAGCATGCCCCAAACAAGTGACGAAAGTTTTCATACCGCTTAAAGCTGATATCATACATGGCTTAACGACTGCTATCTTATGACCACCGGCACCTACGGTTTTGCGTGCCCTCGAAAGCACGCAAAAGCTCAATTTATTTTTGCCACAAGTGTTCACCCATCCAACTACCAACCGCACCCGCTACTTAACTCGGTTCATCATTTAAGATCAACACAAGCCTTAACGCCTTATAAGCCTTAACTTTATAAGCGCTTCACGATATCTGTATAAACTGGCGTAAATTGGTCGCCTTCTTCTCTTAATTGATTGTAGTTATAACTTAATTCAATAACTGTTACTTACACATCTACTATTCTACCTGCTGACTTATCAACCAATCATTTATTGGCTCCAATATAGCCAAAACTATTCATAAAATGAGGACAATATTTGGACCCAAAGTCACGCATAATCTTTTAACAATGACAGTCTACATCGTTTCAAGCTAATACCTTCTTGATAGCCGAAAATCATTTGGAGTATTAAGAAGCCTTCAAACCGTTTCTTACCGTATTCCAAGTATTCGTTGGCGGCAATATCTGCCATCATATCATCATGGGACACGAAGTAGTAATGTCGACCGTTTTCTTCATCAGGCCGCGGTTGCCGAGTGGTATCTGAAAAAAGGAAAAAAAAAACATTATTATTATTTAAATATTTCTGTGTCACTGGTGGCATGGACATCATAAGAGAAATCCGAGAACAAACATTTATCTGCCACACATGCTTGCCCGAACCGGAAATCGAACCTGGGACTTCCCTTCGCAGGCAGGCACACCTTTTTTGTTTGTCACGCACCTGACACAACACACTGTTAATATTTCTAAAACTAAGCATAACTTGTGGTTACCTTTGTAACGTTTGTAGAAGAACCATCCTGTTAATATTAACCCTTCGTCATAACAATGCCTTTGACATGATAAAATCTAAAACATGGGATTTTCTCTTAAATATGAAGGAATTTCAGTATAGATTTTTCCCCACGAACATTCCACCATAAATAAATAAAACTCTTACACACTCATACCCCCACAGTAGGTTTTGACCTGTGTCGCGGGTGGCATGGACAGCACATACTAATAACACTCATCTTATCATCATAACAACACCTATGACCCGAATACAAATATTTATCTGTCAAATAAATATCTGCCCCAGCCGGGAATCGAACCCGGGACTAGGCTACAGGGTCGTCGTGATACTTAGGTACGTACATAGGTACGTACGATAAATGATACTTACGTGGAATAGGGTACGCGTACTGATCAGGGTGTCTCGCTATGAGCGTGTTCTTTATATGCCGGCGGCCGACGCCGTGCGCGCCGAGGAGAACTATTGTTTTTCTTTGGAATGCTGTAAGAACATGACGATAATTATTGTTATGTACTACGAGCTGTAGGTATTCGGATTTAGAATAAAGAATAAACCAATAATATTCACAGTAAATAAGCACTCAACTGTAGAGACACAAGTGTCCGCTCCGACAGCTAAGCAGAGACTGACTTGTAACTGAGTAAATATTAAATAAAGTAGACTATCAAGCAAGGCGCCATCTATCGACTAGCGCACTACTTTATTATCACATCAGGAGAATAAGTAAACATTAATCATTTACTCTTATATGTATTTCAGCCAATTATTGATAGATTTTCAATTTATTAGGAGTATTTTTATAACATCATGCTACGTCTCCATTACAGAGGGTCTCTTAATTTCAATCCCTTCATTTTCATCAATATGCAAATACCTAACCCTAACATAAAAGCAAAGCAACAACCCATAATTGTCCCACTGCTGAGCTCGGGGTCTTCTCTCACAATGTGAGGGGTATTAGACCATAGTCTACCACGCTGGCCAAGTGCGGATTGGTAGACTTCACACACCTTTAAGAACTTTATGGAGAACTCTCCAGTGTGCAGGTTTCCTCACGTTGTTTTCCTTCACCGAAGCAAGTGATAATTAACTTCTAATACGCACATAATATGTGAAAATTAGAGGTGCGTGCCAGGATTTGAACTCGGGCCCCTTCGTTTGGGAGACCAACGTTCTAACCGCTAGGCTATCACTGCTTCCCTAATATACAATATACATAATTCCCACTCACAAGGCAACTTGACGACCTCCTCGTAAGTGACGACGTCCAACTGATCGAACACTGCGTTGTGTTTCGCCAGGTATTTGTCCTTCGACTGCTTCTTCTTGCGGCCGAATATCGAACAGTTCACTGCAACAAACGGTCAGAAAATTTATGTTAATTCTAGTCGAGTATTTCAAGCGCAGTTTCGGACAGACTAGTATAACACAAGTAGTTAAATATTAATAAGGAATGCAATAATTTTTAGTTCGCTTTGAAGATAATAGAGTACCAGAGCACCACCTGTTTTTTTTCTTTTCTTTTCGATATTCAAAAATAAATGAATGTTTAAAGTAAAAGACATCATTGACTATAAGGCCGCCTTTTGTGTATGTATCTACAATATTAAATTTTAGGTAGGTATTAAATTTTAACAGTTTACTTGCCTACTTGTATTCTATAGCATTATTTCCTTTTTCATACATGCACTTGCACATAAGAGGTCGTCTATGTTATTAATAAGTCTTGGTAATCAGTTTTTGATTGATGACGTATTCCTATGAAGTGCTCCATAGACTGCTGAGTACATAAAAATATAGCTATTACTTTTAACTTCACTCTTTAATAATTTTTAGACGTCATCAGAAACACCCAAGTCTAGAGACATTAAACGGAGCAGTACTTAAAATAGTTATGAATATAACTTCGAGTTATTTTACGACGTTAAATGCAACCTAGATAAAGTTAGAAAAACATAAACTCTTTTCAACGTTATTCCAGAAATGTTATAATGTTGAAAAGCGATGCTTCATTTTCAAACCGCAGTATGAATTTATGAATCTTTATGAAAACTTTGAAGTGGTAACGGGAGCGACCATTAGTCTGATGAATATCAAATCATCACAAGTAGTTGGTTATTAAAAGCCTTGTACCTATTAACTTTACACTCTACTCTTCGTGCTGTCCTGCTTTAATTATAGTAAAGGAGTAACAGATAAATTTCAGGTACTCGAATAATCGAGTTAATGATTGAGGAGTATAACATAGTTAATGAAAAAATAAACTCCGATCGTCTAGATAATACACCCAATACTAATTCGTTTTTAGGGTATAAATATAATAAGGTAATTAAGGTAGATACTGAAAGCGCTTGTTGGCAAGTTACAGCATAAAGATTTAATTTGTAAAGACACAAAGCACAATAAGAAGTAATAGTTTGTCTAAGGATATTTACTGGAGCCTGACCAGTAGGCCGGGTAATCAAATGGGATACAATACATACAATTACATTATGAAGTAATATTCTGATGAATGTAAAATACACACAGATTAAAATGGAGCATCGATTGCAAAAATACATTTTAAAAGCAATCATTACATTTCTACCGAGCCTGCAATACTTAATAATAACGAAACAAGCATCAAGCTTCACGATAATTAGAATGAAGTATTGTTTAGAATCGACAAAACACGCGACAATAATCAAAATCATTTTAACGTAGATAATTGTTACGCCAATGCTGATAACTTTATAAAAAGTAATGATACCAACCTAGATACTGACCATGTAAATATCGAAGGCAACAAAAACGTCTTACCTGTGTTCTCACACCCATCTGTATGTGACACGCACCCCTCAGCTCCTAGCCGCACAACATTTCACAACACAGTTCATGCAAACGCAATACGCAGATGTATATGGCATGGTATGGAGAACTACTCGATATTACATAGTTTAGGGGTAACACATAAAGTAATAGAAATGTTTTGCAAAATGTAGTTCGTAACATTGATGTAAATAAACTAAAATGTTTAAAAGAGGTTTCTATAAAATTCAACGGTTTTTTTAATTACATTTTTAAATATATTTTTGAATTAATTCCACAAAACATTTCCCAAACAGTTACACGAACTGTCTCTATAGATCCCATGTCATTAGGTACATCATTAACAACTTTCTAAAATTTTGTATTGGATTGTCTAAAAACAAAACACTGTCCTCTCAATCATTTGGATGACAATCATTAGATAAGATCTTTTTGTGTTTTCTACTTGACCTTTAGATACTCAACAATAATACACCATGCACATATGCACACATAGGGTAAAATATACATGGTAGTTTAACGATTTACGATGTGTAGGTAATTATTAAGGTACTTGAGATATTATAAGACACATGATAAATGTATAAAACATATTTTACATACCGACTGCAGATTCATCCAGAAGTGTTAATGGTTGAAAGCAAAACACGTCATGTTAATGGATGAGAGTTAGAAATTAATAAAATATAATTGTCATTAAACAACTATTATTGTGTGTTTCAATAGCAAATATTTCTAAATATGACTTCAATGAAGTTTATAAAAGAAAATAAATATTATAATTAACATAATATTAAATTACAATGATACGGTATGAATCGGTAACGTCAAAATGAAGTTTTTATCTAAAATGGTATAATGTCTTTTTTAGATTATAAAAACTATAAACACAAAAATAGCAAAGATTTCTAAATATCACTTCAATGAAGTTTATAAAAGAAAATAAATATTATAATTAACATAATAATAGTTTCATGATTCAAATTAAATTACAATGATACGGTATGAATCGGGAACGTGAAAATGAAGTTTTTATCTAAAATGGTATAATGTATTTTTTAGATTATAAAAACAATGAACACAAAAACAAATATTTCCTAATACAGCCTATTTGAAGCATTCACGGAAACCATCTACAAAAACATCCCAAGTAAATATATCAAGTAATTTTTAAATTACCCGATGTTTGAAATGTTTTATGCCTGAAAGCTGAATACTTTTTTCCTTCATTTCTCTAACAATAATTAAATATGTTTCTAGGAAAAAATATTTGCAGATAAAAAAACTGACTGTTCCGATTTGTGATGACTGTATTCAGATTCCTTCAAGCGACAACCACTGCAAGCAAGAAATGTTTGGATGGCGGCAGATACGAATCGGCACTTTATAGTAAGATGCAATGAAGTATTGTTACCATTGATTTCAAGGCCAATTTAAACATTAACGCTATACTAGGATTAGGAAAACAATTTATAAAGAGAACGTTAAAAAATACGAATGATTTCTTTCGCTTATCAATGGAAACAAAGATCACAATAATGATGATGGGACAGTGATTACTAAAGTCATCGATGCTATATCAATTCACGGAAATTCAAATGCACTCTCACAGCAAATTACACATCGACAGTCATAAATTATGTACACTGTAATTGTTAAAGTATTCACCTTGGTCGGTGTTGGATCTTTCGGCCGCAGCGCAAGCAGCACGCCATTCCTGCAACTCCGGGCTTGGTATGAGTCCGGCGGAACCACCAGATGCGTCTTTACGTGCTTGCCACCAGTGAGAGTCGTCTTTGCTAATGATCTGAAGTTTGGTGAAACAACTACTGTGTATACAATTTTAACGCTGAAAGGAAACCTAACTTCAAATTCTCGAGTAAAAATCAGAAAATGTAATTTTAAACTGTGTTGAAAATTTACTGTTATTTAAATATATTTTTTTAATTAATTTTTTTATACAAAGGTGAATACAAAGTTGAAAATATACCTGCAGAATATCTCCAGTATTGAACGCGATTCCCGCTTGAGCGCACGGTATCAATTCATCTTCCAATGGATCGTAATCGAACTGCGCTCTTACAAATATCTGTAAATATAAATTCAATAGCATTACAAAATATTATATACAAATATTCTGCAATGAATGCTAAGCGTGTTCATGAAGTTGGACCAGATTAAATATAAAACGTTTGATTTTGTATAATCAAGCAACGAAGTCCTGGCATTAATAGAAATACTTAATACTTACTTTTTAATATACATCTTTATATTAAAATATAAGATAATCATCAAAAACATTAGGCTTATGAGGCGATAGGAAAGTTTGAAGGATACTTTGTAATTAGGTATGCTAATGTGGCAATTACAAGGACAGCAACTACAAATCTGTGAAGGAAAGTAGAGGGACGTAACACAAAAGGAATATTTATGATATAATAAGCATGTGACTACATGGCAATGATGCAACGATAAAGAACAACAAGCGCACAGAAACGGGAACAACGCGGGGACGCGCGGCCATGCCCGGGTGACAATAACAACACAACATAAAAGTAACATCATAAACATGATAACATAAACACAACATAAAGTAGCAACTGCTCTGGTAATCGCTACTTACTAGCACGGGCGAAGGCTTAATCCGGAATAGCTAGTCAAGACAAAAAAGTACAGGTTTATATTTTAGCGTTTAACACAACCAATTAGTTTATGCTTTTATGACAAGCATTAGTAGTTTTGGAGATTTATGTGCGCTTGTCGACTTTCATTTAAAACCACTACGTTTTCAGTTAACTCCTGTGAACTCGAAGCACGCGTTAGTACACATCTATTTCAAACAGTCAAATAATCTGCATCTACATCAAAAACACTCTCCATTAGTAGCTTAGTCTCAGTTGCTATATTCGAAAAGGGGTTAGCAAATTCAAACTCTAGCATTCCTTTAACAGACACAGAGCTCTAGATAGTTCTCAAGTCAGGGTTCTAAGGGATACATAAGAAAGTAGGAAAATATTTTACCTCACACGGCGGTGGCGCTGATCTATACGATGGCACAATCTTGAATGTCACTGACCCACGAGCCTCGCGCTGCAAATTGTCATAAACAGAAACCATAAAGGATTTGGAATTAATCCGATTTAAATTATCCTATAAAGATACGATCGGCTTAGTAATTACGTCGTAAATTGAGTCGATTGGATCATTGTTACATAAACGAAGCTATTGAGCGATAAAACTCCTTTTGTTTTAGTCAATACTTAAGAGACATTTTCATTTATATAGAGCTCATCATCAAAAGTTTGCAAATGTCCTCATAAAACAACGTTATCTAAATTATTGATACTTAAATCTGAGCCACAAAACAACATAAGCGTCAGTATCCCTAAAGTTTTAACGTTATTATCGTATTTTTTTACTAGACGTAAATAAACTAATTTATGTTCCTAATAAATCTCACGTAGTAAACAAGTCCCAAATTATACGGGTTGACTTGCTCCTTCATTAACAATTAATAACGAACGTTAACTTAGGAAGATAAAATCAGTAGTTATCTCTTAATTGAAACCTACATGAGAGGGACCGTTTGAACCTAATGCTCCTGCAGTAATAAATAATGTTCCAGCATTAATATTGTATACGTGCATGTAGCTTGTTGTAGACAAGTCGACAATATCGAAGAATGGTACATTTTATGATCGTCCGTGAGTAAGTAGTTACAATAAACTTTATACTGTAATGTAAATTAAATATAAAACTGAACAAATTGTTCAAAAGATGTCAAGATTAGACCCAACATGTGGATGAAATATTACGTTTTCGTATTGGTCATATTGAAAAAAAAAACGAAAAAAACGAAAAACGTTCTATTGTGTTATAGTAATTGTATTTTAACGAATAATTCTTTAAAGACAACATAATATTATGAATCTACTGATCACTAAGCAGCTTTGGCAAAGCAAGAGCTATCCGAGTTAGCACGAAATTTTAAGGCATTTCAATATTAACCTGTCGACCCTCGTAACACACGTCTTCGGTACCAAAAACAAGACACGCGTAAGAATTTTTATTGAATCCTGAGAGACGTACGATTGGATTGTTTCCAGTCCAAAACACTTCAGTGCTGTATGTGGTGGCAACGATAGATGGGCCCGCATCAATATTAACTTTTTATTTCCCGAGGGAACTTTGAAAGAGTATAGGAATTGTAAGTCGGATAGTGTCAGGAAATGTTCGTGCAACTTTGAAATAGAGTCACAAATGTAAAGTTCTCTAAAAGTTGACCTATTTTTTATGGATGCGAAAAAAAAGAACAAAAAATTAGAAGTTAAACCTTAAGGTTGTTCTTTGTTCTTCGGAATGTGGTAACTACAAGGGTAACAAATGTTAATTATCTTTACTGTCTTATATTGTACATTTAATATTGAAGACATTTAAAATTACTTCACCAATTGCATCAAATACAACCTCTAATTTATTCGTTTTAACTTCTATTACTGACTCTGAATAACTATTATTTGTATCTGAACTTCGTTCATCAGTTTCTACAGTAAATTGTATACCAGCATCCGTTGAAGCTGCGCTACGGATTGGTTCGCGACGGGCGTCCCGTTGATCTCTCGTATCTCATCGCCGACGTGAAGGGTTGCTTGTCGATGTATCATCCCACCGTGCATGATCCGAGCCACGATGCAGCGGCCATCGTCTGCTATCTTGAGGGTTATACCCTGTTGGAATAATTCATAGGATAAATTTAATATAATTAATAAATATATAAATAAAAATTATTAGTAACTCTTTGACATTAACACTGTTGTCCATTTAATTTTATTAATTACTTGGTGTCTATATTAGACAAATATTTTTTCTATACATATACTAGAGTGACTGAGATGTCTTTTTGGGTATGTCCATGCTACTTTTTTGAGCAAACACTCTCAGGGTTTGAGTGTTGAGTTGAGATTAAACAATCATTGTAAATGTAATATAATTTGTTATACAAAATTTTATCACAATAGTAGGATGATATACAAAATATATTTCTTCAATTCTAAGAACTGTAGCCGGGTATTTTGAAGAATGTAATTAATATAAGTAATTTCCCATAAAAACACACAAAAGCTACACTAAGAAAATAAGAAGAACTATTCAATATACAACTTAAAATGAATCTCATTATGAACAACTAGCTGACCCGGCGAACTTCGTATCGCCTAAGAATGTAACAAATCAGAGATCATTAAAATCGGTACAGCCGTTCTTAGCCGTTATAGTTTCCGTGTCCTCCCTCTCCCGCTCCCTCTCCCCCTCCCCCTCTCCCTTCCCCATCCCCCTCCTCTCCCTCTCCAACTCCCTCTCCCTCTCTCTCTTTCTCTCCCTTTCCCGCTCCCGCTCCCTCTCCCTCTCCCGCTCCCGCTCCCACTCCCCTCCCCTCCCCTCCCCTCCCCGTGTTACATAATCGGGATCCGCTGAACATGCGCGAGCTGTTCCGCTTTGAGTAATTCAAAAAGTTATCTATAGGTATTGAAACAGTTTTGAATATGAAATGATTTATTTGGATAAGGATTAATACGAAGGTATGGTTTTCATGATCTGATTTTGGTCATCTTTTTTATTAACTTTTAAAATGTAAAAAGTGGTTATAGTATCGCCTAAGAATGTAACAAATCAGAGATCATTAAAATCGGTACAGCCGTTCTTAGCCGTTATAGTTTCCGTGTCCTCCCTCTCCCGCTCCCTCTCCCCCTCCCCCTCTCCCTTCCCCATCCCCCTCCTCTCCCTCTCCAACTCCCTCTCCCTCTCTCTCTTTCTCTCCCTTTCCCGCTCCCGCTCCCTCTCCCTCTCCCGCTCCCGCTCCCACTCCCCTCCCCTCCCCTCCCCTCCCCGTGTTACATAATCGGGATCCGCTGAACATGCGCGAGCTGTTCCGCTTTGAGTAATTCAAAAAGTTATCTATAGGTATTGAAACAGTTTTGAATATGAAATGATTTATTTGGATAAGGATTAATACGAAGGTATGGTTTTCATGATCTGATTTTGGTCATCTTTTTTATTAACTTTTAAAATGTAAAAAGTGGTTATAGTGACATAACGACAATAGTTGGACATATACTATTGCGAGGTTTTTTGTAGATATTTATATGTTCTATAATATTGTAGAACATTTTTTTGTTCTATCATCAATAGTTTCCGCAGCGTATGCGATGAAAGAAATTTTTAAGCAAATTTTTTCACACTTTAGTTCACGTTACTGATTTTAGCAAGGATCCCTAATTTTTCTAGAAATAAATATAGCCTATGTTACTCATGAATGATTTAGCATTCTAATGGTGAAAGAATTTTGAAAATCGGTTCAGTAGTTTTTGAGTTTATTCGTTGCAAACATACAAAAATACAAAAATACAAAGCTTTCCTCTTTATAATATTAGTATAGATGTACATAATATCCCACACATGCCATGTCTTTTTCTTGCTCAATTTGGCAGATAAATATAACGAAATTGCATAATTTATACCACACAGAACATGAAGAGGTTACGTTAATTGTCTGAAATTGAATAGAAAATGAGACTTCAACTACGGCTTCCGGCGAAAATACACGTATCTGTGAACATTTGCAAATGTGATTTTGCGTTGATAACATTTTCATAATTAATTATGTAATAACCATCTCTACTATTTTCATAAAACCCAAAGAAAACGTTCTGACAGATTAAATAAACGCAAAGATGGAAGCAAAACCGTCTTCACTTGCTTATTATGGATTTTCAAACACTTTGGAGAATTGTAACTTTTGCTTTTCGTTGCCTATAAAGTTACGGTATCCGAAAAATAATAGAATCAAAACTTATATCTGTTTTTCTTGCACCAATCAAAGTTTGTTTATCCGCTAAGTTATTGAAGAATTTTTCAATTTGTGAAGTTTTTCGATATTAATTTTATCCGAGAAAGTTTCGCCAAAGTTTTACTCCAGTTATGATATGTGAAGGAAAAATGTAAATATGAGGGTTTTGCCTGAGATATATGCCTGCGTAATCACACCTAAGTCATGTTCTTTTCCATTGAATTGAACGCCATTGACATTTAGAAAGCAGGCATCCCATCACTAGTCTTCAGACAGCGTTCATTGTACAACATTACATAATGGTACTAACAGGCCATCCTATCTAAGTGTACCTTTGCCTCTTTTATCTCAGTCTCATCTTGTCTGTGACCGACTTAAAAGTAGAGCTGTAATCCTGTCCGAGGTTAGTTTGAAATTGTTATTGGCTGCAGCAGATATAAATGGAATGGACGGTGCTTTTGTGCTCTTAACAATAAAAATAAGTGTAATAATGTTTTTGATCCATTCGAAGGAAGCTTTGGCTTTTTCGATATTTGTATTGAGCGGAACGAATAAACTTTCAAATATTTATGACTGATTCCGCCCGCAGCTTAACCCGCGTGGCTATCAGTCAATTTAATTAAAACCATAATGAAATATACACCTAAACCTTTCACAGGAATCACACTATCTATTGGTGAAAACCGCATGAAAATCCGTTCAGGAGTTTTTGAAGTTATCGCGAACAGACAGACTTTGTTTTATAATATGTGGTGAAGCATGTGACTCCAAACCAATGATTTTTGAAATTTTTGTGTGTTCATTTATGCGTTAGACGTGGCATTATGTATTATTAATTTATTTCAATAGGTTTACGTATAAAAAAAAATTAAGTAATTTAAAAATTCCCCTCTAATTTTTTAAGTGCGGGTATTAAGTTGGCGCTCTTTAGTGAGCCTATATTGCTTTGAAGCCATTTAAAAAATACCACAGCCTGTCTTAGACAGGTTTAGATAAATCAAACTTCCCTTTCAAGCTCTAGTTTCGACAATTTCCATACTCTGTGTAAAGTAAGGATCGCCTCATACTGAGACGCGGCGCATGGTTAAATTAGCGACCCCGCCGCAGGTGACGGCGAAACATACCGCTACGCCGTGCTACACACCACGCTGTAACTGGCTGAATTTGGTGCCACTTTTTCGTTCTCCCTGAACTATGCACTTTTTCATGAAGTTTATAAATTGTATTGTATTGCCGCATCTCGGTGTGATGTGAGCTAACCCTAGCTAACGTAGAATCGGCTCATTCACCTAATCAATGTCTTTAATTCTTGATGTACCCCATAATCCGCTCAATAATGCTCTTCGTGCGTGAGCTTGACTTCGCCCATAGACATCAGCAACACCAAAGGCAACGATCCTTCGTTAACCAAGGCAGAACAAACTAAAAACGCAAGAACGTACCATCGGCTCATCAGTGTTCTTCTGCACGAGGCGCACCCTGCTCACGTTCTCAAACCCACACCGTGAGCTTGGCGTCGCCTATAGACATCAGCGACACTAATCCACGAAGACGAGAGAATACAGCCAAGAAGAAGTGCACATAAAAACCAAGGACGTACCATCGGCTCATCAGTGTTCTTCTGGAACTGCACGAGGCGCACCCTGGTCACGTTCTCGAACTCCGGCTCGGTGTCCTCCTCATCATCAGTCGGCTGCGGCGCGCGCCCGTTGACCGGCGGCGGGGAAGCGCGCAACGACTCCTCGCCGTACACCTCGCGCGCCACCACGTCGTGAGCTTGGAGTAGGGCCTGCGACAATGAGATAGTCTGGTTAGAGATCGCTGAAGAAGTTATTGTTAGTTCTGATGTTAGAGTAGTAAGCGACGTCGTGTGTAATGTGAATTTATAAATCAGAATGGTCGTAATGAAGAAAGCAGGGTGAATGGGGGGGGGGGGACAATTACTCGACCCTGGGTATTGTTTGTGTTACCTACACATACCGTAGAAGTAAAAGTGTATTCACTTTTCATGTAGCAATCTGAGAAGTTTGAAAAGAAATCACAAAAAAATATAGGTATGACCTTAAAATTTTATGACATAATTTTCAAAAGTATTTGCATCAGCGTTGAAAGGAAGCTTAAAACCTGAACCGAACTGAGAAACATAAAGATACTTGTAAAATAATTACTGCAAATATAAAACTGAATAATCGACGCTAACAAATAACGGAACTTGCTACAAATAAATACCAACGCGCGAGTGAATCAAATGATCATCATCATCGCGATCGATCAATTGCTGCGGTGACAAACGCGGCTTCGACACAAACAACAATTTGTCTTCATTAAAATTTGCCATTTGCATTCGGCAATACATTTCCGGGAATGCTCTCGCTAATGATTGAATTATCGAGACCCCAACGAACGGCGCAGTTTCAAAATAATTCAACGAGTTTACTAATGTATATTGAAACAAAATTAGCAAATAGTCAATCGATGTTTTCGAGAACAGAAAATATCTCTACATAATAAATAACCCTTATTATTCAGAGAAACTGCCCTATTTTTACTTTAACACTTGTTTTTTCTGAACTTTCGTGTAATCATTTAGACTACAAGTATATTTAATATTGTATGAAAATGGGTTCCTAAAAAAATTCGTGTAATCTAAACGGTTGGGAAAACTTGGGAGTTCTTTGTTCGCTACTGTGATATCCTCGTCTCACCTAGCGAGGTATTCAGCAGTTCAGGACTGCACATTTAAATAGCACAGATAAAATTAAACTAATGCACTTTTACAGCTACAGGTCCAACTTTACGGTAATTTTAGGCAGAGAGGAGGACATAAACTCAGAGCGGGATAATTTATTCTAGAAACTTACCGATAACATATTTTATCGCAATACAGTGCAATTAAGTATTCAATTATTATTTTTAAGTACTTTAAAGTGGGTTTTTGTGTCAATGCTTTACAGTTTTAGGGTTTCATCCTTGGGTTCAAGCAATCCATCTGCTGACTGACGGACGAGTCGTCAATTAATTTGATTCCCAAGGTTTCCGTTATGTGCATGATGATCTTTTTACGTGTCCTTTTGCCTTGTCCGGCTAGATACCCGCTACTTCTACGGTAAAATTATTTTCACGTGCTTCTTTTATGATTTCGAAGTATGTATTACCTATTCACGTCATAGCTACCTCTGAAAACTGCATTATGGTACTGAGAACCCACACTCAAATCAAAATCAAATGTTTTTATTCAAAATTGGTTTGGTTTACAAAAAGTCATGCAAGCTGCGCAACATAGGTATTCGACATACAAAACTATCCTTTGACACCACCAAATAAAACATTTCTGATTTATACAGCAAAATCCAATCCCGATATTTGCACACAGTCACACACGACATACGCGGCATATCAAGTGAAGCATTTTTAGATGCCAATACCCTAACGTGTTTATTTCCCGTTCCAGTAATCCGCCACTCGACGGTGCATGGGAGCGCGATAGTTCGATTGGGCATCGGCACGGGAGCGCGTAGTTTGATCGACAATCAGTCGAAGCATGCATGTCGATTTGGGAATCGGCCTTTGCGTCGAACACAAGCCCAGTCGATTCGACTAATCGCAATACAACCCCCAGAGTCAGTTTATAGCAATGAACAATGGGTAAGATCCTGTATTTTCTTCTTTCATCTTTCTTGCTCTTGTGCATCGGTAATACATTTGGTATTGCTGATGTTTATGGGCAATGGTAAACGGTTACCATCGCATGGCTCGACGTAGTCGACGTTCGTTCAAACAAAACATCTGAGTGAATTCTGTTTGGGATTATATCTCTTATGTTATGGACATCTGAGCGTGGAAAATTGAGCAAAGTGATCATTACACCACCCATGGAATTCAGTGACACCAAAATCACAGATCCATTGCTGGTCAAGATGGAAGCAAGTTTACTGGCACTCCGAATTATCTAAAACCTCAAAAAGATTAACATTTGCATAAAAACAGCTACAATACACATCAAAGATGTAGACTCATTCCAAGTAGTTAAAAGAAGCATGTAACTTGTACCTAATCTTCCAAAAGATCCATTGTCTCTCCCGTTAACTGGGCTAGTGTAAATTGCATTTGAGATGTTATCTAAACGACAGCGGTGTTGCCGAGATAGCCGGGAACAAAACCCTTGTTAACTGCATACAACCACACTGGACTGTTTGCACAAACAACAGCCAAAGACTGGGCGGGTCTCGACTCTCGAGTAATGTGTGTTTGTGATGACATTACGTAACTAAACAAGGTACTTCTGTATTGAGTTTACGAGGATCATAAACTACTATTCATATATTATTAGATACGTGAAGAGAAAACTTTGTCCCCATTTATAAAGAACGAGTAACCGCTCGCTTTGCTTCGGTTTAGATAAACTAATATTCATATTACATGATTTTAAACTTAACTCATCGCGGATCGAACATATCCGTTCCACTGTGGTTCAACCGGGACCACGATCCATGCAACTAGGTCGAAATATCGGAATATATAGTAAATATCGTGAGTACTCTTATTATAGTAATATTCATATTTTTCTTTTATTTTACTCTCAACTCTGCTGTTAAGATTTCAAGACGAGGCGCCCAATGTAAAGGCTACCAGTACCTATTAGATACAAAATAAATTTCAAATTACGGTAGTCTAATCAGAATGTAAAAACGCTATCAAAACCATCTGACGCAGGGTAAAAAGGACAAAATAAGACACATCGCTGATGTAGATCGAATATCCGGGGTCGGTGCGAGCTAATTCCCATGTGGTTACCCACCATTCAAATGGTAATATCGGACACATCGACTGAGTAAGGTCGATTGGGTAAACCATGATGATAAGGATAAATATATTACTCTGTTCTTCATGTTGTCAACAACCTGCCAGAAACTAAGAAATAAGCACTGAAGCAAAAAACAAACAAATATCTTTGATTCCCGGCTGGAGCAGACAATAATGTGACATAACGATAACAGAACATTTATAATATCAATAGGTATGTGTAACTAATGTCTCTTTATTGTATTGCCTCCAGCAACTCAAGTAGGTTAATTAGGACTAGATAACATACCAACGTTTAAATAATGTTACCATTAGGGCTTGTTTCACCATCTTCAAGTAGACTCCTGAATAAGCTATTCGCCGGTTAAAGTGACGTTAAAGTGTCATTTTAAATACACGAAATGTCAACTTAACCAACGAATAGCTTACTTCGGACTTACTTGAAGATTGTGAAACAAGCCCTAGTGTAATAAAATTGCCCAAATTTAAAAATACCATACCTCTACTTACGACTGACGTTAAATTGTGTCAAATGTCCCCGATCTACCTGACCACATCATTACATGGCAGACCCTCTTAATAAGGGTACCCAACCACAGAAAAAAATGTCTCAGTTCTATTCGATGTCGAGAGCGGTTATATTAATTGTACAATGAAACAAGATGTTTCAAGTAATCCTGTTAATAAAACTAGATAATATTGGACTAAATTCGTCTTCTTGTATCCTGCTTGTTTGTGGGAACGTTACGGACGTTACATTTCCTTTTATGACATGTTAGTAAAATGAGAACACATTTTGGAACGAAGTTCCTTATCGCGCGTTGCGAAAGGGGGCTAGGCGGAAAATTTGGTAACGAAAAGTTGTAACGACACTTTTTGCCGTCGTTAATCGTTACAACTCGTGCGGCGTCGTTACATGTCGTGCGCCGTGCGCATGTTTCTCTATCTGTCTCTCTCTCTTATAGAAAGCAAGCCAGATATTTTCGTTTCTTGCAGTACATCGGCTTTGTTCACCTAGTAGCTTGAAGCTACTAGGTGAACAAAGCCGGCTACATCGGTTTTGTTCACCTAGTAGCTTGAAGCTACTAGGTGAACAAAACCGGCTTTGTTCACCTAGTAGCTTCAAGCTACTAGGTGAACAAAGCCGATGAGAAATTTAATACCCCAGATTTGTTTTATCACACTCGCTTGCATGTTTTTGCTATCCTAGTACTTACTGCAAGGAACTTCGTTCCATCCGGGTGTCCCTTGACACCTCTCAAGTTTTTTTTTAATTGTAACGGTTAGTAGGTTTAACCACAAGTGTGAGTATAACAACATTATGTAAAGGGTTATCAATTATTTATTATGATAAACATCAAATAATTCCCGTACGACCGTCCACCCTTGAACAATTTGATTTTATTTGTTCACAACTAAATTCGATGCGCCAACAAGCGAGATACCGTATGCGACATCTGTCTCTCGGGACTTATTAATAAGCAACTGGCTACGAGCGCTGTATGGATATGCCAAACAAAAACCAGAGATGTATTCACAAAGAACAAATCTTATACTAATGAGTGATAGGGGCTCGTGCAGTTTAAGGTATACTATCCTATGATTGTAGGCATAGTATTACTATTATTCAGTTTAAAAATTGACGAGGTAAAATCGTCAAGACCTTCATTTGTTCTTGGTTGAATGTCGGTCAATTCTGACACCTAAAGATCACACTCACGGAACACAGACACAAGTGGAAGTGCGATGTGGGCGTGGCACAGCGACTAACATTAAGAGGAGCTCCGCTTACTTGCCGGCATAACTCAACTGTCACTGAGCTGCGTCGGTTGTGCATTACGTAAAATAAAATTTGTCTTAAATTACGTAAATATGCCTTACTGTGCAATTTTGGAGGGCAGGAATAATAGCGAGCAATGAATTTATTTAATGGCCGTGTTTTATACCACAAATAAGCCTAGTTTTTAATTTATTTTTGAATAATTCAAATTCGAAACACATAAATAAAGGAAATAATATAATTTATAATCAAAAAGCTACTCAGTCACTTGGCAATAAGGTTCGTTTTATGTTTCAGATAATATTGCTACTCGGCTATTGTTTTCTAGAACATTTTCTGCTACTCGGGCAGGGATGGGGTACAAATATATGAATATCGGCAGTTTTGTAATTTTATTTTTAATTAAAAGTATTTCATAATATGAATATTATAATTTATTATAATAATTATATTCTTTTTTTATTTTAGGGATATGTGTCATATGTATGTACAGTTCTGCTATTTGGTGTGCAATAAAGTATTGTGTTGTATCATAAAAATGTATAAAATTAATATGAATGAATTTTTTTATTTGAAATCATTGGTACATAATCTAGGATCCTGACGAGGAATATAAGCGCATGCGCGTGACTGGCACAGCATGTTTAATTAATGTAATTCCAAGAAAATAAATTTACCTTATTTGTATAATGTTAAGGTTGAAATGCATCCCAGTTCATATCAGCATTGTTTTTGTAGCTACGTTTAGCTTCATTGAAATTTCACTTATCGACATATTAAAGTATATTTATTTTCGTCGCTAAAAATGCCTAGGCTTGGTATTCCGTGACTGTTTAGATAGCTAACGTTGATAAAAATTGCTACGGTCACGTCTACGCCTCGTAATGCCTCGTCAAATCGAGAGTGAAGCATAGCAATGGCCGCCAGCTTTCCATGTGTGCGTAATTTTTGATTCGCGATTGACGCAGTATGGTGTCAATGTGTGGGTGTGTGTACTTGTACGAATAGAGAGTTGGTATTACTATGGGTGCTTCACTGAATTTGTTGTTGGGATCACGTCCGTCTTTTTTTAGATCCGTGTGTTTGAGATATAAACTTTCAAAATAATGATCAAGTGTTCACAAAGGCAGTACAAAAACAAGAAGTTTAAGTACCAATATGACGGGTCTACATCTTATGATGTCGGACACTCGGACAGTACCAGTTTCAATATAAATATCGATAACGCGGCAAAAAGCACAACGCACATCTCTAAGCCTAAACCAAACACAGTATGATGTTGTTAATCAAAAATGTAACTTACCGAAATACTTGTAAGGTTGCTATTCAATCTATTGTAGACTCCAGTCACGACATCTAGCGTTCAGTAGATGGAATTATTTAATTATTTTCCATATAATTGACATTGTATGATATTGCATTGTCAACCTTATTAGTAAAGAAGTTAAGTATATATTATTTGTAACGCAGAATACTGCCATCTAGCGGTTGATAGATAAACTTGAAAAGTATTATGATCTTAATTGATAAAGGTTCTAAGGTCACTGAATAAGACATGGAAAAATAAGAATTAACATCAAAGATTAAGGTGCATTTTCAACTATAAACAGCGAGTTTCTTAGACTATTCGTAGTTGACAAATAACAACCAATTGAAATGTGAGTTTCTTAGTTGTAAATAATACGATTATGGATTTCCTTGTGTTTATTTGGCTAGCACGGTTCCCATACTAATCAACACTTGTACCATTTCCACTTGTGTCTGTGTTCCGTGATCACACTATTAAGTAAAAAAATATTAAGATGTCAAACAACATAATTATAAGTTATAGTTTAAATTAAAAGTTATAATATTAACAAGCATCTAATACTACATAATAAGTACTATTATTATGTCTTCTGTGATATAATATAATATGATATAATAAGTAGTGATACTACAAGAAAAGTAGATAAGGGCAAGGCTTCTTGCAGCTTACATGTTTACATACCTACATGTCCATGGACTACAATTATCACGTTTCCAATTAAAAAAACTAATTTATTATTATTATTTATTAATTACATCATTGAAGTATTATCTACTTATACTAGTAATAATAGTTCAATGAATTACATTAATACATTATCTTGCATCCAAATATTACTGATCCTCGCTTTAAATTAATTTGAGTTTGTTCCTAGCCGAGACTAATATTTATATTTAATATAGTAATACTACGAGTGATACAGGGAATTCCAGCATACGTGAGTGTGTGAACGTTATTATATTGATGTGTAAGAACCATCTCGAATTTTATTTCAGCAACATAAAAGTTCGATGTATACATACGTATTATATGTATAACATATTGACTCGCGTACACCTATAAAAGTTTATTCAACAAATTGAATAACATAAAATGTAAGCTGTTTCAGAATATACACCTCATCACTTTTACATATTTCTGACGCGCTTCGTGAGGTATTTATAATGAAATCTAATTTAGAATACGTTTAGGGCATGTTTTGCTATGCGTATTCCTCAGAAAGGCAACTTTACTTCGTTCACGGCTTTTTACGATCGTTTCACGTAAAATTTACGTCGCAAAGCTAGAACGTATTTTCGTACACATTATAACTAGCGATTCTACCTTGCTTCACTCCGAGAATCTTATTCTTATCTTTAGAAATACATAGTACTTTATTTCTTTGGAAGCCTATAGTACTCTTTTATTAGATTATTATACATTATACTTAGAGATTTTAATTATGTCAGTGGATCTGTATCACTTCAATTGTTTTTGCTTTCATTTATTTTTTTTAAAGTTTCCAGTTGATCTGGCTTTTCCTTCATAATACTTAAAAAATCCGATTAACGCATATTATATTAAGTAAAAAATTACATCAAAAATATTTCACAAATCATATTTCAGTAAAATATTGTTTGCATTCCGACCATAACTAATTCGATACTTGTTCGGTCTCTATGAAATGAAATGAATGAAATGAAATAATCTTTTTAATCATGTAGGTATCACTGATACACTTATGCACGTTATTTTTTTAATTTACCAGCTTTTCGCAAAGGTGCTTTGTCATGGAGGAGAAGAAAAGCCGTAAAGAAACTCCTCAGCACATCTTTTAAAAATAAGACTTATATTTATTACAAAAATAGGTATTCTCTAACCTGAGCAGAACTGGTTGCCTAGCTGGTCATTTCCAAGCATCTTTATCATCTAAATAATCATCTATGTTATAATAACCCTTGCCTAGTAGTTGAATTTTTACACGTTTCTTAAAAGATTCCACCGGCAAGTCACGTATTTGCTTTGGGAAACTAGTGGATCGAAATGAAATCTTTCATATTAAAGCTTTATTGCATGTCAAAAACGGATCGAATCGGAAACGATTAATGCACACACACACTATAGACTACGGTTACAATAGCTTTTTGACATGCGTATATTGTATCTGTCATGCGGGTATTGCAAAACCATTGTAGTGATTGTAATACAGTGCAATACTCGTATGGTCTTCGACCGTTACAGCTATATATGATGCGCGAATTTTGTTGACTCCATATTTTTAGAAATATTTTCTAGTAGTCCAGGTTACATGTGGACTCAAAGTATATTTTCGTAAGGAGTGGATACATTTGGATAATCAAGTTATCTACTTCATGGTTATAATGTTTACATATCCTAGGTACCGATTTAATCGGACAAATGGCGAAAGACTATCAACAAAATTATTATATTTCCAAGACAATGGAGCGCTGATAGTAATATGTACCGTGTGAAGAAAATATTTTCTACCTTTGTTTCTTCTCACTTTTTGATTTTTCTGATGATAGGGCTTTGCATAAACAATACTGAATTTTGTTTTGTAAGACAGTCATGATAGGGATTTGCTGAAGCAACAGCCTAGTTTAAAATTCGAGAAGTGCTGTAAAACCCTTCTTCCATTAAAGTTTTTAATCCAATTGAATTCGTCCTACCGACCGTCAATGCTGGCTGAAGCCTGCTTAACGTACTTAACTGAATCCAACTCATGGTTGATGCAATGAAATACGACTACTGAAAAATAAAACAATTACCCCGAATTATGCTGACACCCCGATATTTTTCTTTCTTCACTTTTTTTCTTGGTTGTCAACGCATCAATGATGCCTATGGTATCAATCAGCTATACTCAACGTGCGGCCCGCCAGGCTTTTGTAGTTGGCCCATCTGGGGTTACTTTATTTTATAATAATCACGAAAACCAAAGAAATGAATACTATTTTTTAATAAAAAAAGGCTGATTACCACTGTTATCAATGGTGTCCATGAACAACAATTATCACTTATCATCGGATAGCTCGTCAGTTCCTTTGTCGGCATTTTACCAATGACATTATAATTTAAAAAGGAGGTAGATATGTCACTAGCGCGCCGACGATGAAGAGCGTAAGAACAGGCAATTGACCGTTCTGCCCGTAGTCGCTCTGTCAATACAAGACGATACACACGCTTTTGTTGTTGTCAGAAGTGTCTTCGTGTATTATACCAATGTGATTGGTGTAGTGAAACAAAAGATAAACTTGTGTGTGTTGTAGCTCTTTTCGGAACAGATTTTTTTGTTGATTTGTAAGGGCATAACCTATGTATATTTTTTAAATATCATTGCATTTTACGTGAAAATATTATCTGGATTGAATGTAATACTCTTACTTTATGTATCGCTGTGACATTAGTATGAAGGTCGCGTCCTATACGCTTCGGAGATCCAAAGGCGGATATGGGTGTATCGTCATGACAAATTGAACTGAGCACAGTACGCATCGCTGTAGACATTACCATGTCAAAGACACTCGGCTTGTCTATCTTACCTATGACTAGGTAACTAAGACAGGGTCTTTCATTAATATTCAGTGCCGGAGTCATAACTATTCATCGCAATGGTCACTGACTTATAGGCTTACTACCTGAATGAGATTAAAATTGATTGGTACAAAGTGAATGAGTGAATGAATAGGTAAATGCTCGGACCACAGAACATCTAATAATTAGTTGTTCTGTGGCTCGGACACCCAAATATATCTTAACTACATTTAATTTCACAAAAATAAATACCAATTTTTATCGGTCAGTATCAAAATGTAAATGACACATATATCTCAATTTAACGTTAATTATGCGAAGCGGTATCTGATGAAATTTCACACACAGTTTTGTGTACCTACTGTTAATGTGGCTTGGTATCGTGCTATGTATACAACAATGTATATAAACAGCAATGAATACCTATAATTAATTAACCAAAAATGATGCTGTGTGGAAACCGCAGAGCGTATATGCTGTCATTTACTGAACGTAACATTCCAACTATGAAGTGTTATTTCGGTTATTTCAGAATGTTATTTATATTAAATTTTAGCAATCGGTTACAATGCAAATGAAAGTAGCAATAATGCCAAACTATATGACAAAAAACGCTTGAAATTTCCCATAGTGAGAACTTCAAAATAAAATTTATAATAAAAAAACTCTTGAATTAAAACAAAAAACATAAATTGTAAAATAGAATAATTTTAACTAACTCCATTAACAAGTTTTCGACTATTGTGATCACGAATACGGAATCGCTTCTAGTTTTAATTATTCTAGCCATCGCACCTAATGGAGTTGAATATAATGAGGAATTAAGCATACATTTAGTTACATGCTTCGAGGAAAATTGCCAAGACATCCAAGTCTTAACTAATGGATCAAATCCTAGTGTTACTAGAATTTAAAGGGTAGATGCAGCGAAGCGTGCAGCCAATTGAAGCAGACATCACTACACAGTAACATACACATAGGCAATTAGCTATTCTACATTCGAAGGAAGCTTTATAGAATTACTTGTTTCTCTGAAATACAATGATGAGAGTTTATAACAGCAAAATTTTAATTGTTTGGACATTAAAGAAGAGCATAAAATAGTATCATACAGAATTATTTTTATTCCAATGTAATTATATTTAAGGAATGTTGTTTCCATGTTTGCAGCATACAAATAATATTAAATTATTATATAATCGAATGAAGGGACTGCCAAAGCACAAATATTACAATTAAAAATACAAATATAAATCAGTAACAGTTACTGAACGCAAATCTAAAAGCAAATTTTTAACCCGCTTAATACTCAACAATGTATTTCCAACGTATACTTAAGAATCCTATACTGCACAAGTCCGATACTTTTCCTTCGACAAAGATTTTTCAAATGAAGTCGTTTACAGAATCTTGTTTGAAATACGAAAGCAGTCAAACAACGAACGCACCGAAGCGTGCAGGCAACTGAAGCACGAGTCCTGTGCAATAAACAAACCTCAACTATTCCAAAGCAATGGCACGCCAACGCCAACTTCTCGTTATACATCACGGATCATTGGATGAGTTCAATGGGAATATAAGAACTATTTCTTACATTATATGAAAGAAAATGCGATAAGAAATACATTTGAAAATGTTGAGAAATATAAATCTATAGACATACAATCACACCAGGCCATACATAAAGAAGCAATTAACATAAAGTAAAACGCTGAAGAAGAATACCATTTTGAAACTGAAGATGAACATTTAATGAGAAAACAGTGCCTGAATATTCTATGACAATACATATTCAAATTTAGATAGACTGATTCACATTTAAAAGTCAAATGAATCAGAAAACCAAACGTTAAGATTTAGACAGTGACATAGGCAACGCTATCTATGTCAATCTTCATTTATGTCGATCAAGTGTAGTGTTTGACGCAAACGACCCACAACGCGACGCGTTCTGACATTGTACGTTAATTCGAGGATCGTGTCCATGCTATACTATTGCTGTAGATTATTATGGGCTTGTTGAATATCCAATTGAATATTGTTCAAACCGTAACGATAATCTTCCTGACGTAACGACGTACATAACGACAATATGTAATGGAATCGGTTTGATAATAATAAACCTAAAATTTGTAGACGCTATCTTTAATCTTCAAGTTTCAATAAGGGATTATGTGCTAGAAGCAATATTAAAGTGGACATAGTCTGACTGTAAATTTTATTCATGGCATTCGTTTAACTATAAAAATAGGGTATTTCTTTACATTGTCTAATCCACAACGACTTGTAACTCGCGAAATTCGCTAACTGAAATAATAATGCATCAAAATTCACGGTTGAAGTCAATATTTAGAGGACGTGCAGCAACGAATATACATAATCTAATAATTGGAAAGAAGGGCAGATTTATTTTGTACCACCGATAAATCAGTCGATTTGACGCTGAGATATTAAACAAATAATGTTGTCTCACTAATCATCGAGAACATGCTCAAGGGAAATATTAGAGCAAGCTCTCGCAGAAATGTATTTGGATGGATAACTGGTGAGTGGTGAGCAACAAAGTGTGAAATATTACTTTTTGGAAACATGATATTGCTAAATTGCACATGTATAGTATTTTGTCTGTTGGTTATTTATTTATTTATTTATTTATTTATTTATTTATTTAGGTCTGCATTTAAAAAGTGATAGCTTAAAACTACTTACTACTTTATGGATTTTTATGCGGTTTTTAGCACATATCGAATGAACATAATGTGAGGTTTACGAGTTAAAAATGTTGACTTAAATTGTAATAATAATTTGTGTTTGATAACATGCGGCCTACGTTTCCTTAAGGGAACCGAAGAAAAGTTCCAAGTTTTAAAAAAGAAGTAAGATGAAGATGAAAAAGACACAATATTTAATTACAAATTATTGCACGATTATTTATATGTATACTTACTATTTGTTACATAGGCTTCGAGAATGTTAAACAATGTTAACATAATGATGCCGTTAATTAACGGAATATACCTACTATAACATTAATTAAGGACAAATTTCAGGACAATATTGATGGATAATGTAAGATGAAAATTTAATAGAGGAAACTTTATTAAAGAGTAAATAATGATAGAAGAAATTATTACAGCAAATACCGGCTGCTACATAAATGTATCCATTCACCCATCCATAAGTACATATCTCCATATACATACACATACCATTTATATATTAGTTAAAATTAACATAATGTTTTTACCTCTTACAGAGAAATATATTACTGACAATAATAATATACATGTTCCATTACAATAAAACAAAATATTATTCACAAACAATGTATTCGTACCCTGAACATGAATAGAATTCAGAATATCATTTAATCATAGGTGGACGCAGTAAGATATTCGTAAATATAACGGGAGCACAAATGATACGACCGAATGGATGCATGCAACTGATTTTTTATTAATTTGCTATTACCCTCAACATACGTAACACCTCCCCCCTTAAAAAATGTATACAATATAAACAAATAAGCAATCAAAAAAAAAAATTGTATATATATGTAAAGTAACAAAAAGAAAAAAAAACTTTTAACTCAGTTAACTAAAAAAAAAAAAAATTGCTATAGCTAATTATTCTTTTTATTTATTACTAATATCTCATAGCTAGTAACATTATGTAAGTAAATATTTTCGTATTTAGGTACTAAACATATTTTTTTACACGACACGACCTAATTGGTCGTTTAGGCGATGGTAAAGATGGTTTCGGTGACTTTGTAACACCTTCATTATTGTTATTTGAATCCTGAATTTCTAATTCCTGATTTAAAGTGACGTTATCGTTTTCAGCAGATTGCGTACTTTCTAATGCTACTTGTGACGTTTCCTCGTTATTGTATTCGGCGGGCGTTTCCGAATGTGACAAAGAGAAACGCATTCCAGGCTTCCTGGGAGTGATAAGTTGATCGATGTGTCTTTTCCACTCTTGACCCCCCGAGAGCCGTACCCGGTAAGTGACCGGGGTGTCGCGCGTGATGACCGTGGCCGGCGCCCACTTGTCAGCGCGCGGCCTGTAGTCCCTCGCCAGGACGGGCTGGCCGGGCTCCGCGCTGCGCTCCATGCCCCCCACGCCGCGCTGCGCCCCCGCTCGCTCCTGCGCCGCTTCCACTGTGCTCAGTGTACTCACGCTCGGCTTGACCACGTCCAGTCTGCTACGTAAGCGTCTACCTAGCATGGCCTCTGCGGGTGACACTCCTGTTGTCGCATGATCGCAGTTGCGGTATTGAAACAAAAATTTTGTAACTGCGGTGTCGATATCTGCGCCCTCGTGTTTAGCCTTCTTCATTGCCCTCTTTACCGACTTAACGGCGTTCTCGGCGGCGCCGTTTCCCTCCGGTCTGTAAGGGCTCGTAATGGTGTGAGTGATATAATTTTTTAACATAAAACCAGCAAACTCACTCGAAGAGAACGGTGGGCCCCCGTCGCTGACCACTTGAGTCGGCAAACCGAATCGCGCAAATTGCTCCCGCAGTTTTAATATGGTCGCCCCGGCCGTCGTGGTGCTCATCTTCTGAACTTCGATCCACTTGCTATGAGCATCGACGGTCACGAGGTAGTGCTTACCTTGAAACTCGGCAAAGTCGATGTGGATCCGTTGCCACGGGCGCGCAGGGAACGCCCACGGGTGCAACGGGGCCCGAGGCGGCGCGTCGCGTTGCCGGCAGCACGCGGAGCATTCTCGACACATTCTTTCTATATCGGAGTCGATTTGAGGCCAGTAGACGAAACTTCTAGCAATATTTTTCATTTTTACCACCCCCAGGTGCCCTTCGTGCAATTCTCCGAGAATTTGTCGTCTAAGAGGCTCGGGTATGACCACTCGGTGATTGTATAACAGGCAACCACCGTCTAACGAGATAGAATCTTTACGGTTAAAATAAGGAGTTTCACTCTCGGATGCCGCCCCGGACGGCCAACCGTTAACGACATAATTGTAAATATTTTGTAATATTTTATCTTTCTGCGTGAACGAAGCCACGTCTTTAGCGCTTACTGGAAAATGTTCTTCGACATAATTAATATATGATACCGAAACCAAATTTAAATCGCGTTTCCGTTCATGAGGCAATGGCAATCGCGACAGTGCATCGACGTTACCGTTATCGATCGACTTAACAAATTCGATTTTAAAATCGTAAGCGGCCAGTTTAGTGGCGTACCGCTGCAGCCGACTAGCCGCGGTCTGCGGCAAGCCCAGTTTTGGTCCAAAAATGAATGTGAGTGGTTTATGATCGGTTTTGATTATAAACCTCCGACCGTAGAGATATTGATGGTGTTTCATAACGCCACTAAATATAGCCAAAGCCTCTTTATCGAGTTGACTATATGCGCGTTCGGCTGCGTTGAGCGTACGCGACGCGAAACAAATAGGACGCTCCGTGCCGTCCGGGAACCGGTGAGATAAGACGCTGCCAATGCCATATGAACTGCTATCGACAGATAGAACCAGCGGCAACTCCGGATCGTAATGTACTAGAACCCGTTTGGTTAACATCATATTTTTAATTTTACAAAATGATTTATTGCACTCGTCACACCACTTCCAAGTAATATTTTTGCGAAGTAATCTATGTAAAGGATGCAGTAATGAACTTAAATTAGGGATAAACTTCGAATAATAATTAACGAGCCCCAAAAAGGATCTTAGCTGACTTATATTACTCGGGGCGGGTGCGTTCACAATTGCTTCCACTTTATTCGGATCCGGATGTAGCCCAAACTTATCTATTATAAAACCAACATAAGTTATGCTATTCTGTAAAAAAGTACACTTTTCGAGTTTAATTCTCAGACCCACCTCACGCAACCTGCTCAACAGGGCCCTCAAGTTGTCAATGTGTTCGCGCTCATCGCGGCCAGTCACCGCGATGTCATCTAAAAACACACACACCCCACGGAGACCCCTTAACGTCTCCTCCATGAACTTTTGAAATTTCTCTGGTATGCAAGTGAGACCGAAAGGCGTACGCCTGTAAACAAACGTCCCGATGTGCGTAGTGATGGCGGTACACGCCTGCGATTCATTTTCTAATAATAGCTGTTGATACGCGTTAGTGAGGTCGATCTTCGAAAATTGTTGGCCCCCACTGAGCACCGCAAACAATTCCTCGATCCGAGGCAGAGGGTACGGCTCGCGCGCCAGCTTTGGATTAATAGTTATTTTGTAATCGCCGCAAATACGAATGTCTCCCGATTTTTTAATGACTGGTACTATTGGTGTTCCATAATCCGAGTAATCAACCTTATAAATTGTACCCTCGGCCTCGAGCCGCTCCAGTTCGCGCTGGACAGGGGCGCGCAGGGCCAGCGGCAGGGGGCGCGCTTTAATAAAAACAGGGCTCGAGTCGCTTAGACGTAAGGACATCTTTTTTGAACAGGTACCTATGCCAGGTGCAAAAACGCTCGGAAACTCCTGCTTAAGCCGTTCGATTATATTGTTTTCTGTTAAGTGTAGTAACAGATCGTTAATTGTTACGACATCAATTTTTAATTGTCTTAGCCACGATCTTCCCAACAAAGGTGGGCCACCGTTTTTAATTACAAACAATTTGAGGCCACCGGCCGCATAGTTCCCGAGCGTCACATCCACCGTGATATAACCTACGGGCTCGATGACGGCGCCCGTGTATGAACGTAAACAAATATCATTATGCATTAGTTTCACTGTATTAAAATACTGCCTATAACAGTCAAAATTAATGGTTGACAACTTACTCCCAGTGTCCAGTTCGAAGGTCAAAGAAATTCCGTTAACACTCACTTGCACCTTGTACGGCCTGTCATCCTTACCGCACACACTTAAATTATAAAGATCGCAATCCGATTCGTCGTAGTCCCCGTCCATGTAGAATTGTTCCCTGCGTTTGTTATTGGGCCGATTTGCTGTTTGATTTTTACACATCGTTCGCAGGTGTCCCTTTTGACCACAATTGTCGCACGAGTAATTTTTAAAACGACACAAATCCGAACGATGATTGCGGCCGCATCTCCAACACGCTCGTGAGTCATACGTCACGCGAGCCGCAGCCGCAGCCGCAGGTCCGGCCGGGCGCGACGCGCGCGGCCCCGTCGTCGCGACCCGGTGCAGCGGCTCGCCGGCGGCGGCCTGTTCCCGCTGATGTGAAGAAGTCTCGCTGTTCGATCCACTAGCTTGTGCGTGACGATCGGCCGCCTCCAATGCTAACGCCAACTCGACGGCTCGTTGATACGTTAACGTCGGTTCCGCGAACAAACGGGATCTCATATCGTCACTAGACAACCCCGAGACGAACTGATCGCGAAGATTTTCTTCCAATTTAGTCTGAAAGTTACACGTACTCGCCAAGTGTTTCAGAGCCTGCAGATATTCACTTAAGCACTCGCCCGTTCTTTGACGTCTCTGTCGAAACACGTGGCGTTCCGCTATATCCGAACGCTTCGGTTCCAAGTGGTCGCTCACAATTTTCACTAATTGCTTGAATGTTTTAGTTTCTGGGTTGTCCGGTGCACAGAGATCGCACATTAAATCGTAGGTCGCCTCGCCCACCAACGTCACTAAAGTAGCTACTTGTAATTCCGATTTGATCTCGTTCAACGCTATGAACTGTTCGACACGTCTAATATACGCCGACCACTTTTTACTCGACAAATCAAACTGTTCAATTTTACCGATAGGCATTGTTTACACTATTAAATGAACACAATATGCCGAAATAAGTCGTTTTACGCTCGTCGCCAGTAAGATATTCGTAAATATAACGGGAGCACAAATGATACGACCGAATGGATGCATGCAACTGATTTTTTATTAATTTGCTATTACCCTCAACATACGTAACAGACGCAACTTAAATTAGATTGACAATAATGAACCACTTTGATAGTTAATTACGCGATCACATCGAATATACAAATGAACACTAACAGATACATAAACCTTTAATACAAAATAACCAGGATTAAGCAACCTCACGTTACCATCAAAGAAGCAAATTAGAATTAAACAACAATAATGGAAAACAAATAACTGTACGCATGCTGTTGATAAGCATTCCTGGAACAATATTTAATATCAAACACAATCATGCCACTGAAGCGAGAACACGAGGGTTGAGGTAATCTCCCACAGGAATGTAATATTCCGTCGTGTTATTACGTACGAACTAACAACTAGTAGTACTCGGCAGTAAATTGTACCGTCACGCGGTACATTGCTCGCTTTACATGTCGATGGAATATTGTCTCTTCAACGAGATTTGAAAGTTGGACATTTTTTAAATTTAATTGTAATTTAGAACCTTTTCTAATTTAACTGCATTTTAACAAAGTTGGCTGGCTGGCGTCAAGCCATTATTGTCCCGTTACTAGGCACGGGTCTCTTCTTTTGAGGAAGCCTAGAGCATACTCCACCACGCTGCTCCAGTGTGGATAGGTGGAGACCCCTCTAGTAGGCAAGCAAGTGTCGGATGTTTCATGTGTGAAGTATTTTTGACTTGAGTGCACAGAACAGTAGTTATCAAGACAAATCTATGAAGCGCAAAAAAGTTACGTCAAGTTACTTCAATTTATATGAAATACTTAATAACGAAATACTTAATAAAGAATTAAAAATTATTAATAATCACTAGCTAACTAATGGTCGCTAGATACAGTAAAACTAAAAAACCTGTTGAGAACAAATTGTTTGCAGTCAGTAATAAAAAACCTAGAATTATGAAAACACTATTGAACCAAACTAGAAAATTGCTATGGCTATTGAAAAATAACTGCATAGAATTTTATTGACAAAGCATACAATTTCAGAGTAGGCACAATACAAAAAATCAAGCACATTAAATAAAATGTAGCTGAATTAAAATTCAAGCATTGTTTGCCTGAAGCGAGGCAAAATACCCGAGTTGTACGCTCACGACAAGATAATCTAAGCAGAAAGCGAAATGAGAAAGTACTTCAGTAGTGACAAGTTAAGAGACTATCCCATATTTCAAAAATAATTTCCGGAAAACGAATGAGGTTTTAAATTCAACATAATTGAGTTACTTGCAACATTTGAAGATTTGCGGAAGAAAATTTTAGAATTGTTTGTTATATATCGAGGCTTACATTTTTCATTTGGCTGCTATTCATCCATTCACCCATCCATCAATTCACGCATCTATCAATCCATCAGCCCTTGGAGATCCACTGCTGGATATAGGCCTCCCATAACTTGTGCCACTCTGATCGGTCCTGAGCCTTTTGAACCCAGCGGAGTCCGCTGTCTTCTTCAGGTCGTCAGTCCATCTGGTCAGGTGGCGTCCTAACTAAGTAAGCAATCAAATGCAACTAAAACGTAATCGATCTTTGAATCGCTAGTTAAAATGTCCACTCCGTCATCGCAGCTCACTATTAAATGTTAGGCCATAGTAATTTTAAGACCTGTCTGGAAATTGCTTCACCCAGAACATTATACATCAATGTCAAAGCTTTTTCAGGTTTATTGATATAAAAATGTTAATAAATCATTTATCACCTTTAATCGATTTAATGATTGATGATTTTAATAATTTTTGGAAAGTTAATGTAATTTTTGTTTTTGTTTATTTAACCGTAGTTAAGTAGGTAAGAACCTCCAATGGAATTATACAGTAATCCATAAAAAGTTGGAACTAAAACCTCTTATTGACCCTGTACAGAGGACGCATATCTCATTGCAAACAAGAAGTAATTTATTTCACATACGGCATGTCGTTCCGAAAAATCAAAAGATAGAAGACAAACAGTAATATAAATAGGTAATAATTATTCTTATAAATTGTATAACCAACAAAACAACCGAACAAGAGTAACGTCTTGACCTTGACTAACTTCCACTTGTGAACATTTTGATGGTAGGCACGTCATCTCGTGAGATTACACTGAAATTCAATCTGCATGATAATTTCCAAATATTTTCCAAGAGTATGCAGATTTGTAAGTAATAGAAAATACTAAATGTAATTTTTGAGATGACTTCTTGTAATGCTGGCGGCCAGCAATTGGCCTAATGGATTTTGGGCGAAAGGTCCAATGGCCAAGTTGAAAGTATAATATTTTGTCTTCTTACTATGGCTCGATTTATTTTTATATAAATTGCGTAAAAAGATTAAGTAGAGACAAAATATTGTAATATATAAGGGATTTTTCTTTACTACCTCGAAAGAGATATTCAAATATGTAAACGTATCTTTGAAACATTCTTTTTGTATTTGTATTTAACATTTCGTTGATCTTAAGAGTTTATTCTCGTTAATATAATTTACTAGGTGAGATAGCTCACCTAGTTTATTTATTTAGGCAAAAATATACTACATTAAAACAAAACTAAAGCTTTCGAACAATTTAATACGCCAAAACATTTTTAAAAGTAATTAAATACAATTTTGATATAGTATAATTAAATACAATTTTGATATAGTATAATTTGATATAGTATTTCTGTTTTTGTTGAAATGATGAATTTGAGGTGGAATATTGGTTTGGCTGGCAATAAAAAATTAAAGACGAACTTTATATGTAAAGCACGTTCTTAAGAAATTATTTTCTTTCAAATTCTTTCAAGTATTCTCCAATCCGCGTACATCTAATAATAAGATCCTTTTTCTCTGAATTTTAATGATTCAATCTTGGTGTTCCATCGTTAAGTGTGAACAATATCGTAGACAGTTACAGTACACTTGCTTTTTTGAGAGAATAATTAATATACTTTGCTTACTTTTGGAATTATTTACGATTAATTATAAATAGGTACACAAGCAAAAAGGATAAATTACCAGTAAATTTGTTACTTTAAATGCGTATCAAACTTTTGAACAGCTAAAAGGTTTTTCCAATTCAAAGTTGGTCCTTCCTAACCCTGATTAAACTTACTTGTTTAGTTTTGATACGCTGCGCTAATTATATTGTTGTAAACTAAAACGAAACTGAGCTTTATAGGCTCGCCTCAATAGTGATTAGTTTTGAGAGAATTTTGTATCAGTGTTAAATAAAAGTTAAAAACAATCTTTAGATATAACTGAAAAATATATTAAATTACACCATGTAATCGTAAAATATACATACGCGTTACAAAAGTCGTACCCGAGATCATATTTGCAATATTTTTATTGTTATAAAACTGAAATGAAAAGGTTAGACAATTTTAACAAAAGCTTATAATATAAATTTCTGTTATACCATACAAGTCTCCTAGAAACTCGAGAAGTTGACGTAACAGGCGTAATAATTAAACAAAGAGAACTCTCGGTAGCAGTGAAATTGGAAAGTCAAAATCATGAAATGGAACTAACTTCATTGTAGATAAATAATAAGACCAAAATAACATTTACTTAAGTAGACAAAAAAATTTTATCAACCGGAAAAAGAAGGAGATTTAGAATGACATGATGTGTATACACGTTTTATAATTATCGTTATAAAGTACTACAAATAACTCGTATAATAAGTCTATGATTTTTATTATCCAACACCTAAAAACGATAAGATTCAAGAAAAGCTCCAAGACCAGCATTTGTTTTTCCAGTAACAAGCGAGTAAAAACGAGTAAACGTGTTACGTAATGCTAATTGGTCACCACAACTCAAGCATATCTGAAAATCCAGCAGCCTTATAAAAAAGTTGATTGAGCATATAGAAGCGGTCTTTCAATCCACTATAATTGGGCAATCAATGGGGGATTAAGGTTGTACAGAGCCCAGCAATCTCCAGCAAAGGTAACTTTGCAATAAATGATGGGAGCTTATAACACTAGAGGTACACGTAGATAGGAGATTATTTTATTGACTATTCATTTCAATCACTTAATAGCAAACTGCAATATGAAAGAACTAAAATAAACATTAAAAAAAGCAGAATTAAAGAAGAAGAAAAAGATGGTTGTCTGTAAAGTCGGTTTACGGACGGTAGTTTAACGTGACAGCGTCGTGACAAAGCTCTGCTCCACCCCGCTTCGCTCCACTCCGCCCCACCCCACTCCGCCCTGCTCCACTCCGCTCCGCCTCGCGCCGCTCCGCTCCGCCCCGCCCCGCTCCACTCAACTACGATCGCCTACGGCATCGGCTACGATACGCCGATCGTAGCCGATCGTGCCTCTCTCTCTCTCGCTTTTGCCGCTCTCTCGCTCGCGGAACGGGACACTTTTTCGTGCATGCAGCCCGTGTTCATCGATTTATAAGACGTTATCACGTCAAAAAACGGAAATTATGAAACTAAACATAATCATGAATTATTTGAATAAAACAATCTTATCTTAACATGTAACAATAATGCCCTTTGATATTTCAATTAAGGCAAACAATACAGTCGGATAGAAAGAAGACAACATAATACCGCTACATGCAAAATGTGTTTACATTTTATAAATCGGTTGCCTAAAAAGTTCACCTTTTGAAAGTGTCAGCACAACGAGAAACAAAGGATTTGAAATACATACTCACAAATGAAATGCGGTGAGTTACAAGTGTTCAAAAGTAACGGAAAATATTTTTCGTTTGTTGTTTAGGGATTCTAAAATTTTGTAATATATTATAAATAACGATATGCAGATGTTGTAATTTTTGTACGGCAAAAGAACGAATGGCAACCGTCATATTATACTAGTGGAAATAAAAATGAGCTGCGACTATTCAATCTGAATGCATAATCTGGCAATAAATTTTCATTTCAGAGCTCTGCAGAATGCGCGACATTTGCATCGGTCGGAAGTACTGGGTAACGATCATTCAGGACTTGTTTCACTATAGCCAGGAAACTGATATGCAATAGCAAATCGTAAATTTGTAATTTGACCAGATAAATCCATTTCTTTACTACATAATAATTGTACGATGTCGACCCTGTAGCCTAGTTGGTAGCGACCCTGCCTGCGAAGCGAGGGGTCCCGGGTTCGATTCCCGGCCGGGGCAGATATTTATGTGACAGATAAATATTTGTACTCGGGTCATGGGTGTGATTGTGATGTGTTATATGTGTCGTCCATGCCACCCGCGACACAGGTAATAACCTACTGCGGGGGTGTGAGTGTGTTAGCGTTTATTTATTTATTTATTGTACTTGTACTTTATTTGAATAACAAACGAATTTAAGTATTCTGTTATGACAAAGTAATAAAGAAAAAAGTTTACCTCATAAAATAACAACACAGTCGTTTTCAAGATAAAGTCAAAACAACAGACAAAAATATGAGTTTTTAATACGCTACGTAAAAGAATGCCTACATCAATTGGATATTATTTGCACCAAAATAAAATCTCTGTTCTTAAAATCTTCACGAAATAAGACAAAGAAAATCTCTTTTGTCTTTCCACGACAATCCAGTAGTCATTTAAAATAGCTTCCAGGAATATATTTCTCTAGGATATATCGTCCTCGTTTAAAAATATACTTAAAGGCTGCTCACAGAAGCTAGATTGTCCATCTCCTTAATAAGATCTGCGGCCGTAACCGTAACTCAGGGTCTTTTTTCGGGCAAAAAATATATCACATTACGCGCTCTGCGTATTAGAAATAACGTAGTTTGGGCATTTTTTGTCGTTTCACTCTTGTTACTTTCTGTATGAGAATATATCTGTGTGTGTAAACACAGGTTCGGTTATTTTGTGATGTTGCTAAAACACAATGTGCATACGGTTGTGTTACATTAATTTCGTAGCAATTTCGTAGCAACTCAATTAATTTCCTAAAAAATGAAAGCAAAAGCCCTGGAATTTTTTTTCTCGGTGGATATCGATACAGATCAATTTGGATATATGGATAAAGTAATTTTTATGGATAAAAGTTTGTGGTTTATTTTTGCTAGTTGTCAACATCTAATATACAAAATTCTAGTGTCACTGTGTTAGAAGTTGAACTCCTCCGAAACGGCTGGACCGATTTTCGTGAATCTTAGCGTGTATATCGGCTAGGATGGAGAATCGGACAACATCTATTTTTCATCCCCCTAAATTTTAAGGGTGGTCCACCCCTAAATTAATTATTTTATTTCTTTAATCTTTTGACAGAACGAGGTCTGTCGGTGCAGCTAGTTTTTTTTTATAAATTTAACTGTAACAACTCTCATACCTCTGACTTATTTGACTATTTGGTGTAGAAGAAGATTTATCGTATCATGATTTATCGTGTTGACACTTAATAGATCCTATGTTTACTCCAGATTTTATCATGCCGCACAAACATTGCAATAAATCTTGGGAATTGACTGAACTTGAATCCGGATGATCGCTTCTTCGAAGGCTTGTTTTTGTATTCGTATTGTTATCAAGGTTGTAATTTCACCAAGACATAGTCAAAAACAGATTTTTACACCTACACAGGTAGATCTCTTCACCTGACATAAATAATTCAATAAGACGTACATATTATATTTCAGCATTGAATGAACGAACTGCTTTTGCTGTAATTGTAAATGTTGTAGATAAGTCTAGGAGACTTATTTTAAAATCATTTACCAATATGTAAAATCATATGTACTATCTTCCTACGTTCATACGTTAACAAAGTAACACAACACAAAATCTTACCTTCATCTTTGACGGAACAGTGTCGAAGTGTAATTAAGTTACTTAAAAGTTTGTATCATGACGGCCTTTTTTGATACTAAAATAGTTACGTAGTTAATTTAAAAATATCTGAGAATTAACGACAGCACAGATTACGAGTTTTAAGTGAAAATAGATACAATGTAATAAATTTTGTTTTAATAAAAATGTAATGAAAATAATTAAAAATTTAAAAATGTAATGTAAAATGTAAATAATTTTGATACGTAACGGATTTGACAGTCGTTGAAATATTGTACAATTTTATAGATAACATGGTTATATACACCATAATTAATTTACACAAAATAATAATAATAATAATAAATAAGACATAATAAAATAAAATATTATCACAGCTGTATAGACCGAAACATTCAAACCTCATATATCACAAGGAAAGGCTAGAAACACTAATTGATTTACTTAATTTAACAAAGAGAATAGTGCAAACAACTGCACCACTATCAACAAAAACATTGTCATGTAAACTAAATAGAACACAGTTGTTAAACAAAACGTTACAATCCTGAAATACGGGAAAAACATGAAAAAGGGAAACTACGGACTTAACGAAGTAGCTACTGGTACACCTGTTTTGCATGACAATAAAAATGCCTCCCAGTAAACTCAGGCCAAGAAAAGCGTCATAAATTTCAGCGCTCCCTGAGGGATGTTTGAAGGCACCGTTTTTGAAGATAAAGATCTTACAAAGTAATTTATAGTCAGCAGTGATAGTACCTATAGAAGTTCGTTATTTGTAAGTTTAAATGATGGAGCAAGATATTATATTGAGCATTTGAAACAATTCAAGTACGATACAGCTACAGTACCTCATCATATATACTTTTGTTTTGTTTCATAAAACCAATTCGCAGTTTATGACTCAGAAAATAATTATAAGGTCATTAATGTAATAAGTATATGCCTATTAATATCAATCGATTCTTTTAATATTTTAGGAGATTCAGGTAAATGTTGCACAGCGAATTATAAGTATAGCAAGTGATTCAAGTCATATTACGAGCATACGTTCAATTATAACACGACAGAACCACAGCTCTAATTTTAACTATGCATTTTAGAGAAGGCGTACAAAAAAGCTTGCAACATTTGCCGTAAACTTACCTCACTTAAAATTCAGCTTTATGAAAACAATTCAACGCATACGTGACAGGGCTACAAAGGTCCCTAGTCTTTTGTACGGAAAACGCACTGAGAAATAACATATAAAAAAAACGGAATGTAATTTATTTTTTATTAATGCTAGCTTTAGTATGATGACTGATAAGTTTAATGATATAATATGGGTTAATAATTCTGATTATACATTAAATTGAAATAACATAGTAATGGTAAGCAAATCGCAATTTACCAGAATTATTCCAAATGTTTACAATTCATAGTAGATATCAATCAATCAACCAATCAAATCATTTATTGCCAGAATGTAGTTTTACATAGGTGTTATAAGTAATAGAAGTCCAGTACATTCAACCACGTATGGCGTATCCACATACAAAAAGACAGTTCTTGAAAAATTCAAAAAGGCACAGTACTTGGAAGCTGTCTACAGAACATCTAAATAAGATCGCGAGCCTTACGTGACTACAGAAGTAAAATACTCATCAGAAATGTACACGATCTCGTACGATAAGATACTTTGACCTTTATACGGAATGCGGCCGTGCAGTTTGTGTATGTTGTATAAAATTTTGATTGAATGACAAAAACTTTTTAACGTTTAGGGCATCTAACGAAAAACTGAACATAGCTTCCGTGTCTATTCATTGATCAGCAGATTGAACATACATTCGCAAAAAACTACTGGAATCGTTTGGGTGGTTTCGGTGTTTAGCGTGTACGAACACAGTGATACAAGATTTTATGTACTGAGAATTTAAGAGAATCTCATTAAAATCACAAGGGCACTTTCATTTAATTTATCGAGATTTATTGTTACAAGACGCCACTTATACATCATAGTAATATAAAGTACGTCATACCTTTTGCAACGTAATTTTTATTCAGACAGGCTTTGACTCGAAGCGCTGTGTAGTGACAACATCTGGGGGCACGGCAGTGCCCCCGCCAAGTCGAGCAAAAAAGCGGCACGGCCGTACCATCCTTTTCTCGAAGCAATTCAGGCCATTTTCGACTCCCTATAACTTCGTTGTGGATAAAGCTAGAAGCCTGAATTTTTAGTAACCAAGCAGGCATTGTATAAACACGGTATATTTCAAATTTCATTCAAATTGAACCAGTAGTTTAAGAATTATAACTAGTTAAAGTTTCTTAATTTCGTCACTCACTGACTGACTGACCGATCATCAAAACTCTAAGGCACTTCTAGCAGACATAGAAGCTTCAAATTTGGAACACAATTAGTGTTTAGTGTATAGATCAAGGAAAAACTAAAATATTTTGCAATTTCGGTCCAGTTTTCTAGATACATCAACTGCATAAATAACTTTGTAATCCCATATAAATATATAGGATTACAAAGTTACATTTGCAGTTAATGAATTACTGTACCTGTATAACAAAGTAAAATTTGCAGTGAATGAATCAGTGTACCTGTATATAATATAATGGAATAATAGGTGTAGATAGGTACCTAGATATAATTATGTTCAAAGGTAACTTGTAAAAGCAAAAAAGTAGAACTATCTACAAAAAGAAATGAGATGCCATCAAAAACAAAACTTGTAAAAAAAACCAAGTCTCGCAACTCAGTTCCTCTACCGTAAAAAGTTGTGAGATCCATGTAATACCAAGTCGGTTAATTTATTCAGTTCCTACTTAAGGGTCCTTCTGTCTTAAGTTGTTACGTAATTAGCTAACCTAACAAGTAACAACATCTTATAGTGACCATATTATCAATATTAAAAATCTTTTATGTTTTAAATAAATAGATTGACTTGGCAATCGCACTAAACAATCAAATTTAATACAATATGTAGGTAATACTTGTGAGGTACATTGTGTTTTCATGCGATGGTCAAGTCGATCTATTTATTTAAAACATAAAAGATTTTTAATATTGATAATATGGTCACTATAAGATGTTGTTACTTGTTAGGTTAGCTAATTACGTAACAACTTAAGACAGAAGAACCCTTAAGTAGGAACTGAATAAATTAACCGACTTGGTATTACATGGATCTCACAACTTTTTACGGTAGAGGAACTGAGTTGCGAGACTTGGTTTTTTTTACAAGTTTTGTTTTTGATGGCATTGTTATTTCTCTTTATATCTCGAGTTTGCTAACAAGTTATTTTCACAATACTCCGTCTTTATTTACTAGTAAACTAGACCTCACGTCGCTTTGAGCGTTATTGTAGCGGGAATTTCTATTTCAAGATTTTAATTCGACGACACTATCAAAGGCCCAACCGCCAGTCTCGACTTAATATTTTTACTGGTCATCAAAAAGTATGCAAAATGGCCAAGCTGTATACACCCCGTTCCACCATGTTTTGCAAAGTTTGGCTTGCCTGGCTATGGGCTGAAGGTGTTCGTCTATAAGTCGGGCTTGGCTTAAGATGGCTCGCTGGCCTTAATCCAGTTGCAGTGGTTCGCTACTGAGCACGGGTCTCTCCTCTTGAAAAGGCCTATAACTATTACAATGAAAAAAAAATCCTAAAACATTTTTTAGGAATCAAACAAAAATTTCTCTTGTCATATAATACAAGTGTCAAATGTCCCAGGATTAAACTTAATCTATTCAGTAGTTTTTTGTGTATTAAATATAGTTAACCAAATATCAAACAGACAGAACAACAATCAATTTTGACAATCACTATTTTAAAAAAAGCCTATCTTTACAAGTTTAACAAAAAGCGGCCAAGTGCGAGTCGGACTCGCCCATGAAGGGTTCCGTAGCAGCAAGTAACATAATATAAAATTTCTTGTACTTCATTGTAACTTTGATCGATGTTTTTTGCGGTTTACGATTTATGACGTATTAAAAAAAAACTACTTACTAAATCTCGTTCAAATCAATTTTCGTTGGAAGTTTGCACGGTAATGTACATCATATATTTTTTTTAGTTTTATCATTCTCTTATTTTAGAAGTTACAGGGGGGGGGACACACATTTTACCACTTTGGAAGTGTCTCTCGCGCAAACTATTCAATTTAGAAAAAATATGATATTAGAAACCTCAATATCATTTTTAAAGACCTATCCATATAGATACCCCACACGTATGGGTTTGATGAAAAAAAAATTTTTGAGTTTCAGTGGGGAACCCCCAAAATTTATTCTTTTTTTATCAATTTTTGTGTGAAAATCTTAACGCGGTTTGCGGTATACATCTACTGACCAAGTTTCAACAGTATAGTTCTAATAGTTTCGGAGAAAAGTGGCTGTGACATACGGACGGACAGACAGACAGACAGACTGTTGGTGTTTATAATCTATAAACAAATAGAATTACAGTCTGTAGTGTGTACCGGAAGACTCACACTTGACTGTTATAGAAAAGAATATTTTAAATTTAAATTAGGTATTCGCTGTCATATGCTTTTTACTGAATGTCTTCATGTATATATGTGCTATAATAAAATCCCTTGTAATCTACTCTGTTTAGTATGTTTTTGCCAAAACCCTTCAGGTTATGGGCCCAGGCACTAATCCGTGCGTGAAAATAAATGTTATTTCAATGTATGTATAAAAATTTTAAAATTATTATACGAGACATAGCGGCGCGGTTTGCCTGCACCACGCGACAAGATGTCTTCTTCGAGTGTTCCAGTTATTCCTGTGGAGAAGCTACGTGGCATCGAAAACTACGGTAATTGGAAGTTTCAATTAAAAATGCTATTGGTCCACGAAGAATTATGGGACGTTGTTTCGGAAGAAGAACCGAAAGAAAAGCTTGACCCAACATTCATGAAGCGTTCGCTTAAAGCTTTAGCAAAGATATGCTTATCTGTGCAACCAAACGTATTCATGCATGTTAGGAATGCGGATTCTGCGCGTACTGCATGGCTTAACTTAGAAAAGGCATACGAAGACAAGGGATTGTCTAGGCGGCTTGGCTTATTACGATTGCTTTTCGCTTGTAAATTGAGTGACTACGAAAGCATGGATCGTTATATAACAAAGGTGTGCGACCTTGGTCAGCAACTCAGCGACATAGGAGCTCCTCTTGAAGATGACTTCATTGCTGTTATACTTCTTAGTGGTTTGTCAGAAGATTATGATCCACTTATAATGGCATTAGAAAATTCGAATATGACATTGTCGAGTGAAATAGTCAAATCAAAGCTTATGCAAGAGAAACAGCGACGTGAAGGTAAAGATAATAGTTCCGTTGCTTTGATGGTTCACAAGAAACCTATCAAATGTTTCAAATGTAAGAAACTTGGCCATATTTCGAAGAATTGTCAGAAGGCAGCTGATAAGGAGCACAATGGGAAGCAAGCAGCACAGCACAGTAAAAGAGCAACGCTGACTGCATTATCGGCTTGTTTACAGAGCAATGCGTGGCTGATTGACTCTGGAGCTAGCAGTCATATGTGCAATGACAAGAGACTGATCAATAACTTTGAACCTGGTCATGTGACAGAAGTTAAGGTAGCAAATGGTGAAAAACTCTATACGTCTGGTCGTGGTAATGTATTAGTGAATTTAAAACATTGCACGAAGCCAATTAGTGAGGTCTACCATGTACCTAACTTGGCTACAAATTTGTTGTCTGTCAGTGCTATGACTAGAAAGGGATATAAAGTTGTTTTTGATAAAAAATATTGTAAAATATTTAATGGTAAGGTAGTTGTAGCTAGAGCTAAGCATTTTAATGGTGTATATAAACTTGAAACTGCAGAATCTGTTAGAGAGTCTGATTCGGGTGTGTTAGGATGTCGTAACTATTCTGTATTTGCAGAGGTTAACCAGGAGGTGATACAGGCTGGTGCACCAATTGTGGAGACCAGTGGGCTGACACCATTCCAGTCCTGTACTCGTGTCAACGAAGAGGCTCGCGCTACAGTGCAGGTGACAAATGCTGGCTGTGTAGATGAAGCTACAGTTTTTAAAGCTACAACACATAATGTTTCGCAGGAGAAATGGCACAGAAGATTAGGTCATTTGAACTCCAGAAGTATGCATCTACTGAAAGAAGGTATGGCAGATGGTATTTCTTATGATAATACTCAGTTTAAATCATGTGTAGCTTGTGTGGAGGGAAAATTGAGCAAACTACCTTTTCCTAAGAAGTCCCACAGCAGATCTAATGAGTTATTAGGTATTGTACACACTGATTTATGTGGTCCCATGCCAGTGAAATCTTTAGGTGGTGCTAGATACTTTCTTACGTTTATAGACGATTACAGTAGAAAAACTTTTATTTATTTTCTAAAGAATAAAAGTGAAGTCTTCGAGAACTTTGAAAGTTTTGTTTCTTTAGTTGAAAACCAAACTAATAGAAGTATAAAGGTACTTAGATCCGATAACGGAGGTGAATATGTTAATTCTCGTTTCAAAAATTATTTTAAGAAACATGGAATCATCCACCAAACAACCATCCCACATTCACCACAACAAAACGGCGTCTCCGAAAGAGCGAATCGGACAATTCTTGAAAAGGCTCGGAGCATGTTGCGGGATGCGGGCTTAGATGGAAGATACTGGGCGGAGGCTGTGAACACGGCAGTCTACTTGAAAAACAGATCTCCTACAAAGGCAGTGATGGGGATGACACCAGAAGAGAAATGGACTAACAAAAAGGTTAATCTAAGTCATTTACGAATATTTGGTTGCCTTGCTTATGCTTTAACAAAGAATCGTACAAAATTGGATTCGAAATGTAAAAAGTATATATTCGTAGGTTATTGTGAAACCAGTAAGGGATATAGATTGATAGATCCAGAATATCCTAGTAATTTTTTAAAATCTAGAGATGTTGCATTTATGGAGGACAGTTTTTATAAAAAGAGTCATGTAAATATTGATCCTGTAGATGAGGTTCTCATGATGACAAATAGCTCACAGACTGAGGGCAAGATCTCTCATGTTGAAGTAGCACAGTCTGATGCCTCTTTATCACCAGAGAACCAGGCAAGGGTTAATGACAGAAGACTTACTATCTTTGATATAAATGACTCTGTTAGTAGCTCAGAAGTATCAGGTGCTTCCTCCGATGAAACTTACGTTCCAGGGACGACAACATTGGAAGACCAGTCTTCAATGGAATTGTCAACTGAGTTTGAGGATGCAGATAGCAGCGAAATAGCTCATTTAGCGAACCTGAGCTACATCAGAAATGAACCTGAGACTGTACAGGAGGCCTTCAACGGTTCAGAGTCTGTCCATTGGAAAAATGCAATGAAAGATGAGTATCAATCCTTCCTTAAAAATAAATGTTGGACATTAACTGATCTACCGAAAAATCATAAACCAGTCAAATCCAAGTGGGTTTTTAAGAAAAAGATTGGTGCAAATGGAGAGTTATTGAAATATAAGGCTCGCCTTGTTGCCAAGGGCGTTATGGCATCACAGCGTTATGGCATCGATTACGAAGAAACTTTTTCACCAGTGATAAGATACTCCACAATTCGTATATTATTAGCTATAGCAGCTTCAAAGGATATGGATATTGATCACATGGATGTGAAAACAGCGTTTCTGAATGGAGACTTAAAAGAGACAGTTTACTTGGAACAACCAGAGGGTTTTAAAGTCAAAGGAAGTGAACATAAGGTCTACAAACTCCATAAGGCGATATATGGATTGAAGCAAGCTTCTAAATCCTGGTATGAGAAGATAAATAATGTTTTACAAAATAAACTACAATTTAAAAGATTATCTTCAGAGCCCTGTGTATATTTCAAATCTAATAATGAAGAATTAGTCATAATTGGTCTGTATGTTGATGACATTATATTATTTTCAACACAAAACTCACAATTGAAAATTGATATCAAGAAAAAGCTCATGAACGAGTTTGATATGAGTGATTTAGGACCAGCCAAATACGTATTGGGGATGCGAATCACAAGGCAAAAGGATAAATTGCTTTTAGATCAGTCTAAATATATTAAAGAGATTATATCTCGTTTTAATATGTCTGATTGTAAGCCTGCGCAAACACCCATGGAAACGGGACTGAAACTTACAAAGGCTGATAAAAAGGAAGACATCTTAGAATACAGAAATTTAATTGGTTGTTTAATGTATGTTGCAGTTTGTTCCCGGCCTGACATCGCTCACGCGGTAAGCATGCTGAGTCAGTTCAATGATTGTTACAGCGAAGCTCACTGGAAAGCTGCGAAGCGCGTGCTTCGATACTTAAAAGGTACCGTAAACCACAGTCTTGTTTTTCAAAAAGGCACTTTAGACGTCGTGGGGTACATAGACGCGGACTGGGCCGCATGTGAGGTCGATCGTAGATCTTACACTGGGTTTGTATTCAAAATTGGGGAATGTACTGTTTCGTGGGAAAGCAGAAAGCAAAGAACGGTTGCGCTTTCTAGCACTGAAGCCGAATACATGGCTCTCTCAGATTCTTGCAGGGAAGCTGTATTCATACGTACATTAATGTTTGAATTACTGTGTAAGCAATGTTGTATAACTATATATAACGATAACCAGTCTGCACAAAAATTATGTAATAATCCTATGTTTCATAGTAGGACTAAACACATAGATGTGAGACATCACTTTATTCGAGAGATTGTTAAAAATAGTCTAATACAATTGAAATATTTGTCAACTAATGAAATGACTGCAGATATTTTAACAAAAGCTCTCACTAAAGAAAAACATGTTAAGTTTGTTAAGTACTTGAATTTATGTGACAGTAATTAATATAAGTAAATTGAAATTTTTACATACTTATATGATATGTACTTATAAAGTTGTAACATGTTTAGAATGTGTTTAGATTAAGTATCTAATGTAGAATTCTGGATTCTATTTGTTTAAGGGCCAGTGTTGGTGTTTATAATCTATAAACAAATAGAATTACAGTCTGTAGTGTGTACCGGAAGACTCACACTTGACTGTTATAGAAAAGAATATTTTAAATTTAAATTAGGTATTCGCTGTCATATGCTTTTTACTGAATGTCTTCATGTATATATGTGCTATAATAAAATCCCTTGTAATCTACTCTGTTTAGTATGTTTTTGCCAAAACCCTTCACAGACAGACATGACGAATTTATAAGGGTTCCGTTTTTTGCCATTTGGCTACGGAACCCTAAAAATATATAATCTGATGTTAAATAATTTAATTAAACAGATTTTGTAATCCGCCTTGTACGGTTTTATTAAGTAAACTTAATAGCATTTGTTTCGAATACATTTAGGCACAAACTTTAATAAGTTGTAAGTTTACTAGTTGTAAGTTACTGAAAGTAGGGTAGATTAAATTGTAAATCCACTTATTTACACTCCACAGGTTAACAATGATTAAAAATGACAAAGAGTAAAGTACTTACAGCCCTGTATGATTATAAACAAAGCGGGTCCCTTTGACCCTTCAAAGCGAACAAGGTTGTGCGGTTTTGATGCCTTTAAATAATTAAGTTGAGTAAATATTTCATTTGGCACAGAGCGTTTCATTTATAATTAATCTCCAGCGCTTTCATAATTATAATTAATACTTAAAAGAGATTAAAAGCTCATCTATGGTAAGGCCAATGAAACGAGATAAAAATGACCTGCAGGTAGTACTTAAGTACTTCAGGATAGCGTTGGATTTCATTTTTTAACTCGCATGTATCATAATAATGTAGGTACAATTTGAAGTCGAAAGGTGATGAATTGAGATTTTGTGGTCACGAATTAAACATTTCTGCTTATAATTCAGGTACCCAGCCCGAATAAATAAAATAAATGTTTATTTTTATAGGTAAGCTATATTTTTCATGTGTATAAAGGTCATGCAAATGCCTCCTATCAGCATATTACCTAATCTATTTAGTTTTGGCTATCTGAAAGATTCGAAAGAGAAAGCTCAGTGTAGATGCCATATGTACTATTCGTAAATTTTTCGACCAATTAAACACGACATATTCGTTGAAAGAATACAAATATAAATTTAACTTTGGTCGTGTTGGTACAGTTTGTCATCTGTTTGTGCGACCATTCAGATTTAGCTTAAAATATGTTGGCGCACATTTGCATGCAGGCGTAGATGTAATTAAATATGCATGCGAGCGTAAAATATTGTTTGCAATAGGTAAGTACAAAAAATATGTGGTACGAATATTCAATTTCAAAGTTTTCTGAAGTTGACTTATTCAAAATTGTATAGAAATCATCATCTATGCATGAAAGTATCTGAACCAGAACCACTGAATTATTTAAAATCTGTCTTTCAGACCCTAAAAACCGTTAAGATTGCTGGAACGAACAAACTCATCATACCAACAGTGCTAATATATAATCGTAATGACAAAATCTACATTACAAGTCTTTAGTCAAAATCTCGAACAAAGGTCTTAAGATACGAAGCGCAACGGATTTACTAAATCCGTTCATGAAGATAAGTCTTCGTTCTCATACAATGGTATACAGAGCGTCGAAAAGTGCAAACAGTACGCATTATGCAAACTTGTTCGAGCATGCAAAATCCAACAAACGTTCTAATGGAGATATACCAGTATTTTATGGTGCGTTCCACCGATTACGCTTGTAGAGACACATAGTTCCGTTCAAACTACTTTGCTTGCTACGTCGTTCTAAAATGAATGTACTAGTTTTCGCCCGCGGAAGAGTGGTTTTAATAAAGGAAATCACAAACATAAAACGAGTGAACCAAGCAAAATAGTGATATAATTATGATCGTCTAACGAGAAATAGGCATAGCTTGGTTAAACAACAAGCGATACGAGGAAACCCTCGTATCGCTTGCGTAAGATGCAGCTATCTTTTATGGGACTCAGTGTACGCTTTTACAATAAAATACCCAAGCCAATTCGCGATCTACCCTACTGAAACGTTCAAGCGGCATGTGAAAGCGCAGCTTATAGGTAAAGGTTACTACAGTATAGACGATTATACGGGGTGTTACAGGGGTGGTGGAACAACGGTGGCCCAGAGGTGAGGAACCTCAATACCTACCAATTTAACCCCATGTATGTTCAGCAATATTCAGTGGTTCAGCTGATATTTGGGAATTTGTAATTTTTTTGAAGAAATCCGATTTTTTTACAAAACTTAAAAATACAGCCTAGATGTTAGGTCTACGTCAGTGATTTTTTTCCTTAAACTAGTAGGTCTTTTGTACAATATAACAATTATAAACATAATATAACAGTTTATAAAAATCGAAATAACACTGATACAATATTTATTTTTGAGAAAATTAAATGTTTACAATAACTTTCAGGGGCTGTAGAAAAAATGTTTCACTGGTAATTTTTTCTACAAACTATCTTAAAAAGTACTACAATTCATGTGACATAAATTCCTGAAAATTTTATTTGGCTAGCAATAAGCAACATGTAAAAAATACTTGAGTCAAAAAGCAGAGAAAATCCTTCATACTAATTATACATTAACTCACATCAAAAGTATTTTATTTTACTTTTTCAGTTAACTTTTATATTTTTAAATTAATCTGGCAACATATAGTATAATGCTGCTGCTGCAAAGGTAAATAAAGGTGTATAAAACATAATACAATAAAACGATTAAATAACAGCAACTGCGTCATCTCAAACGGTAATCCGAAGAATAATCGTGTTAAGGACGATTATTTGTTTCTCCGTTCTTATTAACCATCACTCCACCGAGTTATTCAGCGCTGGATAGTAGTTATTCAGCAGCTTCTCCGTAATCCAGCTTAAGTATTTAAGTGGAGGAAGATAAGAATATAATGGATGCTCAAACATAAATTCCTCCAGATTGCAAATTGCTTTGGAGAAATGGGGACAATAATGAATAATGCAAAAAATATTGTCTTTGACTAGCCTGTTCTTTTGAGTAGTTTTTATGTATACAGCCGACAAACGAGCCACCTGATGGTAAGAGGTTGCCGTCATCCACGGACTTCAGTAACACCAGAGGTAATACCGTCCAAAATAGAACCGGGAGGCATTCTCAGTAGAGATCATCTTTAAAAATGAACGTGCCTCCACAAAATATTATTGTTACAACCTCTAAGTGTATATATTTATTGTTGAAGTAGATATGTTTATTTTTATTTATTTATTTATACTAATATTATAAAAGGGAAAAATTTGATTGTTTGCATTGAATAGGCTCCGAAACTACTGAACCGATTTGAAAAATTCTTTCACTGTTGGGAAGCTACACTATCCCCGGGTGACATAGGCTATATTATATTAAAAAAAATTAGGGAATGATAATGGGAAATCAATAGTAGACAAATATTATAAAATTTAATTTCAATTTGAGTATTACAGTACGGAATACATAATTAATACAATCATTTAGATGATAGACGCATACTAAAAACTAAGAGCAATATTTATTTAAGTCATTGAATCTCCATTATTATTCTTACTCCAGGCCGGCTGTATAGATGCCATGACATGCGATAGATGAACGAAAAATTTTGGGGCGATAGAATAAGTTTCACTTTAAAAACACAATTCCAAAATCATTGTTATTTGGAACGAATAAAGAAATCGGATATTCCGACTAAATTCCAATACAATAAAAAGATCAAACCACTATCACTGCAGTGACCGAAACGTTTAAGCGGACTAGTGGAGCAAGCCGACGCTGGATAAATAAAGATATCCGCGATACACCATTTGCGTCTACTGTAGAATTTATCTCCATTTTAAACTAACATCTGCAGAGTACAGAAAGAGGACAGTTTAAGTGGCTCGAATTTTATTTCGTAGCTCGCAATGCTGTCAGTACCTACAGGCTACATATGTGTGTTCTGAGCATTCTGAGCTAAGTTAAAGTTGAATAAAATTCTTTATGTAGAGACCTATTTATCTGAGATTTTTCCAATAAATATATTATTTTCATTTAAAACAAGTGCGTGTGAGGCCCACGCGCAATGTTAGGTTCCGAAGTAGTAAGATTATCGACTATTACTCATTTACTACACTAACATCGTCGTGATAGTTTTCCTTGTAAATTCATCGTATAACCTATTTTTGTATCATCATATTTTGTACCATCGTATAACCTATTATGTTTATTTTTTTTGGTATACGTAATAAAGTATATTATATACTAGTTATAATTAACCTAGTAGCGTTGTTTTATTTTTCGCCAATTCCTCCCTTAAGTCAACAAAGTTCCTTCTAGAAATGCTGTTAAATGCAAAACATTACAAAATATCACTAGCAACCGCTCTCGCTGCGCTTCATGTAATCTATACCTTAGTTATCAAAGTGAAAAAAAAATTCTACACGGGATTTTTTGATAAAAAAAATATGTTACCCAAAGCTTACAATACATCACTAAAATTCTTAGATCTGTATTCAAATAGTTAAGTAAAGTCTTTTCTGAGTAATCTCAGACAGACAAATAAACAATAATTCTTAACAATAATTTTTAATTATAATCTGCGTTATTTTAAATACACCTGATAGCATTTATACTATTATTATGATTTTTATAATTCTAAGTAGGAAGAATTTTTCCTAAACATTTTTCATATGTAGGCACAGGACATTGATCAGTTAGTTTTATTTTATGTATAGATTTGGTGCTAATATAAAGTTATCGCACGGGAGGGACAGAAAGCTGCTTCCGCCTCTAACTTTTGAAAAGTTCAAAAGTTTGTAGAAACATCGTGAGGAAACTTGCATATCCATGAGTTCCCAAACTTTTTCAAAGGTATACACATGTATACCTTGCAAGCATGCTATTTTGTTGTAGCGCGACTTAGGCTTAAAATCTCTTTATATTGACTTCAAAAAAGGAAAAGATTCTCAATTCAGTTTTTTTGTTACTTTGGAACCTCGTTATGTGTCAAAATTTAGTTTTTGTTACCTAGGAACGTCGTTATGTATGCACATACTTAGTTTTTTTAATTTGAAAAGATGTATGTATGTGCTTCCAGATTGTAACCATATTTATCAAATTCAGATCTGATAATGGGGATCCCATTGAGGAATTGAGGGAACTATGTTAATTTTAGTGGTTCTCATTGAACGCCATTTGGTTGGAGTATGCTATTTTAGCAAAAGAAAAGAAGCTTTAGTGTGAAAAATTACGAGTTGTGTGCTTTTTATGGTCGGCGATGCATTGATAATAATGCCGGTATTATGGCAACGTAATCGATGGAACTTTGGTTGGCCAGTTATCAGTATAGTCCTTCCTAGACCGTATTGGAGTGAAGTGGAGTACGCTTTAGGGCTCTTCAATTACGAAGACTACCCGGAGTTTATTATTAAGAGCGTAAATCGCTTTGTGGTCTGTTATGATAATCACATTATCACATTACTCTGCTGTCTGATAAAAAATAAGAAAGGCACAATTTTTGAAAGAAATTCGACAATCCGCCTCAGAGACTTTATTTGGAATTCGTTAGTGTGTTTTGGAAAAATAAATAAAAATATACTTTCAAATGAAATTGGACAACAACGCCGCAAAGCCGGCGTACGATGACGGAATATAAAAAACTTCGTGGAACTGAGCCCAATAATTTTTGTGACTATTTCCCAGTTGTGGTATGTGAAGAAACTAAACAGTGTAATTTTTTATCCATATACTAGCTGACCCGGCGAACTTCGTATCGCCTAAGAATGTAAAATCGGTACAGCCGTTCTCAGCCGTTACAGTTTCTGTGTGCTCCTCCCTCTCCCTCTCCCTCTCACGCTCCTGCTCCCGCTCCCGCTCCCGTTCCCGCTAATAGCTATCTATCAACTACACATAACAAAATTTTACCTTATCCCGCAGGAACAGGTCTATTTTCCGGGAAAAAAGTATCCTATATCCATCCCCGAGCTTTATTTGATATCTGTATAAATAACTAATCTATCAACTACATATAACAAAAATTTACCTTATCCCACAGGAACAGGTTTATTTTCCGGGATAAAAAATCCTATGTTCGTCTCCTGATTCTAAGCTAACTCCCCACCAATTTTCAGCCAAATCGGTTCAGCCGTTCTTGAGTTATAAATAGTGTAACAAACACGACTTTCTTTTATATATATAGATATTTATTTATACTCTCGTGATTTACACTAAATATGCTCACAACGCGGGGTTCATAAGTGATGAATTATTTATATTCATGTGAAAAATCCTCCCTTATTACCATTTTGTTGCTGAGTTACGCAGTTTTCTTTATAATAATTCTGGCAGGATAAATATTTTATTATTTTTTCTTATTCACTTATATTAGTCACAAAATTGCTAAGTAAATAAGCATTCAAGTATGACGTAAGGTACTTATAATAGTCAGTATGTAGCGTCTATAAAATATTTACGTCTATTTTACTTTATTACAATGTTTTGTAAAAAAGTCTTTATAAATGTGTAAAAAGTAAACAGGTAATAAATATCCCCTATGTTTTCTCTTCTATAGCGAATACGAGTTGTGTTTTTCCTTTAACAGTTTTTTCCACGACGGCTCGCGTTAATAAAGCCTCGCCCTAATCCACTAAAGATTAAATCTAATGAATCGTGTGAGACGCCTAAATGAGGAAAAAAGACCACCACAATCTTTTGCGGGAGAGTAATTACTGATAGTAGAGGACTTGTAAAAGCTTCTAAACGTTTTACCCAAAAGAAATAAAACAAGAATATTAGGCCTAAAAAATAATGAAACGTATTAAGGTTACATCATTGTTGTACTTTGCAGCTCTCGTTCATTTTACTTTAATTTCAAATGAAACAAGCCGGTATTTGCTTTGTAAAACAACAGTAATGGCATTTGAATAATTATACTGTATACCTAATGTTATCATTTCAAATTCTAAGATATTCAACACGTTTGAAAAAAGGTCCATTCGAAGGCGTGCTCCAAATAAGTTTACGTACCCGCTGTTATTTGTGTATTACGAAATAAGTCATAAAAATATCTGTATGTTTTTTCAAAACAGTAGTAATAAACTTGCAGTGAAAATTCTAGCACCATTTACAATAAGACTGCAACTGATTGAGACATTGAAGGTATTTGGAGAAAAACGAAATGGTCTTTAAAATATTCCACTGTTTGTCGGTTTATCTTGTGTTTTGTGCACAAATAAAAAGGAAAGGCCGATGTAAAGAATTCCGCCAAATATTATTTCCAAGTGTTAGTACCTACTAAAACTTAAGATTCCCGAAGCGAAGGATGGGAGGTTATTAATTTGTAACAAAATATTATTACTTTATAAGTTATCATAGTTTCAGTATGACTTACGAGATACGTATCACGTATTAACATCTACTGAACGAAGTTCTTTCGACTTTTAAATCATGCACTGTGTATAGCTACAAGCTGATATTATTATTCGTATAAAATACGTACGTCGTTGATAAAGTAAAATATAACCTCCTTGGCTATAAGAGTACCCAAGATATAACAAAATCATGTTCAAACAATCTTAATAAGTTAACGCACACAACAGTACATCGTCTCCAAATCTCAGAAGCTCTTATGCCGTCATAAGGTCTCCGAACAGCGGCCTTCACGCGGACTGAATTAATTGCGGTAAATACACTCATCTTGTTATATTTTAAAGCTTATATTGCTTATAAAAAAAAATTAATGCTTATAAAAAAATTTAGCTTTTATCTGTACACAAGATAAAGTTTGTGGATGAAAACACTCCAACAAAACCAGCACCTCTCCCAATCAACCAGCTGTCTAGCCTAGCTATCGATGCCACGGGTCTCAGGTGAAATGCAATTTAAACTTCTACTATTTACATATCAGAAAAGATATTTTTCCTAACTACGGAAGATATATTTGTACCAGTGCAAAGTAACGTTTTAAACTGAAGTCATACTAAACTTGGTGCTTGATTTACTAACAATGATAAATATACAAAATTTATACAATATGTGAATCATGCATTCTCTTTTTGTGGGTAAGTAAAAACAGTTCAACTCCAGCCAGAGTTGGAATTTCATTAAAGATCATTTATCAACGTGAACTAAAACAGTCGAAAGTCCGCATTCATTTACCGCAGCAAATTCGAATCGAAATATTGACAATAATAAATTGGTAAAAATCAAACGAGTAACGATTTAAAGTTGAATTGAAATTAACCAGTTTGCCTGCTTTAGTTAACATGTTTGAGATGTAAGATAATCCATTTATTATTAAGTTTCAGCCAACATTTCTTGTTCCAGATTAACCTTTCTAAACAAGGGATGATATCATACCAGACCTTTTTGGTTCCTTTCTAGAGTTTGCACTTTTGCAATGTAGAATATCCATTAATTACTTCATTTATACAACACTGATGTCCTTGGTGTCGTACTTGCATTGGTGGCATCTTATCACCGGTGGTCCGCTTCTGCTCGTTTGTCGAATATGAACCTATATGAATGAGGAAACATTATGAAATTCTTTTCAAATCCACCACTAAAGTATAACGAATTTGCTATTGCTTTATTCCGACTTTTTTGATACACATATCAAATGTATTAAGTTTTCGTTCGTATCGAACATTCCCCTATAATTTCAACGAGTGTCAACGCATCAGTGATATTGAGTAAGTTGAGTAAGAACTTGTTACGCGCAGTATTTAAGCTTTGCTTAGAAAATACTGAGGCCAATTAACATTCATGTGAAATTTCCATCCAATGTTCCATCGACATGATCCTCATTAAATGAAAACTCATCAGTTGCGTGTAAGGCTACATATGCATGAATTAATATGATATTTAGATAAAAGTTTAGTATCTTCTGTTACGTAGAAAGTATCCTTCACTACTCTAAACTTTTCTTCTACTCCAAACCCATATCAATTCCTATAAAATAAGGTAATTCCGTTTCGGCTCCATTCGCTGCTTACACCAATGGCTCTGAACTAAACAGGATTACGTGAAATTTACGAACCGAGCCCCAAATAAATACTGTTCTCCTTGACCGACATCCGATCATTCCAGCTTACAACCCACTAGATATACCGTAAATATACGTAAATTATTTCTCTATACTGAGGTCTAGTGGTTTAGAATTTGCGGGCGCAAGTTTATTCATCCTGTTTTGGGTCGGCTTTGGATCTGTTACATTTTTTTCTCGTGTTGTTTAGTTTATCAAACTAGCTTATTGTTGTCCAATTCATCTAAACTACTAACATAGCGTCGCGTTTTTTATATTTTTCTAAAATGTTAATGAATTCGACCTACCAGAATCATAAATTTGAAAATGTTGCATTATAATGAAAATATTTTAAAAAAAGCTTCTCAAACTTATGTAAATAATTATAATAGCTAGGCATAGCTTTGAAAACACACAGAATGGGAATACGTGAGAGAAATTCGCAACGTAGGGCTCATGTTGCTCCATTAAACGGTACCACCGTTAGAAATAAAAATGATAAACAGGCAATAGAAATATATGATCGAAATAGCAGTGAAAGCACAGAAGAAATAATAGTACTTATGTGAAAGTAAAGAATATAAAAATAATCTGTTATATAAAAGAAACGGTAATGGAGAACTGATTAAATAATATTTTTTCAATGATACGTAACCATTACTGGCCTCCGTTGCTACTATTAGACCATAGACAATAGATATTTAAATTACACCAAAAGCCACGTTAATGAACTTCTTTATACAATCTAATAATATGTATAGGTACTAAACATTTATTAAGTAATGGCGGTTATTGAAGAAATCTTTGTATTTTTCTAAACACCAAAACAAAGACAACAAAAACCTAAAAAACGCGAAAAAAAGATCATTACTGAGCAGCATTAATGAAGTAGGTACCTAGATAAAACTGAAACAGGGCAATTTTTGTGTAACAAAAACCATAAGCCGCTTTGACGTTTCAGTCAACTTGGCTACGAATGGTACGATCACAGACAATATGTATAACTAGAAGAACACTGCGGAATGCCGTGACGTAAACGAAATAAATCCGACATTTGAAATGTTGGCTCCAAAAGCGCTGGCTAGACAGACAGCTTTTAACAGAAACTTAATAACGAAAATGGTGAAAATCTTACGAAGAAACAACATTGAAACGCATTGACATTTTACATGATTATTGATTAGATAAATTAAAATTCAGATCAGTTTAAAATCGCGTGGATATTGAGTTGCCAATTTAAAATATTAAGTTCGCGACTTAATTATTTAATGCCCTCATAAGTAACGTAACGTAATTTAATAAACATTTAAAATATGTATGTAACAGACAAAAAACATTGGATACCTATTCCATTTAAGGGGTAATGTAAATGTTACAGTATTACAAATCTCAATTTTCGTGCAAGATCTGAAGATCCGAAGTTCTCAGATAAGATGTTACCGTAATCGAAATAATATTAGAACTGCCCGCAGGCCTCGGACGGCAATCCGATAGCACTGTAGCGAGCTTCGAAAATGATGTAGTCAGATAAAATGTATTGAATGTATTCGGAATACAGCACTGTATGCGTGCATTCAAAGCAAAAGTATATTTTGGCATCTTCGGTATTTGACACATTTTAACTTTGACAGTTCACATAAAGGCGCGAAATCACACGGGGAGCAAAATATATTTAAAAATAATAAGCAAATTAAACGTTTAAATGTCGGAAAAAAGGATTGGCACAGGCTTATACAGTTGTTTACGCTTAAAGAAATATTATATTCCAAAATGCGATCTGTGTGGCGCGATGGTTACTATGCCGGATCTCCGCGCCAAGGGTCCTGGGTTCGATTCCCAACGAGTCCCAATGACTTTGTATTTCTGTTCTCGGTCTGGGTGTGAGTGCTCTTGTCTCTGGCAGCCACGACACAGGGAATTTTAATAGGGCTATGAGTGTGAAGCGTTAAAAAAACTGCTAGCACACAAATTATTAAAATTCAAATCATTCAGCTAATTTGAAGCAATCAAGCTCTCTAAAAAACTAGCAACGTGTTTAGTACGTATAGTGGATTGTAATCTTGTAAAGCACTAACACGGACCTGAAAAAAAGACGGACGTAACCTCGTCTAATCGAGATTTAGCTTGCTATGCTTCACGCATAGCAATGGCTACCTGCTTACCATGTGTGCGTAATTTTTGATTCGCGATTGACGTATTATGGTGTCAATGTGTGGGTGTGTGTACTTGTACGAATAGAGAGTTGGTATTACTATGGGTGCTTCACTGAATTTGTTCTTGGGATTACGTCCGTCTTTTTTTTAGGTCCGTGAGCACTACCTAGATTTTCTTAAAACTTCAAGTGTCGCACATGAAAACATTTATTGTTTTCGGGATTACAATGTCCTAGATAAAGAGCATTGATTTATTCGTAAGTTGCAAATATTCCAAGTTAAATCTGTTGAGCGGTTTCCACATGATGCTATACAGACGGACAGAGAAACAAAAATAACACAGTTTTGTCCGCTATGTCAATAAAGAAACCTACTTACATTTAAGTGTCCAGTATGTATGTAGCTACAGTTCTGAAAGTGCAAATAGCGACTCTTTCGTCTTTGCCAATTTATTTACAACTAGTAACCGCCCTCGCTTTGATTCGGTTTTCTTATTTTTTTTACACCTTGGGTTACATTACTGGAGTTTTATTAAGAATCCCTAATTTTTTTGAAAATATAATATAGCCTATGTCACCCAGGGATAGTGTAGCTTCCCAACAGTGAAAGAATTTTTCAAATCGGTTCAGTAGTTTCGGAGCCTATTCAATGCAAACAAACACTCAAATCTTTCTTCTTTATAATATTAGTATAGACAATACAGAGCAGGGGTACAAAAAATGCTCATTCCACAATAAAATGAACGAGCATCGTTGTAGGTAACTGAAACTATTTCGTTTCAGTATCATGGCGAGATCATTATCATCATATGACCTTCCGTTTATCACCCCGATGATCCCTCCGATATCCTTATGGCCTATATAAATGGAACACTTACAAGATCCCTTGCCCATTTATACTTTTGCAAGACTCGATCTTAAAGCAACGAAAAAAAAGTACACTGCATATCGTATTGTGGTAGTGTACATTGTCTTGAAGATGTTCTTTTGGCTGTCACTCAATCGTAATGAAATGAACGTGCTACACGGGAAATAAATATGTAGGCATAGGTAAAATTATAGATACTAAACAAAACGCGCCACAATATTCTAAATTTGCGTACATATTAGTTTCCTTAATTCTTCATGTATTCCATCATCAGAACTGAATTTTGATTAATATAAATGCGTCCAGCGAGGGCGGTGAACAAGAATACCTGACAAGATATATCATTCTATTTACAACATAAAAAATAAGTAAGTATGTCGTAATACTTAATACCGCACACAACAATGATAAACTGTTCATTACAAGCGAGGTCTTATAAATCACTTTGAGAAATAAAGTGAGATCTCGCAAAACGTCCCTACAAACAAGTCTCTAGGGATTGTTAAAATTTATGAGCCACTTCCTGGGGTCATCTTCCTGGGGGACATTGTTATTGTCATTCTTACCAGGTGTGCTAATAAATTTTTTGACCGTAGCTTTGCCCTTTATGTTTTGTTATCCGCTAAGAATTCATGACTTTGAATTTGGTAACAATTTTGCACTTTTGTGCAACTTTAATAAAATATGAAACATTTTTCGTTCAACGCATCTCTTAAGGAGTTCTCTGTCTCCCATGTTTAACCCATTTCATCACTAAAGAGGTTAAATAGGGCATAAAAGTTTTTTTGGATACCACCTATTTTTAAGTAAGTTCTATAAAACTATACTCGTTGATTCTAACAGGCTAAATCTATTAAATAAGTAAACACTAATGAAACTGAATTAAGTTAGGTCTTCAAGTTTCTTAAAACAAAACTGTGTTTTAAATCCTTTGGTGTACTTACATACATGTTACTGCAGGTATTTCAGCAATTATTCTTAGTTAGAGGTACTCTCACTTACCTACCTCTTACTTAGATAAAGCAGATTACGAGGTAAGCTTTGTCATAATAAAATTATGAGAGCTCTGGCCGCCACCGTTTTATTACCTGTTCTGTTTCATATAATTACAATATACTGTGTTTAAAGTTCTATTTCATGTGGAGTTTTTAACGAATAATCTAAATTTTAATAACAAAAAATAACCGACTTCAAAGTTACTCTAAAACTACTTGTTAGATCTCGTTCAAATTTATGTGCGATTACGTGACAAGCACCTGCTTTCGATTAAAAAAAGAATCATTGAAATCCGTTGGCGTGATATTGAGTTATTCGTCCATTTGTCGCGCTTACTTAATAAAAATTTAAGACTTATATGGTTTTATCATGGATGCCATTGTCAGATCTCAATAAAATTTATATGGGACCACATGACAGCCACCAGCTTTTGATTAAAAGAGAATCATCAAAATCGGTTCGCCCAGTCCAAAGTTCTGAGGTAACAAACATAAAAAAAATACAGTCGAATTGAGAACCTCCTCCTTTTTTTTAAGTCTGTTAAAAATAGAAAATAGTGAACAACTATGATAAATAGAAATTAAGAGACAAATCGAAGAAGCGTAGCTAAACGTATAAAAAGCTAATAGTGCCAAAGGCCATAATTGAGTATAGTCTTTTAAATCGGATAGACGCTAGGCGAATCCTGAAAAGCAAATTAAGCGACACAATATCGATACTTTTAGTGAACTTTAAACACTTTCATGGCTACTGGATAGGACTAGACTTAGATTTTATGGCATGATAAAATAACCTTATAATGGCTACTATTTAACTTAATAAGTGCTGAAATTATAAATTGCAGGACCAATACAGTCGACACGGACGTTTGATGGTTTATGAAGATTCAAATACTGAAGTTTCAGGATATTATCTTGAATCTTTATATAAATTATGTGTCACGTTGTTTGTCCGCGATGAACTCCTAAACTACTTAACCGATTTTAATTTTTGCACACCGTGTGCAGTTAGATCCAACTTGAAAGATAGGATAGACGGGTTTTAATAAAAAAAAAACTTTTGACAGAAAGAAGTCTGTCCGGGCTGCTAGTATTTAATAAATTTAATTTATGGCTGTAAAATACAGTCAGTTTTCTTACCAGGTTAAAAAAAAAGGTTGAATCGACTTCGAAAAAACTACAGAAAAGAAAATACAAATTCTGGAAAGCAAGAATGGAAAAATGCACTTGTTAAAATATGATTAAACTTATATTTAATAATATAGTTGAAAATGGTGCCTTCTTACTTTGCTTAATTTACAATTCAACTACTAATACCTATTAGTTTAACACATTATCATGTACATTATGTATTTTTTCGTTATAAAGTTTTATGTAAACAAATATTATATCACCTCAAAATAAAGTTACACATATATAACAATTTTGTTTAAAACAACTTTAAAAGTTGTGTTATATTATATACGTTTTTCGTAAATTCAATTTGGCAGAAATATGATGGGAACTACAACAAAAGCACTTATAAACAAATGAAATATTCTTGCCAAAGGCTGTATGTCACAAGAATATGAGAAAAGTGACGAAAGATGCAAAGAATGAAAATATTACATATTTCATGCAAATTCAGTATTCGCCGTGAGTGCGGCAAAAGTTGGTTTGAGAATAGTTTCATTAGTTTCACCGAATCAAATTTACTTTCGACCGTCTCAAGTTTTTATAAACGATCCAAGTTTTCAAAATGACTTCAGTATGGCGATTTATATTCTATTGCAAGTTTTTTCAATAAATGCACCATTTTTCACTTCAACAATTTGGACTGAGAATTTATAAGTACTTTTACTTGCCGTTTTGTAACAGTTTTTAGTAATAAAAGAAAATATTAATTAGTTATCCATTTCAATGTTTATATGTACATTGTAGGCAGCTTTATATGCTTTTTATTTACAAATGTTTTTAAATAAATGACACTTACTTAAGTAAAAAATAATAAAAACAGATGTATAAATTCTATAACAAATAGCTCGTTTTTTTTTTTTTTTTTTCCTCCTATGTTTACACAAGTACAAACTAGATGGCGTTGTTCACGAACCTGAATCACGCTGTTGAGACTCTGTGAGATTTGTATAAGTAATAACATCAAATTTTAAAAGAAGTAAAGATAATAAGAAGCTAGGGCCATGTATCCAGTACTTTCATACCCCCTCCATGGTAGCACAAACGTTTAACGCAACCTTTTTGCAAGTCGCATAAGAAGTATAACTTCAATAAATAGTAGATAAATAAGGTACAATCAGTGCCGAAATCTAAACTGAGCTTAAAGCGCTAAGTCTTAATCACGCAGCTGTAAAAGTTTTCAAGGAGACCGCAATCCCTTACAGTTTACACAACGATAGGAGCGTAGCGTAGCTTGAAACTCACACAATAACGTTTGTCTTAGTCTCAACACCCATCCAAGGGTCTCGCAGACAATGAAAACACTCGGCTACACGGGCTAGCTTGCTTCGAAGACGTTGTCTGAAGAGATTATTGTTTCACATGTGAGGCACTTTAAACCCCAAACCGTTGGGGTCACAGAGGTCGTGAGTAAACTCGGTCGAGAGTGCAGATTGTTAGGAACATTTGAGCTACATTTTATTGTAGGGTGTGGATAATTTTAATTTGATTAAACGACTTCAATCATTTCAAGAATTAAAAAAGAATCGATCCAGATAGAACAAGCGATGGCAAGTGTACATTAGGTACCTCCTATAGACTTCGCCGACGTGACTGACCATCAAGTCAATCAAAATTGGAATCGTCTTTTTACCCAATTATTTATTTATTTAGACTTAATTGCACCAATTGCTCAATCAGTTTTCCGATTTCACTTTCAGTGTTTAAAGTACATGATATAATACGAGTACTTCAACGGGTAATCAATTAATCATTTTATCATTAATCAATTTTAAAACACAAAAAATAATAAAAGATGTTATATTCAAATTTAATTATTTAAGTTAGGTATAATTAATTAATGAAAAAAAAGAGGAGAAACTCGTGCCACATAATATTAAATTAAACGATCGTGATTTAATTTTCGCAGCATGGGTCACTAATTAAACAATTACGTAGTCTTATTACATCGCAAAGATCTTGTGTGAAAACTTTATATCCATACAAAAAGAAACTTCCAACTCAACAATGTCGAGAGTAACGAAGATCTCATTCAAACCTAGAAGAGCATATTGTTGCGACCATTCGAAGGAAGAATTTATTGTGTGGTGGTCATTTTATTACATGATATCGGCAAATAAGTCTCGTTTTTTGTAATTAAAATCAAGCCAACTCGGTATAGGTTATACCATTATTATTATTACTATTGTTACGTTAATATTCTTAGAACGTTATTGTTGTCGTCTCAGTTGAATTAAATAACTTCGCTTATCTCTGCCAATGTCAATAATTGGCAGCAGTAGTGACAGTGACACTTTGGGTTTAAATTGTCAAGAATTTCACGTCGGTCGGCCATCTAAAATGTCCTATTGTTTTAACACACATTTGAACGAGCCTTCGTCGAGTAAACGTTAAAATTAAGGTGAGTGACTTGTGATTGTTAATTATCGTTTCCTTTGAATGTGTATTTAAAGCTGATGTAAATAAATACGTTAAAATTATTAAAAGATAGTTTGGAATTTACGCCATTTCCCGGAGTCCGTAACACTATAAACTGACGAGTTTACCATGTCCTTGCGTATACGAGGAACAATGTACAATAAGCATGTTTGTGCCACCATACAGGCCAATCCTCGGGTGGGAGTGTGCGTGCATGTGTGTTTGTGTGAACGTATTTACTTACAAGGAGACGGCGAGGGTGTGGGGTACTCAAATTGAACTGTAGTTCCGCGTGTATGTAGTACTCGGTAAATGTTTGCATATCCTCAAACCGTAGAACGCACTACTTAGTCATTGCCGAGAAACAAAATCCTAAAGTATGTTTTTTTTTAATTAAAATTTAACAACTTTTTATAAACAATTTATTTTTGACTTTTATACAGAATTGAACAGCGAATTAATTTTTTTATAACTCTTAAACATCAAACACAGAAATTTAAAATTCGCATGTGATTATTATTAAATAAAATTTAATATAATATCATAAATGATATGAAGAATTTAAAAACAAAAATACTTCCATTCTTAACATTCCATAAATATCATCTAGAACTGTGTAGTATTCCTTAAGATGAATGATTAAAAAAAATCTGCTCTAAACATTTTGTCACAAATATTCACAACCTTCACAAACTTCAAAATATGGAGTTCTTGAACACAGTTTGTGTAAACTTGGTCGAAAACGCCGAATCTTGCAAACTGTTGAACTAGTTAACTTGTTTGTTTTGAAGTAATAAATATAACAATGTATTAGTTGTTTAGTGTTATAAACAATACTATGTGTATTTGGATATAGATAGATAAACTACAACTCAGTCAAGTAACTGTGTAATTAGAATGTAATTAGAATATATACATACTACCTATAGCTATGGAGCTTTTATTTTATCTATACTAATATATAAAGAAAGAGGAAAGATTTGATTTTTTGTTTGCATTGAATAGGCTCCGAAACTACTAAACCGATTTGAAAAATTCTTTCACTGTTGGGAAGCAACACTATCCCTGGGTAACATAGGCTATATTATATTTTCAAAAAAAATTGGGTTCCTTAATAAAACTCCACTAATGTACCCAAAGTGTAAATAAATAAGAAAACCGAAGCAAAGCGAGGGCGGTTACTCGTAACTAATAATTCTTGTCAAAAAATAACCTACTTCAAAATAATTCAAAAACTACTCGTTCAAATTTAAGTGGGACCACATGACAAGCACCAACTTTCGATTAAAAAAAGAATCATCAAAATCCGTTCACCAAGTCGAAAGTTCTGAGGTAACAAACATAAAAAAAAATACAGTGGAATTGAATACTTCCTCCTTTTTTGAAGTCGGTTAAAATAACACAATAGAATCATAACTAATTAGCACACCAGTCGCATTATCTGTGCCAAAGGACAGCAAGCTGCTTCAATTGAAGAGAGATTCGTTTAAAATGATTATTAATGTCTCGAGACTTTTCGTAACGATAAGATTTAATCTAGCCAGGCGGTCGTCAGAAATAAACAACAGAACTTTAATTGGTTTCATTTCTGGATTTTGATATCGCCAAAGCTTCAGGGGAGTCTAAAGGACATCAAAATTTGAAGTGGCTTTCGCAAACGAAATCAACTATTACGAATATTTTTTATTCTTAAATACTCTACTTACACTCATAGCCCCCAGTAGGTTACCCTGTGTCGTGGGTGCCCTGGACCTTAAATAAAAACTGATCGTGCCCTCATATATACATAATTAATTTACGACATTGATTCGACTGTTTCTCATTAAGAATGGATGAATAATTGTTTGACTTCCGGTTAATGGGGTGACGAGAGGACGTAAAATCACAAGAAACCGAAGCACATAGCAGCAATATTTATAAGTGGCTGTTTAAAACAAAACTGTGTTACGTTGGAACAAAACCTTTTGAAGTAATCTATTTGCAGGGTAAGAATAGTTTTTGACACTTACTGCAGGCACATCCATACTATTATAATAACTCCTTTAGATGTAGCCGATGTCTGTACAACATTAACTAACCTTGCATATGCATGAGTTTTCTATCTACTCGACTAGAAAGAAAGAAGAAGAAAGAAAATACATTTATTTGCAAAAGATACACTTATGGTTATCTAAACACAACTTATATACGCAAGGTAATAACTAAACTTAAGTATATTATACTTGATTTATTATATTTATTTATTATATTATATTATACTAAGTGGACCCTTTACAAATCGGAGCCTGCTCAGCATTGTGCTGGGGTCCGGAGACAGCCAGCGCTGATCTTCCGCAGTATCCGTTAAATTATGTCACGGAGGTCTCCCAGCACACGTTTACTTATATTGTGGGGTACTGACCTTACATCCGTCGTTGGGCTGAAGGGGAGTTAGGGAATAGCCGGCGATTGGTGGACTTGGGGTGTGGGCGATGAGTGATCCGGGCGATGTTGAGTGGGCTGGTCCCGGGTCCCCGAATGGGCTTGCACTTCCCGTGAGATACACAATACACTATCGCATATATACTGGGCGTACGGAGTGTGTTGAGCACATGTAATATGGCGGCCGGCGGCACGGCGTGGTTAGTTGAGGCGCGGCGCGTACGACGGCGGGTTTCGCGAGGGACGCGTGTGCTCGGAGCGCAGGTAGCATTGAACACTAAACACAATGGCGCGCGAGCGCCGGATCGTCGGCCGGCGTCTTGAGCGCGGGTTGAGGTAAGGAAAGGGGGGCGCCAGCGACGGCTGAGGAGTGCGGATAGAGGGGTCGAGCGGAAACCTCCGTCGCGTTCTAGATGGCGCGATCATCCTGGGGGGCGGGGGGAAGGCGCGGGAGAGCCGTGTCCTCTTGAGCTGATTCAATGGGAAACCGAGCAATCTTCAGCACCGGTCTCCTTAGAGTTCCATGGGCAGTGTCCAGATCGACTACACGGATCACTCCATCCTTTCCAGGGAACGTGCGGATGATTCTTCCAAGCCTCCACTGAAGCGGTGCCAAGTTGTCCTCCTTGATGAGGACGATCTCTCCGACTTGGGGAGGGGATGAAGGAGCGAGCCATTTGGAACGGGTCTGTAGGGTATGGAGATAGGATTGGGACCACACCTTCCAAAATCGTTGGGAAATGGCTTGGATGAGCTGAAATCGCTTAAGAGCGGACAATGGTCTATCATCAAAGGAGTGTTCAGGCAGTGCAGTAAGCGGACGACCTACAATGAAGTGTCCGGCCGTAAGTGGTTCGAAGTCCGATGGGTCGGACGAGAGCGGGCAAAGGGGTCTGGAGTTGAGTACAGCTTCGATTCGCGTCAAAAGGGTAGAAAATTCTTCGAAGGTGAGGTGTTGCTCACCCATAGTACGGTACAATAATTGTTTAGCTGACTTAACCGCGATTTCGTGTATTCCCCCGAACCACGGACCGGTGGGGGGGTTTAGCAACCACGTTATGTGCTGATTAGCAAGTTTATGCGTGAGAAAATCATTGTTTGCCGAAAGAAAGTTCTGAATTTCCCTGAGCTGATTCCGGGCGCCTTGGTAATTTGTACCACCATCCGACCGAATAAGGGTAGGAGTACCGCGTCGCGAGACAAAACGCTGCAATGCCGCAAGAAACGCTTCCGTGCTGAGTGAAGACACAGGTTCCAAGTGAACCGCTTTCGTAGACAAACATACGAATATACAAAAGTAAGCTTTTAAGAGTTTTGCGTTACGTAAGGTGCTGGATTTCACTAAAAACGGGCCGGCGAAATCGGTAGATACTTGACTAAAAACTGGTCGTGGCGTGACTCTGTCAGCTGGCAGATCACCCATGACAGGAGCCTTAAACTGAGGTCGGCATCTAAAGCATGTTACACATTTATATACACGATGTCTGATGACGCGGCGTGCTGATAGTATCCAGAATCGCTGTCGTAATATAGCGTGTAAGGTGTCGGTGCCTGGATGGCAATGTATTTTATGATAATGATCTATAATTAGATCTACTAATGGGCTTGAGCTGGGAAGAATTAGCTGATGTTGAGCATCGTACCCGAGCGGAGCGTGAGTGAGACGACCACCAACCCTGAGGAGGCCGTCTTTCAGGAAGGGCGAGAGACGTTGAAGTCTTGCAGTACACCGTTCGTTAGTCCGAAGGTTTTGTATATCTTGGGAAAACACGTTTTGTTGAACGGAGCTTATCCAGAAGAGCAAGGCCTCTCTTCGTTCAGTGGCCGTCAAGGGGCCAGATCGACGATTCATGGGCGCAGTTTTACAGTTGTATAAGAATCGCTTAATGCAAGCTGTCACTCCGATGAGCATGTCGAGAGAGCTGAAGCGTGTGAGGAGATCCGTGTCAAGGTCAGGGATAGCTATATGAGTTGGCACCTTCTTGGGTTTAAGTCCTGGTAACGCGTGGTGGCCTAGAGCTGGGGGCATCTTCGGCCATGTGTCTGGGTGCTCCATGAGCCAATTCGGAGACCACCACAGTGAATGTGTGGCCAGTGATTGAGCAGATAAACCTCTGCTCGCGCAGTCGGCAGGGTTGAGCGCTGAAGGGACGTGTCTCCAGGTGTAGTTGGATGCGGTGGACCTTATCTTGGTTACTCGGTTGGCTTCGAATACTTGAAGACGGTGGGGGGGGCGTATTTAGCCAGGCTAATACTATAGTGCTATCTGACCAACACACGTGATGTTGTATGGTTATGTAAGCCGATAACTGAGTTGAAACCCTGGTCATGACCTGGGATAGGAGAGCTGCTGCTGATAGTTCCAATTTCGGGATTGAGAGTCGATTCTTTATCGGTGCGACTTTTGATTTGGCTAAAACTAAATGAACGCTTGCATTTCCGTTTGTATTCACTCTATGTAAATAAACAACTGCAGCATAGCCAGCCTCAGAGGCATCAGAGAAGCCGTGTAGCGTGTAAGTTGACGATGGAGCATTTGGGCAGATATGTTGAGGAATACGCAGAGCTGAGAGTTGTGGGAGATCTTCCGCTATGTGAGTCCACTCCACTTGGATATCTTCGGGGGTCGGTTCATCCCACGACAAGTTCAACAACCACAGTTTTTGGAGTAGTAATTTAGCGCGGAATACGACGGGAGTTACCCAACCGTTAGGGTCATACAGCGATGCTACCGTGCTGAGAATGGATCTCTTGGTGACATTAATTATAGGTTTCAAGGCAACGCGATAAACGAACTGGTCCGTCCGAGGGATCCATTGTATTCCCAATACTTTGATGGGATTAGAGTCTGGGCTAATGTCGAAATCCTTTGGTAGATCACACTGATCATCTGGGAATCTTTCCAAGAGTTTGGGTGAGTTGGAGGTCCATTTAGATAACTGGAAACCTCCCAAGGCAAGTAGTTCTATGAGCTCAGTTTGAAGTGCTTGGGCACCTTCAACAGAGGCGTCTCCAGTGAGAATGTCGTCAACGAATATAGCCTTGCGGATGACCTGGGTAGCTCTGGGGTACTTATGACCCTCGTCATGAGCAAGCTGAAGGAGCGTGCGGATAGCGTGATAAGGGCTGGACCGGAGCCCATAGGTCACGGTGTTCAGAGCATATGTGAGCAGAGGTTGGTCCGGTGATGATCGCCAGAGTATAAGCTGATACCGTCTATGGTCTGGATGCACGAGAATATTCCTGAACATCATTCGGATGTCCGTACTGAACACGACAGGATGAGTTCGAAACGCCATGATAATGTCAATGATGTCTCGTTGAAGGGGCGGACCTGTGTGTAGACAATCGTTAAGACTGACACCGTTAGAGCTTTTACAACTACCATCGAAAACCGTGCGGAGTTTTTCTGAACCTGACTTAAATATGCCATGGTGCGGAATGTAGAAGTGAGCCTTGTCAGCGAACGTACTTGGGTGACACAAAGACATGTGGCCTAGGTTGAGATAGTCAGTCATGAAGTCGACGTATTTTGAGCCGAAAGTTGGGTTAGCCTGTAGTTTCTTCTCTAAGCTGAGAAATCTCCGTAGTGCAATTGCGTGAGTGTTGCCCAGTTCAGGTGCATTATCAAGGAAAGGTAACGTGACCATGTATCGTCCCGATGGCTCACGAGTTGTTGAAGAGCGGAAAATTTCCTCGCACTGATCTTGTAGTGTATCTGTTGCCACTGTTGTCTCGAGGTCTTCGGAGTCCCAAAATCTTTCAATTGCCTTATGTATCTCTTGAGTTGATACGTCTGTGTCGGCAGTGCGAGCGGAGTACACGCGAGTTTTAGGTGTCGTGCATGAATCGTGGATGGGTCCAATTAACGTATAGTCGAATATCGTGCCGAAGGCTATAGGCCTGCCGGGGCCCAAAGATAACTTGGTCCCGTCGAGGACTTGACCAAGGACGTCCGAACCTAGCAAAATATCAACCGGAGAGGGTACATTGTAATCATGATCCGCCAGGGGCAAGCGCGCGCTCCCTGGTAATTGAGTTACATCAGGTAATTTATCCAAGGGCAGATAACCGGTGACGTGCTTTAAAATATGTGCTGTAACAGTTATTGTAGGCGTGTGAGTACGTGTCGGACGACAAATAATTGTAATTGATGCCTTAGATTCCTGTGAGTGCTGATTTCCTATCCCCCCGATCTTCAATGATGTGCGTTGTATAGGTAATTTTAAAAATTTTGCCATGCGCTGAGTTACGAGTGTTATCATGCTACCACAATCTAGCAACGCTCGAGCTTTGTGGAAGTTGCCATGTACGTCTGATGCCTCCAACGAAACCGTTGGTAATAAGATGGGGATGTTGAGGGATGCCTGAGGATGAGCTGAATCTGTTTGAGTTTGTGCTGATGATGGTTGTTGTAATTCTATTTTATTACATACTACTTGTTCTGTATTTGAGATCGTGGGGTTAAAGTTGTGCGGATGTAAATTTATGGGCATATCGTTTTCGAGTTCGGGGTGCTCGGTAATTATAGATAGTCATTGCGGGTGTGTGTGAGATCGCGGGGGAGATGGTGACTTCCGAGCGGCGAGCACTGGGCGGGTTTGGGCTTGATGAGCTGAGCGCGTTTGTGGTCGCTCTCTGAGTTCCGCGGGTAAAAGGTGCGCTGATGAGTGCACCGGTGATGTAACGCCAAGCCGATGCAGGGACGTATGGTGATTTATGCTGTTGCATTCCTTGCAACGCCCCGTCGATTGACACTCATTCTCGTAGTGCGGACCCAAACAGCGCTTGCATCGGTTGCGGGCCTGAATGAAGTCCCATCGTCCTTGAACGGGCTGGTTATTATAGGCCGGGCAGGCTATTAGTTTGTGGCCTTTTGTGGCGCACCAAGGGCAATAAAGGTTATTATTTGCGCCAGCCGGAGGTGAGCGCGACGTACGGGACGAGTAGACCGGTCGGTAAGCTGACGTATCGGGCTGACGAGTTGTAGGGGCTGAACGTTGCGCCGGCTGTATTGGCCTGAAATTTTGGCGACCGTATAAGTTTGGGGTGCGTGCTAGGCTGGGTGATCTTCTCGGAGCAGAGGTAGAAGTGAGCACGGGCTGGGAAGAGTGAGAAGAGTGCGCGGGGTTAGATTTCTCGGTTTCTATGCACCGCGCGTGTTCTTCTAAAAAAGAAATTAAATCATTCAAGGTGGGTAGACGATCACCCGATGCGTGCCTGCGTTCAAATAGTGTGCGGAGTTCGCCTTTCAGCTTGCGCACCACAATCGAAACGAAGACGTAATCGCAGTCTTTAATGGGCAGACCTAAATTGCGCAGGGCAGACTGAGCAGAGATGAGTGGAGTCAGGAAGAGCTGTCGTATATCTGACCGGGAGCCGATTGGTGGGAGCTCGAGAATGATATCGACGAACCTGTCGATCAATACGCGCCGGTTCTCATAGCGCTTGGTCAGGATCTCGAGAGCCACCTTATAATTATCATTGGTAATTTTAAGGTGAGCGATCATGCTGAGCGCCTCACCAGAAATACAAGAGAGCAGATAATGCAGCTTGACTGCATCCGTGAGGTTGACCATGTCATCGGTCAAGCTTTTAAAGATGGTAATAAATGAGGGCCAATCCTCTAACTTAGAGCTGAAGCGAGGGAGCTCAATTTTGGGCAGAACGGAAACGGGCGCAGTCATGTTTGAAGAATGAGGAGCGGAGGCGGGCGGAAGGGAACTAAGCCTTTCCCTGGCAACGAGTATCTGTGTGTAAGCCTCGCTTGCCTCATCGAAGCTTTCAGTGTATGTCGCCTCGGTTTTATCGTCCAAATCTTTGGCATCTAGTATCTCCGCATACACATCGTCCAGCTTACTTTTGTAGTCGTCCAACTTCGTTACACGCGCTTTGAAATCGACGACCGTGTAGTTAGTAGTGTCAGTGAGAAAAAAAAAAAAAAAAAAAAACGTGCGGGCAGAGCTGAAGGCACGCGCGAGAGGAAAACTAGTATTAAAAAAATCTGAAAGTAAGAATACTTGTTTTATATTTAAAAAAAAACTAAAATAAAAATAAAAAATTAAGCTTAAAAAAATTATTCAAGAAGCAGCGTTTTAATTGGGCGGCGCGGCGTAAACAAAAGCGGCGCGCGGTTTATGCGTGCGGAGCAAGGCGTATGAGCAAGGCTAAGGGTATATTACACGAGAGAAGAAACGACAATTAAATAAAATTTAAAAATAATAAAGCAGAGCGCGGTAAATGTGTGTGCGGCGCAAGGCGTGTGTGAGCAGATTTAAAAGTATAAAAAACTACTTTTAAATAAAATTTAAAAATTAAGAATTAAAAAAAAATCTTAATTAATAAAAAAAATTAAGCACGAGAAAGAAGAAAAAAATTATTATTAATCTAGAAAGGGATATATATTATGTTACAATAGTATGCAACAAGCAGAAAGGTATTTAAAATAATAACGAGAAAAAAAAGTAATAATTAATTAATTGATGTGCCGAGTGTGTCGCAGCCCTAAAATTTCTTGAGTCTTATTTATTAACTGCGAATCGTTTCTTGTTACGAATGCGATAGTTACCTATTCACGCGTTTACTAAACACTTCACTTTAGTGGTCTAGTTGAAATTATGTATTAAAGGTACTCTGTGAATGTTATTAAAAATATTACATAGGGGTATTTATTTGAGCTGGAATTATTCGCCGTGAATCGAGCTGTACTAACACTATACTATGTATTTATTGTTATTTAAACACCAAAATATAGACACCAAATAGAACGGAGACAAATTAAAAGTTTTAAATAATTAAATGATAATTACGATCGGCTATACAACTGCCGTTATAGCTTAATTGCAGTATGTACCCACTTACTTGCACTGTTGAGAAAAAATAAATTCACACTATGTAGGTTTAATTTTGTAACTTACTTTTTACTTTACATTAAATTTGTAACTTACTTTTTGCCTTACATTAAATAGGTATTTATGAACCAAATAGATATAGGCTGAACCAGCTGGTGTGGGCGGATAGGTATTTACCTGGATATACGAGCGGAATTGGAATTTACGCAATGCAATTATAATATTTTTATTACGGGTAGGTATATATTAACGGGACGGGAGCTGATGGTAGCAGAGGACGTATACCAAGGGCTAATTCCAAGGATCGAAGGACCAAAAAGGATGTGGGGTACTGACCTTACATCCGTCGTTGGGCTGAAGGGGAGTTAGGGAATAGCCGGCGATTGGTGGACTTGGGGTGTGGGCGATGAGTGATCCGGGCGATGTTGAGTGGGCTGGTCCCGGGTCCCCGAATGGGCTTGCACTTCCCGTGAGATACACAATACACTATCGCATATATACTGGGCGTACGGAGTGTGTTGAGCACATGTAATATGGCGGCCGGCGGCACGGCGTGGTTAGTTGAGGCGCGGCGCGTACGACGGCGGGTTTCGCGAGGGACGCGTGTGCTCGGAGCGCAGGTAGCATTGAACACTAAACACAAATAGTCATCCGCCAAGCGACTCGTCGTGTTCTGGCTGGGGGCTTGAGAGCCAGTTCTTTCTTTCTTTTCCATCACTCTTTCTTAGCCGGTAACGCATCGCTAATACCTTTGGTGTCGCTGATGTCCATGAGCAGCGATAGCCACTTAAATCATCAGGTGGATCCATAGACTTAAATATAAAGACACGCTGTTCAGTACTTACAGTTTGTTCACCTGAGGTTAACCCAATTGGGTTCACCTCAGTTTAGTCTGTTGCGAGCAAGCTACACAAGTAAATGTCACGTTAGAAAAACTCCGACTGTTCAAAAACACTTAATAACGTATTATTGTTTATTGAGCACAGTTAAAACGTTCTCATTATTTACGTTTGAACTTTATTTCACTTTATTTAATCATAATTGGTAAGTAACTATATTTTTATTTACAGTCTTAAAAATTATTTAGTGTCAAATATTTAATACCGACATCTTGAACCAAACTTGACAGAACGAACACAGAGTACTTAATCACTACGGAACAGGGTTGCCAGACGTCGCGGAGTGAGAGATCGTACGGTGGGTAAATAAAAGTCGTATTTCCTAAGATGGCTCCAGAAAAAAATAGTACGATTCATTTAATGTAGGTACTAAAACTTTAATTAGTTTTAGATGGCGGTCCACAAAACGAAATTGAAAGAAAAGTAATAAGTAAAACTATAAATTAAAATAAAATCTTCTTATCTTTATATATATAAATTACGTGTCACGTTGTTTGTCCGCGATAGACTCCTTAACTACTTAACCGATTTTAATCAAAGGGCTTCCAACATTTTTGTATGGAACCTGGCATACCTACAAGTCCGCCATTTTGAAAAAACCTCGATTCGGCGGCCAGTGATGAAACATGTGTCAATCGATAGAGTAAATGATTACGATCAAAAAGAATACAGTGATGAAATGTCGTAAGTGGTATTGTTAGCGCCTGATAGTTAACACCAAGCAATTTCGATACGCGCGTTGCTCCTCTCCTGGAGAAGGCGATTGCGCGTGACGTCGTGGCCCACGTCATACCGGCGGACTGGACTGCACTGGTCACCTTCACTCGACCTCTATTGCCTCTCAACCGCGGTGCGTGCGAGTGCGTACGAGTGCGTGATCCGCTTTCGCTCCTTATTTTTTACAATATTTTCCTTAAATTATTTTCATTGTAATCGCAAGTCAATTAAAGGAGACTGTAAGAAAGTGGCAAATCTTTCTTTTATTTAACATAAGAAAAGTGGCGACCGAGACAAGGACTTCGTAATTTATTGTCCGCTTCAAATAACCATCATCGAGGAACCAGCCCCATCTCAAGCTGCAGCTACGAGTCTACGGCCAGCTCGACGGGTCAACGCTACTTGGCTTCCTCTCATCACGCCGGTCACCAGCACTCACCGCCGATCAGCTAAGTGTCCCTGTGCTTTCCATAATCCTACCTTCCATATACCAAGTACCTATCTTATCCGATTTAAACAACCCCTTTCCGTTCTCCCAAAGTGCTTCCTAGCTTCCTTAAGTTTAGCTTACGAGTACATCCTGTGCGCGCTTTCAATTTGAAAGTCAAAATTCCAATGATTTTTCTTGCGAGTCCGAGTGATATTTAATTTCATTCTTTCCTATACTTAATTCATTCCTATATTTTCCAACAATTTTAATTCGATAGTGATTTAGATTTACTAGCAATTAATATTCTATTATTGAATAAGTACATAAGCATTATATATCAAACTACCTACATCTAACGCAGTATATTGCGTGTGTATGGTTAGATAATATTCAAATATATAACGAAAACTTTTCAAGCTCAAGGCTTATTATTCACATAATCTAATACATAAATCTAATAAGAATTAACCCTAGACCTCCTCACATTATAATAATACATATTTGCCTTTATAAAGGGAATAGTTATTAATTACATCAGATTATTTTTACAAAGCTCCATTACGATCCATTCCCGGTTAGGATAATCTTCGCAACAAGTTTCTAAAACGATTCTAAATTATAATTTGTTCGTGATTCCAGGTGCATCGCACGGCTGACTTGTTTACCGGCCGGCCTATTGTTCTACGCACGCACTTCGCTACGCGGCGGGCAGTCGATGCATCGCTCGGCCGCTGCACTGTGGAATAGCTAACCGGTTTTTATTATACTAAGGAGCGGCGTAAGACGCAATATTCATTTTACTTGCATAGAATTAACATCGTGTTTCGCATCTATCGGTATCCTTTGCACTCGCTTGTTTGTTATATATCACTCTGTTGTTTAATACTATCGTTTAAATCATGTCCGAAGCAAAATTGAAGGAACTTTATGCTAAGCGCAGCTCAATCAAGGGCCGCTTAACGAAATTTAGGAATTATTTAGCTACTGTTGAGAACTTAAAATCGATAGATAATACTGAGATAGCTAAATTAAATATTCAATTAGCTAAAATAGAAAGTTTATCGTGCGTGTTTGAAGATTTGCAAAGTCAGATAGAGGTTTTGAATTCGTCAGAGATGGACAGTGAGCTCAGTGAACGAGACACAATTGAACTTGAGTTTGCTTATTTAATTGCTACCGCGCAACAATTTCAATCTGAACATAACGCAGCTAACACATCTCACGCAGTTGACGCTCGTAGCACTTCGTCTAATTGTTGTCACAACAACCAAACGGGCATAGGCTTCAAACCTCCTACTCTGCAGATAGCTAAATTCGATGGTAGCTATTTTAAGTGGCTGGAGTTTCGCGACCTTTATTGTTCTCTCGTACACGACAACCAGCATATACCAACACCAATCAAATTTTGCTATCTCAATTCTTACGTTGAGGGCGAGGCGGCTCGCGTTATAAGTAATCTTGAAGTAACTGAGTCTAATTACCACAAGGCTTGGGAGTTGTTACGCGAACGTTATGATAATAAACGGTTGCTCATTAAGAGTCATTTGAATTCTCTGTTAAATTTTGACACTAAGACTACTGAATCAGACAAGGTACTTAGATCCGTTATAGATAATATTAACAAAAACTTGCGTGCACTGTCTAGTCTAGGAGAGCCTACATCACACTGGGACACTTTGATCATCCATATCGTCGCTTCAAAGCTCGCTAGCAAAACGAGCATGAAATGGGAGGAGTACAGGAACTCAATTCCCGACTCCCCTTCTCTAGAGCAATTTACAAAATTTTTGAAGGACCGCGCAGATATCCTTGAAACTTATAATCACAATAAGTCATGTGGTGATTCATCATCTAGCGCTAATTATACTAAACCTCGTAGCTACAATAAGAGGGGACAATCACAAAGCAGTACGTTCACTACGCAGGTTTGTAACGAAGGGAACATCACATGTGCCATCTGTAAGGGTCCTCATCGAATCTATGATTGTTCGAATTTCAAGTCCAAGACAATCGAACAACGGCAGGGCTTAGTAACAAAATTAAAGCTTTGTCACAATTGCTTGCGTTCTGGCCATAGCGCTTACACATGCCGCTTCGGCAACTGCCGCAATTGCAAACGGCGACACAACACTTTGCTTTGCAACGGCAACAAAGAATCCATTTCTCAAGGGAACGCCTCCAGCGCATCTCGCACAACCGCGAGTTCTGAAACTCAAACAAATATGACTGTGAACTTTTCTAGCAACAATGTTAACAAATTAACTCTCTTGTCCACAGCCATAGTTGTAGCGGTCAATCCACAAACTGGCAAGTGCGAAACTGTGCGGGTGTTACTCGACTCCGGGAGTCAGTCAAGTCTAATTTCTAAGGCTCTCAGAGACAAGTTAGGCCTACAATCATCGCCGATGCAACCTGTTAAGGTAATAGGGATCGGAAATTCTACCTCTCACTGTGTAAATGAGCTTTGCTCATTTCAACTTAAATCATTACACAGTGACTACGTTGCGAGGTTGACATGTCCGGTGCTACCCGAGCTTACAGGTGACATTCCTAAGTCTTTCATTAACTCCAAGGTTTTCAACATACCGGCAGGAGTTCAGCTAGCCGATCCAAATTTCTATAAACCGTCACCAATAGACGTGTTAGTCGGTGCTGATCTATTTTGGCAAATTGTAGGTAGCGAACGTCAATCTTTAGGTTCAAACAAACCTTATCTAATTAATTCCGAATTTGGTTGGATTATTTCTGGCTCTATTTATTTCGAATCTCAAATTTCAAATACTAATTCTAATATAAATTGCAATTTCCAAGTTTCAACCGATCGAGATGACAGCCTTCACAAACAACTGAGTCGCTTTTGGGAGCTAGAAGAGCTTTCATCTACAAGGGTTTTAAGTGAAGACGAGAAAGCATGCGAGCATCATTTTAAGACTCACACTTCTCGCGATTCTTCAGGTAGATTTTGTGTCCGCTTACCTCTCAAAGACTCACCTGATTGCTTAGGTAATTCATACACAATGGCTAAGAGCAGGTTCTTCAATTTAGAAAGGCGTTTCAGAGCAAATCCCGAGCTTAAAGCTCAATATACTAATTTCATCAACGAATACATCGATCTAAATCATTGTTCTATTTCAGACGATCCAAGGCCCAGTCCATCGTACTTCTTGTGTCATCACGCGGTGTTCAAACAAAATAGCGAATCTACTAAATTACGAGTTGTATTTGACGGCTCGGCTAAATCTTCCTCCGGCACATCAATCAATGATTTACAACTCGTGGGGCCTACAGTTCAGGATTCTCTCTTTTCCATATTATTACGGTTTCGTCAACACAGATATGTGCTGACGGGCGACATCGAAAAGATGTTCCGTCAAGTTACCGTGCACGAAGATGACCGTAATCTTCAACTCATTTTGTGGAGAGAGGATGAGTCGCAGCCTCTTCAAACTCTTAGGCTTAATACGGTGACTTACGGTCTCGCAAGCGCCAGTTATCTAAGCACTAAGTGTATCTGGCAGTTAGGGGAGGAATGTAAAGACGAGTCTATAAAACAAATCATACAACGCGATTTTTATATGGACGATCTCATAACGGGCGCTGATTCTGTATCACAATTACGTAACATTTTAAATTCTGTTGTTTCAGCCTTGCGGTCGGGTTGCTTTCCACTTCGAAAATTCAAATCTAATGTTCCTTTTATTTTCGATAATACATTGACAGACCCACAAGCAACACTTACATTTAGTGAGTCTACAAGCACTCTAGGCCTACAGTGGGTACCAAATTCAGACACTTTACATGTCATTATAAATATTCCGAAAGATCATGAAGAACAAGTCACCAAGAGGTTAATCTTATCGCATTCTTTCAAAATTTTTGACCCTCTTGGGCTCATTAGTCCCTGTACTATTCGATCTAAAGTATTAATGCAAGAGTTATGGCGCCGCGATATAGATTGGGACGACTCAATACCTTCCGACTTGCTAGACCAATGGAACGAACTTAAATCAGATCTTTATAATCTAACTACGTTACAAGTACCTAGATTAACTTTGTGCGAGTCCCCAGTAAGTGTCGAGCTTCATACATTTTGTGATGCCTCTGGTTCTGCCTACGGTACTTGCTTTTATTTGAGGTCAGTTAGACGTGACGGGCGCGTAGTAGTCGATTTACTTTGCGCTAAGTCTAAAGTAAACCCAAATAAGCCAGTCTCAATCCCGCGGTTAGAACTGTTAGGCGCGTTACTTACTGCTAGGTTATATAAAATAGTTCTAGACTCTCTAAGGTGCACAATATCGCGTTGCGTCCATTGGTGCGATTCTAGCGTAGTTTTAGGGTGGTTACGCACCAACCCAAACAAATTAAAAACGTTTGTCGCAAATCGAGTAATCGAGATCATCGAAACTACTGCATCAGGTAATTGGCGTCACGTTCCAACAAATGCTAACCCTGCAGACTTAATTTCTAGGGGGACTAGGGCTCAACATCTCATGGATTCAAGGCTGTGGTGGTTTGGTCCAGATTTCTTGTCTGAAGACGAATCAAAATGGCCAGTTCTGTTCTACCAACCCGAATGCGAACTACCGGAAATTAAGGCTCATGTTAGTCAAACTACAGAACCAATAATCATCGATTTCGATAGATTTTCTAATTTCAACCGACTAAAACGATCATTCGCCTACGTGTTAAGGTTTATTCATAATGCCAGATTTCCTAAATCTAAAATAAACGGATCCTTGACAGTGGATGAGCTCAACAATTCATTTAATTTTCTTTGTAAATTTTCTCAAACTCAATCTTTTTCAAACGAACAAGACGCTTTAAATAAAAACAATCCTATTTCCAATAATAGCGTCCTTCAATCTTTATGTCCATTCATAGACAAGCATGGCGTTATGCGTGTAGGTGGTCGACTCGACAATTCTAATTATGACTACGACAAAAGGCACCCTATTATTTTACATGCTAAACACCGCTTGTGTATTCTTTTATTCCGCTATGAGCATACGAGACAAATGCATGCTGGACCGCAGCTTTTATTATGCACAATACGCGACTATGTATGGCCGATAGGCGGTAGAGTTCTTGCACGCCAGACGTCGCGTGGTTGTGTACGGTGCAAACGCCTCAACGGAAGGACGGTTACGCCTATGATGGGTCATCTTCCACTAGAACGTACGACACCGGCGTTTCCATTTCAAACCGTAGGCTTGGACTTCGGTGGTCCATTTTTAATTTTAAATAGAAAAGGTAGGGGCGCAAGAACTTCGAAGTGCTATCTGTGTCTTTTTATTTGTTTTAGGTACAAGTGTGTTCATTTAGAAGCGGTCACTGAGCTCACAAAGGATGCGTTCATAATGACGCTACGACGGTTTATTGCGCGACGCGGTAAACCATCACAAATATTTTGCGATAACGGCCGTAATTTTGTCGCGGCCGCTAAGGAACTCAAATTTTTCTTTGACGAAAATTCAAATAGCTTGTCTGACTTTGCTACTAACGAAAATATTAAATTCAGATTCCTACCGTCTTACGCCCCCCATATGGCTGGATTTTGGGAGGCCGGTATCAAGTCAGCCAAGCATCATATTAAACGTGTTCTAGGCAATTCACATTTCACTTACGAGGAGTTGTCTACCTTATTCGCACAGGTGGAAGCTATACTTAATAGCCGCCCCTTGTGTCCTATCTCTTCCTCTCCTCACGATCTCCAATCTCTTACTCCAGGGCACTTCCTGATCGGTCGGCCGCTCACTTCGCTGCCTGATCCGGATCTTCACGAGGAGCATCCTGCCCGCCTGCAGCGCTACGCCCGGATCGAACAAGCTCGCCAGCATTTTTGGAGGCGCTGGCAGAGCGAGTATGTCAGCGAGTTGCAGCAGCGGAACAAATGGCGCTCAAATAAATTCAACACGCTCAAAGAAGGAGACCTGGTACTACTGCAGGACGACAACGCTCCACCTCTTCATTGGCGTATGGGGCGCGTGTTGAAGCTCTACCCTGGAGTCGACGGCGTAGCTAGAGTCGCCGACATCTTAACGATGAGAGGGACCGTGCGAAGAGCACTCACACGGCTTTGTCCATTGCTTCAGGAGCCTACTGCAACACCAGGAGGTGTTCCAGGGGGGGAGGTTATGTTAGCGCCTGATAGTTAACACCAAGCAATTTCGATACGCGCGTTGCTCCTCTCCTGGAGAAGGCGATTGCGCGTGACGTCGTGGCCCACGTCATACCGGCGGACTGGACTGCACTGGTCACCTTCACTCGACCTCTATTGCCTCTCAACCGCGGTGCGTGCGAGTGCGTACGAGTGCGTGATCCGCTTTCGCTCCTTATTTTTTACAATATTTTCCTTAAATTATTTTCATTGTAATCGCAAGTCAATTAAAGGAGACTGTAAGAAAGTGGCAAATCTTTCTTTTATTTAACAGGTATACTTTCTGAGATATTTGAGTTCAAACCCGTAGAAAAATAAAGTAAAAAACTTTGTTTCGGCGGATATTGATAAAATATGTGTCAATCGATAGACTAAGTGATTACGATCAAAAAGTATTAAGTGACACAATGTCGTAAGTTATATACTTTCTGAGATATTTGATTTCAAAACCGTAGGAAAATAAAGTAAAAAAACTTCGATATACCTATCTTCAGCATACGTAAGTATGACCACATTTCCCAGTTTGATTCCTAACTTAAATTGCTACCAATTCGACACAGGTGAAACTTCAGAATTCTCTCAACATTTTATGCTATTTTGAATAATGTGTCTTCTCCTGTTTATTTAAAGGAAACCCATAGCACTGTTATTTCGGGAATTCCTTTGCAATACTGTTCTGGAACTCCTTGCTTGTAGACATCAAAAGACTACCAAAAGTTCCTTCAAGAATCACGTCCGGCAGCACTACCTGAAGCAATTAGAATGTCCTCGCCCGTGGTCTTCAACCACATGTTATATACGTAGTTATAAATATTTATGTACTTAATATATAATATAATATGTATATATGTAAATATGAATAAATATGTATTTATTTAGTTTTATTAATGATATTGTGATATTTTATATGTATATAGTTATAGTATTGATCCACTAATAAATAAAAAAGACAATTAATTACCAATGTTTTATTTTTCTACGGGTTTGAACTCAAATATCTGACTACTTTTTGATCGTAATCACTTAGTCTATCGATTGACACATGTTTTATCAATATCCGCCGAAACAAAGTTTTTTACTTCATTTTTCTACGGGTTTGAACTCAAATATCTCAGAAAGTATACCACTTACGACATTTCATCACTGAATACTTTTTGATCATAATCATTTATTCTATCGATTGACATATTTTACATCACTGGCCGCCGAATCGAGGGTTTTTCAAAATTGCGGACTTGTAGGTATGCCAACTAAGGTTCATTGCCCTTTGCACACCGTGTGCAGTTTGATCCAACTTGAAAGATAGGATAGCTTACATCTCAATGTATAGTCGCAATATTATTTTATTGCATTTTTTTTGATAGAACGAAGTCTGTCCGGGCAGCTAGTTATAATATAAATTTACATAATAACATACAAAATTATAAATGTAGAAATATCGGGACATAGGTAATTATAATGTGCGCCATCTATTGATAAATCTATGAACCTATAATAATTATATCATGAACCTATTATACTCGTACATAATTTTCTAACAATGCATACAAATACATATTTAAATTATTAATGTTTACTTACGATGTTAAAAAAATATATAGTAGTCACTCCGAGATGAACTGGAAAAAGGCATAAATCGTATGATTGTCGCCATGGATATAATTATAACTTTTAACTGGATACATAACTTCGAGGTACTTGAAGACAGATGACGTCACAACGGAATGACTATTTGACCAATCGCAGACCGGATTGAGATTATCCTTCATAATTGTGGGGTGTTATGTCCTATTTTCCAAATGTTTTCTAATAATTTTTCTGGTGGTAAAAAAATATATTATTGTATTAACACATTTTATTATAATTTCTTCAAAATTGTCCTTACGTCATGAAAACGGATGTTGAAGGTGATAATGAAATGAAACAATGTAATTTATTACGGTACATTTCTTTTATTTTAAGTGCACAACACTTATAAAAAAATTTAACACAGCTGAATGATATATCCTGGGATTACAGATAACACAATGAATGGATGAACACAATGGTCATTCCGTTATGACGTAATTAATCCTCAGGTACCTCTACAAAGTAATCCAGACAGAGTAATATATCCATGGTATATGTCCAGTTATAGTAATGTATCCATGAACTCTTTCGGAGTAGGGTGTTTGCAACACTGGGCGCATATTGACTCTGTGATTGAGTACTCTGTGGCACGAAAGCGTGACACGAAATTTGTTAAGAACAGCGAGTCTATATATATTTAAGTCAATGGGTGGATCGTTAGTTCGTTTGTCGGCTATTTCCATAAAAAAGACACAATGGCGCGCGAGCGCCGGATCGTCGGCCGGCGTCTTGAGCGCGGGTTGAGGTAAGGAAAGGGGGGCGCCAGCGACGGCTGAGGAGTGCGGATAGAGGGGTCGAGCGGAAACCTCCGTCGCGTTCTAGATGGCGCGATCATATATTAAATTAATATTAAAAGTTGTATATTAATTATAATACAATACATACATAAAAGATACGAGACTGTAGATTATAAATACATACTATAAAAAGAAAACATAAACATATACATTATACTAGCACTTTTGTGTAAATAAATAACTATACATGCAATATTATCGATAAATAAATAAACAAAATAATTATATAGCACTAGTGTCATGTTTATGTAGTATGTGTCATGTTTATGTAGTGTTATGTCCCCCGCGTGGTGTCCGGGTTCACTTTGTAGAATAGCACCACTCCCGTTCTTCCTGGGATGTCGTAAAAGGCGACTAATAGGACAAATCCAGGAAGGTGGGCAGCAGCATCTTCCTGTGTGTGACGAATACCAGTCAGGTCACCTGCGGTCACCAACACGCACTAGCCAAGCGTGGTGACTATCGGCTAAAACCCCCGCATGATAGTCACGAATGAGCCTCGGCCCCCAGTCCCCGGCAGCCCCGCTATTCCTAGTTACGGTAGCGGCTATGGTAACGGCGGGGCAGGGGGTGCTAAGAATCGCCGGCAGAGATCGGGCTACCAATCCAAACGACGACTTCTGCACCTGGCAACATACAACACCAGGACACTGAGGACCGACGATAAGGTAAAAGAGCTGGAAGAAGAGATAGACAAGTTAAACTGGAGTATTGTGGGTTTATCTGAAGTCCGAAGACAGGGGGAGGACACGATAATACTCAAATCCGGAAACTTGTTCTATCACCGGGAGGGCGAACATCTGTCCCAAGGTGGTGTCGGGTTTCTCGTTCACAAGTCCCTTGTCAACAACATTGTGCAAGTTGGGAGCGTGTCGGCCAGGGTAGCGTACCTTACACTCAGAATATCCAAACGGTATTCGTTGAAGGTTGTACAGGTATATGCGCCGACTTCGACACATCCCGACGATGAGGTTGAGGTTATGTATGAGGACATAAGTAGAGCCATACATACCTCTAAAGCTCACTTCAATGTTGTGATGGGGGACTTCAACGCGAAGCTGGGCACGCAAAGCGGCGCCGAGATGAAGGTGGGTCCCTACGGAATTGGACGACGGAACCACCGAGGACACTTGCTGGCCAACTTTTTGGAGAAGGAAGATCTCTTCATGATGAACTCCTTCTTCAGAAAGAAGCCACAACGCAAGTGGACTTGGATAAGCCCTGATGGTTCCACAAAAAGCGAGATAGACTTCATTCTGGCAGACAAACGGCATATATTTAATGATGTCTCTGTGATCAGCAGGTTCAAAACCGGAAGCGATCACCGACTTGTGAGAGGCACATTAAATATCGATCTGAAGCTGGAACGGTCACGCCTGATGAAGTCTACGCTCCGCCCAACATCCGTCCAAATCCAGGGATCCGAAAACTTTCAACTGGAGCTGCAAAACCGTTTTGCGTGCCTAGAATCGTGCACGTCAGTGGACGAGTTTAACACCAGGATGGTAACAACTGTCCACGAGGTTGGGTCGAAGTACTTCAAGACCCACCCTAGTGGTAGATCTCAGGTTCTCTCAGAACAAACTCTCGGTCTTATGAGGGATCGACGAGAACTATGTGTGCAGTCTCCAACCTCCATGAGGGAATACCGACGGCTCAATGAGCAGATCTCCAAGTGCAGGCGACGCGATTTGCGAAAACACAACGCAAATCGTGTAAAAAACACAATTGAGCGAAACCAGGGCTCCAAAGTGTTCGCCAGGGATCTGTCTATTGGGCAAAGTCAGCTTACGAGGTTGAAGACCGAGTCCGGCACCATGGTTTCGTCGAAACCGGAAGTTCTGAGAGAGACTGAGAGATACTACGGACGGTTGTATGCCTCCTCTCAAGCTCCACCTCCTAGCGAGGAGAGCGATAAGAGAGCTAAACTGACCCGACACTACACAGAGGATATCCCGGACGTCAGCCTGTATGAGATTAGAGAGGCTCTCAAACAGCTTAAAAACAACAAGGCACCGGGAGATGACGGAATCACAACCGAGCTTCTAAGAGCTGGAGGGAAACCCCTTCTAGTGGCGCTCCAAAAACTGTTCGATTCCGTCATTTACACTGGAATTACCCCGGAAGCGTGGGGCAGAAGTGTGGTGACGCTGTTCTTCAAGAAGGGCGATAAAGCCCTTTTGAAGAACTACAGGCCCATTGCTCTTCTGAGCCACGTTTATAAGCTGTTTTCGAGGGTACTCACAAATCGCATTGCACGCAGGCTTGACGACTTCCAGCCTCCCGAACAAGCAGGATTCCGAAAAGGCTACAGCACCATAGACCATATACACACACTGCGGCAGATTATACAAAAGACCGAGGAGTATAATCTGCCGTTGTGTGTTGCCTATGTGGACTATGAGAAAGCCTTCGATTCTATCGAGACCTGGGCGGTACTAAATTCTCTCCAGCGGTGCCGGATCGACTACCGGTATATCGAGGTGTTGAAGTGTTTGTACTCATCTGCCACCATGTCCGTCAGAGTACACGACACAGCAACGAACCCCATCCAACTGCAGAGAGGTGTCAGGCAAGGGGATGTCATATCCCCAAAGCTGTTCACCGCTGCGTTGGAAGACGTGTTCAAGCTGATGGAGTGGAAACGACGTGGCATTAACATCAATGGCGAATACATCACACACCTGCGATATGCCGATGATATAGTAATCCTGGCGAGTTCCCTGGAAGAACTTGGTACAATGCTCGGGGACTTGAACAGCGCCTCACAACGGGTGGGTCTTAAGATGAACATGGACAAGACGAAAATCATGTCGAATGTCCATGTCACACCCGTACCGGTTGTTGTTGACGGCGCTGCTCTTGAAGTTGTAGACGAATACAATTACCTGGGACAAGTGATCCAGATGGGTAAGTCCAACTTCGAGAAAGAAGTCACTCGTAGAATCCAACTCGGATGGGCTGCGTTCGGGAAACTGCGTCATATCTTGTCGTCCAAAACACTACCTCAGTGCCTGAAGTCGAAGGTGTTCGAGCAGTGTGTGTTGCCAGTGATGACATACGGATCCGAGACGTGGTGCTTTACTGTTGGCCTGATCCACAAGCTCAGAGTTGCGCAGCGAGCTATGGAGAGGGCTATGCTCGGTATTTCTCTACGTGATCGCATCAGAAATGAGGAGATCCGTAGACGAACAAGGGTAACCGACATAGCTCAAAGAATTAGCCGGCTGAAGTGGCAATGGGCTGGCCACATAGTGCGAAGGACCGATAACCGTTGGGGAAGAAAGGTCCTCGAATGGCGCCCACGTCTCGGAAAAAGGAGCATAGGACGCCCCCCGACCAGGTGGACTGACGACCTGAAGAAGACAGCGGGCATCCGCTGGATTCAGAAGGCTCAGGACCGGTCAGAGTGGCGCAAGTTAGGGGAGGCCTATGTCCAGCAGTGGACCTCTAAGGGCTGATGGATGGATGGATGGATGGAGTGTCATGTTTTACTAGCTTCTTTGTTCCTTCTAATAAAATGACCGTTACATCTGCTCTGTTGCCCGCTTTACCATAGAAAAGGACTCGCAAAGTTACCGATCTTTAGGAAGTAAGAAAAGGATAATAAATAATTCAATTACATTTTAATATTTTTAGAACACAACCTTCTGCGAACTGATTAAATTAATAACCCTAATAGCCAAACTGTGGCTGTAGCAATCTATTGGACCCTTCTGAAGCTTGCAAGTGCAGTTTCAACTTTCATAACAATTTTCCGAAAGGCAAACAGAGCCGCACGGAGCCGTTATTGCAAGCGCGCTAAAAGCCGTCCAACGTCAACCCATACAACTGCTATTAATCTAGCGATATTGCCCGCTCCTGTCCTACGGACTTGACCGAAATTACATTTTAAGAGTACTGTTGATACTGTAAGGCCATAATTTAATGTCGACCGGATAACGGTTTGCCGGTCGCAATATTATTGTTGTGTGATGTAATGTTTAATAAGTCAATTCAGAATATCACAACGTAAATTAAATCTAGAATTGAAAAATAAATTCAAAAGGTAATACTAATGTATCAGAAATCCAGGCGTTGGGAGTGGATTTCTTTTTGTGAGTGACGTTTAAAAGATAATCCGATAAGCACTCAGAACGGCCAAGTAGTTCACAAGTGTGCCATATAATTACTTGCCTTAAATTAGATAAAGTTGTTTTGGACGACGGCCAACACTAAAATTTACAAGCTTGGAACAATAGTTACACTACGATTCAGTAATAAATAATAGGATTATCACACATGTATCATAAAACATTCCCCGTTCCGAAAGAAACCACAAGCGCTAAGCCGAGTTATGGAGGCAAAGTTTCGAAATTTAATTTTTGTTACACCAGAAGGTTACAACAAGCAGTAAAGCTAGCCAATGACGAAATTTAGGATAATTTATACGGTAAACCAACTTGTACATAAAAGGGTAAAATTCTGAATCTTTTTTTAAGACAGATAAATGATAAATTTCTTCAGTCGTTTGAAAATTAAATAAAGAGAGTAGGGTGGTATGAAATATGCAAGATGGAAATAAGACAAAAAGTAAATGAGGCAATTTACAATTTATAACAGATATAATTCAATCTGCCAAGACCGCAAGCGCGACGGCTTCGCAACAAGACGAATAAAAATTTTAAATATTCATTTTCGTTTCATGTCACGAAATTGGGTTAATTATGTTTTACTGTCATGTTATCACGACAGATAATAATAAAATAAATAAAACAAACTTACTACTAGATTTTGGTTGAATATAATAATAGGAATGTTCCTACTATTTCAATCATTATCATTATCAATACATTTTGCATTGAATAATTAAATATTGAAAAAAAATAAGGGCAACATCACAGGAAACGTACCGTCAGGTTCGAATTACTGGTGAAAGATATATCGCCTGTCAGAAAAGCCTAATCGGTTAAGTGAACGATACATTTTGGCGCAAAAATTATTACATGAAACTCGGGTTTGGCATTTATTTTTTCTTATAATGATGCACAATATCCATTTTAAAATTTAAAGCTTAAAATCTCATACCATCAGCTGTATTTAAAATCACCGGACCACACGTTTTAAAGCTATAAAACTGCCGAGATAGGAGAATGTACACAATTTTGTTTACATTACTTTTTGTTTTAAGTTCATGTTAGTAATTATTTAAATAATAACTGGTAATGTATCCTGAAGGATTTATTTGAAAGCATTCAAATTTTCTCCAAATTGATAATATGCTGCAATTTTATTGAAATTTCAAATTAATATGAATCTTTAAACTACCGTGCTTGTTACCGACTGTTTGCAAGAGCTCAAACACCTTTGATGATGTGTCTTGTTAAAGTCTAGTAATCAGGCTCAATAACAATAACGCTACAAGTTACTGTTTCAATTTGAGCTAACGAACATGCATAGAGTACTAAAGTACTTCCTGCAAATGGATAACCTTTATGTGACTATATCAGCAAAAATTTTAATTACGAAAAAGTAGGAAAAAAAAACGAGTTAATTTTGAGTATTTTTGTTATTCAACTTATTTGATTTTTTCCGAAGCATTATGACAAAGCCGTTAATTTCCTCTTAAAGGCTAACATTTCATTTTAACACGAAATTGGACGGCATAGCCGGTAGAGCTAAGCTACGCCGAACGAATAATAACAAGGTGATCGAATCAGTTTCACAAAGTTGTCAACGCCAAAAAGATTTTCTCGTGTTTTATACGCCTAAATGTTTATTATATTGAGTTGCTTGAAAAATAATGCTACTAAAACGAATGAAACTTCGTATATGGGGTTTGCTTATACATGAAATGTGACGGAGAACTAAGAAAGGATATTTGAAAATTCCCTTAAGGTGAAAATAAGGGGTAAAAATAGCAGTAGTCCTATTAATATAATTTACTTATGATCTTACAAAATAAGAAAAAAATTAAAATATTTTACTAAAATAGTTCTTTACAAAAATTTGATGCAGACAGAAAGTTAACACTAATCTTTCAAATTCAATGCATTTCCATAAATAATAGACAAGAATGCAACTGAAAATAACTATAAATTTTAAAATAAAAAAATCCAGGCTTTCTTTTTACCAAACTTGGCTAATTACCATTACAATCACGTTATCTTTCAAGTTTATAATTTGTCACGTTTATATTTTGTCTATAAGAAAATAAGTAAGGTCTGGCGGGCCCTGGGCTCTTGGACCAAAAAACATGACGCTATTCAACGAGTTCAGACGAAGTTAGTTTTCAACTGAATGTCGTATAAAAAGCGAATCATATAGGTACGAGTAGTTTCGGGGATAAGGGAAATCGATTTTGTGTAAAGCAGGGAATCAGATTTAGATCGACGCACATTCGTGACCAATGTTGTTAATATTTACAAAGAGGACAATGTTATTGTTATGTTCTGCGAAATGGTGTGAAGGAAATTGAACGTACGAAAAATACGTGTGTAGAATTTGAAACTATTTGCGTAGAAAATGTTCATGGAATAGTAATGTTACGGTTAATATAAAATAAAAAGTCGTGTGATAGTAGTCTATTGTGTATGTATGCAGAGATAAGTGTATGTAATAATGCAGAAGGTACGAGTACTTAGGGGATTCATAAATATCTAGTTAACAGTCGAATTTTTTTTTTTAATTATTAACACCAAAAAAATATTACAGATATTTCAAACTGCATTTCCGAAGAATTCCTATTCATTAAGTACATTAAACTTAAAAATATCTTCTATTCTTCTTCTACTGCGCACTAACTGTAGAACGGATCAAGACGAAACTTGGCATACATACAGAATGTCCAGATATAGTATAGGGCAATCCATAGATTTTATCTGATTTTATGTGATTTCTTTCCATGAAACTATTCTTTCGTAGGCGCAAACTGAGCTAACCAAAGGATAGTTTTAGCCTAAATTTTATGAACTTTACTGACATAAATATGACTCGGGTTGCTGACATAATCCAAAAGCATTCTACGTTTCAAACCACGAAGGTATATAAAATAAAATAAATATATAAAAGAAGTAAACCTGGTCTATGAGTCACGAATAGTCCCTCGTGACTGAAATGAGGTACGTTCGGGAAACATTCAAAATGCCCGACGTATTTCACGAATCTACGATATTACAACGGGCAAAAAATACTCTGTGGTATTTCGACACTAAAATCAGAGAGTTAATCCAATCTGTCGTTAGATTTCAATTCACAATAATATACAAAAATTGTTAGATATTGATAAAAATTATGAATCCAGAAAAGTATTATCTTGCAAGTAAGGTAACTAACTCCATAAATCCATACAAAGATCCACGAGGAACTAACTAATCAACTTAGTGAACCGTTCAAAAGATTTTCTAATATGTTTGTAAAAGCTTTGAACATGAAAGTACGCGCGACGGCTTTAGTTGGAGAATAACTTTGGAACTTATTTTCTCACAATGTTTAAAATTTTATTTTACGTCGATAATATCATGATAATATTGAAGACGTAGACGATCTCGTAGATTAAGTACCAATAAATGATTGTAGTGATTCAGAACACGTATTAAACACTTTGTTCCTCAATACATATTGGGTCTATTCACACTAGTAAAATTTACGCCATACAAGAAATTAATTTTTCAATATTCAATATGTAGTTTAATGGATTACATCGTTTATTAATTTCGGACGTCAGAGTGATACTTCATGACTTACTGTTTTAAATCGATGTATCAAAATGGTTTTTTCAAAATTCTAAGGAACAGCTGAATCAATAAAATTATTTTTCCTACTTTTAAATGTAGAAGCTAATTTTATTCTGGGTATCTTAAATGCATCATAATTTTTCATTATTTAAATTATAAAATAATTGGTACATATTATCGAAGCCTATTTTTGACTGAAAAACTAAATACTAATAATACACTTTCTTATGATTGCTAAGTAATTAAATAATCAGTTAAATAAAAAAAATAAGTGACCTTAGGCCATTAATCAACGAAAAAATCATGGGATTAAATTGCAAAGCAAACTCGTATGATCTTCGTAAACGAGCTATGTAAAAAGAAAACTAATAGAGCCTAGCCGAAGCCCAACTATAATAGCAAGCGAGAAAACCGATGATGATTGATCACGAACTACATTTATATTATGAGAGAGAGAGCCCATCCAAGTAAAATGACACATCTTCTTCCAATTCTTAACACGAAATATGATAAACAAGCAAAAACTGGAAAATATGGACTATTTTTAGGAAAATATGAGTATATCATATTTTCATGTAACCAGAGTTTATAACGAACAACTCGTTACCGTTGCAATGAGAAAATCTGTTTGAAGAATTTCTTTCAAAAAATAGTTTCCTATAAAGAAACACGGGTTTAAAGTAGAGTTTTCGTAAGCTTTTCGCTTAGTAAATATAAGCTTTATGAGAGAGTTGCTTTCAAAACTTGCAACCGTAAATACTTATTCACGTTTATGAAGTTTAACTACCTGCTTCAGAGTAGTTGCTCTCAAACAAATGACTGTAAACCACGAACAACCAACAAACGTACTGGAAATTATTTAGTAGCATCATCGAGACATATTATTTGTTTTGCTTTCTTACCTCTGTGGTATCTTATATTGTTTGAAATATCAAAAGAGTTTTCTAGTTACCCGTAACATTAATTTGTGATCTAAACACTGTTTTCACTGCAACTAGTTTTAACGTCTAAACATAACGTTTTATTAAGATTTTTTCATGTCCCAGGTAGCATGAATACCCATAACCATACGAATATATCTGACAAGATAATTTTATATGCATCTATTTTGGCCAGAGATGGTACTAAGATTTTTGCTTGTACAGTTTGTACCACTAACTGGAGTAAAGGATGGTGGTTTTATAATCAGCTAAGAAATAATAATCATTTTCATAGTGGCTTGTCTTCGATTCATAATTTTAGTGCCAAATTTTTCTGGGCTTCATTTTAGAAACGTGGCGTCTGATACACATAAAAGTAAAAATATATCTGAGCAAAATTACAAAATATACATCCACTGTATCATCTATACTAATATATAAAGAGGAAAGATTTGATTTTTGTTTGCATTGAATAGGCTCCGAAACTACTGAACCGATTTGAACAATTCTTTCACTGTTGGGAAGCTACACTATCCCCGAGTAACATAGGCTATATTATATTTTCAAAAAGATTAGGGATCCTTAATAAAACTCCAATAATGTAACCCAAGGTGTAAAAATAAGAAAACCGAAGCAAAGCGAGGGCGGTTACTCGTCATAAATAAGGACATTTCACAAAGTTTTCTTAACTCAAAACTCAAAGATACAAATTCTGGAATTCCATCCAAGTGTAGACTTGTAGAGTGATATACAGTAGCATTCCATTAGAATCTTCATAAACTACCATGAGACCCTAATGGATAACATCTGAATATGATTTAGTAGCGCTGCGAGAGCCAGCACTCGTTAGGGTTGTATCGTATCTCTTTCTCCATTAAAAGGTCATTACACATGTAAATATTTGTTTTCTATTACTACAAGCATAACATTAGCATCATAGAATTGTAATACGAATTTGAAATTTGAAAGTGCTAAAGTACCTAATGAACATTTTGAAGTCTTAGATAAAAATAATAACATAAGGATTCCAGAATGCTTACATGATTTAGATAACAATGAAAGAAATTATACTAAGTTCAGATTGGAAATTTCAAATTTCAACATAAAACTCTGTAGCTATTTCCAAGAGAAAAACATTTCCAACGACGATGGAAGTACTTTAGCCAAGCTTCTTATAGTCGTGAAGAAAATAAGGCATCCTCTCAACTCTGTTACACCGATTACTTGTTTATTAAACTAACATTGTCATGGCCTTAATTAACTAGGGTTGGACCATCACATCGGGCTAACATAGAAATGCTTTTTGTCTGATGAAATAATTCTCATAAAAACAAACATATTTCTACGTGTTATTCTCTGAAGATAAAGTTTTCCCTGTTTCATTTCATTATGTATAATAAGTAAAAAGCCAACGTTTGCTAATCTAACGACAACAAGAAATATGTGCAACGAGAACAATTGAGAAATTACCACCTAATTGTTTCAACGTAACATATTATGAATACTGGGATACATAATATAACAATAAGTAAAATAGACGATCTTATCACTTAATTAACCATCTCCCTCTAGAGAACCCATTAAGATAAAGTAGTATAATATTCCTGAATATAATAATATATAACTTTAGTAACCCACGTTAGTCGGTTTCGGTCTATGACGCTTTTATCGTTATGATAATTTTAAATGTAGTAGTTTAAAGTGTAGTGGTTTAAATAGTTTTATGTAACTAGCCGACAAACGAGCTGAGATCCACATGATGATGGTAAGTTTCCACCGTCACCTAAGGACATAAGTAATAGCAAAGGTATCACCGATGCGTTACCGCCTAAAAAAGAAGAGAGAGAAAGAAAGAAAGAACTGTCTCCAAGCTCCAGCCGGAACACAACGATAACTGCTCATTTAAATATATGGCAGTCAACAATTTGCAGGTGCAGCTATAAAGCAGTGAAACCTTGTTAACTTTATCACCAACAGCTATTATAACACACATCCACAACGAATAACTATTACAACCAAGTACATAATATAAATATTACTTATACACAAGGAAGTAAAGAGCGGTAGCGGAAAGAGAGCATGATGGCTTAAGAGAGCATCATGCTGTTTGTCGTCACGGGCCAAGGCACACGGTATTACCTCCGGGGTCCTCGGCGCGCCAATATGTTTCACATCAAAACGCTACACCAACATTACTACCGCGTATAAAATGTTAATTTATTGGAACGTTAAACGACAGTCGCACTTTACCGTTCAAACTCGTACAAGAATTCCCGACGGGAGCTCAAATTTACTACACATACTTAGAAGTTCCTAAAAGAAAACAATTTAAGAAAAGATTACATCCATTTTGCTAAAGAGTATGAAAAGAAAACACCATCGAGAAACTACGTAAGTATACAGAGCCGTGTTTGTATGAGAAACTTATTAAGATCGTGTTAAGGATAAGCTTGCGAAATAATTCGATGCCAGGAGAATGTACGATGTGAAACTTCTGCCCATTAACTCGTAGATAAAAAGGCATCAAAAAAGATAATTCATTCGCTGTGAAAAAGTACCAATTCTTCATTTCGTAACAGTAAGATAAGATCTTATCACTTTGACAACAACTCGGCATAGGGAAGACATTAATAATCTAAATTTTACTAACAAAAAATAACCGACTTCAAAGTTACTCTAAAACTACTTGTCAGATCTCGTTCAAATTTATGTCGGATTACGTGACAAGCACCTGCTTTCGATTAAAAAAAGAATCATTGAAATCGGTTGGCGTGATATTGAGTTATTCGTCCATTTGTCGCGCTTACTTAATACAAATTTAAGACATATATGGTTTTATCGTGGATGCCATTGTCAGATCTCAATAAAATTTATATGGGACCACATGACAGCCACCAGCTTTCAATTAAAAAAAGAATCAACAAAATCGGTTCGCCCAGTCCAAAGTTCTGAGGTAACAAACATAAAAAAAACACAATACAGTCGAATTGAGAACCTCCTCCTTTTTTTAAAGTCGGTTAAAAAATGAGCTATGGATGTTTGTGAAACAGTAGCAAACATTCTCAACAAATTTTCTCATTCATAATATTAGTAATAATTGTCATTTTTGTCATGTGTGATTATGGCCATGAGAATGTATTATGCTACTGCAAAAATAATAACTGTTATATTTTAATCATGATAAGGACTAAATAACGATTCATGCAAGCGGGTTGCACTAACTGTTGAATTTTCAACAGTTACTTGAAAGAAATGGATTTTTGTAGACACCTCGTATAGCCTGTTTGTAATGTAAATGTAACGAAAGCGATAGCCTAACATGGCTTTTCAAATGAGAGCACAGGAATTTTTGACACAATTACCAAAGTAAACGAAGTTACTTTATGGGTCGATCATTTACAGTCAAACTGTGAGGTGTATTATATTTGTCTCGAAATACATTATATTTTGATCATAAATTGAAATAAATACAAAATCTAGATATTAACGGTGATTAACTACATACCTACCGTGTGTAAAATAATTATTAATAGCTGCTAAGTAAACGATTTTAATAACAATCATAAATGGTAGAATTATAAAAAAAAAACCACAAAATGTTACAGAGAGCCTTAAATTTACTATTATGTCTTCTGTGCTTAAACTAAGCACCATTAGCAAAGAAGGAGTCGATTTCGTAACCCCACATTTATATACGACGCAGTGGCAGCTTACGAAATCCCATCTGAAGTTTAAGTAGACGTTTTCGGACACCAAATACAGAATCAGAAATCCGTGTTCAATTAAAACCAAACTTCGAGAAAGTTCCAAACGCCCGGAAAGACGCCGATTGGTGTTTGAATCGGTAGCACTAATTGTTTGAGTTGACGGTTTGCCTCCAGACAGGGTGATACAATTTTAATCCATTGAACTGAACCGGTTGAGTTTCATTCAGTGAAAATTCATTATGAGGTAACAGGGTTTTGTTTCCTATCTAAATATTGACTTTCCAATTTGTAACTTTTGTTAACATTTACTGAAGTTCTGAGTCAGGTTTATATTTAACTCTCTCTTATAGGTCTTCTTAGACAGGCCTTAGAATATAATTTATGAGTAGGTACAAATGGTAGTATCGCCACAGTTTAGTAGCCACTATCAACTAAAATCTACAGTTTAAATAGAATGGGAGTCGTGTTACTATTGTAAATTAAAATATTTGGCTAATCTAATATATAAAAATCTCATGTCACGGTGTTTGCGAACTCCTCTGAAACGTATCGATTGATTTTTAAGAAAAATTTTATGTGATTAGGGTGCCCTATATCTATGTATATGTAATTTTCTGCCATATGGCAGAAAACTTTTGCCCGGTTGCCCGGTCAGCTAGTACGTATATAAAATGTTGAAGTAGAATTTAAAATTAAACCATATCACGTAACATAATATTAAAATGATAAAGTCCTCCGTCACAGTATTTTTTATGCAGTAGACGGCAAACGAGCAGTCCAAGTAGGTACCTGATGTTAAATGATCACCGTCACCCATGTCACAAATATCAGCAAAACCGATGCATTGTTGGCCAAAACAGAAGAAGGGACTTCTGGCTCTCCGACTATAAAAACGAAAAACGTCCGTAGTTTACCTACACGTGGTAGAACTAGGTGTTTAACCGAATGTGGTAGAATTTCATTGGCGGTTGTATCATTTGTCAGTGGGGACGAAAGCGAATCCGCATTCCGTATTTGCGGACCACTCGATCCATCGGTTCCACTGTGCTCCCCGTACACGAAACACTGACAGTAATAAATCTACTGTTAGCGGTGTAGGTATGGATTTATACAGGGAACTGAGCATGAATGGTCCAAGCGACAGCTTTGATTTGAACCAGGGGTTCTTAACCTTTTAGAGACTTGAGGGAACAATTGACAAAATGGTATCTTCTCGTAAATATCTCTGGTTCTTCAATTTCGATATATGCCAATAAAACACGCATAAGAAATTTATTGGGAGCCATTGATATTTTCTTTTTTTAAGTACAATTTAATATCACAATCATTTCGTATTTCATATTTTTAGGAAGGTCTTGCGGACAATTTCGAATGTCCGATGGTCCGAGGATTATAGATTTTCAATTGACTTGAGATTTTCAAAACATTTTCTTATGGACGTTCCTGTAGACTAGTCGGTCTACCAAGGAGTTTGGGTTCGTTGTTTTCGATTTGGGGCATATATTTATTCGTTTACATTCTGGGACTGTGAGAGTTTCTAATTAGTCTTAATACTAAGAGCGTGCTGGGTGTGAGTGTGCGAGTGTTATCACTCATCAACCAAAACCATAATCGAAGCGTAAAATCTTACAGTACAGTAGTAGTTTTGGTAGGATTAATACATGATACAAATTAGAATCTAGAACACTGATTTGTTTATTCTTTGTTTATACTATAATTAAACTTTGTAATCTAATTGCACATTATCTCAAATGTTTTATTGTCCCAAATTTTTACTCATTTTCCTTTTTATAAACAAACTATGTATGGCGCAGTTAAAGCGATCGGTAACAATTTGGCATCAACCAGATGCGTTAAAATTATTAATGACTCGATAATTTTTCCCACAAAGTTAAAATAAATTGGTTCAAAATAAAATTATTATTAAACTCAGCTGTCGATGGCTCTCGATAGCAAGAAAACATTTTTAATAATTACGAGAGTTAGAACCATAGCAATGTTTATTTAAATTATTATTGCACCTTAAAAATTATACGAAATATATGTTTCAGTATAAGCGAACCCTGAAAAAGCTTAACTTAAACACACTTTTAATTTAAAGATTATTTTTCAATCATAACTAAAAGCTCGTGATTTTTTTTCTTTTTTGTCCATCTACTTTATTAAAGCCATGTTATATTCTGATTGTTTTCTTCCTAAACTCACTTTTTCCACTAATCGATTGTTTTCCTCATGATTTTCCTTGATGCATTTGCTGAACAATTCATTAAAGAGCTTAGCGAATCATATTTTTATTTACTTTTTGCACTGTTACTATTTAGGTGTAGGTACAGAATTATAATAATCCCTATGGATCAGTGGCGTAGCGTGGGCTCCCGCCGCCCTGGGCCGACAGAAAATTTGCCGCCCCCCAATGATCTTTGCCTCCCCCATATTATTTAAAATATTTTTTTTATTAATTAAAAATGTACTTTTCTTGTGTTTTTCATAACATTACATTGTAATTTAGATAAAAAATAATTAATTTTAAGGTATATATATTTTTATTTTTATTTAAAAATCGAATGGCTTGCTGCCCTTTCTTCTTGTGCCACCCGGGGCCATGGAAAGCTACGCCACTGCTATGGACTGATTTACTGGACTTGAAGAATTTAATCCATGCGCAAAGTTTCGAAGAAAATATGCGGCGTAATACCAATGACATTTTAAATCAAACTTGGTATTTACTTCTTAATGTGTTTGACGCCTACTATACCAGCTGTATGGTATCTGTGCCTGAGCAGTGAGAAATTTCTCGTTTGTCAAAGCGGATATTGCTACCGAAGTTGGATCTTCGGTTCCGTAAGTATCTGAACCTATCGGGTGTTATGTTATTGGTATAGTGACAGCTATTACAAGACTGTTTATTAGCTTACAATCACGGACGTAAAAAAAGAACGGACGTAACCTTGTCTTATCAAGAGTGAAGCATAGCAATAACAGCTCGCTTACCATGTGTGCGTAATTTTGTAATTTTTGATTCGCGATGGTGTCAATGTCATAGCAGTATGGTGTCAATGTGTGGGTGTGTATACTTGTACGAATACAGAGTTGGTATCACTATGGGTGCTTCACTGAATTTGTTCTTGGAATTACGTTACGTCCGTCTTTTTTTACGTCCGTGCTTACAATATAATGTAGGAGAATTATTTGTCTACTATTGTTTAAAATCATGAGGTTTATGTACCTACATACATATATGCATCGTGTTTATTCCTTTTTTAGGTCGCTGAGTTGATTAGCTGAATATCTATAATTCTGCTTAAAATTTTTATATATCAGTAACTTGTGTTTCTTTAGTACTGCTGCTGAAACATCTGATAGAACCAGTCGAACCCATCATTGCCAAAAGGCAACGAATCGGTTACCGCTACTCGGGCGGGTGTATCACAAGGCCGTTCTTTTAATTTCCCAAGAGTTTTACACATTCAACGTAAAGGGATAGAATTAAACGTAAAAATTAAAAGCATACGATTTAAATCGTCTACAACATATAATATACTCGATAGTGCACAAAGCCTTACTATTTTCTAAAGGAGCGTTCACACTGCATGTGGTTATTGTAGTCTGTCGGTGGCTCATTTCCTGCGTACCTACTGACCTGAAAAACTGCACTAGTTCATCACGGTCGTCCACTAATGAATCCGTGGTCTCTGGATAAACAACCACATCACATTACCATACGAACCGCGTGTGTGCTCGCGAATATCGTTCAGTTGATGGTAGGCAACGTTGAACGTCGAAAATTAGATGAGTGTATCGTAAAACTAAAATTATTAAGCAATATACGGTCACTCACTTCATTTCTTGTCAGCAACGTATCAGTGAGGATTTTGGTATCATGGATGTCTATGGATGACAATACCATCCTGTCAGTAATTGTGTTTTTTATGGGCTTGTTTCACAATCTTCAAGTAAGTCCGAAGTAAGCTATTCGTTGGTTAAGTTGACATTTCGTGTATGGAAAATGACACTTTAACGTCACTTTAACCGGCGAATAGCTTATTCAGGACTCTACTTGAAGATTGTGAAACAAGCCCATCTTATAGGTTAATGCTTGAGTAAAATCTTACTACTACTATGTTTACACAAAAACCGGGCAAGTGCATGATAGCTTTCCTTGTAAATTCATCATTTAATCTATTTTTGAGATTTTTTTCACCTGCTGAACTCCAACCGTTTAGCCGGCTGGGGAGGACACTTGACTCTAACCAAAATTAGCGTTTTAAAGCCAAATATTTCGCAAACGGACTCCTAATTCCAAAAATGGTCTTGGAATTCTTCCAAAATTGGTGTCATAATATTTTTGAAAGAACTTTTCAACGATACCCAACACTATAGAATACGCGACGAATAAAAAATTCATCATGACGTTACCTGTAGGGGAAGTACTCTGAAAATGTTTTTCAATATTTAATTCTACGATTCTGGAGTTTTAATAAGCATGTATATCCATATATAGTATGTTCCGATTTTTCTTCGGAACCCTAAAAAGGTACAATTTTCTCTCGTTTTAAGCAGGCCTATTGCATTATAGGGCTCTGGTTTTACTAATCTGTACCATTTTTTTTAACGCATAGTAAAATTTTAAAGAGATATCTAAATTTTAGTACAATTTTTACCTTTTCCGCTACCCAATCGCCCGGCTCGAACCCGGGATATTCATCAAATATTTCAGGATCAATTAAAATAATATAACTATCCATTCGGGATTTATTGATATGTTGGCCGTTGTTTGCTGTGAAACAATAAATTGTACAAATCCAAAAAAATGTATCGTTATTTAATATCCAGTAAAGCCAGCCCATAAAACTGCGGCGACCGACAAAAATGGTCGGCGTGATAGACCAAAACTAGAGTATGATCAGGATTAATTAATAACTTTGGACGCGGATACAAAACGCTAGATATACCTACTTCACGGACCTAAAAAAAAGACGGACGTAATCCCAACAACAAATTCAGTGAAGCACCCATATTAATACCAAGTCTCTATTCGTACAAGTACACACACCCACACATTGACACTTCACTGCTTCAATCGCGAATAAAAAATTACGCACACATGGTAAGCGGCGGCCATTGCTATGCTTCACTCTCGATTAGACAAGGTTATGTCCGTCTTTTATCAGGTCCGTTGTATACTTATAATAACTTTGAACAAAAAAAATAACTGACTTAAAAAAACAGTCTTCGAGCAAGTAATAAAATAAGAACATCACCATCTTGGACTACTCCAAGTCAATTAAATAAGCAATATTAGGGATAGCTAAAAAACTACTTGTCCGATCTCGCTCAAATTCAAATGTCAGCTTTCGAATACAAAAAGAATCATCAAAATCGGTACACCTAGTAAAAACTTATGAGGTAACATAAAAAATACAGCGGAATTGAGAACCTCCTCCTTTTTTTTGAAGACGGTTAAAATACAAATAAATATACTATTAATATACAAACTCATCTGAACAATCTCATTTATCTAGTAGGTATGTATTGCAGATGTTGATTATAAGATGATTTTGATATCTCTCAGATGTCAAACTGCTTTTTTCTTTTTGTCACCACTTTTGCAAGCAAGTTCAAATCTTGAGTAATTTTTGGGATACTAATACATATAGGTGTATGCATGTAAATGTATAGTAAATAATCATAATCATAATTTTTTACTGCATTTTACTGCATTTTACGGGTAGAAATTCTGGTCTTAAGTACATAAGTATTCCATTCATACATTCCTCCGCATATGCCCAAGAGCCGTGCAATTTTTGATTGGTAGTGCATGCATTACATTTGATTTAAAATTGAATGCATCCTTTTAAGTTGCAATATTTCATATGCTATCATCCCTAATGGATAGTCAATCCGCTTATCGTGCTAGCAGATTGATCTCGCCATTTGTATAGTTAAATTATGTATCTTAATGCGGTAAATAAATAATATTCCTCTCTGTGTATGTACCTCCCGTGACATAACGAAACTTAATGCGGCATACTAAATGCGGAGTGGTTTATTATTATAATGACATATCACAGTAGGCACCATAACTGAATATCTTCATAGAACAAGGAACTCAAATGAATTAACTTACTCGTAATAAAATGTCGTATTAACATGAGCAGGATAACGCGGGTTAATAAAATTACGAAGCAACACCACGTGGCCTTAAGCATATCATCCACTAGACACTATAGGTATACATAAGGAGATACATCGAGACTATGGTATGTTCCTTTGCCAGCCGATCGTCAAAAGCTCTGAAGCTCTTTTGATCTATCGTATACGAGACGAATTATAATTTCCCCCTAGACGTAATAAATTTAATTATCCTCATGAAAATCATGAAACTACCTACCACAAACACATGCTGTGATTCCTAATACGACCTGTACATAAATAATGTGAAGTGGAGTGGAATAATCTATATATATAAAATTGAAAAGCGACACACCGCTGATTAAACAAAAAATCTCAGAAACTACCGAACCGATTAAGATGAAATTTGGCAGGGAGATAGTTTCTGCTAAGGAGACGTCCACTAAGAACGGATTTTTGGAAATTCATCCCCTAAGGGGTACAAATAGGGGTTAGAAGTCATTTTCATACAAACCAACTTCGTCAGTTTTAGAGCTATAAATATGAATTTTTTTATGTAAGTTTATAGTAATAAACAAAAGTTAACTTTAACACGTTTTTTTCGAAAATCATCCCTTAAAGGGTTAATTTCTTCAAATGAACTTAGTACGCAACTTCGTCATTTTTGAAGTTAAAACCATGAAAATTTATATATTAGTTCAAGATTAGAAACAAAATTTAAAAGTTATGTGTTTTTTTGGAAAATCAACCCCTAAAGGGTTGAATAAGGTTGTACAAGTTAGTATGGGAACTTCGTCAGTTTTGAAGTAAGAAGGGTGAAAATTTGTATATAAGCTTATAGTTAGACACAAAAAATAACTGTATCACTGTTTTCTCTAAATTCATCCCCTAAAAATAGGGGTTGGAATTCTTTTACATATAAATCAGCTTCGTCAGTTTAAGAGTTATAAATATGAAATTTTTATGTATGTTTATAGTAATAAACAAAAGTTAACTTTAACACGTTTTTTTCGAAAATCATCCCTTAAAGGGTTAATTTCTTGGATGGACCTTAGAACGCAACTTCGTCATTTTTGAAGTAAAAAACATGAAAATTTACATATTAGCTCCAGATTAGAAGCAAAATTTGGAAGTAGGTATTACATTTTTTTGAAAAGTCATCCCCTAAAGGGTTAAATAAAAGTGTGCAAGTTAGTATGGCAACTTCGTCAGTTTTGAAGTAAGAAGGGTGAAATTTTGTATATAAGCTTAAAGTTAGCCACAAAAAATAAATATATCACAATTTTCTTGAAATTCATCCCCTAAAAATAGGGGTTGGAAGTCATTTACATACAAAATCAACTTCGTCAGTTTTATGAAAATTTTTATGTAAATTTATAGTTGTGAACAAAAGTTAAATTTAACATGTTTTTTAACTAAATAGGAATAAAATAGTAAATTTAACATCCCTTAGAGGGTTAATTTAGAGCATGGAACTTGAAACTTAATAACAATGGATTTCCGCAAAGTAACGCCTGATACTATTAACTATTAATTAAAGTGAGAAACAAAAATTTAGTGTAGAGAACTTTACGGGAGCGGGAGGGGAGAGGGATAGGAACCGAGAGAGAGACTGGGATCGGGAGAGTAAGCAGGAGAGGGACCGGGTGAGGGCGGGAGAGGGACTGGGAGTGGTAGAAGGAGAGGGACATGAAACGGGAGAAGGACCTCGAGCGGGAAAGGGAGCGGGAAAAGGAGAGAGTGGGACAGGAAGAGGAAGGAGAGGGACAGGGAGCGGGAGAGGAAGAGGGAGAGGGAGAGGGGAGAGGGAAAGGAAGAGAGGCAAAGGAAGAGGGGGAGGGGAGAGGGAGAGTGCGAGGGAGAGGGAGAGGGAGAGGGAGAGGGAGAGGGAGAGGGAGAGGGAGAGGGAGATCGAGAGCGAGAGGGAGTGAGAGCGAAAGCGAGAGCGAGAGCGAGAGCGAGAGCGAAAGCGAGAGCGAGAGCAAGAGCGAGAGCGAAAGCGAGAGTGAGAGCGAGAGAGGGCGAGGGAGAGGGAGAGGGGAGGGAGAGAGAGAGTATATGTAACTCTTCAACGGATGGAAACAACAGAACCGTTTTAAAGATATTTTTTACTGTTTAAAATAAAATTATTGTCTGCCCGTCTGTTTGTCCATGTGTTTATCCATATGTATGGCTGTCCGGGCATCACATGAAAACCCTTGAACTGATTCGACGGAAATTTGTTAAGTTGTTCCTTATACTTTGGGTCATATTTTAGAAAACTTTTCGTCACGAAAAAATTAAAAGTTTTTCCCGGAAGCAACATAAAACTTTGTATGGAATATTTTTTTAAATATCAACGATTAAATATGACGTTTTAAATTTGCAACAAACGTTCCTCTAATTGATGAAATACATGATTACGTGTTTTTCAAAATTTTTCATGAATAAGAAAAAAAAATACAAATTAATGTTAATGTTGTTTATTATTCGAAACCCGCTCCCAGAGGAATGATCTGTGACTGCATCGTAGGTTTCAGTATGTAAATTCCTAAATATAAGTACTTTAATATTTAAAATGAACCTGTTTTTAAAATTTTTTCTGTAACAACAGGTACAAATATGATAAGCATAATTTCCGCGTGCGAAGCCGCGGGCAACAGCTAGTATATAATATAATATAGATAACAAAACGTTTTCAGATTGACGATCGAACCATACGTTATCTAATCACTGCATTGGTCTAGAAATAAATTAATTTTTGCCTTATTCGGGCGGCTTAAAATACTAACCCCAATCCCACGCCGGATGGATGTCGTAAGAGGCGACTAAATACGGTCCTCTGGTGGTAGGGCCCCTCGGAGGGATTACATTGGTAATGTTGATTAATACCATTATTACTATTATTGTTTCTCCATGGGATTCGCCTGGATAGCTTGAGACCTTGAGCATGAATCAGCCGCCAAACGACTCGTTTTCCGGCTGGGGGCTTGAGCCAGTTCTTTCTTTCTTTTTCTTCACCCTTTCTTGGCTGGCAATACGATCGCCACTTACCATCAGGTGGATAGTCAGCTCGTTTGCCGGCTATTTCCATAATAATAAACATAATCTAAATTTTACTAACAAAAAATAACCGACTTCAAAGTCTCAAAAACTACTTTTCAGATCTCGTTCAAATTTATGTGGGACCACATGACAAGCACCTGCTTTCGATTAAAAAAAGAATCATCAAAATCGGTTGGCGTGATATTGAGTTATTCGTCAATTTGTCGCGCACATCTTAACACAAATTTACGACTTATGTGGTTTTCTCATGGATGCCATTGTCAGATCTCAATAAAATTTATGTGCGACCACATGACAGCCACCAGCTTTCGATTAAAAAAACAATCATCAAAATCGGTTCGCCCAGTCCAAAGTTCTGAGGTAACAAACATTAAAAAAAAACAGTCGAATTGCAAACCTCCTCCTTTTTTTGAAGTCGGTTAAAAATAACTATCTGTTCATGATATTTTAATCTAATACCTTTAAACGAGCAATTCTTGTATTATATATTCTGAGTCTCAGAAACGGCGCCAACGATTTTCATGAAATTTAGTATGCAGGGGGTTTCGGGGGCGATAAATCGATCTAGCTAGGATTAATTTTTTAGAAAATGTCGTTTTATCCGTGTTTTCAGGCAATGAAAAACTGCTACATTAAACTCTTCCTGACATCTATTGACGAGTAGTAACACTAAAGCTACTTCAGTAGTTGGCGTTGTTAAGCAACACTAAGCCAATTATAATTTCCAAAAAACACGATTTACCAAATAATACACCGAGCAAAGCAAAGGACCTAATAAGACATCGATTTCTCGTTTGTTGCTTATTTAAATAAAAAATATTCATCATAATTTCTATGAACTTCTACATTTATTATAATTAAGAATTCGGTTTAATAGTTCTTCAAAACATTAATGACACCGGTTTATATCCTTCATTAGCGTTTCAACGACTTCACTAATGAATTCAGTCAGTAATGACTTCAGTTCAAGGTTGAAGATGTGATAAGTTTGAACACTGTGAACAGTTTTAGGAATGTCATCTACTATGATGTCCTAATATAGTGCGTGATTAACCCTAGAGGTAAAGGTAACTAGACGCTTTTTTATGCACGGACCTAAAAAAAAGACGGACGTAATCCCAACAACAAATTCAGTGAAGCACCCATAGTAATACCAACTCTCTATTCGTACAAGTACACACACCCACACATTGACACCATACTGCGTCAATCGCGAATGAAAAATTACGCACACATGGTAATTGGGCGGCCATTGCTATGCTTCATTCTCGATTAGACGAGGTTACGTCCCTCTTTTTTTCAGGTCCGTGTTTTTATGTAAATAGCCTGTAAACGCGCTAATGATCCATCTAATGGTAAGCGGTTATCGTCGCCAATACCAAAGAAAAGAGAAGAAAATAAAGAGAAAGAAAGTAACTGATGCTGTTAAGGGCATTACGATGAAGTTAAGGATAATTTAAATTCAGGGAGATGTTTTTACTCAAAATTCACCTAACATGAAAACATACATGTTAGTTTTTCAATATATTTTCCGAGGAGATATTACAACAGGCGTAAAGCTAGGTTATAGTATAGTAAACATGAAATATTTTATAAATAAAAACCCACTAACAGTCTGCCTATTCAACAACAAGGATAATATATTTTGTTAAATATCCGCTAAAATAAAACTTCGCTGATTAAAGATTTTACGACTCAATGAAGTAAGAAAAATTAAACGTCATAGAATCGTATGGTGCCGAAAAAAACCAATGTACTAAAAAAATTAAAATGTACACGAGTGAGTTATAAAACATTAACATCAACATGTAAAGAGAACATCTAATGAATATTTAATATTCCAGGGACTATTAGGCTGTCATAATTTCAGTGAATATTCCAAGAAATTCCATTAAATGGACAAACAAGGTCAAGCTAATAAAATTGTGTTAAATTACTTTTAATAAAATCCAATGTAGTAATATGTGTAACGAGTAACCGCCCTCGCTTTGCTTCGGTTTTCTTATTTTTTTTACACCTTGGGTTACATTATTGGAGTTTTATTAAGGATCCCTAATTTTTTTGAAAATATAATATAGCCTATCTTACTCGGGGATAGTGTAGCTTTCCAACAGTGAAAGAATTTTTTTAATCGGTTCAGTAGTTTCGGAGCCTATTCAATGCAAACAAAAAATCAAATCTTTTCTCTTTATATAGTAGTATAGAAGTATAGATAGTATAGATTAAACAGTGTACGAAAAATTTTACATCGCAAAGTTTAAGATCTAAGAAGATTACAAAGTAGGGTTCAAGCAGTTAAATGAGGTTTTGAATAAAAATGTACAGCACTTAATATTCGCCGGTTTTTAATGTACCCTAATTACGTAATTAGACTTGTTTTAAAGGAACGTTGATCATTAATAATTTTTTTGTGTGCTGTTTTCAGTTAAGTAATTATGGGTATACTTTACTTCATCTCACAATTAAAATACAAACCGGCTAAGTGCGTGTCAGGCCACGTGCAATATATTGCGAACCTTATGGTTCAGTAGTGAATTAACTATTGCTCATTAACTACTTAAGCTGACCTAGCCGTGATAGTTTTCCTTTTAAATTCATTATAATTATACTACTTTGATTGTTTGTTTGCATTGAATAGGCTCCGAAACTACTGAACCGATTTGAAAAATTATTTCACTGTTCGAAAGCTACACTATCCCCGGGTGACAAAGGCTATATTATATTTTCAAAAAAATTAGGAATATCCTTAATAAAACTCCAATAATCCAAGGTGTAAAAAAATAAGAAAACCGAAGCAAAGCGAGGGCGGTTATTCGTATGATAAATAAGCAGCGCTGGCTATTAAATATATTTTTTACATCAGCCTTAATAGCTCGGTGTACTTATTAAAAAGTAAACTTTGGTTTACAGTGGATGTATTTTTAAAACCCATTTCTTCATTTAAACGGACATTTTTATGGACGGTTTGCTGAAATAATAAAAGTTATTAGATAGAAAACATTACGTTAATGAAGTAAGAATATTCGTTTAGTGATGTTAAACAGGTTTTCTTTTATATTAAAACTTTAAGCCATGTACTTCGTATTCCGATTTTATTTTCGTATTTTCATTTTTTTCACACGCTCACAAGTTTATGAAAATTTCAATGGGATTAGTACTTTTAAAATGTAAAAAGTGGTTATAGTGACATAACTACAATAGTTGGACATATAGTGTCGCGAGGTTTTTTGTAGATATTGATATGTTCTCTAATATCGTAGAACTTAATATATCCATCTATCAATTTATACTTATTCTTATTCTCTGGCTAGGAACTGAACCCAAGGCCTTCGCTTTGTAAGTTCTCCCTCAGTAGATAATTTTGGCTTGTACACGATGTGTTTTTGAAGTACCTACCTAATATACGAATACAGAAATAAAGAACAGTCCAACAATGAAAGGATTTGCATAACTAGGATTCGGATAGGATTAGGATATGTATGATCTTATGCATAACCTATCTCTGTGCTGCATTATGTTGTAAATAAATTCTTTCTTTCTAACTATTACTGAATTTGACACACTTGCGCTGCTATCAATTGGTTTCGGGTGACAAGGACATACGCATTCTGTTTTCATACATTAAAACATTACCCTTCGGGGAATCGAACCTCTAACTTTGGGTAAGTTAGGTTCTTAAGTTTCCTAGTCAACACTTGGCCATGAGTAAGTTAACCCAATGACCACCACATTTGGACAACAATGTTCATAATGATCTGATGATTAAAATACTTACATAGCAAAGCATTTCTTCTAATGTTGATCTATCATTGAAGCATCCATATCAATCACTTATGATGCGAATTATAGATGGATCCATCAACTCTATAACTTATTTACTCATACACATATGTCCAATTTTCAGTGAAAATTTCCATCATCATTCATATGCAAAAAACCGAAAATTATCACCACTTTCGTTGCAAAGAAATTTATTAGATTCACTTATCTCTTAAACTGTTTTATTTACAAAAAAAAAACTGTGTAAGCAAATGTGTAAAAATGTATTGCTAGAAGTATTTATTTGCAAAATACTTTTTTATAATTTCCATAAAAAAGTTGGCAAGAAAATTATGCGTAATAATTACAACTTTATTTAAAAGTTTAAACTTCACGTAACTATAAACTTTTAATCGATAACATAGATAACTCTGGTAATTCAGGGATTACATTTTAAATTATCTATAACCAAAACATGCCTTTTTATTTAAGTTATAAGCATAGCATAAAACTCCATAATACCACGTATAAACTAAGCCACGCGCGGTAGGGGACACTGGGGAGAGACACGACCGCACGGTTAGTGGCGGATTGTCGACTGAGCGAGCCGGGGTTGAATGGGCGCGATGCATCCTAAGGTGCGGGATGAATCGGATTGGGAATCGCTAAGGATTTAGTGAATGATAAGACCGAACAAATATAAAATTAGTTCGTCATAGGATAAATAACACACACAGTCATACTCTCACACTAAGATTTCCTGATTCGTGGAGCTATGGACAACAGACTCAGATCGAGCCGTCAAAATCGGTCGTGGTCGTTCATTTGGAGCAGTCCTGAAGAGTGGAAACATTTAATTTATTAAGATAAATCAAAATCGGTTATTTATATCAGAAAAAAAAAAATTTGGTTTTTAGTAAACTGGAAGTTTAGTGTCAAATTTTTGCATTTCTTATTCCATACACTTTTTAACTTATTCAAACATCATAGTTTATTCAAAAATAATAACATAACGTCAGGTCAGGCACGATCAAATTAGTTTTAAATGAATTCTTCTTATTCTCACCAAACTTTGTCTTATCATTAAACAACAACAAAACAAAGGTGTTCCTTTTTTTTGTATAAAGGTAAAGAGTAATAAAACATGAGGAATGAAAGTGTTTACTTTTTATGGATCATATAATTAGTATTAATGTCTCTAAGACTTAGTCGTACGGCGGGAAAAGCTCTAAGATTGCATATAAGTGTTTTCCGTGAAAACCTCAGTGAGGTAAAATTTTCGATACTAAGACAAGTGGAACAATTAAAATAAATGGTACCAATTAGAACATAAGTAGCGAAGTGTAACTGGAGAGCAAGCTACGAGTACTTATAACCGATTTCTAAAGGCTCATCAAAATTAAAATTAAGTAACACATTTATTAACAGAAGAGCTCTGTTAAATTTTGAGGTATATTTAGACAGCTCTGTTAGTTGACAAGTTGATCAAATAATTATGCTTTCAGCAAAATTTGACAATTGATAACTAAATTTTTAGTTGATCAATTAGTAACACATTTATTAACTGAAGAGCTTTGTTAAATTTTGAGGTATATTTAGACAGCTCTGTTAGTTGACAAGTTGATCAAATAATTATGCTTTCAGCAAAATTTGACAATTGATAACTTTTTTTTAGTTGATCAGCCTTTCAGAAACTGGCGGCTATCTCTTAAGCGCTGTAGGTTACAGTGAACTTCCGTTGAGAAGTTCCAACCAAGTTTCTATTATGGATTGAAACTTACATTAGGATAGCAGACGAGTCGCCTGATGGCAAGTGGTTAACGTCTAACTAGTAATTAAAAATTAAAAAAAAACTCGCCTGCAAAAAAGCTATCATGATATACCTTTTTGAAATCCTTATGGTGAGCTCTTTAATTTGATAACCATATTGCGTTATTCATATATCTTTATATTTTGATACTTCAAACAATGGCATCACAGCCACCATATTTTTTTTTAATTTCACTTATCTAAGAACACTTGGGTTATCAAGATGAACAACGGTTTGGAAGATACGAGGTAATAAAAAATATTACATGCATACATACAAAATGCGCGCGAAAAACATAACCCTTCCTGGCAGTTTGGTAAAAAGGACAGGATCGAGCAGAGAAACCACCACTGCAACGTCGACCCTAAAGTCGAACAATAGGGATGTTGACAAATTTTAGGATTCAATTTTATTTTATAGATAGAACTTTAATAATCACGAAAAAAATATTATAAAAATAATAATCCTCATTTAAAAACAAAAATTTATTAATAAAAATCAGTATCAAATTTCCCACCAAAAACGTCACGTAACGTTGACGTTATATTCATTACTATCGGTCGACTAAAGTTTTTTGAACTTGCATATAAAATACGAACAATGACGTCATTAGCTCAAAATGGCGTTTGAGGTCACGTGACAGTGAGTACTATTTTTAACTATTTAAATTTAATATATTTAATTTATTGTGATTGATTTCGACAAAAAAATAATATTTTAGGTGTTAAAAAGTTTCCCTTAATACTTTAAACATAAAATATTAAATTACAGTTAGTGTCAACATACACACATATTTGTAAAATAACAACATGTCCTATAGTGCTTAGGTCACAGTTTTAATGGTCCAAGTTAATGCTGCCTGCGAGTTACAACAAAGGCAATTCTAAACCAGCCATGACTGTGTGTGAACATTGTTAACAACACATATGTACGGAAAACATTACACAAACTAATACATAACACGAATTCAATCACACAACTACTATCCGCAACCCATTTCGCTATATTAACCGCATTTCTCTTTCATTGCCATCTGATTTCATTTCAGCGCCCACTAACCAGCGCGGTCTGACGGGAAAAATAGCTTTAATTACGGATTCATTGCCCAATGCAATTACAATTGTTTGCTACCAAATTTGGGTCTAGTTAATGATAAATGTCGTTGGTTGCCGAAAAAAATAGAACATGTCAAAATCTAGAGTAAGTCTGTAGGATTTGTACCTATAGCTTATATTATAAAATACTAGCTTTTACCCACGGCTTCGCCCGCGTGTTCAAAGGGAACTAACAATGAGTTGTTTAACATGCATGACACATTCCTGGTGCAAGAATAAATAAGTAACAGTTCCAAAATTTAAAAGATACTAAGAGGAACCAAGTGTAAAACCTATGACCCTCTTTAACCTTCTAACTATAAATATATAGTTATATCAATTCATATTATAGTAATATTTAAATACATATAAAATTTATATCAAATCCATAACCTTTACGAAGTTATAGAAGGACCAACACATTGTTACTTTTAGTATGGAGTGATTCTAATACGCATCGTAATGGATCTTCCCATGGGAATGAGATGTTTTACCGCGGTAAAAAGTAGCCTACGTTACTCTCCAGCCTCCTATCTTCACACACTAAAATCATACCATAATATCGCTCCGTTATAACGTGGAAGAGGGACAAGTAAACAAACAGACACACATTCGCATTTATAATATTAGTATGGATTTCGCGGGAATTTTTGCATAGGAATACTTTTTTTTATGGAAATAGCCGGCAAACGAGCTGACGATCCACCTGATGGTAAGTGGCTATCGTCGCCCATGGACATTAGCAATACCAAAGGCATCACCGATGCGTTGCCGGCCAAGAAAGAGAGAATAAAAAGAAAGAACTGGCTATCAAGCCCCCCCAGCCGGAACACGACGAGTCGTTTGGCGGCTGACTCATGCTCAAGGGTGGTAGCTATCCAAGCGAACCCCATGGAGAAATAATAATAGTAATAATGGTATTAATTAAAAATTAAAACCAATATTACCAATATAATCCCTCCGAGGGCCCTACCACCAGCGGGCCGGATTTAGTCGCCTTTTTCGACACCCATCCGGAGTGGGATTGGGGTTAGTATTCTAACGCCGCCCCAATACGGCTATACTTCAAAACACCGAATAAAAATTGTTGGAATTCACTAAAATTATATCGTCATAAATATTGTAAGCTTTACAAAAACATTATACTGACAATTTTAAATTCAGGTTCAATATATTAAGCAATTAAAATATGACAAAACTTGTGAGGGCGTTATTTAGTGGAAAGGTAACTAATCGCCAATGCTGAAATACATATATTTACCTACCAACACAAGAGGAAATTGAAATAGCAATAAACGAAAACTCGCACAAATTATGAATGCATAAGTTAAAGATTTTTCGAAATTTGACCTAATAAACTGAGGTGAAACGGGGAGTAAAGTTTTGATGGAATCCAGGTTTCCTGGAGCAATTAGCTTGTTTGCACTTGTTGTTGCTTGCAAAACTCTCTTTGGAATAAAAATCAATACCTTTTCCAATATAGTGTTGAATTTTAGTTAATTTGTCAAGTGGTAACTACTCGGATAATGATAATGATAAATCATTATTATTACCATTTACTGCGACATTGCTATTTGCTAGGCTCATGTCATTTCTATTAAAGAACCAGGTTTGCTTTCAGGTGCTATTTGGCAGATTTAACAGAAATCTGAGAATTTTTTAGAGAATTTTTATGTACAAAAATTTTTTACCGCTTTCCTTTATTTAATTAAGTAACTAAACATAAATCAATATTAGTGTATTTTGAAAACGCGCGAAACGTGGAATAATGTTTTTATTTAACTTGAAGGGTGTGACGACAAAGCGTTTAAGTTTATGCCTTTATGGTAACCGTTAACCCAACATCGTCGCCTATAGGCATGAGTAATTGAGTAATCTTTTTTTTATGGAAATAGCCGACAAACGAGCTGACGATCCACCTGATGGTATGTGGCTATCGTCGCCAATGAACATCAGCAACACCAAAGACGTCACTGATGCGTTGCCGGCCAAGAAAGAAGAAGAAGGAAATGAAGGAAAGAAAGAAAGAACTGGCTGACTTATGTTCAACGGTGGTAGCTATCCAGTCGAACCCCATGGAGAAATAATCGTCAGTAAAGTCGCTTTTAACGCCTTCTTTGAAGAAATCGAGTTCTTTATCGAGTTACGCGCTCCGAGTATTCCTCAGAACCAAGGTTTATCAAGCTGCAGATAAAAAAACTAATGCGCTATCGTATTCTATTTTGAAATTATATACAGTTCCAATTACAATTCCATTAATGGTTCTAACTATGATTAAAGCATAGCACTTGACCGTCGAAATATGCGAACATTTCGCGCCTCTGCGATGACTAATTGGAAATTTAATGCATAGAACGAGGACGGTCGAAATTGCCCCACTAACCAAGCGTAATGTTGTTTGTATACTGTATATCATGTAAAAAGTTTCACCAATTGTTTATCGGCTATTACAGACACACAGCACTTGTATAAAACAGATTTTTATAAACATAAACACTGATGTGAAAAACAAAAATATAAAACAACAAAATAATGCTTCCCCAATCAACTCAAACGAAGTAGGCAGTGATGTTTTAATCGTGTTCTCAAGAAAGCGTACGAAAATAATTAATAGTCAGGGGCCGAAATCAACGATAACATCTAATGCAAGTGCCGTAAACAGATACATTTATTCTCCGCGGAGTGACGATTATTAATAGACTTACTTAGAAAATGAGGCTGTAAGAGAAAATTAATGAACACAAGAGAAGTGATCACAATCAAAAAAGTGGAAATATTTACCTGTATTTCTTATATAAATAGCCAAAAAAGGCTGATGGTAAGTGACCGCGGTTCATTGAATTTAATAATACCAAAGGTATTATTAGCAAGAATAAAAAAAAATAAAATTATTTGAACAGATTAATTTATTGTATTACAATTTTAATGAATTCGTTTGATCTTTGTGCTTTTATAAATAAATATTCATTTACACTGTCACATTACATACATAATTATTATTTCTTATGTGGTGACTGTTTACTATGATATAAAATACCATTAGACTCGGCTGGGAATCGAACTCGATAACCCTCGCTTTGAAGGCATGGTCAATTTCATAGATAAGTTTTCTGAATTTAACCTATCCTATTTATTATCATTATTACAGTAATGTTATAAACTTTATAAAAGTGTAATAAAAAGTTCATTTAGTGCTACATTAGCTACGACCGAATTATATCAGTTTCAAAATTCAGTACACATTTGAAACACAATTTCGATAAATGTGATTTGCTATCCCTTTCCAGGCAGTAATGTAAAGCAAGGACGGAAACAATTTAGCACCATTGGCTAGACCAACATATTAGAGAGCAAATTTCTTCCACAACCGAGTTGCCAAGATGAATTTTAACGCTTTTATTATTGGAACGAAATTATCTATAACTCCATGATGAAACTGTAAGTAATAAAATGTTCGTGAAAAATTGTATCGGCGGAGGAATCCGTGACAAGGTGAGATCATAGTGAGGAAATCTGTATGAGAAATCTGCATCATGTTTTCTATATGTGAAAAGTTTGGCAATACGCATCTGGCATACTTGATCGACTCTGGGTCACTTTAATCATGAGAACTTAAGGTCAACATATAGGTATGTTAATTTATAAAGCTTATTTACATAAATTGGTATTTTTGCACTTTGAACGGAACATGGTAGTTTAGGTTAGCAAGGACACTTTTATGTTTATTTTTCAGTAGGCAAAGTACCAAATTACGTCATATTAACGTTGATCTATTATTTGCAATTTGATTTTTTTTAAATTTCCTTTCCAATGGACAAAATCACACCGTACCAAAAGTAGATTAGTTCCCTGGAATCTTCAACGTGACGGAACTTATCAAATTAGCTCAGATAGACTCGCCGCTCTATTCAATTGGTTTTGGAACATGATTCGTATTGACAATAATCTAAACCAATTAATTTTAGAAATTCGATAAGATTCAATAATAAAAAAACGTTTGAAGAATATAATCGCCTTAACATAAATTAATGGATTATGCACGATCGGATGAATATTTTTAATTTTTATTCTCTTGATTAATCACTGAGTCCCGAGGTCCCGGCCTTAATTAAATTCAAAATTATAAAAATATACCTATTTGTTTATTCACTCGTTAAAATTTAATTACTTCTCTGTTTGAATTGCCATCGACATTTTTTAAATTTCTTTTATGAACACAGACTCGCAAACAACACCAAAATTTTCACTTATAATACCACAAGGGCTTTAAAATTATCGGGTATTTTCTATTATTTCTATTTTCTATATTTTTTCTATAGTATTTTCTATATTTATTATTCGGAAATGCCAGATAATTTTGAAGCTCGTGTGGTATTCGGGGGATTATTTTTCCGTTGAATTCAACCTGTCAGTTTGACGTGTGGTTAATTTGACTGGATCATGTTTTGTTTTTTATATATAGCAACTACCAGAGAAAATTTTCAAAAAATTATCAGTATAATACCATGTAGGTTGTACCACGTGATGTCGAATGGTGCAATTCTATTGGTCGATATTTGGGTCGGAAAAATAATCAATTGAATTAATAATAAATTTCAAATAGTTGATATTGCTGCACCATTTAATAAAATAAAATAAAAATTATTTATTTCAGGCAATTTTAGCCCATAGAGTTATTAGTAACAATTTTATTACTTATGAACTATGTTAGACTGTTACAAATTTAATTTAATTTAATTTTGATTTAATTTAATTTAAACCAACACAATTAGATCAAATCTAACTTACATAATATATCCGAAGCAGGGATACGCTCAGGAAATTTTTGCCACCTGCGGTCACCCATCCAGCTACCGACCGCACCCGCTGTCGCATTACCCGGTTGATTACATAGAATCGACACAAACGTGATGCCGATTCACTGAAGAAATAAGCTGTATTTGGGCAAAGATAAAACAGCTCAGATTGTAAACCGATTATTCTACGATTTGCCAACTGCTCTGTGGATGTTGTGTTTTAACTGGTACCTGGTACGTAGTTATTAATGAGCTTTAGTTTTATCAATAAAAAAATACTACAGAATAAAAGAAACATACAATCATTTTTCTGAAACTTTTAATAATGATTATGGTCTGATTCCAACCGAAGCTAACGCTAGTATTAATAATGCTACGCTGTGCTTTTAATAATTTTAAACCGCAAAATGCTGACAAACGCTGACAACACTTGTCTATATTTCCAGAGCAATCACAAAAGCTCTGTGAACTTTTATTTCTTGAACATTGAACCGCCACTTAAAATTCAAGTCGCGTATTTTTTCCATGAACGATTTAAAATGGCGTCAAACTTACGCTGAAAGACTGCTACGAAGATTGGTTTGGAAGATTACACTTACAGACGGAATTAGTTCATCGGAGGGACGTTCGTCTCTTTGGCGTTTTAATGAGCATGAATAATCCAACAGAATATCTCTAATACTTGTGATATAAATATGTACGTTTGGAGTTTCTACTTATCAAAAAAAAAAATGAAAATGAAAAATAATTATCACTTGCTTACAAAATTAATTATGGCGTGCTTATTAAAAATAATTTATGGCTTGCTGATCAAAGACATGCTGATTTTATTAGGAACTAGCTGACCCGGCGAACTTCGTATCGCCTAACAAAGTATTTTTTTTTCTAAAATAAAAGTAGCCTAAGTTACTCCTTGTTACATGAGCTATCCCTAAAGTCCCAAAGTTCCGTCAAAATCGGTCCAGCCATTTTAGAGATTAGCCGGAACAAAAAGACAGACAGACAAAAATTGTAAAAATGTTGTTTTGGTATATGTACCGTGTATAATGTGCCAAATGCACTTAGTAAAAAGCGGTTATTTTGATGTTACAAACAGACACTCCAATTTTATTTAATTGTATAGATGTATAGACATAGGCTTATATGATATCACTTGTTTGCTCTCGTGTAACAGATCGTGAATAAACTTCATACCGGGAAGTTCTTAACAATGTTCTGTTTAGAAGTCTGCCAATCTGCATTGCTAAAATTATCAGAGGTTAGCTGCGTTACTTAAGTTTAGCGCCGTCGATATATAACTAAAATTTGAAGTCACTATATAAAATGTATGCTTCTCCAAACAAATAATTCGTTCCCTAAATGTCCTCTTATCCCATGTTGACATGTTGATGTGAAGTAATCCTACATATGTCAACTATACTTTAGTTTAGGGCTTACCCGCATTATTAGCGCTCAGGTGTCTGACGGGGGCTTGGCCTTCATCACACGATATGACATGTTAACGCCGTCTGAACACTCCTCTCGGTACTACATTTATGCGAATAACGCTTCCCGCCCACGTCCGATAATCGGTGACCGATTTGTTGTAGGAGAAAAATAGAACGTACTTGGGGCTTACCATGAACTCTTAAAACAGGTCAATATTAGCCGATAATTGGCCTGTCCTGCTATATCCTACCATGATCTGGCTAAAACACAGGGCAGCCAGCGACCACGTCACCGTAACAGGACAGCGGTCACGTGACTTCAAAAACGATCTTCTGCCCTGCAATTCGTGTACCATGACGCGATTGTTGACGTATTGACATCAGAAAGTGGCTTAAGTTAACGTCAAAATATTACAGCCCACCGAAAGTAACATTTATTGTCCTGTTTCGGCTATTTCGTTGATGATGATGAAACACAACGGGATGCAGCCATGGCGAATTTCAAATACACCATCATCACAAAATAAATACATTTCATTTGTTTGGAATTATTTAAAAAATTCATTGCACTTATGCTTTTTAAATTATCGCTCGTAAATCACACATCTTAATAGACATTTAGACATGTCACTGTGTCAAGTGTCAAGTGGTGTAAAATTACGTTCAAAAATGTAAGCATCACTTATCGATAATTTTTTTGGTAATTTTAGAGAACGAAAGGTTAATAAATCACAGCACTTAAGTATTTATAACAAATCTCAAAATCTTTAATTGAGATTGTTATTTTAAATTTTTAAAAATATCAATATTACGCATTCATTTGAAAACCGGTAAACCGATAAAACGCTCTATTTCAGAACATAATTAGTAAAAATCAAGTACCTTGCATGTCATAGACTAAGATGCAGGACAGAAGTAGAGGCATTGCAGGTCATCGGTAAACGTTCATGGTACAAAATACACTCCTGTCAGGTTTTAGCTACAAGCTGACCTGTCCTGAACATGACACATTTTATTAGAGTTCATGGTAAGGCACCTGATAGCAATAGTGCAACGCATACGTCCTACAAAAAGTCGGTCAGAAATAATATAGCAGAAAAAATCTGCCCGATTATCGGTCCTACAAAAAGACTGACGTGGGCGGGAAGCCTAACATTATCGATTTCTTACATGTGAAATCAATTTCCCCATATACACATAGCCATAATGTAATTTGATTTTTTTTTTCAGCTAATACGTTGTACCCGAGTTTTGAGATAAGTCCTTGATTATATCGATTGCTTATGCAGTTAGGCAGTACCTGTAGTCTCATACTTATTTTGCACACGTATAAAATAAACATTACTACTTTCCCTTTACTAATTCAGTGTTCCAACAGCATTCGTTCGCCGTCATATAGGTACTATCGTTCATATTACATTTACAATAATTTCCACTGAGACCTTCCTTAGTGGAAGCAATGATGAAGCTAATAATAAGCTACTCCATAGGAAATAATCCTCATAAGAAAAAGGAAAAATTGCCGTGAGTTGTGAACATCGTTTGTATATTTTCGTATCAAAGATATTTTTATCCAAGACAAAATGTTATAAGTACTCTGTACAATAATCATCGCGACCTTTCATCCATTCGTCATCATGAAGCTCCCACTGAATCATGGAGTATTGAGGTAGAAGGAGGGCCGTCTCATATGAAGGAAAAGTTGAAAAAGTGTCCAGCTGTTTACAGAAAATAGAGGTTCCAATAATGGCCATTTCTGAAGGGCGCTAGTGTGTGACAAATAGATATATGAACATGGCTGTTGTAGACGAAGTGAAGTTTGCTGAGATATGCCACCCGTAATGAATGGTGCTAGTGTCCGCCAAATAGATTTTCGAACACAGCTGTTATAGACCGCACCGCAGCGCCACCCGTAATTGGTCGCGTTTTTACGGAGACTTTTCATATACAGAGATGGCCTTCCTTCTCTCTATCTTCCATGCATTGAATGAAGATCCAACAAAAAAGGTAGATAAATATTATCGACGTTTGTTACAGATGTCCACAAATTTCACAGAAGATGGTGACACTGCAAGCTTGTTTATTATCCAAATTGCAATAGTTTAAACCTGAAAAGGAAAGCGCACATCCGTTTCATTAGGTTTTGAATGCAACCGGCATTGGATACACGCCACGTTATACGGAGATACGGTGAGCATTCAGCGCGTGCCAACTCAATGAATTATCTGTACTTGCAGTGCAACACAATCTTGATTCGCTTACCACGCATCTTGGCATGCGGCACCGCATCTAATATACGGTATTTCTCAGTTGTCTCCGCTGTCAACGCCGCCACAGCACTGGCGAAAATTGGAATTTATTTCATCTTATTGTCGCGCTTACATACTCACAGCTATATTAAATTTTAGGCGGCATAAAGCCTAGAAATTGCAAGGGAAATTAATTAATGCTTACACTCATTGCCTCCGAATTTCTATTTCTGAGGATTGGACATCTTTAGGATGGTGCGTGGTTAGTTAGTAATATGACAGTTTTTTTTAATTGCACCTCGGTAATTATTAGTAATATTTCTATCACGTTATAATTTCAAAATTTAAATGGACAATATGTGATGCATGAGAGCGCATATCTCAAATTAATGGAGTAGGTACCAGAGGAAATAATTTATAAACTTATTTAAAAGTGTAGGTGGCCGAGCCGAATGTAATCAGTGATTTAATAATTAAATTCATATACAAACTAGTGTTTAAATACAGATATTGAGAAGATTAAGCAACTTTATGTAAGCTATGAAAATTTATTTTTATATTAAAGTTACGCAGCTAAATTCCATTGTTGTCTTTTAGAAATGATAATCAGTGATAAATTAACTCTATATAAAGTTTATTAAACGAAAATCGGTTAATTAGGAACGGGGTTCATTAGTTACGGGTTATGAATGATAGCCTGGATTCAGTAAGTTTTAATGTTCTTGGTTATATAAAAAAATCCAACACAATCGTCCATTAAATAGAATAAAATCATAGTCCCATTCAATAAAAAATTATAAGATAATTTAAAATAAAGGCAATGCTATATTTCCTTTGATTAAATTACCTTATTATGTCTATTATTACCGTTACGATTTCAAATTTAGAAAAATAAAAACATTTGTCAGCCAGCAATATCGCACAAGGTTCTTACTTTACTCGTTCCAATTCTTCAAAACAAATATTAGAAAAATTGAAGACATTTCAAGTATTCCTTCTCCTTGACTGCAAACCTCATCCAATATTGCCAGTCAACAGCGTATTGTTTGTCTGCTCATTTGGGGTGTGATATCGCGTATCTGTGCCGCTGCATCTTGCACGTGACCTATAATGTTTCCTGAACAGCGGCAAGTTAAATATTTTTTTATTTTCATTACTTTGCCGATCGGCTGGGATCTCGAGGGATCAATTTCGATGAACTTACCACGTAACTTTAATTAAGCTTTACCTACGTGGTTGAGTATTTTACAATACGCTTGCTAACTATCTCTCGAACATTGTGATCGAAACACAAAATATGTCAGAATTAAATTGGATAGCCAAGTAGATCAAAAACTAGACCATGTTACAAAACTACTCACTGTCGGGAAAAAGGTTAACGAAAGTCCTTCGACACCGCGAGTAGGGATAATTGGCTAAAATTCGAGAATGAATGGATCCCCTTATACATCAAAGGACGAAACTTACATACGAGTATACCTACTAACAAAAACTCATATGTATATTCCTTCATATTTACTGAAAAATAAATAACCACACCAAAAAAAATCCGACAGAACTTGTAGTAAACAATACATAATAAAAGATCCAACTAGGATACCGAAGAGTAATTACTTTGAAACCATCAAACGCTTAGTATTTCGTTAGTTACGAAGAATGTATACCTGAAAGGATATCAAGACTTTGCCTCCAAAATTGCTATGTATATACCTTAAAAATATTTTTTCTTTCTATCTTTTTCTTCTCTCATTCTTGGCCGGCAACGCATCAGTGATGCTTTTGGTGTTGCTGATGTTCATGGGCGTCGATAGCCACTTACTGTCTGGTGGATCGTCATCTCGATTGCCGGCTATTTCCATAAAAAAAATGAGTTATTAATTATGTAACATATCACCAGAAAGAATGGTGAGTTGAGCATAAAGTTTACCTTTTAGCATGCTTTTGGGAAAGAGCAAGAAAAGTGCCGTAAACATGCCGTAAACGTTATTGTTGTCATCATAAATCTGTAATCACAATACAATTAAAACGCGAGAACGCGAGAATTCTGGAATGTTCATTTGACAGGTTAAGTTGTTATTTACAAATTTTATTGGCCAGAAGCGAAAAGATAAATGTAACATAGTATTAAAACCAGTGATAGCTGTCAAAAACTATCTTAACTTGATTTAGGTTTGGATTCACTCTCACTTTTGATTCTTACTTGTACTCGTATTTTAAAGCAATAATCCGAAATGATATTTACATTACGCTAAATTGTCAGGGCTCATGAAATCATTGTTTTTAATCCGTAATACAAACCAAACAAGTTGTAATGAAAAGAAGTAATCTTACTGTTACCACAGAAGACATAATAGTATTTATAAAAGTATACTCAATATTCAAAAAATTGCTTAATACCTATATGTCCCATAAAAATAATAATATTTCGAAATCAACATCAATATTTATTTGTATCAGATCAATTTTTAACTAGATTTCCTCGGTCCTCGTTTTTTTTAAAGGCTACACAATCATACTAATATTTATCTGTCCCATTAATATCTGCTCTGGCCGGGAATCTAACTCGGGACCTCTCGCTTCGCAGGCAGGTTCGCTACCAACTAGGCTACAGGATTGTCTTAAACTTTTGATCAACTCTTTAATGATACGAAAACGTTGCAATCTACTTTCTGTTTAATGAACACTACATAATGGACTGTACGTTCAGCTACTTTGTCAAGTAAAACCTCCTATATCTTTCCCAGAAGTGTTACTTGTTAGTCGAACAGTACTTAATGAAACAGTTACTCGGGGATTAGTCTGTTTTGGACTTTTGCCAATTCTTTGTCAAATTGAAATCCTTTGCCTGCTTTGTGCAATTAAATAACGTTTTAAGAGAATCACACTGGTAGAATTTCAGTGGATTGTGGATATAGGTGGATATTTCAGTGGATATAGGTGGTATCTTACACTATTTGTTAACATTCAAATCATGGCTACAAAATGATGTTGAATTTTTTAGAATGTTGAATAAACTCTAATCTCCATACATACTCCATAATTAAATTAGGTTGCAACTGTTGAAAGTAATATAATTATAGTTAAATGACATAAGATTAAACCTCAGTAGGATACATTGTGTTAAAAACGGCCTCCTTCATTAACTGGCCTCGTGTATATTCAGTTTCAGAAAATAAAAATTGTATTGTAAGAACAATACATGTAAGAAGTTTACGGAATCACCTAGTTATCTAGTAAACACCTCAATTCACTTTTTTCCCGAAATAAAGCTAAGAACAATATAATGGCCAAATTATTTAAGTATGGTCAGTTACTAGTAAAAGAGTTTATTTTTCTTTTTGTTACATTATCTCAAATACGTGAAGAAAATAACATCAACTAGCCATTCAAATGCATAACTTTGCAAATGCTTCGATATAACTGAATAAAAACATCGACTTAAAGAATACATGTCGCTTATGTGGCCATTTAGGTACTACTGAGTTTACCCTTTATAAAATATGCACTTGCAAAACTAGATGCAAATGAAGCCAAAATGAAACGTGCAGAGTCTATCCAAGACTAACATTATCCAACAACTATAACATCTCCCAACAATAACCCAACAAAGTAACAAGTGGAGTTTAATAAAAGCCGGTAACATTGTACTTATAACAAGCTAGGTACTAGAAAGAAAGCACTTCTAAGATTGCATCTGCATCTTAAGCGGTTATTTTAAAAAGTATCAAAGAAAGTGTTCATAGAAACTGTAACTACAAAATATTGATTTGAGCCATAACGAGGAAAGTAAGGCCGATAAATGTTTTAAATGTTTTGGAAGGTGTTTATTTAGGTGGAGGTGCTTATATGTACGATTACTTTCAATCTGTACATTACGAGTACATTGAAGTTTTTCATTAACGAAGAACCCTTTTGGGTGATATCTCTCGTAAACAGAATAGACAGCATTTTCATAATAAAAAATATGAAAGTCAAAGAAAGAAAGAACATTAATTATAAATAAAAAAATACAATGACGCTATTGACGACATTGTAGCTACTTGTATATTGGTAGTAGCAGAAAAAATTTAGGTTCGATCGATGATTGTTCTCATTCACACGTCATGGTTGATTGTGATATAAATTAATTATCTGTGACAGCCGCTTATCAAGGAATCCTAGACTACAGGGATATGATGTTGCAGATAGAATGAGAAAATTAATGTGGGTGTTTAAAAAGCTCCGGTGTATTGCAAATGAAAGTGTCCTTATAACTACATATAAAGCCCTTGTGAAATCGGTTCTTGGTTACTGTATTCCCGTATGGGGTGGAGCTGCTAAGACGTTTTTACTTACCTTAGAAAGAACTCAAAGAGCTTTACTAAAAGTAATGTTTAATAAACCAATACGCTTTCCATCGTTTACACTACACAATACGTATAAGTTACTTACTACTCGCCAGATCTACATTCTAAGCTGTTTAATAAGAACTCATCGGACACTTCCATATCAAAATTTCATAACACATAAACGTAGAACTCCTGCCGTCTGCCAATTACCGCGATGCAATTCAAAATTTAAACAGAAACAATATTTGTTTATGTCCTCTTTCCTATACAATACATTCAATAAAAAATTCAATATCTACCGTCTAACCCGGTTTAAAATAAAACAATTAATAACATCACATTTAATAGAATTAAATTATGAGGAAACTGAAAGATTTGTGAGCCTCTCTCAAATATAGCAGGTAAAATTAGCACAAGCACATTCAAACTCATACACGCACCCACACACTCCCACACACACACACACACACACACACACACACACACACACACACACACACACACATTCGAAATATCAAAATGTTAATGTTATTTTATTGATTAAAACTGTATACTGTCTAGGTGGATGAGCGGGGTACCTGTAACACAGGTGATGAACCAAGTGCAGGGCCCTTGCGACTTGTGAATGTGATGTGTCTTTATCAATAAAATATTTTGATTTTGATTTGATTTTTATGAGTGTGTTAACCTTTGAACAAATGGTAATGTTATTCACTTAGCTGTTAATAAAAAGTCACTCGAGTTTGTTGAGAAGGGGAGAAAGGCAATTATGTTAATATTGTATCAGCAATATCAGCATTTATTTAGGCACGTGCGTAATATAAACATTGGAACATCCAAATACAGCTTTTGGTGGAAGAAGATAGCAGGAGGGCGTGCATTGGAATCTTAAATTATTTTTCCGATAAATGTTTTCAAGATTTTTTGATTAGATTTTTGAGCACAATGTAAAGATTAGATTGAGTAAACAATATTGTTGATAATTTTTTTTAAGGTATTGAGGATTGAGATTTCTGTTGTTAGGTAAACAATTAATATCTAAATATTTAAAAATAAGTTGAATCACATTACCAATTACATCAATAATATATCAACAGATATCAATAAGTTTCATGTCTTCTTTCATTTGTCTAGACATTTTACGCAAATAAAGAATTTGAATTTGAATCAGGGATTAGACTATAATATGTTCATTGGACATTCTGTTTTATAAAAATTACAATGGTCAATGTGTTTAACTAATACCTAACACAAACGATTTAATTTCAAGTTTTATTTAATTTCAGTATAAACAATAGTGTTGCAAATACAAAAGATAAATATAAGTGAAACAACTACGGACGCTATTATATGTAATCGAATAACTTCGAACGACAATACAGCAGGCACAAGTATTGGATCGTGTTCGTGACTAACTCTTAGCACAAAGTATGTGACCAAGAAAATTGCAATCCGTTTTCGATGGGAAATGAAATAATATTTTTATCGTCCATCATAAATGTAAAAGTTTGATAAAGAATATAAAAATAGAGAAATAGATTCTGTTAGAAATCCTTTATGTTGAGATTGTAATAATAATAGTAATGGTGATAAAATAACGTTATTTTTTAAACAGACAAAGCAAAGAAGTTTGTATCTATCTCTTTTTCATTAATTAATTCAGATCTTTGTACCTGAAATGTCTAAAGATCAAAATAATTTCAATTAACATTCTAACGTAACTGCTTCTAAATTTCAAAAAACGTATTTAAATCTCCAAGGCAATGATTAATTAAGGGCCATAATTATTCACTGTGTCAATTTATTTAAGTATTATAAAAGACAAAGTTGTGCGAATTGTTTGAAAAAGTTTATTATTCACCGACAAAGGTATAAAAAGCTAATTAGTTGAACTTTTGATTTATAGCTCGAAGTTGCTTCAATGAGGAAATAAAACCTTGGCTTAGTCATAAAATATAAAAAATTGTGATAGTGGTGCGACACGATAAGGTTGACCTTCTAAGAGCCTAAGTCTGTCACATAAATCTCCAAACTCGCAGAGTATAGAACTCAACGCTGGGGTCCTTTGGTGAGCAGGGTCTCTGAGTACTAAAGAACTTAGAGCAAGTTTTTCATAATAACTTTTGATGATAAATTAAAGAACTCATTATTAACACTGTCACGTTATTGGTTTCACTTTTAAGTAAATAACATGTTTAATATACTCATAGGTGTTCCATGGAATTCACAATATAATGAAATTGAAATTCTTATTTTCAAACGTGGAGAACGTTCGTTTTAGCAGTAAAGTATACAGAAAATGTTTATTGTAAAACTTTCAGCAGAGCTGACGAGTTTGGTACAATAGTGGGGAGTGAAGAAACTAAATTGAGATTGTAAATAAAACAGCATCCACAACACTAACATTTCAATAATTCAATCATGAAAATAAAACAATTTTCGGCGTTCGGAACCTGTCGATGACATTGAAACTAAACGGCATGACGAAGACGAGTCGAGTGCCAATTGTGTTGAAAGCGAGAGTTAAGCACTAAGAGATATCGTTAGTTCACGAAACGATCGTGGTTATCAGAAACGTGCTCAAGTTGGCGGCTTCAGACAAAACGAGTCCAGTTACAATGTCAAGATGGCAGGCAGACGACGATGTCGACGGTCTGAATAAGGTGATTAGTACAAGATATGATAAGGGATGAATAACTTGCCCTCAAGGGACGTCTGAGCTGTTCCGAATAGAAAATTCGACGATGTCAGGACAACTTAATGTTGCTGTAGACAGTGTTGAGAAAGTTTATTAAATTACATCAAAAGGGCTTTATAACAATACAAAGTTTTAATATCACTAACATAGTAGTCATATTTAATAAAGGATACTATTAAGGATTCAGCAAATGTACGACAACATTAATTTCGTCGCAACTTTGGATTATTAGGTAATTGTTGTTTGTTTTCCACATACTCCACCAGGTTATAAAGGTCACTTTGGATTGTTTATATCTTCTATATTCAAGTAAACAACCCTTCTGAATATAATGCAACGAAATATCTTGTGTAGTCAGTAAATGAGCGTATCTGAGCAGTTAAACGTTTCATGCTATGTTTGACTAAGCACGATTAGTTAAATCTCGAAATTTCACCCGAAGGCAGCCTATATTTTTGAAATGACAGCCTTTGTGGTGTTAAATAGAAACTGATATATATAGATAAATATCGATCACTTCAAAAAATTTTCATTCTTATCCGTGCCGGTCATAGACATGTATCTGCTCTCGATCTCAACTCACCCTTTTGGCTGAAACTTAATATCTTGTTGAGAATTTAAAGCTATAGGAAATAATCCTTATTCTAAATATCTATGAATTTCGTCATGGATCAAATTAATAGAAAATGTATCTCGACAACGATATTATGATAGTTATTGCATAAAACTTTTCGTATCCACAAAAAAGGATTGCACAAAATTTGGTTTACGCCGGGCACTAGGGGAAACGTTATGAGTGTTTCCATTTATCTTTTGTGCTGTCGGCCTTTCATGTTCATGCAGGAAGTGCTAACGTGTATCCGCAGACGATGTAAGCTCTCGTTCCTATTTCCAATAAATATTTGAAAATACGCTACATCAAATAAATATGGATTTCTTATGAGATGTAATGTTTTAAATCAAGCACAATACTAACATGAAAAAAGTGTTGTGCGATTTATTATTTACGACAATTAAGCTTCTATTTATCTATCTATCTAACAGCCTTTTAAAGTCCATTGCTGGACATAGGCATCCCCTAATTGGCGCCACTCCGACCGATCCTGGGCCCTCTGAATCCAGCGGCTTCCCGCTGTCTTCTTTAGGTCATCAATCCACCTGGTCGGGGACGACCAGTGCTCCTTTTACCGAGACGTGGCCGCCATTCGAGGACTTTGCGACCACATCGGCTATCTGTCCTTCGAACGATGTGGCTTGCCCATTGCCACTTCTGCGAGCTATGTCGGTAACTTTTGTTCGCCTACGGACTTCATCGTTACGAATCTTATTAAACTTAAACTGTGTGAATGTACAATGTAAATATTAATTAATATAATTTCTAATCACCTAGGTCAGAATTTAAGAATGTAATGGATAACTGAATTGGGTTTCCTGTAAGGACAGAGTTGGGAGTCATAAAAGTAAATACGTATAAATAAATTATTTTGATCTAATTTCAACATTTGTAAATCATGATACAGGAGATTCAGGACTAACAAATGGGAGCTACTGACGTAATATAAGTAAAGCCCGACAACAAACCTATCTGGTGGCAGATGGTATAGGTAAGTGGCGAATAAAAGAACTAAAAAATCTGAAAAATGTACATGTACACTGGATATGAGCCTAAAGCTCCAATGATAAGGTATTCGTATAGTATAACAAAGACATAAATTCTCCATAAATTCCTCGTTTTATTACATGAGAGCGAGCGTCTCGGAAAACACTTTTCACTTGATAAAACTTTGTTACTCGCGTCGCTGAGACACCCTTTTGCTAGCACATTTTCATTTTTTCATGCGCATTTCGTAAGGGCTGGAATACAATAAACAGAACTTTGGGAGTGCCCATATTGGAACATTATCAAAATTGATGAAAATGTTTCATGAAACCAGTGTCTTATCCTATACTTTATATTAATAAAGGCGTATAAGGCTAATTAAGTTCAAGGACTGGACAAATGATAAATAAATAAAAAATATATTTAATACATTGCGTAAACTGTTTACTGAAGAACAATCATAATTTTCGTTAAGTACTTAATTAATTTATTATTGACTACCGCCAAGCTGAACTTCTGGTGACTATCCATTAGGTAGCAAGCGCAAAGCCTAACCTCTCTTTAAAGAGGTCTGAAACTGAAAGCATCTAGTTTCAAGCGCCGTAAGTATTTCCAGAAAATATCTTTTGGACCCTCGAAACTCTCTCGAAACTCTTCTCTGCGAGGAGAGATTTCTGTCTTACCGCTACGAGGTTCTTGCCAAGACGAATTTAGTATAGGATCTCCCTTCAGTTATTACAGATATAGTTTGTTGGGATACGCAATTTTCGTATATTAAATGTAAATGTATATACGTTTTCGCAATAAATAATAATTAATAAAATGTTAATTTTACGATGCTTAATTTTTTAAACTAATTGGGCTATTGTATTTGAATTGTATTTTCATATTTGTGTACTGTAATATCGACGGTCCCTACGTACAATCCCGTAAGTGGTAGATACGTAATTTGAACTTTTTGTTATCGTAATCTTCAGGGCACCCTAAACTATCGTTTAGTTTAATAAAAATAAGTAATAGTTGACAAACTGAACTTTAAATCTGTACACGATATATCCCATAACCACAAAAATAAGTAAAATTTCCAACGTAAAACAACAGCAGTGTTAATTCAGTAATTTTACGTTGGACTATTCATCGCAACTGCCACTTGCGGGACATCCGCGCGCACTAGTGTAAGAGACGGTTAATGTCACTTAATTATAAAAAAAAAAATGCCTCGAAGGGCAAGTATTACAAAATATTGTAATGTGCAACCGTGAAATGCAAAAAAAATAGTCACAAAAAAAATCTGGTATGTAAGTGCATCATGTACCTACTAACGTACATAACTGTTTACAATATTTTTTTCACATCTTTCCCACGTACAATTTCGTAAATGCCAATTACGACTCTGATTGCTTGAGAGACTACCTCGTTAAAATCCAGTATGTAACCACTTAAGCTATGTTCAATAGAGATGATTCCGATGTATAAATAAGTGGCAAATAATACACAAAAAATGATTTTCATGGCTTATCTTTTTATTAATTATAAAATATATCACATATTAAACCTTCATACCAAATTTCATGACTTTACATTAAGTAGAACATGTTAATACACATGTTTGAAACTTCAAAGCGCTCTCCTGTAAAATTTGTAATTTGTAGTTAGGGCTATGTACATAGGGACCGTCGATATTAACTGTTGGTATCCGGTCGAAAGTTATGATACGAGTAAGTTGGTACTTGGGTTTGTTACATACGGTATGACTCTCATACTACATACTCTCAGTGGATATGACTGTTATAAACAAAAATGGTTTGAGTGTTTCCGTGATTCGGTGGGCACTTAAAGCCGCGGCGGCGTTTCCAATTCTTATCCTAAGATAGCAGGTATCACTTATAGATAAGCTATTATGTCTTTTATGCTTATAGTAAGATAGCCTTGCAAACATTGTATGATCTCACAACTGACGCGCGTTCATAAATGAGACTTCATTTTAATTTGTGTAACTATTACAAAACCGTTTAAATCATAATTACTAACAAGCTAAAATCGTCATAGCGTGCTTAAATTTAAACGCCTGTATTTAGTGGATGCGCCAAAACTTTAATCACAGCATACCATTAGGTATTCAATAGCAGTAAACTCTGGGATACAGAATTTAAACTACTACCCATAACAATTCTCTCTTGTTCTCTCTGGAAATACGATAAAACGCTCCGCACACGACATACTTTTTGTACAATGATTGCTTTTGCTTTCTGCTTTTACACATTCCAACCGTACCTACACTGTTTACAGTGCACTCAGAAAAGGACGTCGGGTATGGTTTTTGTAAAAGAAAAAATAAAACACGTTGGACAACGGGTGTCATTTCTAGAATCGGATTGTTTTCAACATACGAGTATAATCCATTACGCTTCCCGCCCACGTCCGATAATCGGTGACCGCTTTTTTGTAGGAGAAAAATAGAACGTACTGATAGCAATAGTCGGTCAAAAAGTCGGTCAGAAATAATATGGAAGAAAAAATCGGCCCGATTTATATCGGTCCTACAAAAAGACTGACGTGGGAGGGAAGCGTTAGTTCTGGATTCGTGGTACTGACTAGTAGATAAATAAAGTTGGTTGTACATAGAGCGGATGGACAATTTGTATTTATTTAAATTTTTTATATTTTTTGTTTGTAGTAAAATACAAATAAATATTTCCTTCCATATAAGCGAAATAAAAAAAGATAAGCTAGCAAGTAGTGACTTGTCGAGCGAGTAGATATGGGTTTTTCCCTAGTAATTTACTGCGTTATCAGTCTTATGCCCCAACTCAGAGTCACTAACGGTTACTTAAATCGCTCCTTAGTAAAGAACCACCATACAAAATCTGTACTAAGGAGCGATTTAAGATTGGAATTTTAACCGTTAGTGACTCTGAGTTGCGGCGTTAGTAATGTTGGCAAGCGTGAAATAAAACCTCTAATTAAAGTTGTACATTTGATATGAAAAGACTAAAGTCTAATAAATAAACTACTAAGATCTAACAAGATCGCCCAAAACAGGGTACGATTGTTCATCCGTGTTGATATATAGTATCTTTTGTACTGTATGTATTCAGTTACTACGTGTTATTCCCTACGAGCATAATAAAGAGAGAGATAAAACAGATTTATGTTAAGGAACTAACGCAATATTGCTGAGAAAGATGTTGCTTCCTATTAGGAAGATATTTACATAATCAATGCTCAGCATCAACCCTAATGGAAATATTGTTTTGACTGTAGCTGAAAACATATTCGCATTTTTGACACACAATTTTGGGGTATCTGGATTATTTGGACCCCGAGAATTAACATTTTTAAAGGCTGTCTAAAATACTTGTTCCGAACCACGGACATAAAAAAAGAACGGACGTAATAACCTTGTCTAATCGAGAGTGAAGCTGACAGCTGACAGTTCGCTTACCATGTGAGCGTAATTTTGTAATTTTTGATTCGCCATGGTGTCAATGTCGTAGTCGTATATGGTGTCAATGTCATAGCAGTATGGTGTCAATGTGTGGGTGTGTGTACTTGTACGAATACAGAGTTGGTATTCCTATGGGTGCTTCACTGAATTTGTTCTTGGGATTACGTCCGTCTTTTTTCGAAAAAGCCGGTCGACTGTATAGAAATCTCCCTGAAGGACTCAGATTTTGACAGTTCATGACTATGACGTGCCAATGACATGTGACGTAAGTATCTACAGTTCAATGTTGCGTAAATATGTAAATGTACGTAAATAGAAGAGGGCAGGTTCTTACAAAACGTATGTAAATTAAAGTATTACGATACATTGTCGATCTCTGAGAACATACGTTCAGCGATAACGGCATGTATCAGATTGGCGACGAGGAAAAATGGCATCATTAGAGGGGCGTCCCGAAAGGCCCTATATTTATTAAAGGGCCGGCTGAAACCTGGCACTGACAACGTCGATATCAGATACACGATTTAAACAACCTGTTTTTATATATTGGAATTTTAAAAGCAAACAGCAAAGTTTAATTACGTATTTCAGGTCAAAGGATCAAATGAAGTAATGACAATTCAGTCTGTTTCGTTGAAATGAAGTAAAATTTCATTATCACTATGTAGATACCATGGACGGGAAATAAAATACACTAACACCCCAACTCAGAGTCACTAACGGTTACATAAATCGCTCCTTAGTGCAGAATTTATATGGTGATTCTTTACTAAGGAGTGGTTTAAGTAACCGTTAGTGATTCTGAGTTGGGGTGTTTGTTTCATTTATTAAGCTCGATAGTTGGTACTAAGTTTCATTTTTTTATATGAGTTATGGGTTTAAAACTTAATAATGATCATAAACATTTTTCTCGAATGAACTGTTATTCGAGCTGTAGTCAATGACTGTTCATGTCTATGTCTAATTACGGTATCATTTGTATTCATAATTTCTTTTTTATCTTTTATAGTATCTGGGGGCACGGCAGTGCCCCCGCCAAGTCGAGCAAAAAGCGGCACGGCCGTACCATCCTTTTCTCGAAGCAATTCAGGCCATTTTCGACCCCCTATAACTTCGTGTTGGATAAAGCTAGAAGTCTGAATTTTTAATAACCAAGCAGGCATTGTATAAACACGGTATATTTCAAATTTCATTCAATTTGAACCAGTAGTTTAAGAATTATAACTAGTCAAAGTTTCTTAATTTCGTCACTCACTGACTGACTGACCGATCATCAAAACTCTAAGGCACTTCTAGCAGACATAGAAGCTTCAAATTTGGAACACAATTAGTGTTTAGTGTATAGATCAAGCAAAAATTAAAATATTTTGCAGTTTCGGTCCAGTTTTCTAGATACATCAACTGCCATAAATAACTTTGTAATCCCATATAAATATATAGGATTACAAAGTTACATTTGCAGTTAATGAATCACTGTACCTGTATAACAAAGTAACATTTGCAGTGAATGAATCAGTGTACCTGTATATAATATAATGGAATAATAGGTGTAGATAGGTACCTAGATATAATTATGTTCAAAGGTAACTTGTAAAAGGAAAAAAGTAGAACTATCTACAAAAAGAAATGAGATGCCATCAAAAACAAAACATGTAAAAAAAACCAAGTCTCGCAACTCAGTTCTTCTACCGTAAAAAGTTGTTAGATCCATGTAATACCAAGTCGGTTAATTTATTCAGTTCCTACTTAAGGGTCCTTCTGTCTTAAGTTATTACGTAATTAGCTAACCTAACAAGTAATAACATCTTACAGTGACCATATTATCAATATTAAAAATCTTTTATGTTTTAAATAAATAGATTGACTTGGCAATCGCACTAAACAATCAAATTTAATATAATATGTAGGTAGGTATTACATGTGAGATATATTATGTTTTCATGCGATGGTCAAGTTTCTTGTTTTTGGGGACACAAAAAACTTTTTCTGTTAAGTACCTATCTACAACCAGTTTTCGCTAAGTTGTGATTTACTATCTCTCGGGAACAGATGAGACATTCAAGAATCGATAAGGCCGGCGCCGCGCAAACATTCCCTTAATATCATCAAAGATAGCTTCGGTTATCAGTTTGTCTCCGAAACTATTAAGGCTGCAGATTGCCAGTGAAAGACAGAAATTGTTGTCTGAAAGAGACGACGTTATATTTGAGAGCGAAAGGCATAAAAGGATCACACTTGCATAAGAACCCTTGTACATATCGACCACTATTGTCTATAGAACCTTGTCATTAATGAAGATGTCTGTTATTGTACTACAACAATACCTACATTTGAAAGAAAGAAAGAAGAAAGAAAGAAAACATTTATTTCTGGCTAAACACACACACAACATATTTTTATACTAAACTGAAGGTAAGTTAAGGATTGAGTTATACAATGTTACAATGTTCGTGTGTGTTGTAGTGCCAGAGAAAGGTTCCCACTCAGCGTTTTGCCGTAGCGTTCGCCACGGCGCTGATTTTCAGTGGGCCCTTTTGGTGACTCACAGGCGACAATGTTTTTTTTTTTTTTTACTTTTATTACATTTAGGTTATTGGTGTTGGTATTCAAATAATTTGTTTAATATCCCTACTTAGAGCTGCATCTCATTTTCACTTGCAACAATACGGTGATACATAGATCGAAACAACAAAACTCATCTGAAGTAGGAATCAGATCAATTCAGATGCCAACAACAAATTCAGTGAAGCATCCACAGTAATACCAACTCTTTATTCGTACAAGTACCTACACACACCCACACATTGACACCATACTGCTATGACAATGACACCATCGCGAATCAAAAATTACAAAATTACGCACACATGGTAAAGCGAGCTGTCATTGCTATGCTTCACTCTCGATTAGACAAGGTTACGTCCGTTCTTTTTTTACGTCCGTGACTAACAAGTAGAACTACTGGAAATGAACCAGCTCCTTGAAGGAGAGTTCTGTATTTGAAAACCTAAACAGCGTTTTTTTTATGGATATAGCCGGCAAACGAGCGAATGATCCACCTGATGGTAAGTGGCTATCGTCGCAAATGGACATCAGCAACACCAAAGGCATCATTGATGCGTTGCCGGCCAAGAAAGAGACGAAAAAGAAAGAAAGAACTGGCTTTCAAGTCCCCAGCAGAAACACAATGAGTCGTTTGGCGGCTGATTCATGCTCAGGGGTGGTAGCTATCCAGGCGAACCCCATGGAGAAGTAATATTAGTAATAAATTGTATTAATTAGCAATTAAAATCAATATTACCAATGTAATCCCTCCGAGGGGCCCTACCACGAGCAAGCCGGATTTAGTCGCCTCTTATGACAAACATCCGACATGGGATTGGGGCTTTACAATAGGAGAGTCTTAAGATGAAGAGAGAATGATAATTATGCCACCTGATACAATTGAGCCAAATGGGTAGGTTCACTTTTTTGAAAGAATACAACTCAAAAACCAAACCGCATAGGTTTGCTTTGGGAAACTATGTCACATCTTACATTATTTTTTATGTAATATATAACGAAAAGTCATGGAGTCATTGGACCAATGTTCAGATTTCTCAGTAGGACCTATTATTCAGTGCGGCGTAGTTGAAAAACATTTGTATGAAAAGTTCCGACTCACTCTTAACTTTCCTTTTGAAATGATTGCGTAAAATATTTTTTGTTTGTGGATCCACAAAAATAAATAAATAACTATGAAACTAACAATACTAATAAAAGGTTAAATGCCTGGTAGAACATTTTTATGAATAACTTCTACCCTCTATCGACACTCTACTGAAACATTACTAAACTGCCATCTATATAAACTTTTTCAGTTTTACAAGACGTTGATTTGGGCTGTTACCCTAGATGGCAGCACCTACATTTTTCGTACAGATGGCGCTAATAGCAGATTTTATAACTAGCTGAGCATTCAAACGGTTTCAAGGTAATGGCCATAGATGGCGCTGTTTACGAATTTTTAGCACAACGATTCAGTAAGAAACAATTAAATTACTTAAAAATGTATAATAATTTTTTGAAACAGGGTAGTATATCTGTTAGAACGCATAAATAATAATGTTACCCGTTTATTAATATTGATTAAATATTACACTTAATTAATGTCCCACAGAGTACCGTTTTTGATTAAAAAGAGCCTTGGCTCCCGTCGCGTCGCCGCGTCAAGTAAAGGAATTATAATAACCATTCCTATGGTTATCACTTATGGTTTAGATAAAAACACAAAGTTGTAAATACAAATAAAAATGAAATAAACTAAACCAGATTATTATCGTACTTATTATTGATACTGGTCCTTACAAAACATTTATTCTACTAATAAAATTGTAATGAGACTAATGGGATTAATGACTATACATAGGTTTAGGTATATATGTATTTAATACTTTTTTACAAATTTTATTTTAGGAAGGTTTTCATATAGAGCCAAAACACATAGTTTTTTGTATGTTGGGGATATAGTTGTTCGATTCAGATTTAGTTAACATATGTATGTAATATTTTACTCATACGCCCCAACTCAGAGTCACTAACGGTTACTTAAATCGCTCCTTAATAAAGGTTCACCATACAAATTCTGTATTAAGGAGCGATTTAAGTAACCATTAGTGACTCTGAGTTGGGGCGATAGATACTTTAGCTCTTTTAATTTCAAGCCAGTTACCTAATTTGAGATGTAATAATGTTTTCTACCTTTAATACAACAACAAAAATTAAAATTTTCATTTTTGACTGACCCAAAAAATGACTGACGTAGGTAGGTAGGTTCTTCGTTCTTCGTTTTGTTATTACAAGAGACCACAAAATAAATAAATTAACAATATACTAATTACAACGAAAGAAAAAGAAAATAATAGCACGACGTAAGTTTCATTAGCGCTTCTGGAAAGTATGCACTTAGAAATTCATAACTTTAGCTATATTAAATTAGTATTATATCAATCTTATAATTAAACACGTTATTTACTTTTATTCATATTAATTAATGGTGACGCATTAAAGCGTTTCTAGCCGATATTTAAATAAATAAACTTAAAATATGAAATACAAACTGGAAGGTGTTAAAATCGTAGAAATCATGACAAAATTTACAAATCCCCGAAATTAATAATCGTCATATTAAAATTTATTTTAATGAACCAATTGCGGAGAAAATACCTTTCTCATAATAACTCTTCAACTTTGCGGGTTAATTACAATGTTTAACAAATTTTACAATCAACATTTACGTCTATGAAGGTGATTTACTTACCTGAAGAGGACAACTTAATTACCGGTAGTTGAATAGACAAGCACTTTAATCAAGTAATATATTGTGTGTGTATGTAAATGAGTATTTCACTAACTTACATTATTACTTCATCCACAGGTCTATGCGTTAATTACCTGAAAATAAAGAAAATTCTTTATTATTATAAAGACATAAAAATTAAATAAGGGGCCATCCATAAATTACGTCACACGTTAGGGGGGAGGGAGGGGGTCGATGAAGTGACATTGTGTGACAAGGGGTGGGAGGGGGTCCTAAATTTCGTGACGTCACATGTCAAACTTGAATAATTGGTATGTATGGATAAATATTAAAAAACAATTAATGGAAATAAAACTTATTTCGGAACTGCTGTTTTAATTTAATAATTTTTAGGTGTAAAATTTCATAATATGTGACGTCACACTAGGGGGGGGAGGTCTCACAAATGTGACCAGCTGTGACAAGGGGGGGAGGGGTCAAAAAGTCATAAAATTTGTGTGACGTAATTTATGGATAACCCCTAAGTTATGAAGTTACCTTTGTTTAGGTAACTTTAAGTAAGTGCGTTTACCATTAATAATTTCGTCGTTTACCATCACAATATGTTATGTTATGTTATGAGTAAATAATTCTTGACAAAAAATAACCGACTTCAAAATTATGGATAACTCAAAAACTACTCATCAGATGTCCAAATTAAAGTGGGACCACATGACAAGCACCAGCTTTCGATTAAAAACTTTACTTTGCTATAAGACATTGCTTCTTGCTAAACTGGTTCTAGGTCAACGGGAAGTACCCCATACGTTTTGATTCCCTTGCTAGTGCCATAATAACTAAAAAAATGCGAACATAAATGGCCTATCTTTTGATTGAGTTGACTTAGAAGCTTGATTTTTACACAGCGCCAAGGGATTGCCTAAGTATTGGATATGTGGATATGAATTACAACTTGATACCTCGACGGATTCCGGAGAAAACGAGGCTTGGCAGACAATCTGACGAACAAAAAATTGATCCATTTAGGGTTTCGTAATTTTCTTTTTGAGATACGGAACCCTAAAAAGCGTTGATAAAAAATTTCATAAGTTCTTCCAAGAGTTCCAAGCAGCATACTGGACAGCAGCCCGCAACTATTTATTCTAAAAGGGAGGTATGATTGTATTACTCATACAATCATAACCATAAAGATTTATGATTTCAAACTTAGGTAGATATATGTTTCAGTGCAGACTTTAAACGAATGATCCAAATAACTGCATCAAAATATCGTTATTATAAAATACGAATCGTGGGTACAAATTGCCTAACAATAAATAAATAAATTCACTTTCGTTCACTTCATTCTACTCAAAGAACAATGTTCTCCTAGCTTAGTCTGATTTAATTTAAATTAAATAACAAAAGGCTTAATTAAGTGCCTACTTCACTATATCGCCTGATAAATAATTGTATTATAGGGTGAGAGGATACGATACGGCGCTGTAAGGCAAATTTATCACCCTCAACGTGTGAAGCTCATATTAATGAGCTTGAAGGTCACACGGCAATGGCCCCACGGAAAGTAAATGGCTGCCATAAATAGACGGGGTTCGTAAAGTCGAAGTATTGGGGATAAGGCTTGAAGGAATTTTAATAATCATTAATTATAATCTCAAGTACCTACCCCTTCACGCACATAATTTATAGAGGTATGTATATAAATAATCAGACTTCTATGGAGATTAAAGTTAAGTACATTTTACTATAATAGGAGTATCGCGATATATATTTTGTGCGACGTAATTTCTACCTTGTTGCTTCGATTTAATGTCTCTTTTTAGACTTGGTAATTATCTGGAAGGAGACCTGTAGGTACAAATACCGTAAGTAAGAAGGTGTCAGGCATATTGCTGGCCAAAGAAAAAGCTGCACTGTTTAAGACTCCAGAACATTGGACCCAAATACTTAAAAATATTTCACACTCGATCTTAACAATATAACTTTATCTTCGTCTGAAAATCCGAAGACTCCGAGCAAGGGAGCTTCGCTTGGACTCAAGATGAATGGTGCTTACACTTCCAAAACATCTACTTATGACTCAATGAAAACGTCTAATGCATTGCAAACCAAAATCGTTTTTCACGTAGACCAAACCCCCAGAATTCGAGTGTTTTCCTTTTTCTAATATGACTTGTACATATATTACACAAAACCCGAGTAATATAATAAGCTTACATTATCATCTTGATAAAATCGTTACAACAAATTCCATATTCATCCAAAACAGCTTTACGACTGGTTATAAACGCTTCGAACGTTTAAAGAGATAACCGAGTATTAAAGGGTCGTTACGGTAGGCCGAATAAACAATTTTGTTACAACGAATGCGAATTTAAAGCACTCTGAATAAACTGGTAGCAGATAGCGTTTATTGAAGTGCGAAGAAAAAATATGTAGAAGTGCGGAGAACATTTCGCGGTGTATGAACTTTATTGTTCCGGGAATGGAATTTTTGAAGAACAGGGCGTATACTGGAAATTTTATTTTTCATTTTCAAATTCCTAAACTATGAATTCCCGTATCTACTTGTTAGTTTTTGTTCCGTCTGAGTTAAATTATGCATGTATTTTAACATTGTGACTTATTTTGCATACTATAACATTTTATAATAATTATGTGAATATTTTAATTGGTCTTTTACGTCTTACTTAATTGACATCGCTATATAATATGTAAATTTGTATGGTGTAAGTGTGTTGATGGATTTTTCATGGTTTTATTTCTCATTATTTAATACGAGTAACCGCCCTCGCTTTGCTTCGGTTTTCTTATTTTTTACACCTTGGGTTACATTATTGGATTTTTATTAAGGATCCCTATTTTTTTTGAAAATATAATATAGCCTATGTTACCCGGGGATAGTGTAGGTTCCCAACAGTGAAAGATTTTTTCAAATCGGTTCAGTAGTTTCGGAGCCTATTCAATGCAAACAAAAAATCAAATCTTTCCTCTTTATATATTAGTATACATAGATATAGATATAGATAATATGCACTTAACTTTGTAAAATAAAATACGCTCAGGATTTAAATTTAAGCTCCAACAGTGAAGAAGTTTAATACCCAAATACGCAAAATTTCAAAATATATAAATACATCCACTTCCTCACAAAACCAGCAAATTGACAAGAAGCTCCCAAGATCACATAATAAATCTGTTAGCGACAAAATCTATCGCAAGAGAATAGTGCCATCGAGGGCAATAGAAAACGATCTATTCTAAGATATTATTTTATTCAGAGAAATTTATGCGAATCTTCAGTAGGAGAAAACCCTCATTTCTTACTGAGCTCAAACAGTTCGCAAAACCTCGATGTCATGTTCAATTTTCTTATTTCGTTTTCAAATTGATTCCAGAAATATATTTAAGTTCATATAAAGATATTTAATTTATTTACGTTTGATAGTATAATATTAATTACGTCTCAAAATGTAGGTACTTATTACACCTGATATATTGGTCAAAGAATAAATCAGACCCGAACAATATAGTATGTATAGGTACTCACATTTATAATACATTTTTCCGAAAATGGATTTGATTCTTCAACACCAAAAAAAGGTGTATAAATAGGTTAGGTAGATTGAAATACAATTGAATAGTAAGAGGGTTTTAGTCACAGATTACCCCCAATAGATACCGCATACAAGGCAACTGACGCGCGCCACGGACGTGCATTTGCATGTTCAGTTGTTCACGTCAAGTCCAAGTATGAATTAGAAATAGCCAATCACAGCGCATTTTTTGTCCCCCGCAAGCCGTGCCTTCCGCCAAATTTTGTGAGTTCAAACTCTAAGAAAATTTCACTTATGCGGTATCTATTGGGGGTAATCTGTGGTTTTAGTGCACCTGTTAGAGGTGTTAATAGCAGATGGTCAGAATTTCTAATAGACTTCAAGGCCTCCAAAACAGCTTAATGGCACCAATCAGTCTGGCCAAGTACTGTCTAATGACAACAATCAGTAGCGCAGAGCATAACATGCCTTACGAAGCACGGAAGCGATCAAGAAATTTAACAACCAGTGGTCACCCATTCAACTACTAATTGACTAACGACCACAGAACTAAGTACCAAAGTTCTTTATCTAGGTTAATCGCCACTATTAATTCAAGTTGTCGGAACTATGAGAGATTTATGATATCGTTTGTCACATATCTACAACTCTGTTGTAGATGAACGAATATACTCACTATAAGGTAAAAATAATACATGTATTTACTTACTTATTACTATGGCCTACGATATCTAACAGCACATAGGTATGAAAACTTACATTAGTTTAAAAAAAGCAAAGCAACAACCCATTATTGTCCCACGGCTGGGTTCGGGGTCTCCTCTTAGAATGTGAGGGTGTTAGGCCATAGTCTACCACGCTGGCCAAGTGCGGATTGGTAGTCTTCACACACCTTTGAGAACTTTATGGAGAACTCTCCGGTGTGTAGGTTTCCTCACGATGTTTTCCTTCACCGTAGCAAGTGATAATTAACTTCTAATCCGCACATAATATTTGAAAATTAGAGGTGCGTGCCAGGATTTGAACTCGGGCCCCTTCGTTCGGGAGACCAACGTTCTAACCGCTAGGCTATCACTCACTACATACACGATAAACAACATTAATTTATCGGCTAATAAAGTGATAATTACATTAAAAATAGTAACTGAAAAGGTTAGAATCAAATTTCATAATGTCAATTTCGACGCGTCGTAGTTCCTAACATCCCCTCATTAATTTCACAAATAGCGGCGGTCCGTGTCCAATATTCTCCCGTGTATTTAGTATTCGGGGAATGTGAAACGTGGGCAATTTCCGCGTTTGCCAGTACATTTATTTCCTAATTCCGCATTAGTGGGTCATATGGGCGTTATAAATACGTAATGCGCTAGTCCGCGCTGTACCAGAGATTCGAAATTTAATCAAGTAACGTTGAATTCAGGTTGATGTAACCGGGTTTTGCAACCATTGTTAGGTACCTAATTATTATTAATGCCGTTTGATGTTCTTCTCGTCAAGATCATGTTGGACAACAGACGAAGTTAATAATTAAATTAAAATAACGTTTACACATTCAAACAGCCACATTAGACCCTGCGTCCATTAACGGGATGCCTAGGCATTATTGTGTCACGAAAATAGCATTAAAATGCTTGCTTAGGCACACGGCAACTTTGTCGCAATATTTCAACCTTATTGTTAAATAAATATATGGCGCATAAAATGCGTAGGCATGCTTCGCCGCCAATGGGCACAGGCCTTAAGTTCTGCTACATCGCGTCGCGAGTGAGACGGATTAGTCCATGGTACGGTTGATACACTAAAATGAAACATCACCGACAACCAACATTTATTAAAAAATAATTAACATATTAACGATTGTCCCGGTCCGAACAACGCGAGACAACAACCTCATCTCTGTTCTTGAAGACTTTAGATTTTTAACTACTAATTTCACTTCTAAAACTCAATCGTGAATAGAGTAAGTACATAAGAAAAAAATCAGGATAAGCAGTTTTCTGACGGCGCAATCCTTCACCGAACCAAGCTATTAACCACACGTAATTTTAAACAAATGAAATACAAAGACGATATTATACAAAAATCCTTATTTGCCAACAACGGAAGTAAATGAACAGAGACGTTACTTAAGTATTCCTTGCGCAAACAGATTCTCTTGCTCATGTAAAAACTTTTATTAATACCAATGTAGATGCTATCGATAAATTAGTACTGTCTCACACAATAAGATATATTGCGGCTTTGCTCTGACCTCAAACGTCTCTTCTTCACGAGAGGGTGAAGCAAATTGTTGCGATATTTATTGCGGGCAATTCATTCGGTTCTTCTGTTTGCCGAACTCGTATTGTCAGCTTAAACACCGTAGGCTGTGGAGACATTATTGTATTTGAGTGTAATTAAACTCCTTTCAGTACATCGTCGACTATGCTATGATACACATTATACAACTTATTATGCACAGACCTACTATACAAGTATAAAAGGTATGACACAAATTGTATCATTGTTCGAATAAGTAACTCAATTACTAAAAACGTGTACAAACATAATTCAGTCAAAAGCCCACCATCCGCGTACATAAATACATTCGTTTAGCACTCCCATAATACGGTAATCAATTCGACGAAATGCCTACTCGTCCGTCCAAGCATCGTCCTTCGTCCGCGGAACCCAATCTACGAAAGAGGATAACAAAAACACAATAAAGACGTGTTCTTATTACCTTTATTAGCGTCATAATTTCCAGTCGACACCCGCCCTCCATCTGGAGCAGAAAAGTTTTGTCCCACAACCACTTAAGGTAGACGTTATACTAGTAACGTAAATGTTTTGTCATGCTATGTATTGAACTTGAGAGGGAGAGGGAGAGGGAGTGGTAGAGGGAGAGGGAGAGGGGGAGGGAGAGAGAGAAGGGGAAAGATGGAGCGTAGCTAATTTAGTAACAATTTGTATTTTAATGTATTATTTTGTGTAATCGTTAGTGGCACTCTAGTTGATCGTGTCTTTTGCAAACAAACATTTGTATTTATATTCATACAGTATTATTTGTTAGTTGAAACGATGATTGACCGGTCTAATATTTAGGAAACGCTGTAGATACAAGTTATGACCAAATTTTATAGTGATAAAAAAATACTGAAATATACAGTATAATGGGACTGGCTTTAGTTTAAAAGTAACTTCTACGGAAGCAGACAAGACCCTCCATGGTGAGTGAGTATCGTTTACGTTTCTAAATGTCCACATTTATACTGTTTCGTGACGTAAAACCAATAACCACTTTTGTAATAGAAAAACTGCAACATTTGTATCAAAACGCAACTGAATAAGAGCATGGCATTTAATACATCGTCGGCAGTGAACGAAATATTAGTTCATTGATCGTCGGCAACTTGAAAATTCTTATTTCCACCAGCTCTACAGAATGAACTGAAGTACAAAAAGTTTTGTATAAAAACATTTACGGAAATTAATTCAGACGTAATATTTTCTTGCAACTCCTACAATAAATGAAAGTCTTGTATTGAATAAAATATTACAATAAATAAATATAATAATACTCATAGCCCCACACTAGGATTCCCTGTGTTGTGGGTGCCATGGACAACACACTAGACAAGGACATTTACACCCAGACCGAGAACAGAAATTAAAACTCATCATTCAAATTTCCGCCTCACTGAGAATCGAACCCAGGACCCTCGGTGCGGCGATCCGGCATGGTAACCATTGCGCCACACGGGTCGTCAATCGACAATTGGAGGTTAACATAATACACGTTAATAATGATGAGTAAAAAATTTTAAGTAGCAAAAAGTAATGCAGGAAAGATCATTTGTAATCCACATTAATTCGCACCGCTATCTAAATGTTAATTCATGTAAATAAAGGCGCCGACTCCTGTAACATAGTTTGATAGCGGTGATCATCATTCTAATTGCATTGTCAAAGTTGGTCATAGTTTGACAAAACAATCCGAAACATGCAAAGTCCGTCTACACTGCGTCTATGTTGTATAAGATCTAATACTATGTAAGTGTTACCGAAGTTTTGGATGGTCACTATTTGCTGTGTAGAGAACTCGTCTAACGTTTTACTGTTGTTAAGTAATTCACTGCTTCTTCATTTGCTTAGGAAAAATACCTCAGTAACTATGGTTTTGAACTGACTTAAAAAAATCGTAATTTATTACGCTTCTACAACACCAAAAAAAGTTGTTACCACCAGCGGTGGTAAAGCATTATATTGGTAATATTGATTTTAAATGGTAATTAATACCATTATTACTGTTTTTATTTCTCCATGGGGTTCGCTTGGATAGCTACCACCCTTGGTATGAGTCAGCTGCCAAACGACTCGTCGTGTTCCGGTTGGGGGCTTGTGAGCCAGTTCTTTCTTTCTTGTTCTTCTCTTTTTCTTGGCCGGCAACGCATCAGTGATGCCTTTGGTGTTGTTGATGTCCATGGGCGACGATAGCCACTTACCATCAGGTGGATCGTCAGCTCGTTTGCCGGCTATTTTTATAAGAAAACGTTGATTTTAAAACAGTTCTTCGTTACAATGATGTTAATATTCAGGTCAGTTTCATGATGGGAAATTTTTCCGCGGTTTAAAATAACTTTTTGTACTTTTATATTACGTACGACACGACATCGTTGCCATACGCCTATAGGATATCGTGATTCGTAATCTAGCGTACTTAAATTAATGTTAAATGGATCAGATAAGCGATGTCCGATACACAACAGAAACCTAATGGCGAAGAAGGGTCCGCATTCCAGACCATTCACAAAAACTCATGTTATTTGATATACTCAGTTTGTTACGACGCGTCCTATTAAGTAAACAATCTTACACTGTCCTTTTATCTTTATTTCTTACTAATGGATACCCGGCGTGTGCTACTACGCAAAAAAATATATATGGAAAAAGTCGAAAATCGAAAATGCGCCTAACATTGTTACTAGCCTCCAGCCATCTTCGCATTATTGCTTTACAAATTAAACCATTTTGGCGCGGTTGGATAGTTTCAAAGTCTATCAAGGACATCAGTAAAAACATTTTTTGTGTTTTATTTAACTAGGTAGATTTAAAAATAAGGCAGACAAAATGATAATTTAAAGATGAATTAAAATTTAATGCCAAAACTAATTTCCTGTTTATCACAAGTTGTTTTTTAAATTAATTAAAATTAATATTTCCATGAAAAGTAGTGCTAAGTTTGCTAACCAAATAAATCTCGTCTAAAACATAAAGTATATCACTTCCTGAGAATAAGAGCGTGAGGCCAAACGAGCGTACTTTTTGAGCTGTGTGACGTGTGAAATAAGTAACGTGCATTCGGTTCATACTAAAGTCCTGTCTGTATCACACCATACGTCGACGCAAAATGTTGACGTTTAGTATGAAACTGACTCATTTTACGGGACTCACAACTCAAAAAATACGTTCGTTTGGCCTCACCCTAAGGGCACTACGCTGGCCAAGCGCAAGCTTGCAAATTTTCTCCTCATCATAAACCATTTACGTCTTCTAATTGGACTCGGATTTCTGAGATGGATAAAGAATGCTTCCGAGATTACATGCGCCTGTGAGAACATTATAAGGAAGCTTTGTTGTATCGTTATGTTAAATCCAAAGGGAGGATTTTCTTGTTTGTAATAAGCAAATAATTAAAAATACAGGTGCGGCTTAAGCAGTGAACTATCGTTACTATTTTAGCCAGAAGAGGCAAAATATTATAAAATAAATTAACTACATAGTTACATCGATTTCTCTTCCTTTTTTCGGAATCAAGGCTTCAGAGCTAGGTAACCCGAGTAAATCTTAATTTCGTAATATATCGCTTATGTCATACCTATGAAGATAGATGTTATATACACATTAGTGATTTGGGTGTTCGGGTACCTTTAGTAAACGAACCCTGTCCCTAACACAACCGCCCAATCAGTGTCAATTCATCTCCCGTACCACGTAGTGTTTAGTGAGATATATAGCAGGAAGGAGCGCGTGCATTAGAATTCCATTACCCGAGAAATTTTACATCAGATAGTATTAAATCCGTCATTTGTATACCATCATCATCGTCATGATCCTGCCATTTCCCAAATTTATTTGGAGTCGGTGCAATATGTTCTCTTCCACACTTCCCTATCAGCCGTCATCTTTACACTTACACTCTTATTTTTCATATCATCTGTTACACAATCCATCCATCTTTGATCTTCGATCGTCCTCGTCTCTTTTGTACATCTACATTCATATCCATCACTCTTCTCGTCACATGCGTTTCCTCTATACCATATTGTATTTTAAGTTTTCTTTTGTTTTACTTTGGTGTACAAATAAAGTCTAGTTGTATCTATTGTACTGTATTGTAAATTTGTCTAGCCATTGAGGCATCCCACTGAAATGTTAGTTGTGTTACGGACAGTTCTTTACGTGGTGAGATTGCTCAAATTGAAACCGTTAGTAGTAGCTTTAATTAAAATAGTTTAATTTATTGTTTCTAGACTAATTACAAAGCCTGTCTTTCTTCTGTCGGTACCAATTCTAATACAGCGTATCTTTTGAACTGAAAAAGGTACTGAATCAGTTTCAGTCTAAACTGATTATGGAGGACAAATATAGAAACAAATATAGAAGTTCAGTTGTTGTTCAGTATTCACAATATTAAACTTTGAACTCTGCGCTCGCTAGTAGTACTCGTAGATACATTTGCAACAAATAAAATAGTAGTAACCGTTAGTCATAAGAACAACCTGCAAAAAACTGAAAAGCTTGGCGTAAAATCTAAGATTCCAAGTAAAAAGTAAGTTTTTCATATAATGCTACCCAATGAATACAGAAACCTACATGACAAAGTGAATGATCAAAAATTCTTTATGGTAGTAATTGTTTCCGACGATGTAATATTGTCACGTATATATTATTTACTGATAAAATTGCAATGGTTATCGCTTCTACGAAGTTTTCTCGAAGCGCTCAATACATTACCGGAGCCGCGATCATCCATCATAGCTTAATCGCGTCAAAATTGCTTTATTTAGCATACAAAGTCAACAGTGGCTGCATGACATACAAATATGTCCAATAATGGTGTATTTAATTGGGTATTATTATCACGATATTAAGTTTTTTTTTTAATGGAAATAGCCGGCAAACGAGCTGATGATCCACCTGATGGTAAGTGGCTATCGTCACCCATGGACATCAGCAATACCAAAGGGATCACCGATGCGTTGCCGGCCAAGAAAGAGGGAAAAAAAGAAAGAAAGAAAGAACTGGCTCTCAAGCCCCCAGCCGGAACATGACGAGTCCTTTGGCAGCTGACTCATGCTTAAGGGTGGTAGTTATCTAGGCGAACCCCATGGAGAAATAATTATAGTAATAATGGTATTAATTAACAATTAAAATCAATATTACCAATATAATACCTTGACGGGCCCTACCACCAGCGGGCCGGACTTAGTCGCCTCTTACGACACCCATCCGGCGTGGAATTGGGATTAGTATTCTAAGCCGCCTCAATACGGCTAAAACTTTCTGTTTTTTCGTGTTATTCATTTACGTTATATTTAACATCACTACATCAATAAACATTGTTTATACAACCTTAGTAAAATTCTCATAAATCTATACAACCGCGCAATGGTTTTTCAGTTTTATAAAAGGCATGAATCATATTTTTTTGACATTTCATCCTCTACCTAAAGGTCCTTTTTCGTAATATCCTTGTGTCTTAATGTCCTTTTTCTTAATTTAGTTTCTGATATTCATTCCCAGAGGGTGTACGCAGCCCAAACTGTGCAAAAGTATACCAAGCCGGAATACCACAATGCATTATTAATAATTGTTTTATCGCATCTGTTACTGGGACGCTTTTATATTCTCCATGTCGACCAAAGAATAAGTCGGTAAAGATAAAACAGTCATCTATCTTCGCGTTAGCCCGAGACGATAGCGCAAAAAGGAATGAGATTTTCCCCTCCTTTTTTCGTTGTTAATTGCTTCCCAGACGAATTTAAATTTTTACTTTCTGTGGAAATTGATCTAATTAGTTTCTGTGAAATATAATTTTGTACGATATCGGAGCTCGCATTATATATCAAAAGTGCAATATTTAAGATCGCAACGATTAGACCTACTCACCAGGCACTTGAGATTTATCAGCTACTAAAAATTGATATGTATATGCCTTGAAATATTATTTAGGTATATTCACGGACGTTTAAAAAAGACGGACGTAATCCCAAGAACAAATTCAGTGAAGCTGAAGTGAATTACTATGGGTATAGTACCAACTCTGTATTCGTACAAGTACACACATTGACACCATCGCGAAACAAAAATTACAAAATTACGCACACATGGTAAGCGAGCTGTCATTGCTATGCTTCACTCTCGATTAGACTAAATAAATAAAGCCAATGTTAAAATGTCAGTGTTAAAAACAAATGTAATGTATTCACTCAAGGCAAAGAAATTACGCTACAAATTGTAGCAATATTTGAATTTGTAAGCAAGCAAAGCATGTTTCGTGGCACAATTAAAAGCAGAGAAACAAGGAGAGCACACCGACTAACATTTAAAGATCTGCAAACAAATTAGCTTAATGGACAAAAATGTCAAAACAGACTTCTAACGAACAAAGACGTTAACAAAGAAATTTAATGCACAAAGACGTAAACTTTACATAAAGCCTATTAAGCTTCAACAAAAATGGTGCATTAAAATATCTTGCAATAAAATCACACTGTTGCACTTTTGTAACACTTAAGTACACTACAATACAAAAATTTTAATAGCGCACAAATACCTACTATCTTTTATAAATAACCATAACTTAATTCTATTAAAAGGCACCTTTTATACCAAGGTAGGAAATCATCAAAATACATAGTCTTGCCAGATATACTGTTACAGCCTTGTTTAATTTAAGTACCGAATACTAGCGAGAAATGTTGCGATTGATTACGAATGAGGAAATTTTGCACTATCTTAAAATAAAGAAATAATTGATATTGTGTCATTTAATAAAAAATGAGTGGACGTTAAAATAAGACACACACGGGTTATTAAGTTGCACCACTACAGCTATGCAGCTTGAGGTTTTTAAATTGCTGAAAATTTGAAAAATAACTCATGGATTTTTTTTATCGTACTATCAAATGATTCCCTGAAATTTCGAGCTTCGAAAACCGTAGAAGAAGCGCCCAACCTTGCACGGTTAGAATGCCAGCGATCACCAAAGAGGTACAGGCGCGAATTAAACGAATTCCCGTCCGGAAGCAAAAAATTTTAGCTCTTCAGGTAGGGTTAAGAAAAACTACCATCAAATGAATGTTAAATGAAGACCTTGTACCCAGAGCTTATCGACGACACACAGGGAATTTCCGTAATGAACCTCCAAAAAAATTAAGGCTCGAGAGATGACCAGCTTTGTTAAGAAGGTACGCGAGAAAAAAAACCGCCAAATTCTTATTTCAAACGAAATAATTTTTGGCATTGAAGAAAGTTACAAAAAATAAAGTGATAAAATATTATGCCCACGTGAACAAAGAAGCAACCAGGCGTATGCCAATAATCCAGCGTGGGCATTATCCTGCGTCAATCATGGTTTGACTTGGAGTCTCATATTCGAGCTCATCTGTGATATTGCTCTGTGAAAAAGAAGTGAAGCCCAGTATTTTTGAGTATCAAAATACTGTCCTTGCAAAGGTTGTGGAACATCCTCTTCAAAAAATTACCGAAAATCCACAATAAGTATTCCAATAAGATTCAGCGCCAGATCGTCAGAAAGCAGGATACAAAACTGGCTGATTGGTCATAAAATTTACTTTATAGGGCACAACGAGGGGCCCTCTTAAAGCACAGACTTACATCCGTTGGAAACAAAATATGGCAACAATTGAAACAGAAAGCATGCGCTAAATCTCACCAAAATTTGAAGTTTCTGAAAGCATCCATGATTAAAGCAGTGGCTGATATAGATACGAACCTTGTACATGCTACGATTGACAACTGGCCTAAGAGGTTGAGGCCCTACATTCAAAACCAGGGAGGGTATTTTGAATAACCTAAACAAAACTTTAATTAACATTTAACTACCTTTGTTTTTATATAATTAATTTATAGATATCTTAATTCCAAAAAAATATATTTAATGAAGTGTTTGTAACAGTATTTATGGCTAGACTAGGTAATAATACTCAACATTTCTTCAGGAAAATTTCAAGATTATTTAGGATTCTTACGGGAAAAATATCACATTGACCAAAAACCTCTAAGAGTGAGATGTATAAAGCGTACTTAGACTATGCTCGGGCATGCCGCTTGACTTGCAAAAATTATGTGTCAACTCCGACGTAGGACTGGAGTTTAACGCCATCTAGTTTGCAATCGTCAAATCAGTAACAACGCCATACGTTACGACTTACGACGATGATGACGATGATGATGATGATGTTTCACATCATCAGAATAGGATGTAACAAGATTATTATTATCATTATTATTATTATTATTATCATAAAATTATTATTATCACTGATCAGTAACAACGCCATCTAGATTCTGTGTTACGAATTACAAATATAACGCATAACGCACATAACGCATAACATAACGAAGAAAGTTTGATTTTACTTCTCATAAAATTTCATACCGCGGGCTCAAATATGAAAATCGATTCTAAAGGAGTTAAACTCCAAAAACTTGACAAAAAAGTTTATACTTATTTTAGGCATGCTAAGATAGTGTTCAAGTCATAATATGAATTATTTATATATTATTATATTATTACGTTACTTTTTTGGTATGATTGCTTTTGTTTTGTTTACTCTTTGTGTTCCGCACGAGACGCATCAGCTTGTTAGGTAAAATGTGCCAAGTATCAGCGTATTAACATCAATAACGACACACGTAGGTAGTGCACGTTAATATAAGCACCGAAAGAGGTAAAAAGGCCTATTGTGGCGCGCTTCATTGAACATTCGCCATCGGACTGTCCTATTGTGATCTTTGTATCAAAGGCCGTCCCACCTACCGTCGCAATTACAAAACTTATTTGTATGCATACATAACAAAAAGACATTGTAAAATAAAAATTATGGTATTATGCTACTGAAACTACCCACAGACATTCGAAATGCTGGTCATGTAACCGACGTATTGCTTAGCAATCGAAAAAAGAGATAATTATTAAAACAATTCCTCACATTAACTTCAAAAGGATGAAGTTACAGAGCCAGGATTAACTTGCATGACTTAGAACCTGGTACCAACAACCTGCAACAGGATACCTGGGGACAAGAACTTGGATACCTTATTGGTCAAGTTTTTATAGAAAGCCGTATTTTCACTTTCATTTCAGTCACGAAACAATTAAAAATAGTAATTTTTAAAAAAATTACTCCAAGTTTGAAATAACAAATTTACCTACAATTTTTCATGAGATCGGTTCTTGCAATGCTATCTAATATACAACTGCATCGACCTTGAAAAATATAGAACCCTTTGTAACACATATTAATAAATCTCAGTACAGTTTCTCGATTCGATCTAGCATTAGCACGATAGCTTACCAGGTAACAAACTAAGTAATAACCAAACATTTGCCGAGGTTTCAACACGTTAGTGGTAACAAAGTTACGTAAACGGAGCACTCGGCTCATTGCTTAAATCACCCTCCCTAAACACCGTGCATTAAAATAAAACAACAATAATAAACGAACAAACACTTCCATTTAAAGAGACGGTATTTCCGAGATATTATGTCAGACTATAAAACAAATACACCTTTTATTGCCTACCTTGCTAGTAGGTTATACTTTGGAAATTGAAATCACCTGAAGCATTTTCTTCTAAACCGGTTCTAATTAAAACGAAGCCGGTGTTCTATAGTTAATGAGCCTGTCTTCCAAACAGAAGGTCCCGATTTCGGCTTCCGTACCCGAATCGGTTTCCGGGCGACGCACGCAGGTATTTTTGTATAATATATTACATATATATGACATATATGTCATATATGTGTAATTTGTGTATATTTTCGAGACTTTGTTATTTATGATGTCTCGTTTTGTGCAAAACAAGCCGGCGTTTGCTAGCAACTTTGACATTTTTAATCACTGAAACTGATAAATAATAAATAAATAGTTATATAAACAGTTTAGCTTCGGTTAACAACGCATAATGTACTGAACTGAATCATATTTAAAAATTGTTACAAAATGATATTGATGACGTCTCTTTCATTACGAGTGATTATGTGCACATTCCAGAAACATGCCTTCTTAAACTAGGCGATGTCAATACGCAGTTTACGATAATTTCACAAAACATTAGAAGCATTCATAAGAATTTTGACCAATTTACAGTATTTTTGGCAAGATTAGGCTTCTTACCAGATTTAATAATTCTAACAGAATGCTGGCTTAGCAAAAATTCAGGCGCCCTCAATCTGAATGGATACCGGTCACATTTTTCTTCAAACTACATTAACCAAAATGATGGAATTGCCATTTATAGTAAATTAGGGTTAAATATCACTATTAATGAGCCATCTTTTAATGAAGCAAATTGCTTAGAAATTAAAATAGATAATGACCTTACTGTTATCGCAATATATAGATCTCCTTCTTTTAACAACATCAATAATTTTTTGGAATCCCTTGAGGAACTTCTTAAATCACAGACTCAAAAATCCACTACTTTAACAGGAGATTTTAATATTGATATACAAGAAGGTATATCTGACCCCAAATCATTAAAATACTTAGATTTAATTACCAATTATGGATTTATCCCAGGTCATCAATTTGGAACTCGTTATACAGCTTCGTTGGACCATGCATTGATCAAATCTTGCTATCCTTCTCATGTAGTAGTGTGTGCCTCTAATATTACGGATCATGATTCTATAGTTATTGCGTTAGATGAAAAGAAAAGCTTTAATACTATTTATCAACCAACGGAAATTAAGTCTAAAATTAATTACAATAAACTCACGGAGGAAATCAACCAAACTGACTGGTCTTCACTTTATGAATGTAAGGATACAACTGAAGCGTTTCGTTTCTTCTCAGAAACCATTACAAGCAAAATAATTTTATGTACAACTTATCCTAAATTTCAGAATTCAAAAACGATTCGTAGAGAATGGATTACACCAGGTCTAATAAATTGTATAAGGAAGCGTGATGCACTACACCTCTTGGCTAGAAAATTTAAAGATGATTTAGATCTTCAATCTGACTACAAAAAGTATAGAAATACTTGTAATAACATACTTCAAACTTTAAAAGATGAACATGATTGTAGAAAACTCAGTGAAAGCTATGGTAATAGTAGGCTTATGTGGAAGAATATCAAAGAAATATGTAGTATTAAAAAATATATCAATCACAATACTGATTTACTTCTTAATTCTTCAGACCCGCAAAAGTCACTGAACAATGTCAGCCAATATTTTAGTAGTGTAGGTTCTGATCTTGCTAAGGCTACTCTCTCAAAGATAGGCAAAACAGAAGAGCAGCTTGCTAAAGATGTTAATATTTCAATTTCTCCACTAAAATCCTTCTTTTTTGAACCTACGAATGCTAGTGACATTGCTGCAATTATTAATAGTCTTAAAACAAACTCAGCAGGGGGGTGGGATAAAGTAACTAATGCTATTCTTAAAAATTCACTTTCCACTTTAGCAGCTCCAATAAGCTACTTGTGCAATTTGAGTTTTGCTACAGGTATTGTTCCCAATGATTTAAAATTAGCTTGCGTTCACCCGATCTATAAAGATGGTGACTCCAAAGAGCCATCCAATTATAGACCAATTTCATTACTGCCATCTGTATCTAAAATCCTAGAAAAAATTGTTAATAAAAATCTTCTTAAGTTCCTAGAAAAGGAAAACCTGTTGGCTACTAATCAGTTTGCCTTTAGACCAAATAAATCAACTGATGATGCAGTCTCTCTTATGACTGAGACCTTATTCGCACAACTTTACTAATTGTGTAACATTTATACGCCGCGCCGATACGGCCGTCCTGCTTGTCACACGTCCTCGTGTGCACTCTCTTCAACCTACGCAATTCCGCATCAACTGTGGACAAACGTCGCACCTTAATACACACCATACTGTATCGGTCACCCTGACCAACAACTGTAAACATTTTACTTCTCAAGTTACGCAATACATTTTAAACTTCAAATCGCTCATAGTTTCATTTGAATTGTAAACATTAAGGTATGTCTCACAAAATAAATCTTTGTTCATTGAGAAAGTAATGAACGAACATTGTATGTCTCACAATTAATCTTTGTTCAACAGGCTACTCTTTGTCACACAGGCGGGTTGATGTCACACAGGCGGGTTGATGTCACACAGGCTAATCTTTGTCACATAGTCGGGTTGATGTCACACAGGCTAATCTTTGTCACACAGGCGGGTTGATGTCACACAGGCTAATCTTTGTCACATAGTCGGGTTGATGTCACACAGGCTAATCTTTGTCACACAGGCGGGTTGATGTCACACAGGCTAATCTTTGTCACATAGTCGGGTTGATGTCACACAGGCTAATCTTTGTCACACAGGCGGGTTGATGTCACACAGGCTAATCTTTGTCACATAGTCGGGTTGATGTCACACAGGCTAATCTTTGTCACACAGGCGGGTTGATGTCACACAGGCTAATCTTTGTCACATAGTCGGGTTAATGTCACACAGGCTAATTTTTGTCACATAGTCGGGTTAATGTCACACAGGCTAATTTTTGTCACATAGTCGGGTTAATGTCACACAGGCTAATTTTTGTCACATAGTCGGGTTAATGTCACACAGGCTAATTTTTGTCACAGGTTAGTGAAGGCCACACAGGAAAGTCACGTCCACACAGGCTAGTCAAGGCCACACAGGCTGATCATGGTCACACAGGTTTAGTCCCACACAGATTAGTCCCACACAGGTTAGTCAAGGCCACACAGGCTAGTCAAGGCCACACAGGCTAGTCAAGGCCACACAGGCTAGTCAAGGCCACACAGGCTAGTCAAGGTCACACAGATCCGTCGGTATCACACAGGTCCGTCAGTATCACACAGGTCCATCAGTATCACACAGGTCCGTCAGTATCACACAGGTCCGTCAGTATCACACAGGTTCGTCAGTATCACACAGGTCCATCAGTATAACACAGGTCCGTCAGTATCACACAGGTCCATCAGTATCACACAGGTCCGTCAGTATCACACAGGTCCATCAGTATCACACAGGTCGGTGTCAATAAGTTGAAAACTTAAGGGAGATAAATATGCACACAGTACGTAATACTTCCTACTGCCGATATCGGTACATTCTGACTCAGTACTATTTGTTGGCATTTCAAGGCCAGAATTCAATTGCAAGTTGCAACAATAACCATCAAATGTCAAATGCGACATCACCATAAACTTGATAAGGAATAATTACCGCTTTAGTGAGCAGTAATTAAAATAAGCTACAAAAGAATCAATACAGATCACCTGTTATATCACGTCGCCATCCGATGACGGATGATGCTCATCGTAAGCCACGGTACAAGGAGCCGCGATGCGCTCCCGTCGGTAACAACAAAATCAAATGCAGGTAGTTGACGCCAGTCCTCCTTATCACGCATTGATGTAATTTCTCGTCACCGTTTAGATATTCACAGGTTGCATGTCCATACAACTATCATTGTCACTTAGTTTATCTAAAACACGAAAAAAAAACACAAAGACAAAAACACGAAATGTCCACTTGTTATTTCTCTGAACCGAGAGTAGACGGCAAATTAAAGAACAACAAGATGTTCCAAAATTAAAAACTCCCGATCTCACTCACAGATTGCTTATGGTGTCACAAAACAACATACTTGCACTGATTTTGAATAACTCTTGTATAGCAAGTTTACTAAAATTTATTAAATCTCTTTCAAAACGTTAGATTCTGTATGAAATCAAAACTATGATGCATTGTTTACCATTTGTCTAAAGAAAACAAAATAATTAAATTCCTTTTAGTCAATGATCACTATTTAGTCCTTTTACCCTACTGGTCGCAAACAAGTGTTTTCACCCTACATGTAGCAAGTTACTGTTTTACCTTAGTCACACTAATATGACAATACCAAGTATACAGTTTTCATCAACACAGGTCTGACTGGTCAACATCGGTACCTTTTATCACCCACATCTTATTCACTCTATATGATAAAAGTTGTATTACACTAATCATACTATCAAATCCATAATCCACATCCTTTGGGATTATAGTTAGAACCATAATTTATTCTAAACTTACACTACCGAGCAACTATTTCTTTCTTATTAAAACTCATCAAAACTCTTTCAACTCAAACTTTTGAACATGATTGTGATGTGTGATGGTGGCAAGATATTCAATAGCTTTATCACATCATCATCATAAAAAGGTATCCATCCCATTGTTTTCACAAAAGAAAAACTTTATTTTTACATTATAAAATAACTCATAACTTCATAATGTATTGCCCTGCCTGACTAAGCAGATACCAAGTAATTAGTTAGTTACTCCATTACTGTTTTTTTTTTTAAGAGGATTTTAAATTCACATAACTGTAACTATATCACATGACTACTGATCTTGTTAGATACTACAATTTTCCTTTAGTTATCTTGGCACCATAACCCAAGTTAAGGTAACTTATGATAGTAGTCTGTCAGCTGTCTATAACAAACTTTTTAGGATAATAACTAATTCATCAATTCACTTTTTCAAATTAAGGTACATATTTAACTACCTAATTTGGTCTCAATATTTTATCTTAGATTTTATTATTGGTTGTATGAGTCAATCTTATGATCCCAAAGTAGTACTATACTTCAAACTTTATCTAAATCATATTGTAAGTGACCAAAACATATTAGGTACGGATATACAAACTATGTATCGTGTCCTTCATACTTACAAGACATTCATCCAACATAAAACAACACATATCACCTGATTTCACGTAGCAGTGGCAGAGTCAGCCCTCGTCAAGTCCCTCGGTGGACTTTAGCCGTGGCTTCTCCGGGTACAATGATGCGAGCTTGTATTAACTGACAACACTTGTATACACTTTCACACGGTAGACATTTAGATGCCAACTTAATGACATTATTCCCATCTTGTGTATTCAAATCCTTATTTGACATGCTCGTCGTCCACTGTTTGTATTATCATATCAAGGTAGCCATCTGAAAAACCTGAAATGCGGATTCTTGCGAAGTGGAAACGCTTTTTACTTTTTACAAGTACCAGCTGCACTTGTCCCTCAAAGACACATTGTGTGAAATTTTTTTTTTTTTTTTTGTTTGGTTTGTTCAGTTGGTGTGGGTTGGTGTCTTGGATGCTATTACTGCTTCGGCCATCTAACAAAAATCAACACGTCCTCGTGTTGTGTGTTCAAATAGTAACGTATTCTGTTCCACCGTACACTTCGACCATAATTGAATATCGATATCTCGCGTGAGGCGAGGATCCGACTGAAGGTTCACAATGTTTGGTAGTTAGGTTTATTTGAACTGTGAGCGCACAATACGACTTGCACTTTCCACATCGAATCTCCTTGCAAAACTTCATGGCTCTCATTAACTCGCGCTTACTATCGTTTTGTTTCTCATTGCAAAATTTTCATTCCAATTTATTTCAAATGTCAAACTAGTTCGGTTTCCATCAACAACTTCAACTTTTTCATTTATTTTCCAACACGTGCGGGCGAGAATCATCTGGGTTTTTTATCCCACGCCTGATAACGGAGCGCCGAGACCGAGATGTATTCCATTCCTGATATTCTTAGGTTATATGTCACAGTACAGATAGTGAGGTATTTTCTTGAAAGGATTATTCACAGAGATATCGTATTACAATCATTTTATTACAATTAACACTGTAACACTATACAATACAAAATAATAGAAGATTGTAGAAATATGAGCCAATAGTTTTGTACATACTCATGCGACCGGCATCACATCTCGAATGCCCTCTGCCAGGGTTGCCAGACGTCGCCATGACACATACAACTCTATTCGGTGTTACCCGCTCAATTTACAATAATAATCGTTTAAATAGCAATTATTTAAATCGATCACATTTAATCATTTATACGCCGCGCCGATATATATATATATATATATACATATATTATACATCCTAATGCATATCTATTTGTGATAACAGTATAACACATGTTACAATAAAAGCATAGTTTATTATTTGTAGCTACCTTTCTGTTCAAAATTTTTTTGCTGTAAATTTTCTAAAGTTTATGTTACTTAGTCAACTAAGATATTTGATTGTGTATCCACTTTTGTTACGAGAGAGTGAATCCTAGCTTCTCACAACACAGGGAATCCTAGTGTGGGAGCTAGTGCACTGAAATTGGTTGTAATGATGGTTACTGAATAAATCATTTTTCATTTTTTTTTTTCATATACGATAATTACGAGATACGTGAAAATCTGAACGAAATTAATATCAAGGGCTTCACGCCGCATTACTTGTATGTCTCAACAGCAACCAATAGACTTAACAAAAATAAAATTACTTCCAATATTTACTGAAGCCACAATGTGTGGCAGCGTATAAATTCACCAGCACCGGAGAAGTTGTCAAAGTTTCGAAAGTCGTAAATCAACAGTCCTTCTCTTCCGAAGATTTATAAAAAGTTGCTTGAAAACTCCGCGACAGGCATGCAATTTTTGCACGTTGAATTCACTTAAGTTATCGAAGATAACCGCCCTCGCTTTGCTTCGGTTTTGTTATTTTTTTACACCTTGGGTTACATTATTGAAGTTTTATTAAGGATCCCTAATTTTTTTGAAAATATAATATATCCTATGTCACCCGGGGATAGTGTAGCTTCCCAACAGTGAAAGATTTTTTAAATCCATTCAGTAGTTTCGAAGCCTATTCAAAGCAAACAAACAATCAAATCTTTCCTCTTTATAATATTACTATAGATATAAAAAATTCGGAAACAGCAAGGCTCTTTTCATTTGGATTCTGATTGTGGATTTATACAAATACTTCGGCGTACCAGCATCATCTTCCAAACTCCGTACATTAAACATTTCTGCTTCGAGTTCTTTTATACTTGAAAGGATTCACTGGTTTTATCAAAGTACATAAGAAATCTACACTTTCACAGACTCGTATTTGGCTGGAAGTAATATGACATAATAAATCATCCAAAAAGACAATAAGAAAAATATGGTATAAACTATATGGAAATAATAGCCGCCCTAGTACTCGTATAAGTATAGCAGCTGACCGGCACTGAAATGTCACTGCTAAGGTCGATCGATATTTCTTGGCCTTTGTTGAATGTTTACGCCGTGTAAGCTTCAATATTTGTTCTCGCAAATGTCAAACATTGTAATAATGATAAAAAAGTAGCTTCTTTGATTACGAAATAAAAAAAGTTAATTTATCGAATATAACGTTGCTTAGAGCTTGCTATTTCATACTTTTTAAAAACATAGATTTAAAATAAAAAGAGCCGCTATATTACATCACTATATTATTTAAAACTACTTAGCTTAATTTTGAACAGTGTTTGGAAAAATTAACTTTGGTATAATAATTTTACATGTTTACTAGCTGATCCGGCAAACTTCGTATCGCCTAACATTCAATGTTTTCCAATTACAATTAAATTTTTAACTTTTTTAGTTTTGATAGGTTTAATAAATCAGAGTTCATTAAATTCCCTCTCCAGCTCCCTCTCCTTCTTCCTCTCTATTGTTTTTAAGCATGAACCAATCTATATTACTATAACGTTAGTAATTAATACATTCCACATTTTTAACTTTAAATTTAAAGTTAATTATTAATAGTTAATACATAATATTTCACATTTCTAACTTTAAATTTCATCCCCTACTTTCACCCTTTAGGGAATGATTGTCCAAATAAACTTCTCACAGTACTTTTGTTTTTACAGGTGTGGTAAATGATAGAAAATAATTAAAATACTAATATCGCTATAAAACATAGGAGTTGGTGACAGAAAGGTGAAAAATTAAGGGTTGCATGTGTTTTTTAATACCGAATCATATTTTTTTTATCTAAAATATAAAAATAAAATATTTGGGATGGACCACCCTTATCACTTAGGGATATGAAAAATAGTTTACGTCCTTTTCTCATACCTACCGAATAATCGGAATATACACACAAAATTTCATAAGAATCGGTCAAGTCGTTTCGAAGGAGTTTTGTTACAAAAAATGTGACACGAGAATTTATATTAGATAACCTCTTGAGGCTAACAGATTAACCAGTTGAGACGAACAGATGTCATACGACAAACATGTATCTAAAAATATAACAATTAATAAATGATAATAATTACCTATAATAAACTTATTTCCTTCTAAGATAAAAAATTTCGTGTCCTTTACAATTTCTACTTTGTAGTTGTTTCTACTTTGTTTCTACTCAACATATTGCTCACAAAACTTCGAAGTATAAATATAGTATTTTTACACCTTTAAAGGGGTTCTATACAGTGATTGTATCAATAAAATTCAATCTAGACTCTGGAGTGACATAATTATGCTTTTGAATTCTACCCAGGCAAAAATATATATCACTGAAGTACTTTGTTTTACGACAAACATCCATCTGAATGTTTGTGCATCCTATCAAAAGCCTTTGATAACATCCACATAGATAACAGTTCAAAGCCTTTTTTGAAAAATGCGCTAAATTTGCAAAATCCCCGACAGCCGGATAGCTTAAAAATATATTTTAAAAGTATTTTCGTTGTAACTTACTGATAAGAATAGTACCTAATAAATAGTACTTACCTAATTTTTCTGTTGTTGATTAGGATGATTTGTAAAAAAACTAATCATTTTTATTGATATACAATAAAAATGAATACAAAAATAAGAAGGAAATTTCATGTAGTTTCATTTCCTGAGATATTATATTAGATATTTTTAACAGTATTAAGTCAATCAGAACTATGTAATTTGAATTTATTTAGGTTTTGATACATTCCAACATAGGTGGGTTTTAAGTTTATTTAATTTATTTCTTGATGTGTTTATTTTGTCAGAGCATTTTCAATCTACATTTCGTTTTTTCTTTAAGACCTATAAATCAATAAGAGAACGAACTCCTTCATTCACTACAGTTTCTCAAGAAGAAACTAAATGCTGTAAAATGCGAGCTAACAAACTTTCAACTTCACTGGACACGTTAAAGAAGAAGTACACGGAATTTCTTTCTGCCAATATCTACTAAGTTTAAGTTCAAACCTTTTTAATTTCGTTCTCCCTGCCCTGTTGATACAACTACGAGATGCTACATCCGTTTCTGATCTTTTCTCACATCTTGTAGTAGTAAAAGAAGTCTTTTATAAGTAGCCAAGTCCTAAGAGGGGTCAGACTCGAGGTTCACTAAAAGGAACAAATTGAAGAAAGTTTTTCTGATGTTGTCTAACTTCTGTTGGTAGGTACACTAAAAGATAGTTTCACGACGCGAAATAAGATGAGTTTTTGTTTTCTTTAAACGGTTTTATTTAGCTTGTTGTGTTTGGCTCAAATCTGGCAAGCCTGATTAGACCTACTTCTACTTATCCTAAGGAGTTGAAATACAATCATAGTTCTGATGACAATGCATTTTTATGTTAGGTAACCATAACATAGTACACACAGGATTGGCTCCAGCCGAGTCAACTTCTTTGTGGTTAACAGCACAGTTCCAATTTTTTTTCTTTAATCATGTCTTTAGTGTCAATGTATGACACTATAAAACTATGTAGATATTTACTTTATTAACTACGAGTAACCACCCTCGCTTTGCTTCGGTTTCCTTATTTTTTTACACCTTGGGTTACATTATTGGAGTTTTATTAAGGATCCCTAATTTTTTTGAAAATATAATATAGCCTATGTTACTTGGGGATAGTGTAGCTTCCCAACAGTGAAAGAATTTTTGAAATCGGTTCAGTAGTTTCGGAGCCTATTCAATGCAAACAAAAAATCAAATCTTTCCTCTTTATATATTAGTATAGATTTACTTGTTATTTAACTACCATGAACTCCTTGAAATCAACATTTAATAGGCCATCCATTCATCTCTCGTGTCTACCTTAACTATTTTAATAATTCTTCATATTGACCATAGTACATGACAATAAAGTGTATGCGCAAATGATGAATAAAGACTTCATTCATTCGCATAACACTATTAAACCCCTTTTTACTCTCACCGTTTCTTTCTTTGAGATAATATTGTCCGCTGTACATTTGTTCCAGAATATCCCGCAGCAATGGAGTCCCATAACCAATTTTTCCGCCATTAGTCCGCAGTGCGTATAATGGGGCTATTTCGTCCGCATCCTCGCGATGTGCGTAAATCATTCCACATTCAGAGTCTATCAGTCGATCGATTTGTTCCATAGCCCCAATATTTCTCGCACCTTCTTTACTGAATGGGTGTGTAAGTAGACGTATCGGTTACGAGCTTTTGCTACGTGATTTTGGTAATTTACTATGACGTTTAATATTTGACTCACGTATTGCTGTAGGTATGCGGGGTATTTTGTACAGATGTGATCATTTCGGAACTTGCTTGTTAGAAACTAAATCAATGTGTTAGATCAGTCATAGATTTGTAGTATTGTAATGTACTAATATTTATGTCCTTAATCGTACACGCAGGCGACTTATAATGTAATTCACAGCAAAGCCCTAATAAAGGTTTCTTTCGGTTTACAGGTAAAGGTAAAGTACAGGTTTAATTCGGCTTCTGTCATTTTTCAAAACACCGTTTTTTTTTCTGGCATAAGAAATATGACATATATACACGGAAGCCTGACATTGTAAATGTAAATCTATACTAATTTATAAAGAGGAAAGATTTGATTTTATGTTTGCATTAAATAGGCTCCGAAACTACTAAACCGATTTGAAAAATTCTTTCACTGTTGGGAAGCTAAACTATCCCCGAGTAACATAGGCTATATTTTATTTCAAAAAAAATAGGGATCCTTAATAAAACTCCAATAATGTAACCCAAAGTGTAAAAAAATACGAAAACCGAAGCAAAGCGAGGGCGGTTACTCGTGGCTATATAAAAGTAGACTAACAGTATAGGATATTTCATCAAGAGGAAATAAAATAAACAGTGATACCATTTACAAATTTCTTACTGGGCGTTAAATTGCGTAGTAACGCGTGACATGCGACGCAACAAAAAAAGTATGAGAAACTCAAACTGAACTAAGTTTGTCAAATTAACTAGATTCTGGTAACTGGCAGGCTCGTTGAGGTTTCCGCGCCGAGTAGATTAAGACGCGCCTTGTGTACACGACCCAATTAAACTTTACCCTCTACTAATTTCGGCAAATTATTAAACTTGAACCAATCTTCCACATTATAACCCCACAAGCCTTCATGAATATGAAAAGTTGGCGGTCACTCCGCCCCATTACCGAGATAAATTCGTTTCTCCTCGTCGGAGCAAGCGGGCAATTTGTTTTTCTAAATTTATCGTCTGTGTTTCACAAATATCCCGATGTTATTGAATTTGAAATTTAAAAATTTTCTTCTCTTTGAACATAATACAATATTTTTTTAAACTATCATAAAATTAAATCATACTAGCTTTTACCCACGGCTTCGCCGGCGTGTTCAAAGGTAACAAACAATGAGTTGTTTAACATGCATGACACATTCCTGGTGCAAGAATAAATAAGTAACAGTTCCAAAATTTAAAAGATACTAAGAGGAACCAAGTGTAAAACCTATGACCCTCTTTAACCTTCCGACTATAAATATATAGTTATATCAATTCATATTATAGTAATATTTAAATACATATAAAATTTATATCAAATCCATAACCTTTATGAAGTTATAGAAGGACCAACACATTGTTACTTTTAGTATGGAGCGATTCTAATACGTATCATAATGGATCTTCCCATGGGAATGAGATGTTTTACCGCGGTAAAAAGTAGCCTACGTTACTCTCCAGCCTCCTAACTAACTCCACAGTTCCACACACTAAAATCATATCATAACATCGCTCCGTTATGACGTGAAAGAGGGACAAACAAACACACTTTCGCATTTATAATATTAGTATGGAAGTATGGAAGTATGGATATGGATGTCTGGTAATGCATTTTTTCTGCTAATGTATTTTTTTTTCAACATTTTAAACTTAACTCATCGTGGACTAAACACATTTTAATTTAATACGAGTACTCACGATTTTTATTTTGTATTCCGATATTTCGACCCAGTTGCATGGATCGTGGTCACCGATGAACTGCGGTGGCGCGTAGAAACTTTTGACAGGATGACAGGTGACATTTGACACTAGTACATAAGTCTATCAACTTTCCTTCTGGTTCGTTTTTGCGTTTTGTTAACCATATTACGACATACTACGCTAACCATAACCACATCATTTCTGGGATTTTCATAAACTAACGACTGGATTCCATGTTTGCGCTAATTTGAATCCTTCCTCCCTATTGAAGTTTTTGGGGTGTTTTGGGGTTTGAAGTAAAACTTCTTTAGGCGCGACTTGAGAGTAACTCAGATTATTTTTCGGACGGCAGTATTCGAACAGAACAATGATTCAGACGAATGCTTCAATCGCGCCCACTCTAAGGTTAATCATACGTAATACGTACATAAGAGTTTTTGGACCACGAAAACTCCTTCAAAACAAAGAGATTCATACATCTAAACATAATATAAGCGCCAGACGTTAAAGAATGGTTGCATTGAATAATGGAATAATGGATAAAGATCCGACGACTTGCCCTGTTTTGTCTTTTAAAAACGCAAAACAGGGCGACACAAGACAGGCAAGAGATCCCGGTTAAACGGTTTGAAATAGTTAGAACCATTATTCAGAACTTAGGTGTTATGTTTGTCCATTCAACCGATATGCCTCAGAATGGTTTCATTTGAAGGCAATTATCCGAAGTTGGTTTGAGACCACTGAAACAATGCATTAGGCACATTCAGTCCATTGATAAAGTCGATTCTACTTTTCCCATACAACACTTCGAAGATAATTGGTAAAGAAGACGCGTTAATAGACTGTTAACACAAAATCACTGATCTGTTATTATCATCAGAATGTTTTTAGTGAAGTGGAACACGCTGGATATCAACTAGTTATCGATATTAATATTCCATATCGTATTGCAATTATATGAGTATGTATCATGATTTTTTTGTCAACTGAAGAGGAATGTCCAGTCACATTGATTTCCAAGGTGTTTTGTCTTAATCATTTCAAATTCAATTATTCAGCTATATATAACTAGTAAACTACAATCAACTAGAGATTTTGGATTTACAGTCTCACTTTAAACACCATATTTCCTAATGTGTGACTCCTTAAATGTATAGATAGAATACATTTGGTTCCCTTAAATCATATCAATATCCCGAATTTCAAAGCTACCGGAGATGACTGCAGTAAATTCGATTAGTATAAGCTTACAAGACCTCAATGTCTTCCAGGATATCCTATCCAAATTTCAATTCGATGATGGTAAGCGCATTTATGAATAATTCATCACTGCATCGCCTAGATTAGAGCAATGAATTACTTAGTTTGTTAATAGAACCATTTGCTCTGCAAATTCAGTTTGAACTGCTATATATAAATTAATAGAAACTATAATTAGGAAAATTTTAGCTTGTAACTTGTATTATGCAGAACGGTACAAGAAAATTATAAAAATGGTTTGTTTTTATTTTTTTATTTTTTAATAAAAACCATTTAATACTATTGTATGTATGTATGTATGTATTGTATATGCTGTAGAGGGTGTTCTTATCAATATGCTTATGCACATCATTATTTGAAACGGAATTTCTTTGATTCGAAACAGTGAATGAAAGTGAAGGAAAGATTATCTATATATATAAAAGAAAGTCGTGTTTGTTACACTATTTATAACTCAAGAACGGCTGAACCGATTTGGCTGAAAATTGGTGGGGAGGTAGCTTAGAATCAGGAGACGAACATAGGATACTTTTTATCCCGGAAAATATACCTGTTCCTGTGGGATAAGATAATTTTTTGTTATATGTAGTTGATAGATTAGTTATTTATACAGATATAAAATAAAGCTCGGGGATGGATATAGGATACTTTTTATCCCGGAAAATAGACCTGTTCCTGCAGGATAAGGTAAAATTTTGTTATGCGTAGTTGATAGATAGCTATTAGTTATTATTATTAGCGTCTTTTATGACTCCTTTTTTTACTTGGGAGCGGGAGCGGGAGCGTGAGAGGAAGAGGGAGAGGGAGGAGCACACAGAAACTGTAACGGCTAGCGATACGAAGTTCACCGGGTCAGCTAGTTTCTGTAATAAACTTTAAAAAATAATCGATTTCATTCAGTTGGGGTGAGGTTCGATATTTTTTATAAAAGATAAATATTTCACTTGAGAAAAATGTAGAGGATTATGACGAAATGAGTAATAAAATAAGCCATAAACAAGCACTAAGCTTAGCCTATTCACCGTAGGATAAGACTGTTGTGAATAAATTCAAATTGAATGGTAATGAGTTTGCGTTGCACGTCTTTCTTCCCGAAGACTTTTAACTTTACCTTCAGGCAACATTGTTATCGAAGCAAATTCATTCAGAATTTTATATAAGTATATTTTGATACTTGAAAGCTTTGATGTTATACTAAAATACGTTACATAGTTTAAAAATAACAGTGAATCCCACTTCACGAATTGACAGAGTACTTGTTTATAGCCACCCGACAAATGAGCAGGCGAACCTGTTGTTGCAATTTCACCTTTGCTGATGGTGGAAGTTGGTCAGACACGAAAACTATTCAACGTTCACGCTGAGGTATCAATAGAATTAAATCAGCTTCGCAGATGGCGCAGACTTAAGATTCATTTATCTATTGCCACTCATCATTCACAGAATTCTGAGAGATGTTAAAGATCATAATCATTAATTAACAAAAAAGTAATTAAATTCAATTACTTGCAAGATTCTTTAAAACATATACAGAAACGTGTAAAATACATACGTGTTTGCCAAGAACACTCCGCAGCGTTGAACTTTTGATTGGAACGCTGTAGAGTCACAGTTAACTTGGACTTACGGGCACGTCGAGATCTCTGATATAAAATCAATCTATAACGCAATATCCTTCTAGAATTGAGTATGGTACACGTGTTGGTGCTTGTATTAAGTTTCAAGTTCACAGGAAATGCTTTGCAGGGCAAACTACTTAAAATTAAAGTGGATGTTTTGTATCCAAACGTAAATAAGTTGTCGAATACTTTTTCGTGGCTGCGTCGTTGTGCGCTCAGGTATATGGCAAACATTCCTGTGCAACTTCGTGCTCTGAAGAGCACTTCGAACGGACCGGACACTAGGATAACTTTTTAAACTTTGCAACAATACCCATTGGAGTGTAATGGAGTACACTCTGTACCTCATCAGGTATCTGTACCTCATCGTCATCATTATATCTTATAACCGTGCCCTACACGCATAGATTTATGCCTACACGGGACCATTTCAAATATTAAAAATATTATACTGACTGTAACGAATTCTTAAAAAAAAAATCGTTCCAAGCATTGGAACACGAGTCAACTATATGCACAAAGTAATCACAAAAACTGTATGATTCGTTGTTAAAATTTATTAACTCTTATTATGTGTATGGTTATATCTTGCTATTCACCTCTTTGGAAATTTGTGGAAATGTCAATACAATATGTCTCAGCATAAAACACTCACTTATACCCATATACCTACATTTGAAATAATAAAAATAATTATTAACAATATTCCAAGTGAAACTATGAAATTAGAAAACTTTTTATGAGTCTTCTAAAACACAGCCAACTGTTGCCATTCAGCGCAGCGAACCAATTTGTGGAGAGCGGAAGTTTAGACACAAAGGTTCACCTTAATCGAATTCTGTCGACGCTGAAATGGTTAATCAAGGTTTATAAAGCTTTCAAGCCAATATTTTTAATGATTCCACGTAGGCACGGATAACGTTCAACTTTAGATCGTGTTTTTGACAGTGAAAAATTAAGCTGAATATTCTAGATATTACTTTTTAATCACTTACTTCGAAATACGTACGTACGTTAGCTTAATTGCATTCTATATGTGATAGTCAAGTATTGTGGAAATGGAGAAAACCTTATTTAAATTACGATACGGGAAGGGGGAAGGAGGAAGGGACTTGAGTCGCCTAGAGTCCTCTTCTGTATCCCCTAGTCATACAAGCTTTTCAAAACAAATCATTACGTAGGTTTACAAGATACCAATTAAAAATGACATAGGTATCAAATATTAAATAAGTTATTTAAGATTATAAAATTATAAAAGGCAGATTAAACTGATTGTTAATTACCGTAGCGGCCTTAAACAGAAAGAAAATAATTGTATTTCTTCGATTAACATTTCACACAAGCCGCAATTAAAAACTATGTTTTACTTAGTATGTAGAAATTCATCAATATTATAATACAGAGTATATTTCAAACGAATTCCATATATCTACATAAATGTCAGAGGTAAAGCATGTTCTCTCACAATTCAAACTAATTTTGAACATGAATCTCTCTCTATTTCGGTATTCTAAAATATTCCAATCTGTTTTACGCAATTACTCTCAGCAATTTCCTAATATTTTCCGTCAAAATATCAAAGTCAAGTCGCTAGTGAAACCTCTATTAAAGCTATTTGAGTTATTAAACGTTGAACGAATGAGGACACTGTTTAGATTCTCGATAATAAAGAGAAGCAAATCTTTGATGAAGTAATTTTATTTAACCATTTAAAACAAAATTGTAGTCGTAAATAGAAAAGTAAAAAAGATAAGGAATGCTTGGTAACTTCTTCTTTTGCGTCGTAATTTGATTTTTATTGGTTCTCAAAAACTACGGCTTAAGACTACTAAGAGGCGGAATCCTAAAAATAATAAAAGTTTTTTAGGGCGTCGAAGATGCCTGGGATACAATATTACGAAAAACTATATAACATGACACGTAAATCCACAAATTTGAAATCGATAAAAATTTAATTGTACATACAATAGAGTGGAGTCGTCAACATCACTGTTTTTACATATAAAACTCGTAGCTATGACGGGGAGAATTTTGTTCGGTATCTATTGTAGTTTAATGTTTACACTGGTTTATTTTGTGGGAAATGAAATTTTACACATGATTGTTTGTACACTGCTATATTTCGCATGTCATTGGACGATTTAAATAAATAGAACAGTTTCAAAAACTAAATTGAAAGCAAACAATAAAACAAACACTAAAATATAAATGTTTCAATTAAAACAATTACGTATTTACTAGATTCACAAAATCATTCAATAAAACAGTGAATAGGCTTTGAAGTTAGTGCGCGGATCATCCCATCAAGCATTAAAGGAACTCGAAAATAAATACATTACCATCATTCGTTCAGTATACTGAATTTAATACATGCACTCCGAGTCTAAAACTACTACGAGTCTACGTCTGAACCAATAACGGCGGGTCCACAGGAAGTAATAAGCAGCCAATTGGACGAGGAGTCCGGTCCTAGAATGTATTTACACTGGCAACATCAATAGAGTAACTGGTTCCTTATTAAGTATCGACTTGGTTTCAGACTTTCATTTAACGTCACGTGCCATTGATACGATCGATTCTGATACTAATTTATGTATGTATGTGAATGTATTCTGTTTATTTTAATTTGACTATTGTACTTTTTTACTTATTCAACATAACTGTTCACCTTTTAGTTCTAAATTACATGGGTTACATGGGTTTTATTTTAGCGTTAGTAAACAAATAAAATAAAAAAATAAAAGTGTGATTTTATGAAACAACGATGCAAGTGAAACTTTTTTCGGTTTGTTATTCATAAGCCTGCAAGGGCTGATGAATGGATGGATGGACATTAATAAAGAGCTAATAACGATAACTTGTAGATATAGATATTAAATACTAGAATAGTTACACATTGTACAACAGGCTGTGAAATTAGTCACATTTGAGGTAAATTCTATCAATAGTCGCCCCGCTAGAAACCAACCATTCCACTGTGCAAATTCCCGTTTGGCGCTTCAAATGTATTATTAACAATTTCATCTATTGCATTGTTTATTGTGACCTTTGTGCATGTCAAATTAAATACCCAACATACGTTACCCTATGTATATTAATGCTCATACACTTAAATATACTTACTATAAAATTAACGTAGCATAAACTTAACTCATCATCATCATCACAACTCTTGATTGTCCCACTGTTGGGCTGGGGTCTCCTCTCCCCTCTGGGGTATAGCCGGTAGAGACCATTACCCACCACTTTGGCCAAATGTGGATTAGCGGACTGCATTTACCTTTGAAGATTGACTGAGAACATTGTAGAGAACTAGCTGCGCAGGTTTCCTCACGATGATTCGTTGCATCGAAGCTATTGATAATTAACTTTTTAATATGCACATAACATTTGAAAATTAAAGGGGCGTGCAGAATTCTAACTCAGGCCTCCACGTTTGGGAGCCCCTCGTTAAAATCTAGGCTATCACTGCTGACTCTACGACTTATCTGATAATTATTTTTTTTAAATTATCCTTTAAGTACAAAAATCAATAATTTATCATTTTTAACTGACTTAAAAAAAGCAGGAGGTTCTCAATTCGACTGTATCTTTTTTTAATGTTTGTTACCTCAGAACTTTCGACTGGGTGAACCGATTTTGATGATTGTTTTTTTAAACGAAAGCTGGTGATTGTCATGTGGTCCCACTTAAATTTTATTGAGATCTGACAATGGCATCCATGAGAAAATCATATAAGTCTTAAATTTGTATTAACTATGTGCGCGACAAATGGACGAATAACTCAATATCACGCCAACCGATTTCGATGATTCTTTTTTTAATCGAAAGCAGGTGCTTGTCATGTAGTCTCACATAAATTTGAACGAGATCTGACAAGTAGTTTTTGAGTAATTTTGAAGTCGGTTATTTTTTGTTAGTAAAATTTAGATTATATTATGTATGGATTATTATGTAACAACACCACAAAATCGGGTATCCCAGCGTGTGCTGACGACAGTGTTATTCCGCCTTCAAGATAACAATTTAACGCTTCAATACATGCCGTAATACGTACCGAGCACGTAATTGAAACATCACTGCGTACAATAGCTACCTACTGATGTACCTACCGATGAAAGAAGCCTGAACAATGGGAGATCCTCTCTTCAACGGGAACAGACATGTAGTAATTGTTATTTCGAGGACTACGAAGAGCTTGCCATAGAAATAGACCATGCCTAGAAGTGTGTTTATTGTTTTATTTTGTTCCACAGATTCATTGAAGTTCAATTTTACAGTAATATAAATTATTCAAATGAAGGAGCTAACAAATTGTTATTGATCATCAGAAACTGTAATCAACCTGTTATATTCCAACGTCGGCCAAGATCCATGGGGTTACAAAGTTTATGCGACGTGGGTACGATTTAATCGAATTCTGTCCGAGTCAATTTAGATGATCACGTTAATCGTGACGTGATCGGAACACGACCCGTTCTGAAGTTTATTAACTTTGGTCGTATAACAATATTTGCAAGCTGTATTCCTATCATGTAGTGTATTGCTTATGATTTAACTCAATTGATGGAGCTATAGAACGAGGTAGCATAGAATATTGTTGAATCTAAATTGCTCGAGATTTCACTTTTAAATAAGTGTAGATTTTCTTTCCCTTCTGTCCATGGGTGTCGATGGCCACTAATCATAGGCTCATGTGACATGTGTCGACTTTAAAATTAATTCACATTAAAGCTTCCTATATATCTCCGAGACCCATTCAACAACGTACGTGAAACTCGACGTGCCCATGATCCATGTAAGTAGTTTGAAATATTGGTATAAAAATATACGAATTGTGAGTACATGTTTGCTTCTGAAGTTTAAAGTCAAAGCCAATGTTGGAGGTAAGGATAATTCGACGCTAGAAAGCAAACACGTAGTAACCCGCAAAGATCAAATTGTTAATCAGAGTCGATAAACTTCTTGATCTCTCGAAAAATATTCATAAATTATCTATTTAGTAGAGAAGTTATTAATTTTTCTCTGTTTTAGTAGACAAGTTATAATTTTTTTCGAGAAATCAAAAAGTTTATCGGCTCTGATTAACAATTTGATCTTTACGGGTTACTATGTGTTTGCTTTCTAGAGTCTGGTAAATAATTCGTATAAATAAGTATAAAGTTAATTATCACAGTCCCTTAAAATTAACCTTAATATTAATATGTTTAATATGTATCATTTGCCGAGTCTGCGCGTCAGTTAATAAGTGAGCCCGCCAGTACTTCCTTGGCCTGCAACGTGTCAAAACTGACACACAGCATGAGCTGAGAAGCGTTATGTATTTTCAACACTTAAAATAAATTGTTGACATTCACAGTAGCATAGCACATTAGAATTTAACATTTGAAACTGATACCGTCATTAGGTTTAAACCTTAAATATCTTCGTACATTTTTACATTTTCAATCACAACGTAGGCACTTAATCACCATTATTGCAGTTAAACCTTATTATAAGTACTATTATTTCTTGTGTGGTTAAACATAATCTGATTGATACACTATCGTTTATTTATGGTGATATTTAGAAGTAGGTACAACTATTTTTTTGTTGATTAAAGGCAATCAGTACCTATAGGATGCGAGACCAACAGAATTACACCATTATTTCTTTGTAACATTAATTTGCCTAATTAAATAATTACGGTCTGAACTAACGAAGGAAAATAAACTAAGAACTCTTGAATTGTTGTTTCTTCTTAACTTTAAAAAAATTACTTACTATTAACTTATTTTACTTAATTTTAAAGAACTAAGCTACAACAATTGATTGCGTTGAAAGGAGTTTTTTTTTTCAGAGGATTACGACCTCAAGGGACATTGAACGTTTTTAGAATCACGTCGAAGTTAAAATCGAATTGTATATCGATTTCAGTACACAACCTAGTCTCGAGGCCGAGACTAGAACTAATTTCGTTTCACGTCTCTCAAATTTACCTCGTTTCATTTTTCAACTTGAAAACTAAGTTTAGTCTAGACAATGATTTGAAATTTTGAGAATTATTGTGAAGATGAAAATTCAACTGAAAATAAGTATGTGTATTACCGTGTATTGAGTTATTTGCTATTTGTTCAGAATTTTTCTCCTATTTCAAACAGTGTTGACTCATTGATTTACACCACAACGAATAGTCCCTTATATTGAAGTAACATAAATAAGTTTAGTGTCACGCCTGTGTCAATAGCTGTCAATTTTCGTTCTTTCTAGAAGATCGCGAGGCGGTGAGATACATTTGGATGCCCAAAAATAAATTCAATAGAAATATACCAACTCCAATTCCTACATGTCACATACGCGTCAGAGATTACATTCGATTATTTTTGCGTTTATTTCTTGACTGTGTGATGATGCCTGGATGATTAAGTACACGGGTTGGTAAAGAGCTTTATTTATTACATAATAACTTATCTTTAATAATGTAAACGACTTGTCAATATACATAAATAAAACAATCAGGTATGGTATACGAAGGTGCGTGATCAACTGATCATCTTCATTAAAACGATAGCAGGCAAATGAAGACAGCAGTCACGAAGTCGTTATAATTACTACCTACAGTACCTTAAGATTTCGACTGATCTCTTACGCCCCAACTCAGAGTCACTAACGGTTACTTTAATCGCTCCTTAGTAAAGAATCACCATACATTAAGTAACCGTTAGTGACTCTCGAGTTTCAAAAAAAAAAAAGTCAAAAGTCAAAATATTTTATTCATATAGGTATCACTGATACACTTATGCACGTCATTATTTTTTATCTACCAGCTTTTCGGAAGGGTGCTTTGTCATGGAGGAGAAGAAAAGCCGAAAGAAACTCCTCGCACATCTTTTAAAAAAAAATATTACAAAAAAAGAAAATATTACAAAAATATTTACTAATCTGAGCGGAACTGGTTGCAGAACTGGTCATTTCCATGCATCTTTGTCATTTAAATACTCGTCTATTCTATAATATCCCTTGCCTAACAATTGTGTTTTTACACGTTTTTTGAAAGATTCTATTGGCAAGTCACGTATTGATTTTGGAATTTTATTATAGAAATGTACACCAAGCCCCATGAAAGATCGCTGCACTTTACTTAGGCGGAACGAAGGCGTAACTAATTGATGCATTCTTCTTTTTGTTGAGGTTGAGTTGAGGCGTTAGTGATTTTCAACTTAGTGATTTACCACATAATTATCGGCTTCTATTTTATAAATCGAAACCATCCCTGGACACCTACTTTTACATTCAAAACTTTTAATAACGTCTAAGGTTGCCGGAACTTCATGATCCGAAGGCTTTCGACATGGCCTTTCTATCAGTAGATAGTAGCCAGATAGTATCTAGCTGCCGCACAATCAGTTACCTAACCTACTTAACCGTTGTATGAGGCGATAATTTGAGTCGTAAAGGGCTCCAATCGGCTCCATCTATCTTTAATCCAAGCCAATTTCCTCTACTCATGATGCACCCTGCTGAATAACAGACGAGGCAATAAAGAAGAATGCTGTCGTAAGCTGTTTCAGACCATTTTGTATCGCTGGAATACATATAAAGCAAAGCAAAAGCAACAACCCATAATCGTCCTACTGCTGGGCTCGGGGTCTCCTCTCATAGTGTGAGGGGTACAGGCCATAGTCTACCATCCTGGCCAAGTGCGGATTGGTAGACTTCACACACCTTTGAGAACTTTATGAAGATCTCTCCAGTGTGCAGGTTTCCTCACGATGTTTTCCTTCACCGAAGCAAGTGATAATTAACTTTTAATACGCACATAATATCTGAAAATCAGAGGTGCGTGCCAGGATTTGAACTCGGGCCCCTCCGTTCGAGAGACCAACGTTCTAACCGCTAGGCTATCACTGCTGAAATACATATAATCAATGAATTTAAAAAATGATACGTATCTGGCAATTTTCTACATCTGCATCATACACAATTAGTTAAAATAGTTACGAACAGAGTAGAAGTAATACATGAGTTACAAGTTACAAGTTATTTTCAAAGTGAAAGGTTATAGAGTGTAAGAGAGAAATATTGGAAAAGGATTTTTTAGAGATATGATAACATATATTTCCCGTGAGGCACTGACTCGTATCGGTTAGTTATAAATAATAACAAGGGTCATGAAAGGATAAACTTGTTTATTATCATACACTACATGAAAACGTTCTTAAGAAACCATTAGGAGATATGGTTTTCTTTGTCCTTAACTTTCATATTGCGGTTTATATTAATTTAACTTTTGATGTCACAGAGTTTATTAAGTAGCGTAGGCCGCATAAACTCTTTACGGTTTCAATAAGATGAGACACAAATATTGTCGAATAAAAGACGTTTTTTACAAGTGTACAAATATGAAAATTACATAATTACAATTATGTAGGTGTTCCCTATAAACAAGCCATTTTTTACTCTACTCTACTTTCCTATCTGGTTGCTGTGGCATACTCAATATTATATTATTCATGCAGCCATTTCATTGCATTCTTGTAACCCCGTCTCCGCTCTGTCTACATCATCATCATCAACCATCACTCCGAATAATCTGGGAGCACGGTCGTGCCCCAGCTGAGATGAGGACACCACTACCTTTCTTCTTCGTCTTTTTTGAATCCTCATAACTTGGTTTTGGATTATACCAGATAAACAAAAATCGCGGAATATGATGTCAATAGCGGACTTATTAAAATTTCAGTTGCATAGCTCTTTTAATTTAGATTTTATTGATATCTAAAAATTCCCGATTTCGTCACTGATGATCATCAAAATTAATTGGTAAGTCAAAATATGTGGATTGGCAGTTTCACTACCGTCACATTAGCTTAAGGTTATAGAATATATAGATTAGCTGTTATAGAATAGTTCTTTTCGTAACGAAACTGCTAAGCCACATATTTTGACTAAGATGTTGCGTTTGTGAAGGACAGGACTTGTCACTCAGGGCGTGCAGATTTAAAAGCTTGGTTCTACATAAGATCTGATAACTTTTAGATATAGCGCCATATTATGGTCTCGTCCGGGAAACATTTTACCCGATTTTTTTTGGTGAGATTAAAATAAACAAAAATCTGTTCTCTGGTCCAATTAACTTATTTCGTCGAACACCATTCTAACGAGACATCACAAATGTCGCATTACTGAAGTCCACACCATTCCCATTACACAGTAGCGTCCTGAATGCGGCCGTTGACATTTTATCGTTCATTCCGCATCGTACGACCGTCGCGACTGGAACGAACGCTGAACTTTATTGCCTCTCAGGTCTTACATCATTGTTGTGATTACTCGAGCTTTAATTAAACAGCTGCGCTGTGAAATAACGCTGCCATATGGAACACGTTTCGTTTTACTTCTTCTTTGGTAATATTTTACAGATGAGAAAGGCCGGTCGTGTACAGTCCGGTTTGAGGGTTTGAGCTACGAGACGTTTCAATTTGATAGTATATTCATATTTCATATAAACTATGACAACATGTAAGGCTATGACTTACGTACTGCCTAAACCAGTGGTCCTAGATGCATGGAATTTTATACAAATATTGTGCGGGGAAGTAAAATATGGGCGAAGTTGGTATGTGAGTATAAAAATAAATTTCATCCGATTCACATATTTTAACTTGGAATTAACTCTTCCTAACAAAGTCGTGGGCATCAGCACATAAAACCAATGCCATATAATCATATCAATTATTTAACAACACAAACATAATTGTATTTTAGAATTCACTAATGAGTAAGCCCAATGAAATATGTATCCTATAAAACAACTGGGACAATAATAATTAAGCAATATTTCATTTCTAAATTGCCTTTTACATTTATACAATTACAACCACCCTTTGCACGGCGATTAATTTGCTCAAATATATTTACAATAATATCCGCTTGTAAACAGGTAATTAAGCTATGATAAATATTGATTAATATAATACGAGTTTGAGCGTTCTGCGGTTTTATTTGATAGTAATTTATACACCTGCTGCATTTAATTTACTGTTGACATCAAACAAATATTTGCTTCAACCAGTATTAAGAACAATGTATTTCCCATGTATGTGAATTGTACATATTATATTCTTTTTGAGAAATAAATACGTATATCTTTAACAGAAATATATCAGGTGCTGAAAACTTTAACCATTAGCTATTATACAATATTTGCATGGTGGTAGGATACAAAATATGTCTGTCATAACTAGCACTTTCATTTGACATTTCACTTGACATACGTTTGACAAAATCTATCGATATTTTTTTATATTCTTGTGTACCCAACCTCTATTATGTGTATCTAAATTTTACTTATGAAAAAGTTTATCACAGACAGAGTGTATAATTATAATTACGTGATAACTTTGAATTAACAATTTCCTAGTACACAAAAATACGAGCAAAAGTAGGTAAATCGCATAGATTAATATTGTATGTGTAGCGTGAGATAATTAGGAATTTGAAGAAGTCTTATTAGCTTTATAACTATACGAGTAACCGCCCTCGCTTTGCTTTGGTTTTCTTATTTTTTTACACCTTAAGTTACATTATTGGAGTTTTATTAAGGATCCCTAATTTTTTTGAAAATATAGCCTATGTCACCCGGGGATAGTGTTACTTCCCAACAGTGAAGGAATTTTTCAAATCGGTTCAGTAGTTTCGGAGCCTATTCAATGCAAACAATCAATCAAATCTTTCCTCTTTCTAATATTAGTATAGACAAAGAGGACTGATTCCCGTTCAAAATATTCGCAACAATCGGGTTGTTTTCGCTGTTTAAATTAAGGTCAAAACGTTAAAAGATTCGAGATACCAATCAACATCAAAGTGTAGGTGTAATTGTACCGAAAGCTAATCAAACAAACGGCGACCTTTACGAAATACTTCTTGATGGAAAATGGCTCAAAGAAAGTGAGGGCGAGGTTCAACCTACTCATGTAATTGTTATACTTACAAACTTGGGATCAAAGAAATATAATTTAGGTCAGTTTGTAATGAAGTTGCTTGCTAGCAAAGGGTTCCGGGTTTGATTTCCGGCCGGGATTTACTGTTGTTTGAGAAATATATTTGTTTTCCTTGTGTTGGCTGTTCGTTACATCTTCCGTGTATGTCCATATTGTCCATGTCATTAATGTACTTTGTAAAACTTTATCGAATACATTATACAGGGGTAAGCAGATCCCTTCAAAGCGGATGGTGAAAACAATACATACGATAGCAGCAGTTGACTGCTACGATCGTACATATGTACAATAACTAACAGCAAATGACCCTCAATGGTCAGTAGAGTTCCACTGTCTATCTCCGAAGACTTTATCAAATCTTAAATTAGTGACTTAAACTTAAATAACGAAAACTCAATCCAAATCGGATCGGTAGGTAGTTTTTGAGAAAATCGCGGACATATAACCATAAATATACATGCATAAAGCATACTGTATACGGGTTGAATACATACTATAACTTTCTTTTTTGAAGTCACTTAAAAACGAAATAAATAGTACAATATTTCAGTTAAAAACTCTTCGTACTCACGATAAATACGTAATACAATATTTACAACATTGTACTGAAAATGTAATTCTAGTAAAAAATCAATAACGCGTAGGTCGCGCTAATTCTAGTTTCCAGCTAATGTTAATTATTATTTAATAACGCCTAACAACGCGTTTACTGTTAACGGGATTAACTGTAAACCCATTGAAATTTAAATGTAATTATGGTTACTCATTTTACAAATTACCTTTGTAGCTCAGAACCTACAAACAGGTAATAAATTAAGCGGACATTTATTGTTTTATGTCAATTAGCTGAAAAAAAAAACAAATGTAATTCAATTCCCGCACAGCACCACTGGGCTTCCCTGTGTCATGAACAACACGAGTACGACATCGAAACACTTAGGCTTCCCGCCCACGTCAGTCTTTTTGTAGGACCGATAATCGGGCCGACTTTTTCCTGCCATATTATTTCTGACCGACTTTTTGTAGGACGTGTGCGTTGCACAGTGCGCTATTGCTATCAGTACGTTCTATTTTTCTCCTACAACAAATCGGTCACCGATTATCGGACGTGGGCGGGAAGCCTTAACGTCAGGGTTACTACCAAGTAGGCAACGGGGTCGACAATAATTTTCTTCCGGATGTTAGAAATATTTTGTAAACGAAATTTCAGCCACTAATTTGGAACTTAGCAGACTCAATTATTTTCTTCGTAGTAAATCAAGACATTTTTTTTTAAATTTGTAACGTAACAAAATGTCGGCTGCGTTCAGTATGACGTAATAAATACGAAAAAAGTAAACACAAGTCAAGTTAAGCTACCTTCAATTCTCAAAGTAATCCCGTATTATCGGTACCAACCTAAACTGGTCATCGAAGCGAAAATCGTGATTAATTTCCATTCGAACCGCTGCTTCTGCAACTTGTATTAATTATGATAACGTAAGCAAGCCGACCCATGCATATTCATCTGTTAACGCATACTGATTCTACATTCGTTCAACTGAGTATAATGATTTACATAGCATAACATTGCTTGGTTAGGTACTTCGCGAGTTTACCTAAGATTTCCATGCGATGTACTACAATATATTATAAACTCCTAACACAGTTTCGTGATTAAAGCGATCGTGTCCTGACAAATCGTTCGTATCGTAAAGAATCCAGTTAGCAACGAGCGCGGTCATTAGTTGGATGGATGACCACTGCAAGCACAACTTCATGAGTGCTTCTTACGTTAGCAGTGTCTTTAAACACGTAAACGCTTCAGAAATTTGCAAGGCCATCAACTCATGTATTACTGAGTTTAAACTATGATTAAAGGGCATCAAAAAATTAATTGAATGCTCTTTGAGGGATTGTCAATGTAATATGATCCCGAAAATAAGAGACGGTCGTCAGTATGGGTTTTTTCAGAAGGAAAGTTGTCGACAAAACTGTAAAGAAGTCGTAACATTGGTAAAAAAATGGTGGCTACTTTTTTTTCTCGCAGCGAGCTTGCGACAACAATGTTCGAAAATCATAGATCTGTTAACTCGGAATGGTATACAACAGTAGCATTGCCAAAATTTTTAAAGCTATGCGAGAGAGGAGACCAAAGACTGGACTTCAGGGAATCGTGCTGCATCACGACAATGGACGACCCTGTAGCCTAGTTGGTAGCCACCCTGCCTGCGAAGCGAGGGGTCCCGGGTTCGATTCCCGGCCGGGGCAGATATTTATGTGACAGATAAATATTTGTACTCGGGTCATGGGTGTGATGTGTTATATGTGTCGTCCATGCCACCCGTGACACAGGTAGTAACCTAATGCGGACGTATGAGTGTGTTAGCGTTTAATGCTTCGTCACATACATCCCTCAGAACAAAGGTGTTTTTTGAGGAATCCGGTGTTGAACCTTGCCCCATCCACCGGACAGTCCCGATTTAGCTCCAGTGATTTATTTTTGTTCCCGATAATCAAAGAAAAAATAAAAGGGAAATTATTTTCGGTGCCAAGTCGCAATTTAGGACCTATCAGTACAAGACTGGTAAAAGTGTTTTAATACATGGTTTAGGCGAATGGAATTTTACATATAGAATGAAGGAAAGTATTTCGAAAAAAATTAAAATAAATATTGCTAATATCAATGTTTTATGTAGCGCATATCGAAGTAACTGTTCCCACTTGTGCACTACATATTGTGTTGTACTGAAACATGCACCCCGAGTGCCACATTACAGCGCCACACCTTTCTGTACATTAGTCATTGTGCACAACTCCGTCACACACATTAGTCACAGAGGCCGACCAGCCACTTATCCAAAGTGCTATCGTTTTCCAATGCCATAAAACTCGATCGAACTCCCGCCAAACCACGCCCCCTCATTCAGTACAACCTTTTGTTCTATTGTTGGTTTGGTGAGCCGAATTTTGCAAAAGTTAATTCCGATTTTGCCAATTCTAAATGAGTTTTATTTTTCTCCCGCTGACGACAGCTCTCGAGGGCCGTTGTGGAAAGTTGGATGACCAGAAAGTTTATTGATTTATTTCTCACTTTTGGCCCACTGAAATTTTATGAATTTAAATCCAAATGATCACGATGATGATATTTTTATAATATGTAAATATTACTAGCAATGCATATTATCTAATGCAACTTTTTTTATGTAAATGTGGTCATTAACATAACAAACATGCAACAGCCCCCCATTGGTCACCTAAGTGGTCACAACCGCCCTATTCCGATGCCTCGCTGATTAGAAAAGCAGAAGCAATTAATCAGAAGCAAGAAGAATTTAACGGATACTGCGGAAGATCAGCGCTGGCTGTCTCCGGACTCCAGCACAATGCTGAGCAGGCTCCAATTTGTAAAGGGTCCACTTATACTTAAGTTTTAATTCTTATCTTATGTATATGTATAAGTTGTGTGAATTTTATGACGGCTGATAGGGAAGTGTGGAAGAGGAAAAAATATTGCGCCGACCCCAAATAAAATTGGGAAATGGGCAGGATGATAATGATGATGATGATAAGTTGTGTATAGATAACCATAAGTGTATCTTTTGCAAATAAATGTATTTTCTTTCTTTCTTTCTTAGAAGCTCCCCTTATTACTGGATTTCGACAATGAAACCGTATTACGCAAAAAATATCCCGGTTGATTATAGACGGCTTAGGGTAAGGCTTTTTTGCATACCTGTGACAAAACTTCCGTCCTACTTCCAAAAATTGGGCAACCAATATAAACCACGCCAGGGACCATGAAACACATTAGATCATACCTCAATTCCGAATTGCCCAAATAGTTTCAATAATGAAATTCTTCCGAGCGACCCATTTCACCGCCCCGAAGGTAGCTTGGCCGAATGCCACTCCTGTGTGTTTTGGCCCACTCCTCCTTGCCCTCTAGAAAATTAGACTGTGCAAAAAACTAGTCTTCTGAGATATATATCGCGTCGCAACCGCGATTTGTATCACATTCAAGAACCTCTTGGCACTTTCGCCAAATGCATTTTATTGGTTTGTTTGCGTTCCAAGAGCAAAAGATTTTTTTCTAGGTCAGCGTAATAAAATATTTCGGTTTCATGTGTTTTGGCACGGATGCTATAAACGGCAAAGTGTTAAGGTAAGTAAGCTTCCAGCGTTTATCTCAGCTCGTTAATTTCGAATAAAAATTGTTTTTGGGGAAAACATATGAATTCGGATGCATTAAACATAACTCTGTTTTATTCCACCTACTGTAAGCCTATTTCATATTTAGTGCGACATCTTTATATTTATAAATACCGGTAATAATATGTCCTTATAATAAAGTTTTTGTACATGAACAGAAGTACTAGATAAACAGTAAAAATAATATGGTTTACATATGTTTAGTTTACTAACTTTATTCCAATTCAGCGTAAATTATTGTATATGTTACCGGATATCTGTATAATTCAGCATTCTATACAATACCTAGGCAATGTATAGAATATCTAAAACGTTCAGGTAACGTTTTGAATATTATTTATTTCATACTTAGCCCAGGCATTCTATAAAATACTCCATGCGTAGTTGGTAATGTGTGTAAAAGACGGTTCTCTGCCTTTTCGCCGAAAATTGTTTGGCCGATTATCACTTGCCAACTAACGGTTCGCAGAATTTTATTTCGCCGAATAATTTTCAAAAGGCCAACTTTCAAGTAGCGAATGTTTTAGTTAGAGTAATATTCATTTAGTTGTATATTGTTTATAAACCTAGGTTTGTAAATTTGCGGTTCTTGTTATCTTCCGGTGACATATGCAGTTTTAGGGAGAATTTAGGGGTTTTTGATACACAAAAAGGCTTCCAAACGTCTCCGGCGCTGCGGGAAGTGCAGCCCCTCCGCCCTTGCGTAACAAACTGCAGGCACTCCATGCTCGCCTACGCAGCTTCGGCTTTTTGGTCGCCTGCGGCGACCAGCCTCAGCCGCTTCGACTCACATGGTGCCTGCAGTTGGTTACAGCGGGCGGGGGCTGCTCTCCCTCCGCGCCTCCGGGGTTTACATTCACTCTAGGGGTAGGGCAGACTAGTACCACGTGGGGTCGGGGTTGACTAAGTCGGTTTTGTCACCAATTTTGAAAAATCCGAAGTTGCGTAGGCGAGCAGTGTAATGTAGGAGCCATTAGACTGCATCTCTCCTTACCATCAAGTGTGATTTCGGTCAAGCATTAATTTAAAATGTATAAAAAATATCTATTCATGCAGGTTACAATTTTTTTTGAGTGTGTTTTTAAGTAAATTCTTAATTCCAACCTCCATCCAAGTTGACTACACATACCCAAATCTAACTTTATTCATTGCCGGTGGACATGCAGGTATTCTATACAGTAGTTGGGAAACGTATACATTACCTAGGCAAACTATGTAATGGTGAATAATATTCATATAATTTAATACATTGCCAAAACGACCCAGGTATTATACACATTTCCTAGGAATTGTGTTGAATACCTGCATTATACAGATATCCGGTAACATATACATATAATATATGTTACCGGATATCTGTATAATTCAGCATTCTATACAATACCTAGGCAATGTATAGAATATCTAAAACGTTCAGTTAACGTTTTGAATATTATTTATTTCATACTTAGCCCAGGCATTCTATACAATACTCCATGCGTAGTTGGTAATGTGTGTAAAAGACGGTTCTCTGCCTTTTCGCCGAAAATTGTTTGGCCGATTATCACTTGCCAACTAACGTTTCGCAGAATTTTATTTCGCCGAATAATCATTTGCCAACTTATCACATTTTTTTTTAATTTCCCAACCTAACAGTTGCCAACTGTACAGTCACGAGCATAAATATATTACTATGGACACGTCAGCAATAATATCTACCCCAAGATGCGTTCAATAATATCTGTCTGCACGGACGCAGCAAAAATATCTGATATTCATAGACAGCATATTAAAGTGACAACAAAATTATCTGACGAAAAAAGTACATCAAATAATTGTGACAACCCCCAAAGCAAAAATATGTGACGACATTAGTTACAAATTAATGTGATCACTCTTTTAGTGCAAATATATGTTTGCCGTTTACTAATTCTGTAAGCATTTGCATTGATTCCTCAATCATATAGATAAATATATTATGACGTTCAATAGTTGGGAAAACTCACCGCGGTGTTACATATTGTGACAATAAGTGCTATGCCTCACCGGGATGCCAAGGCGATGTCGCCGGCAACGTATCCAAACAGTTTATATTGAAATGCATGGCGGCTACCTCACTTGGCGACGGTGTGGCAATGTAGCCAATTTGGAAGTGTAACCACATAACGGCTCCCTGAGTGGAGACTGGCTGCGTCCACTCCTGACATCATAATCGAACTGACTGAAGAGAAGTAGCAGAGCCCTACCTCACCGGGACGCCATGGCGACGTCGCCGGCGTAGTTGCCAGGGCTACCTTTGGCGTTCGAAGGTAGCCAAAAGAGCAGATTACCCTCTGTCAGTCAGTTTTCTCAGATCTCATATATTTTTTAAATTATTTAAATAAATTGACTATTTCGTCCCAAAATTTTATTTTTAAATTGCGGTCGGAATAATCAGTTCTTGCGGTATCCCATAAACATGGACGATTTTGTATTTCTGCAATAAACCTTTCTGTATCGAAACTCATTATTGAAAAATGGAACCGTGTTAAGTGAAAAACATAAGAATAATAAATAAAATAGTTTTGTAAAAAAACACGCGTGCGCGTCCGTCTTGGCAGCCGGTTTGGACACTGAGTGAGTGAGATGCACCTGTACATTTTACTGGCGACGTCGCCAGCTCGCTACGCTTCCAAATTAGCGACGTTGCCAAACCGTCGCAGCAGCCTAATGCAATGTCTGACCGCAAATAAAAGTATTTTAGGAAAATGTAACAAGAACATAGAGTAGTGTACTAGTAGAGGATATGCAATAAAAGAAAGATAAAAAAAACATATGAGATTTTTTGATGGGTTTAGAAGGACCATACATAGGCAGTCGGGACAGTTAGTTTTTTTACGCTGTCGGGTTTTTTGTTTTTTTTTTTAACTATTTTTTTTACACTTTTTAGTTAGGATTCATTGACTTCTTATTATTATCATATTAGGATTATAAGACGGTAAAATTCGCAATGTTGTTATTTCAGGGAGTTAGTAAATTAACGAGAACGGTTGTTTAACCAATTTTAAATCGTTACATATCCTAAGCTGTCACTTAAAATTAAAAATGATGAAACGAACCTAAAAATAATTTTTGAATACCTATTAAGCGATACCTCACTTGACGTAGGTCGTCAAATTTTTTTTTCATTTAGACAATAGGTGTCTGGTTGTCCCTGTGGTTTTTGATTATTGTCATGTCTTTAATGACACTCGCAAGGTTAAGGCGTATCGATTGATATAAGATACATCAAAATCGGTCAAGCCGTTTGATCTCTATAATGCCACATACGAACAAACTGATAAACACATTACCCTCCTTTGCGTCGCGCAGTCGGGCAAATGTATAAAAATAATAAAAGATTTACGTCAGATATTTTTGCCAACTATTGAACGTCATATATTAATGCATATGAAACAATGTAAATGCTTACAGAAACGTAGAATTAGTAAACGGCAAACATTTACATTTGTACTCCAAGAGTGATCACATTATTATTGTAACTAATGTCGTCACATATTTTTGCTTTAGAACGTCATACATTTATCTATGATTGAAGAATAAATGTAAATGCTTACAGAAACGTAGAATTAGTAAACGGCAAACATTTACATTTGTACTCCAAGAGTGATCACATTATTTTGTAACTAATGTCGTCACATATTTTTGCTTTAGAACGTCATACAGTTATCTATGATAGAAGAATAAATGTAAATGCTTACAGAAACGTAGAATTAGTAAACGGCAAACATTTACATTTGTACTCAAAGAGTGATCACATTATTTTGTAACTAATGTCGTCACATATTTTTGCTTTAGAACGTCATACATTTATCTATGATTGAAGAATAAATGTAAATGCTTACAGAAACGTAGAATTAGTAAACGGCAAACATTTACATTTGTACTCCAAGAGTGATCACATTATTTTGTAACTAATGTCGTCACATATTTTTGCTTTAGAACGTCATACATTTATCTATGATAGAAGAATAAATGTAAATGCTTACAGAAACATAGAATTAGTGAACAGCAAAAATATATTTGCACTCTAAGAGTGATCACATTATTTTGTGACTAATGTCGTCACATATTTTTGCTTTAGAACGTCATAAATTTATCTATGATTGAAGAATAAATGTAAATGCCTACAGAAACGTAGAATTAGTAAACGGCAAACATACATTTGTACTCCAAGAGTGATCACATAATATTGTAACTAATGTCGTCACATATTATTGCTTTAGAACGTCATACATTTATCTATGATTGAAGAATAAATGTAAATGCTTACAGAAACGTAGAATTAGTAAACGGCAAACATTTACATTTGTACTCCAAGAGTGATCACATTATTTTGTAACTAATGTCGTCACATATTTTTGCTTTAGAACGTCATACATTTATCTATGATAGAAGAATAAATGTAAATGCTTACAGAAACATAGAATTAGTGAACAGCAAAAATATATTTGCACTCTAAGAGTAATCACATTATTTTGTGACTAATGTCGTCACATATTTTTGCTTTGGGCGGTTGTCACAATTATTTGACGTACTTTTTTTATCAGATAATTTTGTCGTCACTTTAATATGCTGTCTATGAATATCAGATATTTTTGCTGCGTCCGTGCAGACAGATATTATTGAACGCATCTTGGGGTAGATATTATTGCTGACGTGCCCATAGTAATATATTTATGCTCGTGACTGTACGTTTGGTCTGCCTTTTATAATGACACTTTTCAAAAGACCAACTTTCAAGTAGCGAATGTTTCAGTTAGAGTAATATTCATTTGGTTGTATATTGTTTATAAACCTAGGTTTGTAAATTTGCGGTTCTTGTTATCTTTATTTATTTATTTATTTATTTATTTATTTATTTATTTATTATAGGATTACCAACATAAGATACAGTTTCATCATTTGCAATACAAGTTGTTACTTATCATATTAAATCTTACTGTTCCTACAATTACAGGTAACCACAGCATGCTTTGCAAATAGTCATCTTCCGGTGACATATGCACTTTTAGGGAGAATTTAGGGGTTTTTGATACATAAAAAGGCTTCCAAACATCTCCGGCGCTGCGGGAAGTGCAGCCCCTCCACCCTTGCGTAACAAACTGCAGGCACTCCATGCTCGCCTGCGCAGCTTCGACCAGCCTCAGCCGCTTCGGCTCACATGGTGCCTGCAGTTTGTTACAGCAGGCGGGGGCTGCTCTCCCTCCGCGCCTCCGGGGTTTACATTCACTCTAGGGGTAGGGCAGACTAGTACCACGTGGGGTTGGGGTTGACTAAGTCGGTTCTGTCACCAATTTTGAAAAATCCGAAGCTGCGTAGGCAAGCAGTGTATTGTAGGAGCCATTAGACTGCATCTCTCCTTACCATCAAGTGTGATTTCGGTCAAGCATTAATTTAAAATGTATAAAAAAATATCTATTCATGCAGGTTATAATTTGTTTTGAGTGTGTTTTTAAGTAAATTCTTAATTCCAACCTCCATCCAAGTTGACTACACATACCCAAATCTAACTTTATTCATTGCCGGTGGACCTGCAGGTATTCTGTACAGTAGTTGGGAAACGTATACATTACCTAGGCAAACTATGTAATGGTGATAATATTCATATAATTTAATACATTGCCAAAACGACCCAGGTATTATACACATTTTCTAGGAATTGTGTTGAATACCAGCATTATACAGATATCCGGTAACATATACATTTAACATTAAAATATTAAGCATTATCTTTAAACTTTTTCACGTATAAATTCATAAAAATATCACGCACAAAAAATCAAACGAACGAAATTTTTACTGTAAAATTATTATTCCTTTTTTCTAACACAATTTTATTCTGAAAATACGTTTATTTTACCGAGATAAATACAGATTCTATAGCTCAGTAAACAGGCATGGGTATGAAAAAAACTGGAAAAAGCGCTTTGCCTCTGACGAAATCGAGGGAATTCAGACGAATGAACCAAATGAGAATCAGGCTAAAAGCAATATTATATCGCTCATTGAAAAGAAATGGGTAAGTGAGAGTCGAGCTATGAGATAAATTGGATATTTACAACTGTATACATCATAATTTGTATGAACACGGAATATTTGACGTCTTTTAGGGTATAGTGTTTACTACACTGTGAATAAATAAATAAACAACACTTCACACTCATAGCCCCACACTAGGATTCCCTGTGTCATGGATGCCATGGACAACGCATAGAGACAAGAACACTCACACCCAGACCGAGAACAGAAAATCAAACTCATCATTCAAATTCGCTGGGAATCTAACCCAGGACCCTTGGCGCAGCGATCCGGCATGGTAACCATCGCGCCAGACAGGTCGTCTCGTTTGTTTGTTTGGTTGAATGCGCTAATCTCAGGAACTATTGGTTTGAATTGATTTTTTTTTGTGTCAGATAGTTAATTTATTGAGGAAAGCTTTAGGCTTTATAAAATCACGCTGCGACTAATAGGAGCAAAGGTTGCAAAAACGGGAAAAATTATTCCTTTTTGAGAGCTTCCGTTGTGTGCGCTGCGTAAACGGATTAAGTTACGTAAAAATAATGTATGATGGAATTGTTCCTCATTAATATTAGATATGTAAGAGAGGGAGAGGGACGGAGGAAGAGGGAGAGGAAGAGGGAGATGGAAAGGGAGAGGGAGAGGGAGAGGGAGGGGCAGAGGCAGAGTCAGAGGGAGAGGGAGCGATGAGGGAGAGGAGATACGCCCACACAAACTATAAGGGCTAAGAACGGGTTTTTATGATCTATGATTTGTTAAACCAACCAAAACTATAAGGGCCCTCGCCGACGACGACTTTTTGTAGCGATGCAGTAGCGATGCTGTCGCGCGTCCGCAGCGATACAGTCGCGACGCGGTCGCTAGCTGTGTGCCCTCGCCCACGGGCCCAGATTCAGTCGCGATACAAACGCGCTTCTGTCGCGATACAAACGCGCTTCTGTCGCGATGCAAACGCGATTCAGTAACGGCACCATGGTAACTGCGATCGCTACAGTTGCAAGATACCGATGTCGTCCGACACAGTCGCGCGTTGAATCGATACAGTCGCGATGTTGTAGCGCGTTAGTAGCGCGTTGGCATCGCTTCTGTAGCGCGTTGCAAATGCGACTAACAAGCGTTAGTAGCGATGCTGTTGCGCGTTCATGAAACGCGCGACAGCATCGCTACAAAAAGTCGTCGTCGGCGAGGGCCCTAAAAGTTGAGTTAATAGTATCACTACTTCCATTGATTGTTAGGCGATACGAAGTTCATTGACTCAGCTTGTAGATGAATAATGTGAAACCAACAAATGTTTGACTTCCCAAAAGTCTCATTTTTCATGTACCTAGCCAAAAACCGAGCTGACGATACACCTGATGGTTAGTGGCTACCATCGACATCAACAACCACAAAGACATCACCGATGCGTTGCCGACCTACTATCTACTACCAATTTATCTATAACGTATAACCGCCCTCGCTTTGCTTCGGTTTTCTTATTTTTTACATCTTGGGTTACATTATTGGAGTTTTATTAAGGATCCCTAATTTTTTTGAAAATATAATATAGCCTATGTGTTATGGGGTAGTGTAGCTTCCCAACAGTGAAAGAATTTTTCAAATCGGTTCAGTAGTTTCAGAGCCTATTCAATGCAAACAAAAAATCAAATCATTCCTCTTTATATATTAGTATAGATTATCTATAATAATTTTAGTGGTCTCTATTCGATAACTATTCTTTGAAGTCAGTTATTTTCTTTGTAAAATCTTTACTATGATGTTAAAATTTATAAAGTCTGTTACACTACGAAAGACATCGCTGAAGGTTCACTTTACCGAAAATGTGACGCGGAGCCCTAAAAACTAGAAGCGGTAAGCTTTACCACTAAAGCGCTCTTGGGATATTTGTAATCGAATTTGAAATGGAAGTGACATGTGTCGAACGCGGAGATTTATGTTTGTATCGATGTACGAGTAGCATCGCGTAGGATTTAGAGATATAGTTGCAAGAAACGCCACTCTTAAATATTGGTTTTGTGCCTCATATAGCCCTACATACGTGAGTGATCTACACAATAGAAAAGTCTTAACATCTACCTTTATCTACACGTATTTGTTCGTTTCCATATTTCAGTTTGTATTTTTTTTTAAGTTTAATAATTTATTCATACCTTTTGTACTACCTAGCTATTGTGTCTTCTGTGGTATTAGTATGTATAAGTATATAAAACATTAACGCCATTTTTTCGTCTCCACTATTTATCGGATGCTAATAAGCCACCCTAGCCAACCGAACAATTCACTAAAATAGACCAGACATTACATTAATTGATAAAACTAATAAAAATGGCTACCATATTGATATTGCTGTTCCAAACACCCATAATCTATAAAATACAATATCAAAGAAATTAACAAAATATACAGAGTTAAAAGATGAAATCACTCGAATTTCATACTATTTTTTTTTCTAAAATAAAAGTAGCCTAAGTTACTCCTTGTTACATTAGCTATCTGCTAGTGAAGTCCCATCAAAATCGTTCCAGCCATTTCAGAGATTAGCCGAAACAAACAGACAGACAGACACTAATTGTAAAAAAATGCAGTCATACAGACTTCATTGTGAATTGTCCTAAAAAAAAATAATTTACGACATTTTTACTTAACGCGCCAAATATGCGTCAAAAAGACGACAAGTTACGCACACTACAATCTATTCGGTCCGTTCATATTTTAGTGCTCGAATGAAAATGTAAAAGTGGCCGCCTGTGAACTTGTAACAAGTTGCGAACTACACGACCGGACAATAAGAGCCAGAGTTTCAGTCGGGGACATTCGCGGAAATTTAAATCAACATTGTGTAACGGCTGAAGTACTGTTGGATGAAAAACTTTTACGAATGATTCAATTGATGAGGATTTGCAGAACTGGGAGAGTTTTTTGTAGCGTCTTGTTCTGTGACCCTATATTTAACTCAGTTTTGTTTTTAGTTTGTTGCGTCTTACATAATTCATAGGTATTATTCGAACAATACGAACTTTATCACCGATGTTAATATTCACTATATTATGTAATGTGTGTAAATGTTGTTTGATGACATGTTAATTAGCGAATGCCGAATCATAGTCGAGCGCGACAAGTCCTACATTGCCTGCATACCAATGTGGTTTTGACGTAGCACATATAAATTACTTGATATTCGTGTGTTATTGCGGTGCACCGGAGGTTTATGTTGATAATTAGTAATTTATCCTAGGGACTAAACATACTCATAAATAGATATATACCTTAAGCTAATAACCCTTTTCAACTTCCATTTTATATTTTATTTTGTGATTCGAGGAAAAGAACTATTTACCGGGATATACCGGGATACTTTATCCTATATGATAACTTTGGTAAGCCAAAAATATAAGTATCTGAATTGGAACTGATGTATCTTGCTTAGTTGCTAATAAGATAAATATACAAATTAGTTTGTTGGTAGCAATATATTAGCATTTAAATGTCTATTTCAGTAGCAGCACGGAAGATTTAAGTCCAATGTCCAGAAAGCTCCTCTTAATTGGTGTCATTTTGACCCGGCCCGAGGAATAATAAATAATAATAATAAACACTAACACACTCATACCCCCGCAGAAGGTTATTACCTGTGTCGCAGGTGGCATGGACTACACATATAACACATCACAATGACACCCATGACCCGAGTACAAATATTTATCTGTCACAGATACGGTGCAGATATTTACTGCACCGGCCGGGAATTGAACCCGGAACCCCTCGCTTCGCAGGCAGGGTCGCTACTAACTAGGCTACAGGGTCGTCATGTCAAAATGAAATTTTTCTTCTGTCATATACTACATATAATAGACCATATTATATGAAATGCTATCAACAGCTAATTTATACAGGGAATTTGCATGATTTGGGGATTTTACATGGAAACTATCGTTTATGAGTCTCGTTACCATGCCAACATCTCACATGACTATGTTGTATAGCTAATGGATTTCCCGATAAGTAAACGCTATATAAGGATGAAAGCAAACTGTATTTAACTCTGTTATATTAAAGCAACTGATGACAAAATTAGAGTGTTCTTAGAGGACCATAAAATCAGTAAATAGATGGGTGGTATATTGGAGACAGTAACCATTTACAATCAGTTGGCTCGTCTGTTTCGTTGATACATGCTAGCGCTCTGCCCACGGGTTCGTCCACGTTTTCCGCGTTAATAAGTACCCTATATCTTATACCAGATTATGGTCTATCTGTGTGTTAATTTCATGAAAATCCGTTTAGTTCTTTTTGCGTGAAAGAGTTACAAACATGCATAGATTTCACATTAATAATGTTATAGGATTTAAGTACATAAAAGTACAACATACTTGTAGAAGCTAAGTCAGTCTGCACGTATTTATTAACCCAAATAAAAAAGAATCACAAACTAGGCGAATCCTGGCGAACTCAGTTGATTTAAAATATAAACTCGTAGTTATCTGGTGCGTGACGAGAATCTTCAATCTTCAAATGCCGAAGTAGGTAGATCGAAGAGCCATCTGACGGCGGAATTCGTAAGTAGTAATTGCTATTCAAAATAACATGAAAAAGGATATTATTTTTATGTTTTAGATAGGTAAAAAGGGTAGAAAAAGGAAACTATATAAGTGGATTAGTAAAGTCTACTAGGAAAATTATATTCTGAAAATTTTATTATAGCATTTTCTACGCCGCATTTATAAGCAAAGGTAAAGAGTAATACTGCTACTATATACACTATATACTAAAGGCTGGACTGTCCCTACATGACGCACTGCTGTGGGCTGCATGCCTGCAGCAGTTGCTATTAAAAATTATTTTGTTTTTAGTAGGTATTAATTTTAACTTTTAAGGTTACTAACACACTTAGATTAAGCAGTACTAACTAATGAGACTGAGTGTCTTGAAATAAAATTATTATTATTATTATTATTATTATAATACATGTGTATTGAAGTCGATGTCTGTTCATTCAAATGGAAAATCATTACGGCTAAAGAAATAGCGAGCTTTTGAAGCCGTAAGCTTGAGCTCGAGCTGTAAGGAACCTCTACTTACCCAAAGAGTGAAAATGTGACTCTATTCATATTTTATAATAAATGAAAGCTTAGCAACAACTCCAGCAGATGACAAATGGCGGTGTTGGTACACCAAAATGATAAGCACTAAAAAAACCTATTCATTCTCTTTTTCACAATTTCCAATTGCCCGTCGTCGTATGCAAAGCTCCAGTATGTACACTTACAAAATTGGTGTTTTTGTTGAAGCATTAAGCTAAGATTTTGTGCAACATAATGATATACTTTGATACTTGACACAGTAGCAGCTAAGGGCTTGTTTCACAAACTTCAAGTAGAGTCCTGAATAAGCTATTCGCCGGTTAAAGTGACGTTAAAGTGTCATTTTACATACACGAAATGTCAACTTAACCAACGAATAGCTTACTTCGGACTTACTTGAAGATTGTGAAACAAGCCCTAAGTCTTAAAGCTGTTACCTAACACCAATTTGCAGAATAAATTGCAATGTCAAAAACAATACCAAAAGATCGGAGTGAAGCAATGACACATAAAAAATACATTTAAGTGCTCCGAACGCGCAATATATTAAGCGAGCATTAACAGTGAACCATTTAACATTCCTCTGAGCAAAGAGATTTATCCGTGCGTGATTGTTCTGCGAAAGCTTTCACTCTACGCTAAGTCAATTGTTAAACTTGAGATGTATGGGTAATACGGAGGAATGTGTGCAGATACAAAAGAAATGGGTCACGTTGCGAAACAATGCGGTACGTATTACGAGTGCAAAGTGTGACAATTTTACGGTTCATGACAATGTTTCACGCTGACGTCGGTCTAAATAAGGGTCCCGCGCTCTATTCTACTGAATCACTGATTGGTGATGCCTTCACAACGCTTACTAAACGGAACCAATGTAACCGAAATCTTACCGCTGAGCACAATGGAGATTGCAACAGCAATGAAAATAATTTTCTTATTCTTTTTTTATTTATTTCTAAATAAAAAATATTATTTTACTTCTAAATTTCTTTTTCTAGTCGTATTGGAGTGACTTGGAATACTAACCCCAATCCCACCCCGGATGGGTGTCGTAAGAGGCGACTAAATCCGGCCCACTGGTGGTAGGGCCCCTCGAGGGATTATATTGGTAATATTGATTTTAACTGTTAATTAATACCATTATTACTATTATTATTTCCCCATGGGGTTCGCCTGGATAGTTACTACCCTTGAGCATGAGTCACCCGCCAAACGACTCGTCGTGTTCCGGCTGAGGGCTTGAGAGCCAGTATTTTCTTTCTTTTTCTTCTCTCTTTCTTGGCCGGTAATACATCAGTGATGCCTTTGATGATGTCCATGGGCAGCGATAGCCACTTACCATCAGGTGGATCGTCAGCTCGTTTGCCGGCTATTTCAATGAAAAAAAATTCTTACATAATAAAAGTTAAACAAATAAAGATTTTGTGTAAAATCTTGATTAAAGCTATTTAATCCTTGCCTATTCATGTAAAACAAATACCGCAGCAAACGAGTAGAGGAGCATCAGCTGGTAAGTACGCACCATCGTCCATTGACATCGGCAACGTATTAAGTTAGTATAGTCTACTTTGCAACAATCCGCGGGTAACATATATGACGGTATATGTATATAAGTACCTACTTTAAGACATGCGTGGCACCTCCCTCCCTCCCACAACGGAAACATGCACTACAATAATACGTATTTACGCCACGCTCAGTGAACGATGTTCACTTTGCGACTAACCATTGTAGAGTCAACTTACCCTGATGATGCTACGTTTCAGGGCGAAACGCGTCTTGTTCTGGTATGTTGGTATATACTTTTAAATATTGTAGTGCATGTTTCCGTTGTGGGAGGGAGGGGGGTGCCACGCATGTCTTAAAGTATATACCATCATACACGTTAACCGTGGATTGTTGCAATTGAGACTAATACTAACTTAATAACAACGGATTTCCGCAAAGTAACGCCTGGTACTATTAATTATCGGCAACACAGAAAAAACAAACTGTCTTTTAGGTCCCCAGCCGGAATACGACGAATCGATTAGCGAATTACTCTAGCAAGGGGTTTGATGTTACTTTCGTTAAATTAATTTATTTTACGTTCGTTGATTTTTGTCGCTACAATGACTAAAATAGAAAATGTTTTACGTGGTGGCAAACGAAATTTGTTATTTAAGTTAGTGAAATTATTTGATTACTTTTTTGTCTACAGTACCTTTAGCTGATAAATCGTAACGGCCGACGAGGGCAAACTTTTTGATTTTATCGATTTGAGCCCTAGATGCTTGGATGTTTGTAAATCCTTACTTATGTTTTGAGAGGCAATATACAAGCCAACAAAAATTATTCGCACAATTAAATCTCCCAAACTCTCAAGTATTTTTATAAACTTCACAAAACACACCACGTCCACTCCATTAGCTAGCACGTTTTGTGTAAAAGTTTTATTGATATCGAGCCGAGTAAAATCCTATTTTAACTTAAGTGCTTTCGCATGGGGCCGAATCGTTTCGTCAATTTCGCAAAAACCTTGAATTACAGGCGAGGTATTACGCACCTGTAATTGAACTGAAACGTTTTCGATGTATGCTTTTTTGTGCCATTCTCCGAGGACTAGGCTATAATAAGCTTATACGAGTACGTTGTCATGACAGTTGACAAGTTTGTGTTTCGTCCATTATATCGATATCAAGGTGTTATTCGATAAACATAACGCTTCCCGCCCACGTCAGATTTTTTGTAGGACCGACTTTTTCTGCCATATTATATGTGACCGACTTTTTGTAGGACGTGTGCGTTGCACTATTGCTATCAATACGTTCTATTTTTCTCCTACAAAAAAATCGGTCACCGATTATCGGACGTGGGTGGGAAGCGTAAAGCTGTACGTTTTCATAATGTACATGTGTGTGAATTCAAAACAGTCATAAAATTATAAACTAATTCCCTTAATGATAACTGTGGCTTTTTGACAGCCCTTTGTCCTTTCCAACCATTAATCTACAATTGTTACTGATTTCAATTTATTCCCGGTTACTTACACCTAGCTAGAACAGACGTGATTAACAATGTCAATTAATTATTTATGATATGAAATTGTTGTTCAAGTACCTATAAATTGCCGACTGCTAAAGTCTACGGGTTATTTAGGTAAAAGGAGAACGCTTTACCCTTCCTTACTACCCCATTGGCATTATGTATTTGATGGAGTCATGCCATCATAAAAAGAATCAAGTAACAAAATATGACTTGATCACATGGAATAATAATAAAATATTTTCAACAGACCACAAGTAATAAATAAAACATAGCTTTTACCTACAGGTGCGTATAAAGTAAATCATTATACATACGGTTGTCTACCGCAAAGTAAAGGGCCAGTGTATTGCGACCCGCTTCACTATTCATCGGTGGTATTATGCGTGTGTGGGGATCAAAAAACGGGGTTCACGTTGTTTTGGACGGTAGCCGGTTTACGCACGGGGAAAGCGAACCCTTCGAGCTAGGAAATGAAGCCTGTCCCCGTTTTCATTATGTATTTGATGTATGGATCGGCGCACAAAGGTGATTTTGGCAAAGTTCGACGATTCGATGTAACGTCAAATGTCAGTTTTTTTTCGTAGTTTAGACGTTCTTTGCAGTGAAGAGTTACGGCGCAACGATCACATTCAATATATTGCTAAGGGACACTATTTTATAGGCCCGTGTAAAAAAATGTATTTTTTTTTTCTCTACTTTGTCTTACTCATTACAGAAATCCCTTACAATATTGTCTAAATATTTTCGTACCTGAAAAGATATTGAAATTGATGAACACATTAAATTGACGAAAATAAACTGTACACAAACATAGTTTTTTTTTTAATTTAAAATCGTCTTGTTTGCTATTGAAATGTTTACTTTTATTAATAACACACATGTTTTGCTTACCGAAGAAATCAGCAAAAAATATATCTTACCTGAAAAAAAGAATAACATAAATTAGTCAAATACGTTTATAATTAGTTATAGGAAAATAAAAAACCTTCATAAAATCTTATCTAACACTGTGAACTTGTTTAAACAAGTTTAAATCCGGCCCAGATTAATATGGATAAAAACTTGATTTAATATAGCATTATCTTAGACAAAGACCTTTCTATAGACAAAGACCTATTCTGTAAATTTCAACAACAATTTAATTATCTTTAAGAGCACGTGCCATTTGACACAAAATAACATATAAACAAATAATATTTGCGTATATTCCATATGCATCACCTGACTTTTAAAGCTAAAAAGTCATTTTGCTGAACAGAAAATTCCACTCGCAAAGAAAAGTCTTGGCTGGTCCCTTGGAAAGCTCTTTTTAAAATCTTTAACACATTTCAAGTGCCTTTGAAGCACCGTTGAAGCTTAATGCGTCAAAGGATCACACCACAAACATACTCGGCTTGGCCGTAAACTGAATTCCCATTGATAAAATTTTCGGTTGACTTATGAAACCCACAGAAAATGCAAATTCGCAGAATGTTCATGACTGTTCAACATAATGGTTCTCTAAATCGGAATTGAAAACGTTGCGTGAATATGGAATTGTGATTCGCTGAATCCACGGGAGGGTATAATTGTTTAATAATTTCGACCCGAAATATCTTTTGTGTCGATTGCGTTGTTTTTTATGTTGTGGTAAGTATGTTTTTTATGCACACTGAACTGGGCGTAAATATACTATTGTAATTTATACCATACACAGTAGAAAATATAGCTATAACACAAGCGGTCCACAGCTGGACATCGGCATTACTTATCTACAAACAGTATGTACCTATTAGGTATGTTATAGCATATGTTGAGGAAGGTTTAACATTACTGTAGCAACCTTAATACTGATGGCCAAAATAGTGGTTTTAACACTTGGGTGTAGTGTTAGAAGTCTTTATGTCACATGAAGAGTGGACCTATTTACATTTTGAAATAAAAGGTACAACTAAACCCTGGATTACTGTCTTACTGTATTAAGGAGAAAAGCTAGAAAAGTTGTTCCAGAGGAAATGGTTCTTCTTGGGAAATCAAAGGTCCTCAAGCAGGTCGAATGCCCTGGAAGGACGGGAACAACTAGTATAGGAACCAACCTGAACAGACTGACTGCTTAAGCGTTTGATTTATTTCTGTATCTAATTTTATTGTCCTGCAGCATGACCTTGAACGAGAACATTTATATACATTCTTACTGAAGTTTCTGTAAGAATCTCGTAATGAATCAGCTGTAATCTACAACTCTAAATTGTGTTTGATTCGCCCATAGTAAAAAGAAAGACACTGCTTAATTTAGAATTCCTATATCGATATCCACATTTCGTGTCAATAGGTGCGGAAAGGAAAGTAATTGAGCCGAATAGTACAGACGGACGACGGACGTGACGCAATAATACGGACAACTTGTCCTAGTGCGGAACCCTAAAACCGATTTGAATAAATAATAGTAGGCTGTTTGGCCGGACTGGCCGTTTCTTCTCTTTTTCGATTGCTTTAGGTACACTTTTATTTTAATGTATAACGTCCGGAGCGGATTTCGTTGCGGGTATTAAGTACGTAAAATATGTAGGTCACTTAAAATAAACAGAATGATGTCGTTTTTTCTGCAGTTTGTTGTGGCTATTCAGTTTTTCCCAAGAAATGGAGTTGCAGACTACGATACACATAACTATATTATTTTTATTTAATAAACATTCGTCTTTCCTAAATTCATAAATTTCCGTCTTTCTTACCCGACTGCCAAGGAAGGGTTATGTTTTTTGTATGTATGTTTGTTTGTATGTGTGTAATATTCTTTATTTCCTCGTATCTTCCAAACCGCTGAACGGATTTAAATAATTAGGATATCGTTAGATTCGTCTTGATAACCCAAGTGTTCTTAGATAAGTGAAATTAAAAAAAAAACAAATATGGTGGCTGTGAGATGCCCTTGTTTGAAATATCAACAAATAAAAATAAATCGAATAACGCAATATGGGTATCAAATTAAAGAGCTCACCATGATAGGTTTTTGACAGCAAGCGGGTTTTTTATTTTATTTTTTTATTTATGCTAGTTTCGTTGTTTGTAATTTAGAAATAAGACACAAAATTACAGGAATATCATATTTAAAAATGAAGAAATTCTCTCCAGAAACTCTAATTCCTGTTTATTAAAGATATTTTTTTAAACAAATATTAATTTAAATTTCAACCACAGTGCTAAGATTGTTCACCAAATCGGACAATAAACGGACCATAAGTATTAAAGATCAAATTGCAACTAAACTCCACAAATCGCACACAACACAACAGAACACACAAGCATTGTGTTACAGACATTAATTGCGAAGTGGCTGAAATTTACAACTTTAATAACGCTACGTTTAGTAGTCGTTCTACGCAAATACTTAAAATATCCGTACTAGTTCCACGAGTATGGCTTCCCGCCCACGTCCGATAATCGGTGACCGATTTTTTGAAGGAGAAAAATAGAACGTACTGATAGCAATAGTGCAACGCACACGTCCTCCAATAAGTCGGTCAGAAATAATATGGCAGGAAAAATCGGCCCGATTATCGGTCCTACAATAAGACTGACGTGGGCGGGAAGCCTATAGAGCACAGGTCGGACAACAGCGGACAGATATCGCAACTAACTTTAAACATCTTCTCAGATTCCAGACTTGTTGGAAACTCTATTGCGAGGTAGTTACTTTTACTATCAAGAAACATGAGACGAGTTTGTAGTTGATGTTTCTTTTTAAAAATACCATGTATTTCAACTACGGCGCTACTACTGATTTCAAAGATCAACTATAAAACTTTGATTATAGCCATGTTTTATCAAATCTCTACAGTTTTTGAAGTTATAATTCTTATGCGACTTGCAAAAAGGTTGCGAAAACGTTTGCGCTACCACGGAGGGGGTATGAGAGCACTGGATAAATGGCCCTAGCTTCTTATTATCTTTACCTCTTTTAAAATGTAATGTTATTACTTATACAAATCTCACAGTCTCAACAGCGTGATTCAGGTTCATAAACAACGCCATCTAGTTTGTACTTGTTTATTTTTATTTTGTACAAAAATAGTTTTTGAAAGATAATTAAAACTGAACTTCTTTGACATAATTAAATAAATATTTAATTTAATAACGTACAGTTATTAAATTTAAAATGTATTTAATTTAAAACGTATAGTTACTAAATTTAATGACGTATAGTTATTAAATTAAATATTTATTTTAATTATGTCAAAGAAGTATAACTTCTCACGCCCGTACAAAAGTACACGCCCCCTTTTTTTCTTGGTAATACCACAGAAGACATAATAGTACATGATTGGTGATACGTGCAAATGAAAGACTAGACAAAAATTTGAGTACTACCTACAACGAAAATTATGTTTGAATATTCTAATCCTTTATATACTTGGTTACATAAAGGAGTTACAGGTAAAAAGTCAGATACATTACGTTCGTATAACAGGAGTACAATAATATGATATATCTTAATATATATAAATTACGTGTCACGTTGTTTGTCCGCGATGGACCCCTAAATTACTTATCCGTTTTAAATCAAATTTTCACACCGTGTGCAGTTTGATCCAACTTGAAAGATAGGGTACCTTACATCTCCCTTAAGGCACACGGAAGGTTTTAGTAAACAAAAAAACTTTTGACAGAACGAAGACTGTCCGGGCATTATACATTACTAGCTGTAATGTATAAATTAACAATGACTACGTATTTGGTAATGAACCCTACCAGTGTTCAATAGAAAAAAAAACGCGTGAAATGATAGGATAAGGGCACGAGAATGATGATGAAACATGATTATCTTGGGGATTGATGGTCTTTATTTTCTCACCATAAAAAGACGTTCTTGTGAAAGTTGGCATATTGGATCAACTTTCTTCATAGTTGTTTGATAGGAGTTAGAAGTGCGAAACACGACATTAAATGGAATTAGGTTGTTGAGAGAAAGTGGATTAAACATCTTATATAAAAATCTACAATATTTTGCTGTTGTTTTGCGGATGGTGTAGAAACAAAGAACACGCCACTGTTGTTTAATGTAAACAAAATTTAAATAATATCTTGCGGCAATTTAGGGTTCCGAAGTAAAATTGGAACCCTTTTATAGTTTAGAATAAAATATTGAAAAACAATTTTTTTCAGGATACAGGTAATGTGAGGATGATTTTTTTATTCGTTGCGTACGCTATAGTGTGGGGTATCGTTGAAAGGTCCTCCAAAAATATTATGGGTCTTCTAAGATCATTTTTGGAATTAGGGGTCCGTTTGCGATATAGTTGGCTTTAAAGTGCTAATTTTGGTTAGAGTCAAGTGTCCCCCCCCCCCTGCCGGCTAAACAGCACATAGTTAATGAGTAACAGTCGATAAACTTACTACTTCGGAACCCTATATTGCTATACTGACATGCACTTGCCCGGTTTTAATGTAACTTATTCACATATTAGGTAAGTATAATGCACTTACCACCATACAATGAGTATGACAGCGATGGTATCGGTTAAGTTAAGAAACTACAGAATATCGACGGTCCCTACGTACCTACATAAAGACATGTCAAAAACCGAGGTTTACAGGAGAGCGTTATTTATGTTCAAACCGCTCTAGAAATAATTATATGTATAATTATAATTTTTTTTTCTTTAATGTTTTATTAGCTTTAGGAACTTTATAATGGTATTTATACATATTTTCTTTTTTTATATTTTCTTAGAAAAACTGATAGATGACTGTTTCTACGCTGACATTAAAATAAAAGCAAGTCAGACATGTCTATGATAACTTTTTATACGCAGGAAAGAAGAAAACAGTTTATAAAATAGAATTATAAATAATTATAATAATAATATAATTAATTAAGTCTTGTGCTTCAGAAACGCATAAAATATCATTTCTGGAGTTTGCAATATCCACCAAAAACTTTGATCTACTGTTATTCATGTTTTGCAGTATTGTTGCAGGTAATTATGTAAGTAATTATGAATACTTGTCTTATAACTAAAAACACACCACTAAATCTAGCGATGGGCAACTCAACGAAATTTACTCGAGTAACTCGAGTAAACTCTTTGGTCGAGTAACTCGAGTAACGATTTTACGTACTCGAGTAAACTCGGCCTATTCAACTCAGCGACGAACGCGAGTCAACGCGGCGACGCGGTTCAACTCAGTCGGTGTTAATCGTCGAGTTCGTCGACTTCGTCGAGTTGCCGCCGATTTTACGAATTTTACTCAGTCAACTCATTACTCGCTCGCGTCGGCTACTCGCTGACCTCGCTGTCGCGTCGGTTCGGTTCGGTTACTCGAGTTTACTCGAGTTTTTACTCGAGTAAACGGTTAATTTTGCTGGAGTAACTCGAGTTGTAAAAAGTATTACTCGGCCCATCGCTAACTAAATCTAAACTGCATCAAAACATTAATATTTTACCACGCGAACAAGCATCGACATGACATTGGGGAACTTCCGCCGTGAATGACGTTATGTCAGACAAGACCGCGTTCGCACCGAGTGGCGCGCATTTTAAAACACCGTACGAAACGATACGTATAGATATCCGCATCTACGACACTTATCCGTTGTAAATGTAATACTTGTTCTCATATACGTTTTGTAAATGACGTTAAATACGTAATATAAAAAAATAAAAAAAAATACAGGACTGTGCATATGGAAAATTTAAAGCCAATTGTGCAGTAAAAAAAATGCCATTTTTGACATGTCTTTATGTACAGTCACGAGCATAAATATATTACTATGGACACGTCAGCAATAATATCTACCCCAAGATGCGTTCAATAATATCTGTCTGCACGGACGCAGCAAAAATATCTGATATTCATAGACAGCATATTAAAGTGACAACAAAATTATCTGACGAAAAAAGTACATCAAATAATTGTGACAACCCCAAAGCAAAAATATGTGACGACATTAGTTACAAAATAATGTGATCACTCTTTTAGTGCAAATATATGTTTGCCGTTAACTAATTCTGTAAGCATTTGCATTGATTCCTCAATTATATAGATAAATATATTATGACGTTCAATAGTTGGGAAAACTCACCGCGGTGTTACATATTGTGAGAATAAGTGCTGTGCCTCACCGGGACGTCATGGCGATGTCGCCGGCGTAGTTGCCACGGCTACCTTTGGCGTTCGAAGGTAGCCAAAAGAGTAGCCAAAAGAGCAACCTACCCTCTGTCAGTCAGTTATCTCAGATCTCATATATTTTTTAAATTATTTAAATAAATTGACTATTTCGTCCCAAAATCTTATTTTTAAATTGCGGTCGGAATAATCAGTTCTTGCGGTATCCCATAAACATGGACGATTTTGTATTTCTGCAATAAACCTTTCTGTATCGAAACTCATTATTGAAAAATGGAACCGTGTTAAGTGAAAAACATAAATAAGAATAAAAATTAAATAGTTTTGTAAAAAAACACGCGTGCGCGTTCGTCTTGGCAGCCGGTTTGGACACTGAGTGAGTGAGATGCACGTGTACATTTTACTGGCGACGTTGCCAGCTCGCTACGCTTCCAAATTGGCGACGTTGCCAAACCGTCGCAGCTGCCTAATGCAATGTCTGACCGCAAATAAAAGTATTTTAGGAAAATGTAACAAGAACATAGAGTACCTAGTGTACTAGTAGAGGATATGCAATAAAAGAAAGATAAAAAAAACATATGAGATTTTTTGATGGGTTTAGAAGGACCATACATAGGCAGTCGGGACAGTTAGTTTTTTTACGCTGTTGGGTTTTTTTTAACTATTTTTTTTACACATTTTAGTTAGGATTCATTGACTTCTATATTAGGATTATAAGACGGTAAAATTCGCAATGTTGTTATTTCATTAAGGGAGTTAGTAAATTAACGAGAACGGTTGTTTAACCAATTTTAAATCGTTACATATCCTAAGCTGTCACTTAAAATTAAAAATGATGAAACGAACCTAAAAATAATTTTTGAATACCTATTTAGCGATACCCCACTTGACGTAGATCGTCAATTTTTTTTTTCATTTAGACAATAGGTGTCTGGTTGTCCCTGTGGTTTTTGATTATTGTCATGTCTTTAATGACACTCGCAAGGTTAAGGCGTATCGATTGATATAAGATACATCAAAATCGGTCAAGCCGTTTGATCTCTATAACGCCACATACGAACATACATACATACATAGACTGATAAACACATTACCCTCCTTTGCGTCGCGCAGTCGGACAAATGTATAAAAATAATAAAAGATTTACGTCAGATATTTTTGCCAAATATTGAACGTCATATATTAATGCATATGAAATAATGTAAATGCTTACAGAAACGTAGAATTAGTAAACGGCAAACATTTATATTTGTACTCCAAGAGTGATCACATTATTTTGTAACTAATGTTGTCACATATTTTTGCTTTAGAACGTTATACATTTATCTATGATTGAAGAATAAATGTAAATGCTTACAGAAACATAGAATTAGTGAACAGCAAAAATATATTTGCACTCTAAGAGTGATCACATTATTTTGTGACTAATGTCGTCACTTATTCTTCGAGTTTCGTTCTCGATATTAGCATAGCAACACTTGTAGTAGCCACGTACCGCCCGCCATTTCGCACTGAATTTTAGAGGTAGATAAAAAATAAAACATGAAATTATCAATTTTTGTAGGGTAGATTTGTAAAACCTCACTTAGCTGGGGCGCTCTCCTCCTTGGTTCGTCATTCACGTTTCAGTGCTTCGCTGTTTCGCACGGGCGCAAAATTGAAGTTAAAAGTGAAATGCTTAAAATATAGTTTAATAGTCAGGAAGAAATCAATTACTTGTGTAAAAGAATAAAAAGTTTAGAACGAAAAATTTACCAAAGTAAAAGTGATCTGCAGTGCGTATTGTTGGATCCGTACAGGAAATCGTTGGATTGGATTGGATAGCGATTCATCAACGCTTGTAATCAGCAGGTAGGTGGATTCCAGTATTTAAAGAATACAGCAAGTAACTTAAAATCATAAATAACCCTACTTTAGTAGTCGGTTAAAAATTGCTTGCAAATGTAATTCGCAAGAAATTTACACGCAATTACGAAGCAGATACAGAATATCTGTTATATATCAGTGAATATATGGTTTTTATATGGATACCTTCAAGGATTCCTCTTTTTTCTCTCCATTACTAGCACGTGTTTTTTGGTATGAAAAATATATTACAATATTATTTAAATACCATATATAACTGGATTGTCCTTGGGGGGCTTCCAAATAAATACCTGCTAGCGGAATTACCTGTGGGGTTCTTCCGTCGCTAGTAAATGTATTCCGTAAGGAATTTATATTGCAACAATATAAATACAATCGGATTATCCTTTGAAGGATTCCAAATAAAAAAGTACCTGTTAATAGCTAGTATATGTATTCTATAAGAGATTGATATTGCAGTAGTGTACAAATACAAAACCTAATCGGGTTTTCTTTTGAAGCCCTTCTTATTTAGAAGGAAAGAAAAATAAAAAAGTACCTTCTAACAAGAATTACCCATAGGGTTCTTCCATCACTAGTATGTACTAGTACTAATATTCCGTAATGAATTTATATCGAAATAGTATATAAATACAAAACATAATCGGATTGTCCTTTGGGGACTCCTGTGGGGTTCACTGCTCGCATTAAATTCGAATTAGTGTTACGCAGACAACTGCAACAAGAAGTACTCGCAATTCGGATCTACTTGTGGGGTATTTCCTCTGCATTGTACATGTATTCCATGAAGAATCCTCACAGTGTTACGCAGACAACTGCAACAAGAAGTACTCGCAATTCGGATCTACTTGTGGGGTATTTCCTCTGCATTGTACATGTATTCCATGAAGAATCCTCACCGTGTTACGCAGACAACTGCAACAAGAAGTACTCGCAATTTGGATCAACTTGTGGGGTATTTCCTCTGCATTGTACATGTATTCCATGAAGAATCCTCACAGTGTTACGCAGACAACTGCAACAAGAAGTACTCGCAATTCGGATCTACTTGTGGGGTATTTCCTCTGCATTGTACATGTATTCCATGAAGAATCCTCACCGTGTTACGCAGACAACTGCAACAAGAAGTACTCGCAATTCGGATCAACTTGTGGGGTATTTCCTCTGCATTGTACATGTATTCCATGAAGAATCCTCACCGTGTTACGCAGACAACTGTAACAAGAAGTACTCGCAATTCGGATCTACTTGTGGGGTATTTCCTCTGCATTGTACATGTATTCCATGAAGAATCCTCACCGTGTGACGCAGACAACTGCAACAAGAAGTACTCGCAATTCGGATCTATTTGTGGGGTATTTCCACGACATTGCACATGTGTTCCAGAAAGAATCTTCACCGCATTATGCAGCTGATTAGCGTATATTCCATAAGGAACTAATACTGTACGCTATTCGTTGAACAAAGTACTTGATAACCGGATCTACCTTTGGGGTAACTGTTTACTCAAACAAAAAAAAAATACTTACATATATATTTCTGAAGGAACTCACGTCACGCTGGAAAACATACGGTGAACTGAAACAAGTACTTATTTATTCGCATGAAACTGCGAAGGATTTCTATTCAACGAGCAATAGCTGTATATTATTTATTTACTTATTTATTTCACAATAAATGTAAACGTAACAGGTTCATTTAAACCCAACACCATTTACAATTTACACCAACCAAGGGGATTCTCTCGCCAACTGCAAATTGCATCTTAGTACTGCCAAAAACCTTCGTCGATGCGTTTATTGGGGTGACAATTGCACTACTTTCATCGATCTAGAACTTTGAAGTTCACCGGAGTGTTATCGCCGACGGCGAAGTAGTGTGAAGTTGTTATAACAATTATTATAATATCAACTTTTAAAAGTTTTTTGCTAACCGCACCACTGTTACGGTGGTACTGAATACCGACGGTGATACCTTAACAACAGTAGCTGTCTATTCCGTCGACAACGTTGGTGACGCCGTTTTTTTTTTTTTTTTTTCGTGGCTTGTGAATTAAATTCCTCTTTGATCATAAAGTCTGCGATTCAATAACCAGCTAAGCCTGTTATCAGGCCTTTAAGCAACAGTAACTTTTCAGTAATGTTTCCGACAACCGCAGTAAGGGGCGTAAAAATTGTTCGACCTGCTGGTCTAATGATGTATGTGACTCTCACACAAAGCCAGCCTAAAAACCGCCTAAAACTGTCAGCCGTAGACGTAAGTTCTAAATGGATATATAATAATAATAAAACTAAGAGATTTTATCTATCAAAACTATTGTTGATTCACGAAAGATTCTCTTATTGATAAATTCGGGAACATACCATTCTTATGTCATCGTGGAGCAATTGACATAAATGTACCTAATAATAAGTACAATAACATCGCACATGTTTCAATAAAAAATACAATAACAATTTAGACATTGAAATATAATGTAGTATGGATTTAATTAGACTGAAAGTAAACTAATAAATGTATGTGTACAAATTGATACCTATATGGGCATATGAAATTATGAGTACTAATTCCGAATTTCAAATTTTATTTGAATATCTGAGGACAACTTAATTCAAGTTTTTATAAACTCTTATAAATTGATGTGATCAGTTGTTCAGTTTCAGCCGGATTGAAGAGAATACTAAGCTACATCCTGTTTGTACACCGTAGGTACATACCGTTTGGCTTAGTACCTATAGCTAATATTTTCAACGGATTTTTAACTTACTGAGGCGTACGGAACAGTTGTCTTTTTTCTACTTAATAATAATAAACAAACGAGTGAATTATTTTCTGGTTGGCCTGTCGGTCAATGATAATGCAATTACAAATAGTAGGTATACCACTGTATACCCCCTGTATATGTACGATTAATTGTATTATCCATTGCTTAATGTATTAGTTAATTTATTTGTCATTAAAAGTAAAATTTTTGAATATTGCGTATTTTTGAATATTTCCGTGCTAGCGGACGATTGATTCATTTGTGCATACTTGGCTAGAGAAACAAACATTTTCTATACATGCAAAACATACATGTATACCGTAGATTGTATAATTATACAATGTTATGCTCCTTATGTGCATGCCTCAACAACGGGGTTCCGCCTCCAAAGTAACCAGACATTATCACTATGACAACATTATACTCACTCAACAAATGAGCGGTAAACTTTGTCATCAAGTGATGTTGTAAAATAAGACAAACAATAATGTATTTATTATTTATTTATTTCAACAAACAAGTACAATTGCATGCTTTACACGTCTGTCAAACTGCGAAGCAGTTTGTCGCCAGTAGTTCTCGTGGATTACAATATACGAGTACGTACTCTCAACGTACTTATTTTTTACTTACTTGTTTTTAATGTTGCAGGTGTCTGTTCTAGGACGGAGGTACACTTAGGGTATTGTGGTTTGATTTTATTATATTCAAGTCTTACGACTGCGGTCCGCCTATATGCTATATATCTGCCATCCTATAAACTTAACAATGAGATTGTTTCTTAATGGCCTCCACCCATAATTTTTTATTTTGGGTATTATATACTTAACTAACCACACTATCGTTACCGTCGTTATCGTCCGGATATTGTTTCACTTATAAAAACATCCCAACTGCTTAAGCATATTACTGCATATGTGATGGAAAACAGTAGTTTGCGTATCGTCAATTCGCCACGAAAACAATTTTATCCTTACAATACTTTGTAATCGAATTTCCCTTATTGTTTCACACAAGTTTTAATTCTACAGATCATAAGGTTACCGCAGTTCACCCAGGTCCTTGCTAATTGGTTAAATCAGTCTAGACAAATAAGGATTATATTTTATATATTTTTCTATAGAAAATATTTTCATTGCGGCCTACTACTTAAATACTAATTAATTTAGAATATAATAATATCCAATGTTATTCAATTTAGTATTTTTTACAGCACATATATTTCATGTGATTTTCGGCCGCAAAACTCTAAAAGATGTCAATACATTGATTTCGTTTTTTATACAGGACTGGTGGATGCTCTGTGTGTTCCACTACACTTACAAAATCTCTGATAACAATTATAGATCAGTGTTTTTTGTGTTAACAATCTGTTCAAATTGTTGTATGGGAAAAATGGAAAATCTATCAATGGATGGATTTTAGTGGCCTCAAACCACTTTCGGATTATTGCCTTTCAAATGAAACCATTTTAAGGCATATCGGTTGGATGGTTTCACAGTCTATAGAAAACATCCGTATAAACGTTTTATGTTTTTATATACATATATAGATAGATAATGTTTTAATTAAAACAGTGTTTTTATAGATACTTTTTATTCCTACTTACAGGTTTGGAATTACTTGTGGTTGGCGACATAGTTGCTGCTTTCGTTGCTACACTCGCTGTAGTAGTGTGACCAAAAGCTACAAAAAAAAAATGGATCTTTCGGGAAAGAACAAATTTCAGTCAACACAATTATCATCAAATTACTTACTCTCTTAGTACTGGCAAGGGTTACATAGAAAGGATACCATATATATTATCGATAATATTGCCAAATCTATATTTACCTCATTTAAGTAATTTACTTATTATCCTTAAATATTTTAATGAATATTTTACATAAAAATTTCAGAATTCAGTGGATATTCCACTTTATTCGGTTAACATTACACTCGTCATGTTCATAGCAAATACAGTTAACTACTTATCAGTAGCATAATTACCGAGTGTGTTATATATACGGTATTACATAAGTATATACTGTTGTCACCAATATATTGTTCAATAGATTGAAATTAAAGAGTAAAACATTGCTATCATTATTACAATTAAAAATAATGATAAGCTAATAACATCATTAGTTTCACGACTACCTTCTCTAAACGTCTACAAGTGTTGCTATGCTAATATCGAGAACGAAACTCGAAGAATAATTGATGATTAAACGAACTTACCTGTAAGTGAAGTTCAATCCCAATTATTCGAGAGCTTCGTTCGAAGATATTAGCATCCCTCCCTCCCTAGTGTAAATTTCATATACACTACACCCCTAGTCGTGAAACATGAAACAGCTCAGCAAATCTCTGAACTGAATGACGAACCAAGGAGGAGAGCGCCCCAGCTAAGTGAGGTTTTACAAATCTACCCTACAAAAATTGATAATTTCATGTTTTATTTTTTATCTACCTCTAAAATTCAGTGCGAAATGGCGGGCGGTACGTGGCTACTACAAGTGTTGCTATGCTAATATCTTCGAACGAAGCTCTCGAATAATTGGGATTGAACTTCACTTACAGGTAAGTTCGTTTAATCATCAAATATTTTTGCTTTGGGCGGTTGTCACAATTATTTGATGTACTTTTTTTATCAGATAATTTTGTCGTCACTTTAATATGCTGTCTATGAATATCAGATATTTTTGCTACGTCCGTGCAGACAGATATTATTGAACGCATCTTGGGGTAGATATTATTGCTGACGTGTCCATAGTAATATATTTATGCTCGTGACTGTACGTAGGGACCGTCGACATATTAATTTATTCCATGAGTGAAACGCGCTATAATAATACCTATAATGTTAAGACATTATCATAGTAACTAGGCAACAGACTTAAAATGAGTAGTTATTAGATTTAAAATTCTTTAATCAGAACGTCTATTATTACCTACATGCGTTAGGGACTTGATATAACAAGTAGGTAGGACTCGAGGCGCGCGTCCGGGGCGATGTGAGACAAAAATGAATGGCGCTCTATTAAACAAAATACAACAAGCGCACGACGCGCGTATATTCTGTCACATTGGGGCACGTACAAAATGACATGTAAGCATCTCAGGCGCAGAGAAAGCGCGCGCCCGGACTCGCGCCTCAGACGCTTGCTATATCAAGTCCCTTAGGAATATAAAAATATGTAATCACTGCTCATGTATGTTATCTACTAGACAGGCTGTTCTAAATTAAAAGTGCGGCATAGCGCGCCAGTTTGATGCCTGTCAGCGATTTGGTTATATTGCTCGCTCTTATGTTATTCATGGAAAGAGTAAGAGAGATGCCATCAAAAACATAACTTGTAAAAATACCAAGTTCCGCAACTCAGTTCTTCTACCGTAAAAATTTGTGAGATCCATGTAATACCAAGTCAGTTAATTTATTCAGTCCCTACTTAAGTGTCCTTCTGTCTTAAGTTATTACGTAATTAGCTAACTTAACATCTTATAGTGATCATATCAATATTAAAAATCTTTTATGTTTTAAATAAATAGATTGACTTGGCCATCTCACAACTTTTTACGGTAGAAGAACTGAGTTGCGAGCCTTGGTTATTTTTACAAGTTATGTTTTTGATATCATCTCATTTCTTTTTGTAAAAAGTCCTACTATTTTTCTTTTCTTACATTATCTGTTACTAATTACTAATATTATAAAGAGCAAAAATTTGATTGTTTGTTTGCATTGAATAGGCTCCGAAATAACTAAACCGATTTGAACAATTCTTTCACTGTTGGGAAGCTACACTGTCCCCGGGTGACAAAGGCTATATTATATTTTCAAAAAAATTAGGGATCCTTAGTAAAACTCCAATAATGTAACCCAAGGTGTAAAAAAATAAGAAAACCGAAGCTAAGCGAGGGCGGTTACTCGTACATAATATACAGGTACACTGATTCATTCACTGCAAATGTAATTTTATAATCCTATATATTTATATGGGATTGCAAAGCTATTTATGCAGTTTGTGTATCTAAAAAACTGGACTGAAATTGCAAAAGATTTTAGTTTTTCCTTGATTTACACACTAAAACACTAATTGTAATCTAAATTTGAAGCTTCTATGTCTGCTAGAAGTGCCTTAGAATTTTGATGATCGGTCGGTCAAGTCAGTCAGTCAGTCAGTCAGTGACAAAATTAAGAAATTTTGCCTTTTTTTATGGAAATAGCCGGCAAACGAGCTGACGATCCACCTGATGGAAAGTGGCTATCGTCGCCCATGGACATCAGCAACACCAAAGGCATCACCGATGCGTTGCCGGCCAAGAAAGAGAGAAGAAAAAGAAAGAAAGAACTGGCTCTCAAGCCCCCAGCCGGAACACGACGAGTCGTTTGGCGGCTGACTCATGCTCGAGGGTGATAGCTATCCAGGCGAACCCCATCGAGAAATAATAATAGTAATAATGGTATTAATTAATAATTAAAATCAATATTACTAATATAATCCCTCGAGGGGTCCTACCACCAGCGGGCCGGATTTAGTCGCCTTTTACGACACCCATCCGGCGTGGGATTGGGGTTAGTATTCTAAGCCGCCCCAATACGGCTAAAAAGTTATAATTTATAGTTAGTTATATAGCTAGTTATAATTCTTAAACCTACTGGTTCAAATTGAATGAAATTTGAAATATACCGTGTTTATACAATGCCTGCTTGGTTACTGAAAATTCAGGCTTCTAGATCATAGATCACTCCATTTGCATATGCTTTGATTTTATCCACAATGAATTTATAGGGGGGTCGAAAATGGCCTGAACCGCTTCGAGAAAAGCTTGGCGGGGGCACTGCCGTGCCCCCAGATAGTAAATGACTTATGGAGAACTGCCCATACCTTAATGCGCATTTTTTTACTACGGTACTGCCGATCTAGTCCAATACATAGTGCACAATAAACGCTTACATACTTATACCCCGCAGTAGGTTTTTGTCTGTGTCGAGAGTTGCATGGACGACACATAACACATCATAATAACACACATAACCCGAGTAAATATCTTCATCTGTCACATAAATATCTGCCACGGCCGGGATTCGAACCTGGGACCCCTCGCTTCGCAAGCAGGGTCGCTACCAACTAGACTACAGGGTCATCTAAATACAATCCAATACAATGAGATGAAAATAGAATCTAAATACAATGAGTTAAATTTCAATCCATAAAAGTAAAAACATTTTATCAGCTACCTAACTACAATCCAACAATCTAATTATGATTTTGCAGCGTGCTTGTTTTCATTAAAGCATATTAGCCGTTTTTACGATATATATTTTGCCCGTGTAGAGCTAGTTGAGTACTTTCATCACAGCTGCATCCGTACGATAGCGGCGTAGTGCCACTTGATAATGAGAACACAGCAATATCTCGGATATTCTAATGCTTTTAATATTTAATTTTGTTTACTTCGCGATGAGTTTCCAGGTAAATATTTGTTGCGCTGTTTGTTTTTATAAAAATAAGGCGAATGAAAAATTTGCAATTGTAATTACGTCAGTGGAAAGGTTAAAGAAGGTCTTGGGGTGAGTTGGGTTTTGAAAGCTCGATTTATGTTAATTTATTTATTTGTTTAACCGACCATGCACAGCGCTTTTTTAATAATATTATCAGAAAAAGGAAAGCCATAATCTTTTTACTAACAAAAAATAACCGACTTCAAAGTCTCAAAAACTACTTTTCAGATCTCGTTAAAATTTATGTGGGACCACATGACAAGCACCTGCTTTCGATTAAAAAAAGAATCATCGAAATCGGTTGGCGTGATATTGAGTTATTCGTCAATTTGTCGCGCACATCTTAACACAAATTTACGACTTATGTGGTTTTCTCATGGATGCCATTGTCAGATCTCAATAAAATTTATGTGAGACCACATGACAGCCACCAGCTTTCGATTAAAAAAACAATCATCAAAATCGGTTCGCCCAGTCCAACGTTCTGAGGTAACAAACATAAAAAAAAAATACAGTCGAATTGAGAACCTCCTCCTTTTTTTGAAGTCGGTTAAAATACTTTTAAAAATGAAGATTACAAAGAGCAATTAACAATAAACTAGAGAATGTTTTATATACGTATGTATCTAAATAGTCGCTTACATTTCACGCAATATATATAATTTTGGTGTCAGAGATTTCAAAAAACTAATGATTGCTTTTTAACTTTATAATTACTAACATGTTTCCACTATAACAAACTTGAAAATCTTATTTTTTATTTTTCTCGCACTACCTGCATAAGTCAAAACTTTTCCTATTTGTGCCAGTTGTCTTCTACTTAGATATTCAGGGAAAAGGTTTTATCTACAAGCTGTCATCAAAATAAACTACTTGAAAGATCTTTGTTTTGTTCAAAAGGGACATAATGAAAGATATTTATGTTATGTTTTTGTACCGTATTTATTAATTGGATAGTGCCGTCTAAAACTTCGGACGCCATTTTTATTGGTAGATAAGGAATATAATATAGCAGAGCTTTGCACATGCTTTGATGTAACTGACCAATTACTACTGAGCTTATCTCACAAGGTATGTTTTTTCAACCTTACTTCCTACGCTCTTCCATTTCTCCGTCATCGCATTACCAGAACTCCTTGGTGTTCAGAAAAAGAAAACACGTCTCACATAATGCCATGTTATTCTGATCACGCGACCCAAAACCATTAAGCTTAACACACCGAATTATTTATTCAGGCATTCGAATGTACCCATTTACGTAATTAGAACAGAGATCTAAACTAAATAGTGTAAGAGTATATTGGCTTTCGAACCGAGTGTATGTTAAATGCTTATTTAAATAATAATAAAATAATAAGTCTTGCCTTTAAAAGCCTCGTAGGCGCTCCTAGGATTGCCTAGTCAGGCATCAGGAAGGACAACGCCTTTAAGTAAACCCCGAAATAGATTTCTATTTGGCCTTTGACTGATGTATTTTAGTCAAAAGAAAACACTAGTTGAATAGTCAAACGCCGAAGCTCAATTAAATGAAATAATTATTATAAATCAAATCTAGGTTTGACTAGTCAGACTCACGTTAGTATATGTACATCCCGAAGTGAAAACGTCTGTGGTATGAACCCACCCTCGCTTCGCATCAGCTACCAATGTCTTAATACCCAGACCCTTAAGCAACTGTTTTTTGTTAGGAGTGATAATGAAATAGTGTATACTGCCTGTAGGTATCTTTCCTCATACATGTGACATACACAAAAATATTTCTTATTAAGCACCACGGACCTGAAAAAAAGACGGACGTAACCTCGTGTAATCGAGAGTGAAGCATAGCAAGGGCCGCCCGCTTACCATGTGTGCGTAATTATTGATTCGCGATTGAAGCATTATGGTGTCAATGGTGGGTGTGTGTACTTGTACGAATAGAGAGTTGGTATTACTATGGGTGCTTTACTGAATTTGTTGTTGGGATTACGTCCGTTTTTTTTAGGTCCGTGTTAAGCACGTAAACAGTTTCAAAAGAGAAAGAGGTGGTCTGCGTTCGTTATGTTTGTGTATGTGATCAGTGAACAGGAAACTTAAGCTTATCTCAACAAACTGGATATCTTGGTGCCCATTTTCTCAAGTTAAAGTACCATTAGTCTGGGATTATATCTGATGACGGTGTTGTTGTCTTTTATCACAGTATATCTTCTAACTGATAGACATAGATGGAAAATTTTGTTCAAGTGTATTTCAGACGAAAGTTAAACTCGATGGCACTATTATAAGAATTCTAATAAGGTCTCAAACTTCTCGTGTTTACAATGCGTTCAGTAATCATTTCGAAGGTTTTCCAAATGTTTGAGAACATTTAAGTAGGTTAAGTAAGTAGTGAAATTCCTTGTAAAGGCCCAGGTGTCGTTTGAAGGTTTTCCGCTTCTGAAGAAGCGCTTCAATGCACATTTAACTTCTCGAAGTAACGCGACAAACGATTTCCTTCGACAAGTGACTTGCTTGTGACATACACGCATCATATTTTATTATGACATGCTATAAGATAACAAACAGGCGCATTTTAATTCATAAATACAAATACAGTTTATGTTCGCAGCGCAGAAACCCTTGCGGTGTGATAAGACCGCAACTCATCAACCTATATCCGGGCAGCGCTGAGAACAGCTAATTCCGATCCAACCGGGACATTAGCACGACCAAGACCTGAATTAAACGGTGGTCCGTGGTCGACATCATAATTGGGTACCACAATAAGTTAGCTCAGTGGCTTTTCCTTTACAACGAAATAGAGAACCTTGTTACAATGACATAAAATTTTCTATTCAAATAACATAGTTACATATAAAGATATACCTACTCATAGCGCGGAAACCCTTGCGGCGTGATAAGACCGCAACTCATCAACCTACATCCGGGCAGCGTTGAGGGCAGCTAATTCCGATCCGACCGGGACATTAGCACGACCAAGACCTGAATTAAACGGAGGTCGACATCATAATTGGACACCACAATAAGTTCGCTCAGTGGCAGTGTAAAGGAAAATTTACAACAAAATAGAGAATTTTATCACAATGACATTACATTTTTATTAATATACATACAATATCGTTATACATTGCCACATTTTATCAGGGGACCCATCTGCACAAATGTCGACTATTGACATAAGATACAGTTTGGTCAGTATTCAAATTCTCCTCCTTTTTCCCGTTCCATAAGAAGATGACAAAATCAACATACCAAAACACAAATGAATTTAAAAGGTCTCTTCGTCCGTCAGTTAAAATAGTACGAGATGTGTGCTTGCGCGACCCACTGACGAAAGCCCTCGTGTTCAAGGAAGCGAACGTCGTCGCTTTCAAAGAACAAATTACTAATTCAATGAATAAAAGAAAGCACACAGAGTGGGAGTCAACAATGGAATTTCTAAAACGAGATAACGAAGCGGCCGAGAGTGCAACGAAAGAAGGTCAAGCGTCAGGAAAGAAACGATGAACAAAACGTCACCTTGAAAACTCTTTTCGTGTCAGCTCTCAATTTATACGTTAACCACATCCAGTTATTTATGTATACAGTGAGCTTTTATATTTTTATACTCAGATGTTTTCGATTTCCCACAAGACTACGTTATTAGTTTATATTGTTGTTTGTTTGAATATTGCCCTTACAGATCTCTAGACCAAATAAAAAAGCGATAAATAGTTGTATGGGTTAAGAGTTAATTTCTTCAAGTTGACAAATTATTGGACAAGAAAAATGGTAAACAGTCATCGTCGCCCACGGACGGCCATCATATCACCAACACCAAGAAATTAGAGAAAAGATAGAAAGCCAACATTTGTCACCTCTTAAGAACCTTGGTCTACAGGCACAGTTTTGAGGTCAGTATTCTAAGCTAGGCCGCATCAATACATCCCAATCCCATAAATACCCATTTGGTATTTTTATTGCAACTGACACCGATAGTTGACTACTAGTAACTTCAACAAACCGCACTGGAGCTGCGTGGTGTGCGTAGTACTCACTTCAATTACATGAAATGAGCCTCGGAGCGGGATCCTAAACGATCGCCGATTTATTATAGAGCAGGTCATGATTTGCGAAAATCGTCAATATCTTTCATATCATAAAGTAGCTTATGAGCTGGCAAATGCACAGTTTAGACTAAATTATATCGTTTGACTGTTTACGATGTATGCTTCAATTAGCAGCGTAAGCATCATAATACTGTATTCATACACTACTAACATTATCGTTAACAAAGCTACAATTTGGTTAAAATGGTAGCGCAATTGGTGTTTCTTGTGTTATGGATGTGTTCTCTACATTCTAAATTGAACAAAGGAATACGTCATGACCAACAAGGTTCATACCGCACCTTCCTTGAAGATCTCATCTTCCATCAGAGATAATATGTGAAACGTGTGAAATGTGGGATGTGTGAGGTCTTGGTTATCAGAATAGTGCATCCAATGCGCAATATCCCTGTATATAACAACTGTTTTTGTTAGTTGTAAATGTTAAAGAAGGTAGTTTATTTTTAAGTAGTCAGCTATTACTAACAGGTTCGAAGAAATAATTTAATTGTACGCAAGTACACTGGTAGTGAGCTATTTACACGCTGCATTACCATAATATAATGCCATATATGGTGAGGGTCCTCCGACCCCACCAACAATTATATCGAAAGCTAATCAAAAAAACTTGTATAAACAGAAATGTATGTATGAATGTGCAATTGGCAGTGACAGTTATTAAAACTCAAGTTAAAAGACAATCGCATTCGTAAGTTTCGTAAAGCTTAATTTAATACCAAGTAGATGATTATGAAGACAAAACGTGGCATATGCATCAAGTAATTTTCAGTGTAATTGTCAGTAAAAAAAATGTTACTTTAAATGCTAATGGATCTCTGTGCAATCGATGATAATTATATTATTACCATAGTGTTCACAAACACTTTGATTTTTACGTACCTGTAAACGGTAAAGATATAGTGCCAATTAAAAGGCATCCAGGTCATGAACAAAACGGCGCAATCGTTTCGATTCAATACCGCTCAACAACTGCGCGTACGAAAAGGTGGAAATATACAGGCCAATAAATACAACCGGAACACCTGCTTCCTAATACCCAATCACGCGGCAGCAAACGAAAATAAATCTTATCGTACCAAACTAGAATACAGTTTCAAATTCATTTATAATAGACCGCGATAAAGAAAAGGGATCCGATTTCGAAATTTATAAGTGTAAAGTTTAAAATTTAATAAAACCCGAGCAAATAACCTTGAAGGCGTTTCAATAGATCTTCATTAATTATAGCCAAGAACCATCTCGATTACGTCAGCTTGCAAACACAAAAACCTCATTATAATCGGTCCACTCATTTAGGAGCTACGATGCCACAGACAGACTCATAGATATAAAGATACACAGACATAATAAAATTATAACACACCTCTTTAAATTGGGTTAAAAATCGTGAACAAACGAATATAAATCTTGTACCAAATGCGTCACAATCTGGTCTAGAATGTCGGAGCAAAAAACACGACAAGATAGGAACTAAATGGCCAACGTTCATAACTCTTGCAAGGCCTGACGTTCTCGGTTGAGGGCGACGTCATGTTTTACAAAACACCGGCTTTACTTTAACAAAGATATATTTGCAACGAAAAATGTTGAGTTCGTGTCTTCTGGTTTTAAGTGCGACGCGACGTCTTTAAAGTAAATAAAAGCTGCCAAGTGCGAGTTGGACTCGCCCATGAAGGGTTCCGTAGCAGCAAGTAACATAATATAAAAGTTCTTGTAGTTCGTTGTAACTTTGATCAATGTTTTTTGCGGTTTACGATTTATGATGTATTAAAAAAAACTACTTACTAGATCTCGTTCAAACCAATTTTCGTTGGACGTTTGCATGGTAATGTACATCATATATTTTTTTTAGTTTTATCATTCTCTTATTTTAGAAGTTACAGGGGGGGACACACACATTTTACCACTTTGGAAGTGTCTCTCGCGCAAACTATTCAGTTTAGAAAAAAATGATATTAGAAACCTCAATATCATTTTTGAAGACCTATCCATAGATACCCCACACGTATGGGTTTGATGAAAAAAACATTTTTGAGTTTCAGTTCTAAGTATGGGGAACCCCCAAAATTTATTGTTTTCTTTCTATTTTTGTGTGAAAATCTTAATGCGGTTCACAGAATACATCTACTTACCAAGTTTCAACAGTATAGCTCTTATAGTTTCGGAAAAAAATGGCTGTGACATACGGACGGACAGACAGACAGACAGACAGACAGACAGACAGACAGACAGACAGACAGACATAACGAATCCATAAGGGTTCCGTTTTTTGCCATTCGGCTACGGAACCCTAAAAATAGTAAAAGACTTTGAAATCTTCTAAGTCGATTTTTTATTTCTACAACCCGTATGTAATGACGTAGAAACTACCGCCCCAACTCAGCGTCACCGGTTACTTAAATCGCTCCTTATTACAGTATTTGTATTGTGATTATTTACTATGGAGCGATTAAAGTAAACGTTAGTGACTCTGAGTTGGGGTGTAAGTCTCCCAATATGAAGCGAAGTTGCTTATTTGGCAAGTGGGAATATATCATGCTTTGGGAAACATAGATTAGAAATTAAGACAATTATAACACTTTTTAATTCCACTTCATAAAAGTCGCCCTTATAGCTAAGCGACAAAGGACATAATATATTAAAAATTACTAACTAAATATGCAGACATTATTCTTCACAAGAACTAACCACTTCTATCACTTACATAAAATCCCAGCGTTCTAGTCGTTAAAATAACAGGTTTTATATAAAAGCTATAGATTTATAAAGAGGTAGTTATGTCAAGCCAGTTGAAAATAAAAAGATACGTTTATTATTCTCACGTCCAAGTAAATTATAGCCGTGCACTTACTAAAATAACCAGTGAACTTAAAACTGTTGCTTTTAACGATTCAGTCGTTAAAACGAGTTATATTTTCCAGTTCGCAACGATTAAATTTAGACGTAAACCGTATAATAATAAACAAGATTACCTACATCAAACACTGCATACGGGTTAAATCGATACGCGAATACTAAAACATTTATTTTTCTTATAAGTACATATTTATATTCAAAATATGATGTGATTTTACTATTGTTTTTCTGTATAACTGTAAAAATTGTGGTCTGTGTTTTTGTCATATAACATAAAACGCTAAAATGAATTTTGTTCAATGAACTTGCTTCAATGAATCAAATGAAAGATTAGATTTTTTGTTTGCATTGAATAGGCTCCGAAACTAATGAACCGATTTTAAAAATTCTTTCACTGTTAATAAGCTACACTATCCCCGAGTAACATAGGCTATATTATATTTTCAAAAAAATAGGGATCCTTAATAAAACTCCAATAATGTAACCCAAGGTGTAAAAAAAAGAAAACCGAAGCAAAGCGAGGGTGGTTACTCGTATATCATACATGAATACATGAAAAAAAACAGTTAATGTTCTTAAAGTATTAATACCAAAATTCTTAAATTACAGTTACTGTTAAGATACATTAGCTGGACTTGGCACACAAGATTTCAATTTGAATACCGAGCCATGATACACATTTGTATCACAATGCAATATGTAAATGATTCGCTACCTCCCTAGTTCCGTGGTTATGCACGGAATGTAAACTTCATAATAGCGGTTAGAAGTACACAGCTACATGTATATTTATGCGCTACGCTCGCTACAGATAGCTACGGCGTAGACAACGCTGTTATACTACGGCTATGAAAGAATGGATGGCATGCATTCTTTTGTTGCCTTTTACCGGATCATTCTTGCGATATTTCTGTGGGCTGAGAGATTAAATATGCATGAAGATTTAAATGTTAATGTTAATTTAGATTTCTTTAAATAATAAATGAACGAATCGTTGGCGATGAAGTCGTCGATAATAAATCATATTAATTAATCAAAAACATTGTATCATCGAAACGTCAGTCAGTCAGTGCAGATACTATCTGATGGCAAATCGCATTACTGCCTTCTCACAATGTCATCATAATTCGTAAGATAGTTTGACGGTAGGTTCTAGTATATAAGAAAGTTTACGGTAAATACTTTTTGTACATACCTTTTACATAGTACAACATTACTTATTGTACATACTGACGTATAATGGGTAGACATTATAATAGAACAAAAATAAAAAATAATGATACTCTATCATGGCCAAGAAGAAGAAAAAACACTTAGTTTAAAAACTATTGTCTTTTATTTCATTCTTCTTTTTCTTCTTGGCCAGCAATGCGTATGGTGCCTTTGGTGTTGACTGGATGTCTATGGGCGTGGGTTACCACTTGTCATCAGGTGGCTTGTCAGCTAGTGTGCTGATTGTCGTGCCTATTGAAGAACCAGAACAAATCGGCAATATCTACTAAAATCCATTACAAAGATCCATTGATGGATATTTTTCTACTTTTATGTCCACTTTGATCTATGATCCATTAAAAATTCAATAATGGATCTTTTTACACCCAACGAGAGTCCAAAGATCTCTGCTCCACGTACCAACAAAACACGTAACTACAAAACAACGTACTAATACTCATAATTTGTTTGCATTTTATATGCTGAAAGGCAAACTTATTTTGTTAAATTATAATAAATCGGAATTAAGTAATTAAATATGGTAATCAGAACACGAATAGTAATTTTGTACAAGTAATTATGATGACCAGTAATGTCGGTTAAATGCTCATACACTCACTCTTTACAATGAGATATATCAAATCAAATCAAATCAAATGTTTTTATTCAAAATTGGTTTGGTTAACAAACACTTTTTGAAAGTCATGCAAGTTATGCCAATGCTTCAGACAAAGCCCTACTGTGAGAGGGCCCGGGAGAAGAAGCAGCCAGAAACTTCCGGGTTTGTTTTTTTCCTGCTCACAGTTACAGATAGCACTTATCATCTACTATACTTACAATCTATATCCATAAAACTCATGTCCAAGCAGTCTTGTCTTTAAAATAATCATCTAATTTGTAATATCCTTTCGTCATAAGAATGCTTTTAATATGAGTTTTAAATTTAAGGTAAGGCATTTCTGTAAGTTTCGATGGAATTTTATTATAAATCTTTACACATGTACCCATGAACGAGCCACTAGTTTTACATAGTCTAAAATTTGGTACAATCAGTTTAGCCTTGTTCCTCGTATTAATATTGTAGATGTCACTCTTCTTAAGAAAACTATCGTAATATTTCTTAACATACAAAACATTATCCAATATATATTGTGACACCACAGTTAAAATATTAATTTCCTTAAAGAGACCCTTAAGCGAGTCCCTAGGCCTGAGGTTGTAAATGGCACGGACTGCTCTTTTCTGTAAAATAAATATAGACTCAATATCTGCAGCTGAGCCCCACAACAACAGACCATAGGACATAACACTATGAAAGTAGCTAAAATAAACTAACCGTGCTGTTTCTACGTCAGTTAAGAGCCTTACTTTCTTAACCTCGTAAGCAGCTGAACTCAGTCTCCCAGACAAGGCTTCAATATGAGGACTCCATTGTAATCGTGAATCTATGATAAGGCCAAGGAATTTTGTTGAATTTACAAGGTCAAGTACTTCCTTATTTATAACTATTTGAGTGGGTACCTGTTTTACATTTGGTAAAGTGAATTTCATACATTTCGTTTTACTAGCATTTAACATTAGGTTGTTACATGTAAACCATTGCAATACTTGGGAAACAGTATTATTTACATCGTCAAAACATTTTTTTCTCCTATCAACTTTAAAAAGTAATGAGGTATCATCTGCAAACAATACAGTTTCACACAAGTCCCTTGTGAAATAAGGAAGATCATTGATGTATATTAAAAATAACAGGGGTCCTAATATTGATCCTTGGGGCACTCCCATAGTAATGTGTGCTCTTGGGGACTCCTTGCCATTAATAACTACTTTTTGGATACGGTCGGATAGGTAAGATTTTATAAGGCCAACTGATTGTGTTGAGACATATAACACAGGTTGTTCCAAAAGTCCCAAGTTTTGGGACATCCTGTATATAACGATGTGTATAGAACCCCGATATTTTTAACGGACTTCAAAAAAGGAGGAGATATCAATTTCGACTGTATTTTTAGGGTTCCGTACGAAAAAACGAAAAACGGAACCATTATACGATCACTCGTGCGTCTGGGCGACCGCCGTTCACAGCCAATTTACTCCGAAACTACCAAATGCGATGAAATTTGGTAAATTAAATTAAAAATTGACCATTCTACCTCCCCCCTTATCTCCGAAACTATTGCCGGTAGAATTTTCAAAAAAAAAAGAGAGTTCTTTACTTAATTACGAGAAAACCTATAAGAAGACTATGGTCTTAAAAAAGGGAAAATAAGTAAAATAGAAAAATAATGGTAAATACATAATCAACGTACCGAGCCCTCTCCAAGTGTGTTTAACTCACACTTGTCAAGTTTATTTTTATGTTTGTTAACTCAGAACTTTCGACTGGGTGAACCGATTTTGATGATCTTTTTTTAATCGAAAGCTGGTGCTTGTCATGTGCTCCCACTTAAATTTGAGCGAGATCTGACGAGTAGTTTAATTCTGAAGTCGGTTATTTTTTGTCAAGAAATATCACACAGTTATATGGACCATTGTCATAACTAAACGAATCGAAAACACTGTACCTATACAAATTTGTTTGTCACATGTTTGTTGGCCCTAAATTAAACTCTGTAAATTCGAACGGCGAACACTACTGGACAACAGATAGTGCCAAATGTAGGTACATTAATATTAAAAACATATTAGAAATAAATTAAAATGAAAAAGAATTAAATCATCTATGCCAGCTCCAGCGACAATATAAAAGAAAATCGCTTACTGGTTTTACTGATTTCCAATAAACGATTTTAATATCCCTCTTATTTCAATGATGCATTCGTTATGACTTTAATAGAACATAAATCTAAAATCGCGATCCTTTGACCATATAATTCACTGTCAGACCCATAATAGCTGCCGATGTGCCGATACGGAGAGATCGAGATGTAATATTTATTGAATCGACTTCGACATTAACGAAGAGCAAAGAGTGTGGCGATAGCTGACGTTGAATGCGGCAATCATAAAATAGGATCGCTTAATGCGATTGTACAGTTGAAAGTGGCAATCGAACGAAGGAAATGAATGCTCGGTGCAAGAACGTTTCTATACATCATTTATGTGCTTTTAATGTAGGAAAGAGGTTTTATTATTAGGTTTTCTTATAGAGAAGTTTTAAAGTGAAACTTTTATTCTATCGCCCCAAAATTTTTCGTCCATCTATCGCATGTCGCATTACAGCCGGTCCTGGAGTAAGAATAATAATGGAGATCCAATGATTTCAATAAATATTCTTTTCAGTTTTTAATATGCGTCTATCATCTAAACGATTGTATTAATTATGTATTCCGCACTGTAATACGTAAACTGAAATTAAATTTTATAATTAAATATTTTGTCTACTATAATATTGAATTACCATTATCATCCCATTTTTCAATAATTAAGTTAAGATTAAAAACGCAATTTTAATACCCTGAATCGAATAATTTTCTAAAAATTTTTTGTTAAATGCCTACAAACCGAAAAAGTTTCGCTTGCATCGTGGTTTCATAAAACCACACTTTTTAGGGTTCCGTAGCCAAATGGCAAAAAACGGAACCCTTATAGATTCGTCATGTCTGTCTGTCTGTCCGTCGGTATGTCACAGCCACTTTTTTCCGAAAGTATCAGAACTATAGGTACTGTTGAAACTTGGTATGTAGATGTATTCTGTGATCCGCATTAAGATTTTCACATAAAAATAGAAAAAAAACAATAAATTTTGGGGGCTCCCCATACTTAGAACTGAAACTCAAAATTTTTTTTTCATCAAAAAATGGGGGGTATGGATAGGTCTTAAAAATGATATTGGGTTTCTAATATCATTTTTTTCTAAACTGAATAGTTTGCGCGAGATACACTTCCAAAGTGGTAAAATGTGTGTCCCCCCCTGTAACTTCTAAAATAAGAGAATGATAAAACTAAAAAAATATATATGATAAACTTTACCATGCAAATTTCCACTTAAAATTGGTTTGAATGAGATCTAGTAAGTAGTTTTTTTTTAATACGTCATAAATCGTAAACCGCAATTTACCTCGATCAAAGTTACAACAAACTACAAGAACTTTTATATTATGTTGCTGCTTCATGGGCGAGTCCGACTCGCACTTGGCCGCTTTTTTTGTTACATGGCGCACTATATCCATGCATTAGCTTTTATCCTACTCTCCGACCTTTAAAACGAAAAGAAGTGTTTTAATACCTTATACATATTAAAAACCGGGCAAGTGCGTGTTAGGCCACGCGCAATGTAGGGTTCCGAAGTAGTAAGTTTATCGACTATTATTCATTACTTATTAAGCTAACATATCCGTGATAGTTTTCCTTTTAAATTCATAATATAACCTATTTTTGAGAATTTTTTCACTTGTCCAACTTCAACCGTTTAGCCGGCAGGGGGGGGGACACTTGACTCTAACCAAAATTAGCACTTTAAAGCCAAATATTTCGCAAACGGACCACTTATTCCAAAAATGGTATTAGAAGGCCCATATTTTTGAAATACCTACCTTTTCAAAGATACCCCACAGTATAAGGTACATGACGAATAAAAAATTCATCCTCACGTTATCTGCAGGTATCCTGAAAAAAAAAATTTCTCAATATTTTATTCTACGATGTTGGACTTTTAATAAATATGTATATCCATGACAAATAACAGCTTTCTAGCACTAAGTTCAGTGTACGAAGAAGTTTTCTAACACGATGATTCCATACGACGTGATTAGCAGCTTCGGATTATAAGACCCATTTTTAACATACAAGAGAAACCGGCTATTATGTCAGAATTATCATCGAAAACTTATTTAATAATCAGTAACGGACAATCCTTCCTAGCAGGCTGGAGCGAGAAGGGTACTAGAAACAATCACCCAAACTTAATAATGAAGGCGTTCAAACAATACATGAATTCGTAGGTAATACGAGTAACTCGGATGTTAGCGGCGCCCTCGAGAGAATCACCACGAAAATCTCATTAACAGTAAACTAGAGTGCTGTTCCGACGTCGAATAATAGATATTGAATGCGAATAGTTGTTTTCGTACATTACCACTGCTACGGACTTGGTCATCTTAATTTGGTTTGCCAAAGTGGGAGTTGGCAGTGAAGAGAAGAATGGGGTAATACGAAAGTAATTGAAGAAATAAAGCGCAATGTGAAATTGCTGAATATTATTTTTGTAAATTTGGAATAAAGTCAAACAACGTTTTAGGAATAACATGTAAACCGATTACAGCCCCAGCACTAGACTACGACTTTTAAAATAATTTTAAGTCATGAATAAAAACTCCTTATTGTGTCTATCCAATACAATAACACTGAAAGATTCATGAGTCTGAGTCTGAATTCATATCAGTAATGTATAACTTACGGTTTTCTCTCGTAGCTTAGTCGGAATCGCCGACTTCAGTTGAAAATGTACTCTGTTCACGGATGCCTTGTAAGACCTCGGACAGGTCGTGCGAACTCAACTCGACTGCGACGTGACTAAGCCATCATTATATGAGTCTTTTCAATATTCTCTGACTTTAACGTATAACGCCTCAATTTGCCACACTCAATATTATTCGAAACGCAATCTAAGCGCGTTGCGAGCTGAGATATGTATATATTTTAAAATGTAGGTATGCAAATTTTAGAAAATTAGAAAACACGTTCATTAGTAGCGCGGGAGTGCGCTCATAAGAACACGTAATTCAACGCAGCGAACGCAATACCCGCGGTAATTTCAAAATGGTTCGCGTTATTTGAACTCGAGCAAAAACCTGCGCCGGGAAATAATTTGTTCAACACCTTGACCCAGTTCGCGAAGAGAACAAATCGCTGTGATAAATTTCAAAAGGTAACCATCCTTTAATATAATTCAGACACTTCATAATAACCAGGAGATCCTCTTCGAGAGTGTACACAAGGCTACGATAATAGTCGCCGCAGTATCTGCTGTAGACTAATCTCAATAGCGGCCCAGTTTGGTGGTTGTTTATTATGAAACGCATACCAAATTAGCATCTAAGCGCGGTCGACTATTTATGTAAGCTATCTCTGGCTTCTGCAAACTAATTCAATATTAACAACCAATAAAAATACCTTAAAACGTCGAATCAATTTGAAACTGATGAGACCCGTCTACAAAGTCGAAAAAGCCGATCAAATTATAGGAAAAGTTGCCGATTACGTATAAAAGGTTTTGCGCAATGACGTTGCCGCTTCCGAATTCCAAATCCGAAGAGCTTTGAGGAATACGATCGATAAAAGTTAAGTTTCCGAATCAGTCAGGGTATGCTCGAGTTGGCGCAGTTCGGTAATAGATTTCAATTTAAAGACCTGTTGTTAGTTTAAGTTGTACGGCACCATGTGCACTGGAAGCTAACTATAGATTAACCGCTTATCCGCAGGAGAGTTACCTAGTTTATGTTCCGATTTGAATATCGGCTTTGCGATATCGAAACAACTAGCCTAATTTATATGAGATTGCATGCGAGTAAATTTTGTTGGTTAACTTTTAGAATTAAATACCGAACAAATTCGACAAATATAGCTATTGTTTTTCATTGAAACAGCAAGCTGTTTTTTAATCTCTTTACAAATAAGATAATTTTTGCCGTATTGGGGCGGCTTGGAATACTAACCCCAACACCACCCCGGATGGGTGTCGTAAGAGGCGACTAAATCCGGCCCACCTGTGGTTGTATTGGTAATATTGATTTTAGTAGTTAATACCATTATTACTATTTTTATTACTCCATGGGGTTCGCCTGAATATCTACCAGCCTTGAGCATGATTCAGCCGCCAAACGAGTCGTCGTGTTCCGGCTGGGGGCTTGAGAGCCAGTTCTTTCTTTCTTTTTCTTCTCTCATTCTTGGCCGGCAACGCATCAGTGATGCCTTTGGTTTTGCTGATGTCCATGAGCGACGAGAGCCACTTACCATTAGGTGGATCGTCAGCTCGTTTTCCGGCTATTTCCACAAAAAAAGATCTATATTTTTTTTGTAAACAGCCTACAAACGAACAGACAAACCACCTGATATGAAATAGTCATCCCCGATAGTCATCTGTATTATTATAGGCATCATTTAGGCGTAACCTTCCATGAAAGAGAACGAAGAAAAAAATTACTTTAACTTGTTATAATGTGCCGCGTATTCGATCACGTACGTCCTCCAGTTACACAATAATCTGAATTGTATCAATAAAAAATAACCGACTTCAAAATAACTCAAAAACTACTCGTCATATCTCGGTTAAATTTAAGTGGGACCACATGACAAGCACCAGCTTTCGATTAAAAAAAGAATCATCAAAATCGGTTCACCCAGTCGAAAGTTCTGAGGTAACAAACATAAAAAAATACAGTCGAATGGAATACCTCCTTTTTGAATTCGTTTAAAAAATACACAATTTTCTCAATAAATGTAGTATTCAAATCATCTGGGACTGCGCGCATCACGGATATTTATTTGTTCGTATTCATTATGTATTAAACTCGTGTACCATTCTCAGTATTTTTTCAGGGCGACACTGAAATTCTCGCATTACTTTCCAATTCACACATTTCATATTATGTAGACCTCAGGAACACATTCGTCGCACTTGTATTCCGAAATGGGAAAAATACTGAAGGAGTCGAGCGCGACTGTAATTTTCTTAAACATGAATATAGAATTTTGTTGTGCATTACAGTATTTGTTCAAATCAATACTTCCTTTGCAGCGGTGTGAAAATAAATTCGTTACATACCAATATAGTTTTAAATTTAAATATTTGTCCAGGAAAGTAAACTTAGTACGCGTTACAAATCAGGTAATATGGTGTCGCTATTTTCCATAATGAAATGATAGTGATTATCACTGGCGAGTAAGATGGTAGTCAGGTTTTAAACCAAGAAGTCAAAACCGCCTACCACTACCATCATTACTATTATGATTATTTGTCCACCAAACAGCTGTTCTCTTGGCAACACGACTTTCCGACAGGATGAGATAGTGGCAGTTTCTGTAGTACCCGTCTGCGAAATCTGTACCCGTTTGCCAAATATCCTGTCCGTGGTACCATAACGCCCGTAGAGACTAATAACAACCCGACATAGTTCACATAGGAAGTGCACACAAATACAAAGCTTTAAGCTACTTTTTTGTACACGTTTTAACTTACTTCAGACAAAAGTATCTATAATTTACGACACGTTAACGTCAACGATTCGTTAACGTCGGCGAAACATTGTTTATAGAATGTATTAAATTAATTAATGAATACATCTGTTATATTTGTTTTATACCGATTTTTTTATATCCAAGTCCTTCAAGGTTTTTCAAAAGACGTGTATGTATGCCTACTACCAAAATTTTTTTTATTATATACCTACTGATCTCAAATCTCACGAAAGCGCTTTGTCACTGCTGAATGAGATTTTGGAATGAAGTTTTCTCACAGCGCATTTTTAGGGTTCCGTACGAAAAAACGAAAAACGTTCCGTCCTTATAGGATCACTCGTGTGTCTGAGCAACCGCCGTTCACAGCAAATTTACTCAGAAACTACTGCATCAAATAAGTTGAAATTTGGTACTCATGTACTTTTTTGTGACCCAAAGACGAAGGTATAAAGTAAGCAACTGAATTTTGAAAAAAAAAATATTTACGAAATCAAAATTAAACAAAAACTGTTTTGCAAACCATATTGTGTGGTATGTCAAATGAAAGGACTTGTTGTAATGATCTCAAATATATTTTTGTTATAGTTCTGCAATGGACAGTTTTATAATTATTCAAGAAAGAACGAAAATTAAAGCCAAAAATTTACCATTCCCCCTCCCCTATTAAAAGAAAAGAGATTAAGGCTTAGAACTCACGGAGCGATTTTCTCCCGCGCCCGCCGCGGTAGCGGGCCCGCAGCTCCTGTAGAATACAGATTTGTATGTAAAAACGAGCGGCATATTTCACGACGCGGTTTACGCCCGCGGCGGGCGCGGTTTACTCGCGGCGCCCGCTGCACCGGCGGGCAACTTCTAGAACCGCGCGGCTCGCGGTCAGCCGCAGCCTCGGCGGGTTGCTCCCGCACGCTCTGCGGTCGGTTGGCGGGCGACCGCGGTGGGCGCCGGGGGGGAGGGGGGTACAGATCGTAAAACCGCCCGTCTTGCGATAATCACCCGCCGAATTTGCGGGCGAAAATCGCAACCGCGGCGGCTGCGGTACCGCACAAAACTTCGGTCTCGTGAGTTTTGAAACTTTTTCAAATTACCGCTACCGCGGCGGGCGCGGGAGAAAATCGCTCCGTGAGTTCTTAGGCTAAGAGAAAAGTTATTTACTTAAATATTACAGGAAAATCTATAAGAAGTCTAAGGTCTTCGAAAAACGGCAAAATAAATAAAATAGAAAAATAACGGTAAATACATTATCAACGTACGGAACCCTCTCCAAGCGAGTTTTACTTCTCAAGTTTTTATTTAATATAAGGTTCATCAACAAAGGCGTTAAAAGAGCTCGGCCTTGAAAGGTCGGCAAAGGATTGTCGACTTCTCTTGTGTTTCTCATGTCCATCGGCGACTGCGGCCCGTTCAGCTTATTCATCAGCCTTTTAGGCTCCAAAAACTTAACTAAGTAAATAAAAATAAGAATAAAAATTTCCACTATGATAATCATATTACAGTGGAACGTGAACTTTTGTGCCATAATTTTATTGATATTATAAATATAAACGAAGGATTAAATAACTGGAGGTTAAACTACATAGACAAGCATGTCGACATCCTCGGAAGTTGGACCATTAATAAATCCTGCTTTCGCTGTGATACAGCCACGGAAATTCTGAACTCTTATTATAATTGTGTGTGGCTATGAAAAGTGAACGCTAAGGTCCAATGCCCTTGCAGTAAGGAAACACGAAATATTATGTCAGCTTTAAGTGTTTAAATGTTCATATATGAAAGTCAATGCGGTCAGCAAAACTAGATACGAGATGACATGTGAGATAATCTTACTAAACCGTTGTACATAGTAGGTATGTGTTGATTCCATTAAGCAAAGTGATTCCATATAGTGCAGTGTGAAGATTAAATCACATTTTTCGTCCAATCCCGCCAACACTCGTTTCATCATTTCCTGTTTGGTCAGAAACAGTATTATTTAACTAGTATTTCACTACGGTTATCTGTTCTGTATTTTTTGTCGTTCATGCCTATAGCGTATGCAAGTGGAGTGCAAAAATAAAGATGACGTAATGGCTCTCAAGTCTTAAGTATTACAAAAACTTGCATGTTTCCGACACAGCACTCGAATATACACCAGCTGTACGTCACAATTACGTCTGCTGACGTAAGTATAAGCCAGTAAATAACCTTAAGAAAGTCCGTTTTTATTTAAAATCATGTTAAGCCATAATGCCGTTAACACAATATTGAAATCAACTGAGTTTACGATTACTTTTTATACATTTTTTTACCTTACAAGGAAATAAATTGATAAGGAATGGAATTTGTCACCGATTAATTCTGAAACTAAAACATAATAATGGGGAATCACACCACAGTTTTTCAAAGTAGCCAATTTTTACCGAAACACGTCAAAAATATTTCATGGTTATTTTACGTGGGAGGTTGATAGGTAGAGAGAGATGCTAGTGTACAGGTATTGACTCAATACAATGCAAATGTACCGACGGAATTACACAGCCTAGTTCCTACAATGAAAGGGATCTGATACTATTTTCAGGATGAACAGACAGGTAACGTAACTACAAATTATGCATTATAAACATTAATTACTCTTACAATTGGATAGTATTCAATACCGAAATAACCTCCTTTATTCAAAACCTTACAAACCAACTATAAAACCAACTATATTTTTACGCAGTCAAGGCTCAATGTATTCATAAAATAGATCCCGCCTTACCAGAACACTGCTACTAGGCATGGGATAAAATCGCTATCAAACTTGTGTACATAAATAAGAGTAGCTTAAGTCGAATTGCATGTTTTATCTTGCACCTGCCCATTATACGTATAATTTCCTAGTACGACCACAAACGTGCTGGTACGCGGATTCTATTAAGATGTGACTCGGGGTGTATTTGTTTTCCGCCGGGTTCGCACAATTAACGTTATCAAGTCCTATCGTTCGACGTCTTTAAACGAACCAATTTAGCTAACTGACACGGGACCTCTCGCTCTTTTTAGTGGATGATTAACTTTAAGGTTGCCACGTTACCCCGATAACTTTGTACTGGGATAATGTATTAAAGTAATTGGTGCTGGTAGATACTGTTTTGTGTAACAAGGCATAGATCTCATCATGGTACTCTTTGGCTGGCGGATAATATTTAGGCTCTCAGCTAGCTGCTACATAAGATAAGCTACTTGTCTATACATCTATACTCTATACATCTATACATCTTCTATACAAATAAATAAAATTGGAGTGTCTGTTTGTAATATTAAAACAACCGCTTTTTAGGGTTCCGTAGCCGAATGGCAGAAAACGGAACCCTTATGGATTCGTCATGTCTGTCTGTCTGTCTGTCTGTCTGTCTGTCTGTCCGTCCGTCCGTCCGTCCGTCCGTCCGTCCGTCCGTCCGTCCGTCCGTCCGTCCGTCCGTCCGTCCGTCCGTCCGTCCGTCCGTCCGTCCGTATGTCATAGCCACTTTTTTCCGAAACTATAAGAGCTATACCATTGAAACTTGGTAAGTAGATGTATTCTGTGAACCGCATAAAGATTTTCACACAAAAATAGAAAAAAGACAATAAATTTTGGGGGTTCCCCATACTTAGAACTGAAACTCAAAAATGTTTTTTTCATCAAACCCATACGTGTGGGGTGTGTCTATGGATAGGTCTTCAAAAATGATATTGAGGTTTCTAATATCATTTTTTTCTAAACTGAATAGTTTGCGCGAGAGACACTTCCAAAGTGGTAAAATGGGGGGGGACACACCTGTAACTTCTAAAATAAGGGAATGATAAAACTAAAAAAAATATATAATGTACATTACCAAGAAAACTTCCAACGAAAATTGGTTTGAATGAGATCTAGTAAGTAGTTTTTTTTAATACGTCATAAATCGTAAACCGCAAAAAACATTGATCAAAGTTACAACGAACTACAAGAACTTTTATATTTTGTTACTTGCTGCTACGGAACCCTTCATGGGCGAGTCCGACTCGCACTTGGCCGCTTTTATTTTTACTAAGTGAAACAATTTTTTTTACAATTTTTGTCTCTCTGTCTGTTTGTTCAGGCTAATCTCTGAAATGGCTGGACCGATTTTGACGGGACTTTCACTGGCAGATAGCTGATGTAACAAGGAGTAACTTAGGCTACATTTATTTTACAAAAAAAAATAGTTTGTTAAGCGATACGAAGTTCGCCGAGTTAGCTAGTTATTTAAAAAAATACTACACATTGCAGCATTTTTGAAGTGAAAACTTCTTTAGCCACGTTGGGCACTTTTTGGTATGGGGAAAATCTTATGGGTTCGAGTCACCGACATGCTCGTGACGGATTGCTTTTGCAGCAGGCTAGGGACGCGCAGTATAGACTGTATCATATTTATGCGTGTTTGACTTTTTGAGTGGGTAAAATCTTGTAACATCGCGTCACCGATATGCGGTAATAGCAGTGAGTGAAGTTATGTTGACTACTTGATAATTTTATCTTGTGTATACTGTGCATTGTTTTAACTGTGTTTTCGATAATCATTATTTAAATTTACAAATAATGAAATTTAAATAATTGAGACTATAATTGATTTAAAAATTTAAAAAAGAACACAGTTTTTATATTGTTTTGAGTTTTCACTTCTATCGGCAGTCCTTACAACAGCCTATTTTGAACTAATGACTTATCTACATTGTGTTGTAGACAGATAGGTACATGATTGTATAACTAAAATTACCGGTATTGCGGACATTTATCCTGCCAATGCCTAGGGCAATACAATTAATAGATAGATTGTACTTATTTTAGTAGTCTCCTATAAACAAATAGGTTAATGAAATGAAAACGATATTTTACTGCAAATTGGATGCATTTGCATTGGAAAAACTATCCGAATTTATTAATTACCGGGAATGGTTACAAATAAAAACTTTAAATCTGTGACTGACAACGATATCATATCAAAGAATCATTGAAGGTATAGTCGGCTTGTATACTGGATAACCGATTATGCCGACTATAATAACGAAGTTCCATTACACGCCTAACATAAAAAGGGTTTTCTGAATAGCTATGTATTCTGCTGGCACAATATTTTCTCATCTTCAATATGCTGAGGGATATAATTTAATCCTCGTTGGATTTTAAACAGTCAGATTGATTCGGGAAATGGCATGAATTAATTTGAATATTCATTTTATTATGAAAATATTTCTGTACCAACAAATGTGTGTATTATTTCATCAACAAATATTACCTAATAATTTTTTTCCAGGGTCTCAATGATATTTTGTCATCATGACTCGTAATCTGTCACTGTTGTATTATTTGTCTTAAGCATCTTCAAAAAAATAGTTTAATAAACTAAAAAACACGCTTTTATACAAAATCCAACTAAAAAATAAAAAATAAATTTGAATTAAGAATCGTGAATTAAAAGCGTGGGGTGCATGGTGTCAATGAGTAGAATAAAATTATTGTTACAGTTCTGCTATCCCATTTCCGTAACGTGGCTTTTTTAATTTTATAGTTATAGTTTAGTCATAATTATTTATTATCCCTATCACATTGGGAAAAAAGAGTTGAGCCCAGTGCTGGGTCAACTGTGCATTGTGATGATTACGTTTTTGATTATAGGTAACTCATTATATCACTTATTTTAGCCATGTGATGTGACATTATGAAAGTAACATTTTACCAAAATTAAGCCCAAATATGTCTGCAAATGTTTCATTCTCCTTCAGTTACTAGTTTAATCAATCACGTACTTAGATACATAGGTTTAGAGAGCTGGATGAACCAGTAATGGTTAAACTCTGCCATGGAGGTCACGATAAAATCAATGTCTGCCGTAAATCATGTTGATGATGATGTTGATAAAAAAAGTTTTAGTTCATGTTCATAATCCAAATGTACAACATATAATTTTTGTTCCGTCACAAATTACCTTGTGATATTTTCCCGTTTATTAAAACAAACATGAGAATAAATAAAATTATACTGTATTTTATTCGGTGGCTTCCGTTAAATCACGTCCGTTTATCGCGTATGAGTTTAACAATGCGAATAATTTTAATAAAAATGCAAAGGATCTGCTGTGCGTTTACAGAATAAAGTACTATTTTATTCATTAATTTTTCTCTACAAAGCTTTCTTATTTCGCTTATCTTAGGTAAATACAGATATATTTGTATGGATACTGCAAACTTGTAAGTAAGTATTGAAATACACAAAAATTACTAAGTTATCTATACTAATATATAAAGAGGAAAGATTTGATTTTTTGTTTGCATTGAATAGGCTCCGAAACTACTGAACCGATTTGAAAAAAATCTTTCACTGTTGGGAAGCTACACTATCCCCGAGTAACATAGGCTATATTATATTTAAAAAAATTAGGACTCCATAATAAAACTCCAATAATGTAACCCAAGGTGTAAAAAAATAAGAAAACCGAAGCAAAGCGAGGGCGGTTACTCGTCAACTAATATAGACAAAAAGCGATCCGATATCTGTGATGAATAATTAAATTGTAGTATCTGTTTTTTTACCACAGTATTTTATAAAGTACGCATATATCAAATTACAGTAACTTAATTCATATGGTGCCGTCGGTTTTTAAAATCAACACGTTAAAAAGTTTAGATAATAACTAACATTTAAAAGTGAAATTGAGCTGATTGTAACCTATAAAAGTAAATAAAGGGCGTGATAGAATATACTTTTTATTAATTATGCTGAATAAAGGGGTGTATCAAAATCGTCACACTTTGATCCTCGTTTTTTAACCAAAGTATAATAATGTTTGGAGAGCAGCTTTCGCCATACAAAGATGCATGCCTGTGTACTCAGGCATATCCGATCCTTATTTCCATATAGTAAAAACAACTCCGGAAATATTGCAGGGTAGGTCAAACATCATTTTCTTACTGCCCGCCTACGATTCCCAAAGGCAGTCCCTACTGACTGGATTTCGTACACATTTGAATTCAGGAAACGTATTTGTGAGTGCTGTGAAAGGATAACATTTGAAGTAAGATTTTTATTAAAATTGTTTCTTGTCTTTGGCTTCAACCCATTAACGGCCCACTACTGAGCACGGGCCTCTCCTCTTGAGGAGGCCTAGAGCATACTCCACCACGCTGCTCCAGTGCAGATTGGTGGAGGGGTTAGTGGCCAACCCAATTGTCGGAAGTTTTCATGCCGCCCGAGGGCCTCCGACATGGCTTAACGACAGTTATCTTACGATAACAACCGGGACCGACGGCTTTACGTGCCCTCTGAGCACGGAAGCGCTCAAGAATTTTTTGCCACTAGCGGTCACCCATCCAACTACCGACCGCGCCCGATGTTTCTTAACTTTGTCGATCGCTAAGAATCGACGCAAGCCATGAGCTATGAGCGCTTCCTTGTCTTTACTGAAATAAAAATCAACACAACATTTTTAAACGAATTGTAGATATGGTTCGGCTTCAACCCATTGATGGTCCACTGACTGAGAATGGGGCCCCCTTGACGAGATTTATACTCTATCATGCCGCGGATTGGTAGAGGGGTTAGTGGCCAACCCAAGTGACGGAAGGTATCATGCCATCGGACGGCCTCTACCATGGCTAAATGAAGCTGTCTTACGAAAAAGACCGGGTCCGATGTCTTTACGTGCCCTCTGAACCACGAATAATTATTTGGCATAAGCGATCATCCTTCCAACAACCGATCGCACCCGCTTGGTCTATTACTCAGAATCGATATAAGCCGCTAGGCTATAAGCGCTTATACTTTTCTACATATTACTACATTAATATAAGTTACATACGAAAATACTATAAAATAAAAACGTAGCCGCTATGTATGGACAGCGTACGACAAAACGACAATCACTTCGGAACACCTTAAGCTCCAAAGCCCGTGAATATGTAAACTTTACGAACAAGTCTGAAATTCGAACAGAATAAAGAAAATAAAACTGCAAACGTATTACTGAGTCGTCTCACAAACGAAACGCGATGTTATTAACTGCAAGACAACAAAACAAGCCGGACGACGGACTCGTTAAAATAGACTTGGCCGTTCAAACGTGCAATGCGATCGTTTCTACGCAAATCTTTCATAGAAACTTTATTTTCAATTCATATAACAACAAAGGTGATTGTCCACTGAATATTATGGACGGGATATTGGAAGCAAACGTCCTTGACTTGTTAAATGAACTATATGTGGGCGACTTAGAATATTGCTAGTGGTAGGGCTCTTCGGATAGGTTAGGTTACGTCATTACTTCCCAGAATTTGATCCTATTTAGCAACACTATCGAATGGTGTAATAATACAGGTGAGTTTTTTTTTCAAAATCAGCGGGTTCGATTTCTGGCCAGAAAACTTGATTTTTCAAAAATGTGATGATGCAGTTTTAGTTTTCATGAAAATCGGCCCTGAGACTTTCAGCATTTTTCGCTATTCCTCATAGTTTCGGATATGGCCATCCACGCACACTTGGAAAATTTATCCTGTACATAGATTATTTTTTACCAGGGTCACCAGTGTGGGCATGTGATTGTTGTGTTCCCCACTCGTATCCTGCGTAAGGTTTTTTTTATGGAAATAGCCGGCAAACGAGCTGACGATCCACCTAATGGTAAGTGGCTATCGTCGCCCATGAACATCAGCAACACCAAGACATCACTGATGCGTTGCCGGCCAAGAAAGAGAGAAGAAAAAGAAAGAAAGAACCGGCTCTCAAGCCCCCAGCTGGAACACGACGAACGTATGTTGAAGAAATACAATAAATCTGGAGCATACTTAAGTTCATTCATACAAACATAATTTGAAAGAAGAATACCGGAAAACTGAAAGAATGATAGGACAAAGTTAAGCATTCCCTACACAGAAGTAAAATTGAAAACAAAACCTTGCAACTATTCTGCACATATTTCAAATATAATAACCATCAAAATCGATAAATCAACGAAGTTAAGGTAAATAAAGCAAAAAATAACATTTACCAGATTTTTGTAATACAAATCTTAAATGTTTTTCACGCAATGTCAGATTCTAGCAGAATAACAGCGCTGTATGCTCCTCCTACAGTAGGAATGCTGAGCTAGCTACTTTTTAGTCATTTCGACACAGGCCATTGCCCCAATTCTTCTTTTGGTAAATGTATATTACACCTGACATGTAAGGTTGTATAGGTATTAAAAGTGCAAAAGTGAGTGACGTTTTGTTAAACAAAATGTTTATTTATTTTATCTTTGGAATCAAGCAATGGACTGAATTCACTATCGCCCCAACTCAGAGTCACTAACGGTTACTTAATTCGCTCCTTCTTAGTACCGATTTTATATGGTGATTCTTTACTAACGAGCGATTAAAGTGACCGTTAGTGACTCTGAGTTGGGGCGTAAGTGAATTCATGATTATTTCTTAATCAGCCAATTACAAACAATGGTCCCAACGCGACGCTAAGATACCGAAAGGCTGATAGCCTTCAGAAAACTGTTGCGCTGTTCATCCCAGTTCCCACGATATACGCAATTGCTGTGACAATAATTTGTGTAACAAATAAACTGCATACCTGTTTTTGTACGTTATGAATATGGGTATCATCTGTTGACTATACATTTCAATAGATATTTTAATAGTCTTTATTTATTTAAAATACGCTTTATGTGTTAATTTTTATTTAAAATTAAATAAATAGGGCCGTCATATTTCGTTCCTTGTAAAATTACCCCCTAAAATCTGTGCTTGTAAGTAATAAGGAATTTGTAAGAAGTAATTATTTCGAATCAAGTTAAAGTGGCGTCATGTGATTTAAACATTTTTTCATTAAATATTTTTGCAAACATCAACAACATCCCATTGTTGTCATATGTCACTAATGTAATAAACGAAGTTGATAAAAAAAAAAAAAAACATTTCTTGAGGCTTTTAAAATATCGTACACACGTAAACATACGTGACTCAAAAACTATATTCACTTTTAAGAAAAAAGTCAGATACTGCTTTCTTTAGCTTAGTTTAAATAAATTGATTAAATTTTCCTCCTCTTTCTCATGATACATCGTACCTACATAGTTTTATATTTTTGTATATACCTATGTGTATATTTATTTATATTTATATATGTATATATTTTTGTATTATATATAAATATATTTATTTATGAATATATACATTTATTTGTATTTAAGTATATTATTAGTTATAGTTATTGTACGTTATTTATTATTGAGTGCATGCCATCTACCTTTCTGTCACTTTTCCAGTCACACGTCTGCTGGGAGTTTCGTAAGAGATAAGCAGAACCTTTGTACAATGTATCTGTTTTTGTTTTCATAATGTAGGTACCTTATGTTTACGCAAACACGTGTCGCTTAATTCAGATGATATACCTACATACTTTGCACTGATTTTGTAATCCAATTATTAAGTGATGGTTTGTAGGTTAACCACAATTACGCTGCAAAATCAAGCCACACATAGTAAGGCTGCTTTTCCACCAAAGCTAGGAAAATGTGTCATGCGAGGATGTGTAGCTGTGCTGTGGAAATGTGTGGGCGTTTCCACCAAAGCTTTGCGAGCAAAATTTGTCGTACGAGGATGTGTAGCGGAGCTGTGAAAATGCGCATTAATGTGCGGTGCGAACCGTGCGAGGATGGTCTATGGACTGGCTGATACAGCAAACCTCGCAACGCATTCCTCGCAACACATTCCTCGCAACACATCCCTCGTAAAACATTTCTCGCACACTCTCTCGCTTGTTTTGTACGTAAAAAAACCTCGCTCCGCTAAGCCGTTTCCACCAGAGCTGTGCTAAGCGAGGCTAGGTAAATAAAGCAATTCTATTGGTTCTTCAAAAACATATCCCTCGCTACGCTTCCTCGCACATCTCTGGTGGAAACGCAGCCTAAGTGTTATCGATAACTAAATTTATTGCATGCCCAATTTGAACATTACGAATAAAATAGATACGTTTTTTACAAAATAATAGATTTAAATCTAGTCAAGTGTTTTAGGTACAAAATCAATTTTTAAGTACGCTGACGAACATTACCATATTCTTTCAGGTACTAAAAACATATCAGCCAGTCAGTCAACGGGCTTGACGTCAATATAATAGCTAATTTAAGTGGTTTCCCTACACTGGCCACAAATAATAGGGGTTTAAACATGAAAGTGTTGTTTTATGCCACGGTCCACTTCTACGAAACGAAAATTTCATACTCAAACTTACTTATTATAAATACTATTATTTCTTCTGTGCTTAAACCCAAGGATTTTGATAATTCAAACTACTTATTATAAGTACTATTATTTCTTCTCTGGTCAAACCCAAGGATTTTGATAATTATTGTAGTAGTGATATTACGAAAATCGAACCCATATTGAATATCTAGCTTAGATAACATAACACATCGTTCAACTAGCCCTCTAGTATACGATCGAGGTCATTGTTAGCGCACGTTAATTCGAGAGCTTCTTATCTATCGGACCATGGCGATAGATGAATCACTCACTTGTGGTCTGAACGACCCATCGATGAGCATCATTCGCCAAATACGAAAACAATTAACGAATACGGTACGACAATACCTACGTATCATAGAACTGAAGAATAGGAAAACATGAAGTGTTCTGACAGTGGCTGACAAGGCAAGAAAACAAACCAACTGGTACTAAGATTAGACCTACCTACTTAACCTAGACTCCAGACTTGTTGTCGTCCAAGAAAGAAGCGTTAGGATGAAAGGAATATTAATGGAAAAAGTATTATGTATAATATTAGTACTGAAAACATTATATATGTCATGCCGCAATATGATTTTCAGAAGAACATTCGTGTAGGCCAAACATGCGTTGCTATGCGTAGTAAAACACTGTAACAAAAAGTATTTATCTGACTCACAAAAGTAAAATGTCAAAGGTATAAAGACAAAAACATGATCAGTCTTCGGTTTCACTAATATCATGTTCCCGTGATAGACTATAGCATGTTTCAACCCCACTTAGGAAACGATCGAGGTCAGAGTAAGTATACGTTAAGTCAAGAATATCTTATTTTATGGTGAAAGGATCGTTTATTAGATAACATAATCACAGTAAGGCAAGACATGTAAACTGTGGATGTGAATAAGATGAAACTTGAGGTGAACAATTTATTTCCCAGACTTCGATGTATAGTGAAGTGTGAAAAGGTACCATCAGAATTTATCACCGTTATTATAATCTATTCTTGAGAATTTTTTCACTAGTCCAACCCAACCGTTTAGCCAGCAGAGGGGGATCCCTCCCCCTGTGTGAGTCAAGTGTGCCAAAACTTGACTCTAACCAAAATTAGCACTTTTAAGCAAAATATTTCGCAAACGGACCCCTATATCCAAAATTGGTCTTTGAAGACCCATAATATTTTTGAAAGACCTTTTCAACGATCTCACACTATAAGGGACCAACACGAAGAATAAAAAATTCATCCTCACGTTATCTGTAGGGGACCCTGAAAAAAATGTTTCTCAATGTTTTACTCTACGATTGTGGAGATTAAGAAAATGTTTATATCCATATCAAATAACAAAAAGCAGCGTCCTAGCATTAAGGGTCTTGGCGCTTTGCTTCGGACAGACGGACGGACGGACGCGCAGACATGACGAAACTATAAGGGATCCGATTTTACTTCGGAAACCTAAAAACATTTATATCGTACCTACGTATAAAAATTAAAGTTCAAAAAAATGAAATTACAAATCAATGCTAACTTAAGTAACTCAGCACGCAGTATTTAATTCAATCGAGATTATAAGAGCTTTTTAAGATGTTTTTGTCGGATCGGACTATTTGGTTTTATAGCGATAAAAATAAAATAAATAGATTTAAAAAGAAACTCACTTAAGGATCCACTGCATTCAAATCTCTAAGACTGAATTTAATTGTAATGTAAATGAAAGGAGACGGTAGCCGAGCGCTAGCCACCAAAAAAAGCATCAAACAGAACGCTCCCATCAAAACGGCTGATTCTTAAACGACCACAACAACTATTTTTCAGAATCGTGTACAAAACTCACAACAATGATCTTTACTGAGGTGAACTGCGAAATCGCAATAGTTAACTGGAATTACGACAATTGCATTTTTATTCCACGGTGAAATCGCAAAACCGCTTTGCAAACGAGATCCGAGGGACGATCTCAAAAGACTTCCTAGTGTAAAAAGCTTGTAAAGGCGCTTTAAAATGGACGTAAAAAATCAGGTCGCAAGCACAATGAGAGCCACAGAAGCAATTTGTCTTCTAGTAGCATGAACACAACTACATTCTTAAATAATTAAAGTCGAAACTTTGGGTAATGAACAATAGAAACTGTTCCAATAAAGTCATTCAGAACAAGAAAAGAAAAACGCGAATAGTTTCACAATATTTAATTATCTGTCTTAATTAACCTGTCTCATCGAACTTCTTTTTATACGTACTTCTATAGTTTAACTCATAGATCTAGACATTGTTTATTTCATCTCTTTAAGAGTCTTCAGTTACCGCTCATATAATTTTTAGTTTTTAGGAAGATACTCTATTTAAGTACTTATATTACAGCTAACTACAATTATATTAAAAGCTGAAAAAATCTTACTTTCGAAAAAATAATAATTGCGGCAGATTTACAAATATTGAAAATAACACAGTATATACAAAAAAAACTTGAAGTCAAATTACGCAATCATTTCAGTACGTCTAGCCTAGTTGGAAGCGACCCTGACTGCAAGGGGTCGCGGGTTCGATTCCCGGCCGGGGCTAATATTTATGTGACAGATGAATATTTGTACTCGGGTCATGGATGTTATTGTGATGTGTTTGTTGTATGTGTCGTCCAAGCCACCCGCGACACAGGTAAAAACCTATTGCGGGGGTGTGAGTGTGTAAGCGTTTATTATTATTATTTATTAATATTATGGACAGACCACGAAGATGAAAACGAAAAAGAATATTTCCTACCCACAGCTACAAAGAATACTTATTAGTTCTTTTGGATTATTTATATAACTCTTCCCTGTCTCGTCTTTCGTTACTCGTGTGTGATTTGTCCAGTTTTAAGTGTTAAGTAGCAACTAGTATTCGTCGTCGGCGCCGTCCCTTTCAACAAATGTTTTATCCCTATCGCTTGACCCGTAGCGACACAATGGGTTTGAAGTATGTGCACATTGTCAAATTCCTTCTCGGGTAATCCCTATAAGCTATGACAAATTATTTTTTTATTGGATGTGAAAAAATATTTGGAATATCAAAAAGCGTCATTACTTAGAGGTCCTTATGATATTTTTAGAAGAAACGAACTACATTTAACTCACAAAACTGGAAATTAAGAATATTATTACGTAAGCATTAAAAAAATTACTTTCCGAAAAGCTACAGTTTTAAAGGGATTAAAATGTATTATAAAGTGTTATGGGAAGTTTTTCGGTAAAATTTAAAAAAGAGACAAATTACCGTCAATAATAATTTTAAGATACTGTTTTGTGTACTGACTACTTTGTCATGTTCCAGAAGCAAAAACGCAGAACGACATAAACCCAAACATGTTGTCTTATTCTAGCAGTGGGTAAATTCTAAAACAAAGAGGTTTATACTAAGCACATCTATTTTATCCAAAATAATAAACTGCAAAATTCAATTACCATCCGGTATTCAACAATTATTTTACAAACGAACGTGGTTTTATAATGATTTTAAAATTTTTGTATGTATATGTATTGTTTGTATGTATGTATGTACATATGTATGTCCCTGCTATGTATTGTTTGTCCCTGCTATTTTTAGGTCAGAACTTAGCCTTATTTTTTACTTAACCTATTTAGATGCATTTTTTTAATGTATTGAGGCAACATTTAGAGTATATTTTATTTTTATAATTTTTCGGAATATATATAAGTCCTAACTCGTAAGCCTTAGACAGTGTAAGCCTTAGACAGTGTATGTCTTAGACATAAGATTTCCGTAGCAAAGTGAGGGCGGTTACTAGCATTCAATACAAAGCTTGTTAACGAATGAAATAACAAAACAAAATTAATTTTACAAATATTTCACGTAAAATAAATTGTATTTTTTAATGAGGTAGCAGAAAATTGCGTTCATTGTTGGTAATTATTTATTTCTGCACGCCTAGATTGTCATTAACAGTTTGGTCACGATTCCATATTTAAACAGGACGAATTGATCCCACATTATCATTAAACAATCAGTTGTATCAAGTTGATTCATTATACTAGCCCAATATTCCTTGCGTTGCAGTAAATTCAATTGAAGCTTGTTTGTGCGTAGTATCAAAGTAATTTAAAATTTAAAAAATGCAATCGTTGCTGCAATTATATTTAATAGAAAACTTCCGAAACTTCCAGAGTAACCCCTTTTATAAAACCGCAACATCTCCTTACGGATATAAACAGCGTCTATGGGCCGCTGACCCTCAGACCTCTTTGAAGCTTTGTAGGTCAGGCAGTTTACGTCTTTCATACTGAAAGGACTGCATTCAAAAAACTAGCACTTGTATAGCAGTGGGTTATAGTCCTTGTAAATGTTTTTGTGAGATTGGTGACGTGGGGCCTACGATATTATAAAGAACACGAGGGTAAATAAACTTCAAAACTCCTTACGCTATTATTATCAAGCCCATAACATTTTTCAAAACAGTTTATGATGTGCAATGGATATAGGATAGCTAGAGGAAAATTGTACACGGGATTCATGGAGTTTTTTATATTGTTCTCTTAGATGAAGTTTGTCAATTCAGACGTAAGCCAGAGGAAGGATTTGTCTTAAGGGGCCATCCATAACGTTAGGGGTGAGGGGGGGGGGGTCGATGTAGTGTGACAAGGGGTGGGAGGGGGTTCTAAATTTCGTGACGTCACATTTCAAAATCGAATAATTGATATGTATAGGTAAATATTAAAAAAACAATTAATAGAAATAAAACTTATTTCGGAACTGCTGTTTTAATTTAATAATTACAAGGTGTAAAATTTCATAATATGTGACGTCACACTAGGGGGGTGAGGTCTTACAAATGTGACCAGCTTTGACAAGGAGGGGGGAGGGGTCAAAAAGTCCTGAAATTAGTTTGACGTAATTTATGGATGGCCCCTTAGCTTGCACATAATAAATGGCCCCGTTATGGAATTGTTATGATTATGATGACAACAATGATGTGTGTTTTTTTGATGATTTGATGATGAAAATGATAAAATAGTCATACATAATTTATTCAATCATTTTGCCATTTAAATACTGAGATAAATGAACCCATTAAATTAATCACTATTATTACATACTAGAAGATTAGACTTAGATTTAGCCGTTTTTCGTGGTAACAAAATTATCAACCAATTAAAAAAAGTTCTTCACGACAGAACTAGCAATCTCGCAAGGTATTCCCGTAATGCGCAAGCGTTCGTGATATACACCGATGATGAATAAGAGGATTATCCTAGCTCATGGCAGAGCCTCTGACACTAAATCTATGATAACATCTCCATGTAAAAATGTAAAGCAATGGGTACCTATCGCACTAGACGCGTATACAACAGTCACTTCCTAAAGAAACAGATACACTATGTGTATTGTCACATCGTAGTTACGTATACGTGTTCGCTGATGAGCAACAGCACCATACAAAGGACATAATTAGTCCCGCTTTAATATGAGGATAAAGAAATGAGTACACAATAGCTCGTGTGCTCACGGCTCTAGAACAGTCGTGTTCGCAAAACCAACCAGCTTCCAAGAAACTCGCATTATCTAACCGTTATTTGCATGCAAAACGTAGTGCAAAGCCTCAGTTTGTCGAGGATTTCAGGCGAAAATGCATTCGAATTATTGATTCCTATTGAAATAACACAACAGTGGGTACCTACAGAATGACATTCACAAGTCTAGAGGAATAATGAGACCAGAAATAATGTAGGAAAATACTATGGAGTTAGAGGAAAAAGACAGCAACGTTAAAACGTAAACATCTACATCTACACTAGTCAGCTTGTTGGCTTCCACTTTAGATTATTATATAATAGTTTACAGTTAGACAAAAGGATAAAATACTCGTACGTATCTTATTCAGGTGCAACACAACAACATGTAAAAGCTGCGTAAGCATACTCTCACATTCTGCATATCTCGAATATGTCAACTGCAGTTTGTTATTTAAATAAAGCTACAATGTTCTATCAGGGAAATCAATCATAGGAAATAACAATGACGACCCGTGTGGCGCAAGTTTGCCATGTGCCAAGTCTCCTGGATTCCATTCCCAGTAAGGCGGCAATTTGGATGAAGAGTTTGAATTTCTGATCTCGGTCTGGGTGTGTGTGTTCTTGTCTTTGTGTGTTATCTATGACACCCCGACGTAATCCTAGTGTGTGAATACGAGTGCGTAGTGTTATTTATTTATTTATTTAACACTCAGATGAAGGAATAAAAGGCAGATAACGTCGTTCGAATATGACGTAAGCCTACCAAGAATAATACAAAATAAAAAACTAATACAATCTCGTGTCACTACTAAAGAAAGCGTCAAATTGCATGAACATCGCAATTGTCAAAATTTATTAAATAATTTTATCAGTTATAATGCCGTCTTGCATTTTTAAACAATTTAAAAGTAGTTCGCAAAATCAAAGAAAAGAAGATGGAATATCTTTTCACAGGTATCTGTTCATTATTTTATTACTTATTTATAATAATATTTTTGCGGTTCGCTCGGAACACAAAACCTCGACAATTATTCATTTGTATACCAGCTTTATGTGAAAATCGGTTACCCTAAATTTGAGGAAATATGCATGAGCTATTTGAACAGCAGTGATAGCCTAGCGGTTAGAACGTTGGTCTTCCGAACGAAGGGGCCCGAGTTCAAATCCTGGCACGCACCTCTAATTTTCAAGTATTATGTGCGTATTAGAAGTTAATTATCACTTGCTTCGGTGAAGGAAAACATCGTGAGGAAACCTGCACACCGGAGAGTTCTCCATAAAGTTCTCAAAGGTGTGTGAAGTCTACCAATACGCACTTGGCCAGCGTGGTAGACTATGGCCTAATACCCCTCACATTGTGAGAGGAGACCCCGAGCCCAGCAGTGGGACAACTATGGGTTGTTGCTTTTATTTGAACACTGGTCGATTTATAAATGTATGTCGAAATAAATATATTTAAAAAGTAAATATTTTTATTTATTTAAACCTTAAAAATCAAGAAATACAGCCAATGCATATTATAACCGGGTTAATTGAAAATGTCACGTTTGCCCACGATAAAATGCATGATTGAAAGAAAATATCATATTATATTTTAGTTTCTGTTTTTAGTTTAGCCTACTCACTAAAATGATTTCAATTATAATTTTGCAGATTGCCGACAGCTGCTATTACAAGAGAAAAAAAAATGCATGCATTATTATGCGTACCACAAAGGACTGGAATTAATTGTCCGCGTGGGTGTTCCCGTCAGATTATAATGTGGGTGTCTTCAAGTCAAGAGTGAATAGGCTTCTACTAAGTTAGTGTGATTTACCATCCACGACTTCATTACCGCTTACCATCTCAGGTGGTTCTGTGGTCAAACACTAACTTATTCTGCATAAAAAAGTCCATAGGTTAATTAAGACAATTAAATATATTTAAGTATTATTTTATATTAAAAGAACATTTACATATATTTTGATAAGTGTACTTTTTGATAACTAGTGATGAAATTAAAATCAATTACGATTGTCACATTAATTTGTTACAACGTAAATTTTTGTCTGGTTTTCTATGCATTTGTTCCTCCTATCTCAGGAACGGCTTAATAAAAGATTCGGTTTTCACTGACGTATTGTAATGAGTTTGGGTTAACATTTAGTGTTTGTTTTATTCGAATCGGTTTACAAATAAAAAAATCACGACAATTTAAAGAATACATTCCCTACATCGACTGTGGGCTTACCGAAGCGAAGCAAGGGCGTTCACTAGACTAGTAATAAATAATTTGCCAATTTAATTGTGCATAATGTGTTAAGTTGGAAATATGTCAAACAACATTTACAAAATTGCGGGAGTTTGTGACTTTTCATTTGGCATCCTCACACACACAAAGAATTACGTGTCCATACGGTGCCACTGCTAGTTGACATTAAGGTTGTCACGCACACATAACGAAAAAGTGACTTCACGTCATTCGTTACATTTCTTTGCGAATGTTCCATCTGCCTTTTATTTCCTTCATCTGAGATTTAACAATATATAAATAACAACGCTAAAGATACAAACATATCATTGTAATAAAATTATCGTAAACGTGAACATCTGATTTTCTAGTCTTGAACCCCAAATATAAAAGAAGCTTCTCTTATATTTGTGTGACAGTTCGTGTGATTCGTGTATCGAGAAATTTTTACGACCTTGCGAATTTACGACATTATATACATAGATAAAGTACCTACCTACAGTATAAATGAGTATTTTCGATGCGAAGTTTGCCATTGCGCAGTTGCCTATCGTAATGGACTTTACTAGTGGATACCCGGCGTGTTCCACTATGCTAAAATCTTTTCATTTCCATCTGTCATTTCTGGTCATTTCCATGCGTCTTTGTAACAGTGCATGTATTATAGTCTTTGTCATTAAAATATTCATCTACTACTCTATAGTAACCCTTGCCTAACAGTTACGCTTTTACGCGTCTCCTGAACGATTCCACTTCCATTGTATAAGTATTGTACATACATTTCATCAACAAAAATCCAAAAATAGGTTAAGCTATTTTAAGATTCCGTGCCACCATTAAGCCTCCGATCCTTCCAGGTCATTCCATAATGCACGTGTGACCGTGCTGCGAGCGGGCTGGCGAATTATTAATGGGTGTCAATGCACCGCCTGCCAGCCGAGGTACGGAGACTTGACACAAATTTGCTTTAAGGTCGGATACACACAGATTTTTTAACCGACGCAAACAGATGTGTGAGTGGAATGTGGTATCTGTTTGTCGAATCGTAGCTTCCGTAAAAAATCGATTTTAACTTCGTACATTGTAAGAGTATAAAGGGAGTCGTCTCTTTTCTAGCTGATAACTGAACGTCAACAACATTTTAACATCCTTCAACATCGTTTTATTTCACATCAATGTCAATCAAAACTTTTTCATTAACACGCTAGCGATTGATTATTACATCAATTGATTCAAAGTGGAATCAATACCCAAAATGTAAAAGAAAGAAATAAAATTGTGGAACGATTTCGAGAACAAAAAACTTATTGAACCCTTCAGGTTGGTTAAATAATGCAATGTTAGTAAACAAACAAATGAGCACAAAAAATCCTAGTCAAAAAGAGTCACGATTGTAATAAAACCGTAATCTGCATTTATCACGCGATGCAAAAAGTAGAACTTGTGCTGTCTCCCTTAAGCATCTCTGTGGAAAATTGATGTTGACAAGGTAAATAGTGGTGTAATCGCGACCTCGATTAATTCAAGTCGGAATGCACCGAAACACATTGACCACGTTGCAGACATTGCAGCTACCTTTGTGATGTTAATCTAAGCGGCGACAGGATTTATTGTTAACACTTTCGGGAGTCCCTCTCTTGAATAAATCAGTTTTATCAGCAGTCAGCACTGTCTAGTTTCAGGCAATGTATTTTGAATGAGACGCGCTTGCGAATGTATTTTAATTCTATGCAGACTGTGCCTAGAGTTGATTTTGCTTACGGATGGTAAACACTAAACTGTAAGCGTATTTTATACTTCTGTTGTAGGCTAAGTAAAGTCGTAGGCTAAGTAAAGTCCGAAAAAAAATTATATTTAAATTAGGTACAGAAAAATATTTGTTTTTAGGTCTAAGTGTGATGTCTATACATTAATACAATAATATTTAAATGATATTTTTAGAAGAGTTTAATTTTTCTACAGAAATGTAAGTAAGTAAGGATTACATCTTTGGAACGATAAATTGGTGATTACAAAAATACTTTCCAGATATAATACTCCAAAAATCTATCGGGAAAGTAAACGTGATAAATTGTTGACAATTTGCTGAAATTAGCTGTACCAAAGTAATATTTTTTTTATAACAAAATGTTAACCATCGTTTAGGTAGCAGCATAGATTGGATAGCAGACATTTGATGATAAATAACAATATCACCCATGTACCTCAATAATATCAACAGTCAATGAAGCATTCTCGCTCAAGATGAAAATGAGTTTGGCAGCACAAACACAATTAATTCTAACAAATACTTTGGCTTATGGCTATTCTAATAAAACTAAAAATCCTTATATTTTAGCACCAAAGTATGAGAGTTTACAATCACACAGATCTTACATAAGTGCAGCATGTCAAGGAAGACAAAGCGCGATACAACCACAAGTATGAATTTGTTATGGCTGCACAAAGCGTCGTATGTAAAGATTGTTTCTTCTCTATGGTGCGTATTTTTATTTTCAAACAAACGCTACATGACTTTGTCCGCGAGTCCTTTGTTGCAACTGTAATCAAACCATCGCCGGCATCACTATTTAAACGCGTCCTATTTCCTTTTATTGCTGTCCTTATCGTAATGAAAGTGGCGAACGTTGAAAGGCAATATGAAAACATATATCACGGATGAAAAATATACCTTAACACATTTATCACACGACGCGATCTTCGTAGAATATACTTGAGCCAAATTTCATACCTCCCCTATGTTTTATGGCCCGAATAAACGTGTCATTTGTTGTGGTGTTTCCACAGGAAATTAAACTACCAATACGAACATAAATCCACGGTGAGTGAGAATTTTCACGGGCCATTACCTGGAACAAATAAGAAAATTATTGTTAAAATCACTTCCATTTAAACAGCAGCTGTGTTTCCTGAAGCTTTTCATTCAATAATGTCGTTACATAGTATCGGTAACTTAGTATACGATAAGAAATAGAGTAATATCCTTGTAATGACTTTTAATGTTTTTTAATGGTCTAATTCTAGATTATTCCTCATTAAGAAGGTACATAAGTCAATGAGACTTGGCTCAAACGACACGATATTCTCCACCCAGCGCAGTAATACCAAAATATGTATTGTCCACACATTTGGACGTACAAAATACAAATGTTCAAACGCATCACTTATAACATAAAGCAAGCTAGGTCCCAAAATCCGACAGTGAATCAAAGCCAGCTCAATAGATGTTACAAAGCCGCAGGATTGTACTCAAGACAATGCATGTTAAACTTGCACAATGCCGGTCTACTAAGTTACTTGCCCAACCAGTGGTAAGCCCTAGTAAATGTAATATGAGACCTAATCCAACTTAGGAGGCCTAAGTTTCGGGTAGAGCTTTTAATGGTTGTTTTACACAATTAGGTACTTAAGACGCATAGAAGCTTACGCAATAAGGCTTTATTCACTTGGATAAATCATAATTTTTTTCGGATCGTGATTATAACGTTTCGTTATTTTATCAGTGGAACATACATTTTTATGATCTATATTCAATTTGCAGTGTTGATAAATGGCAATGAAATTTGTAATTTGTTGAACATCGCCATAAAACAATGACCATGCATATCATCTACATGTTGCATTTAAATTAATTAACAATGATAATATTTGAATTATAAACTGCCCACAGTTTGTTTAATATATTTCTTATTGCACATTGATCCGTGTATTAAACGCTAGTAACAAGTGGGTTTTCCATCGCCTGGCTGTGCCATTTTTAGGTCAACATGATTTTCGTAGTCTGGGTAAGTACTATTTCAATTAAATAACATTCGACTATAAAGTATACTTCGAAATACTGGTATTTCGCACAAACGATACACCAGAATTAATACGTATGACTATAATATGTATCACTACACAGGGCGACACCCAGAGGAAATGTGCGCTTTGAGACACGCAGGAGGTACTTGACTGTAAAACTTTGCCAGACTGCATAAATTATACAGGGACTGGAAGATCAAGATAGTTACTTTAGTTAGTAAATAATTTGTCGACAAACATTGAATCACATAACGTATCTTGTAGGTAAGGTATCTACTAACGTACCTAAAGACGACCGCTTTCTGCATGTTTGTCAATTTAATGTATAAATATAACTTACCTAAACCAGTTAGTTTGTTAGTATGTATTTATATAGCATGGGTACAATTTTGCAAGCTGAATTACATAGAACTACTACCTCTCATAAGGAGTTGAAATTTCACTAACTGATTTGGTTGCGATGACAATGCATTTTTATGATAATAGTGACCTGACAATACACTCAGGGTAGTCAGGGTTGGTTCCAGAGGAAGGAACTCCTTAGCGGCAAATTGCACAAACATAAAATTTTAAAAGCTTTCAATATATTGATTTGTTTTCTATCCAGGATAGGGCGATAATAAACGTTAATTTAATACATATAATAATATTTAATTTAATATAATAATAATTAACACCCTAATTATATTAATAATAATGGAGATAAATTCTGTATCACTAGTAGGTACTCATTGTACAAGTTACATACATTATTATTAACTAACTAAACTTAGAGTAATGACAAAATTAAACAGTAGCTTGCATTGACGTATATGAAGCACATATGGCTTCAACCCATTAATGGCCCACTACTGGGCACGGGTCTCTCCTCTTGAGGACTAGAGCATACTCCACCACGCTGCTCCAGTGCGGTGGAGGGGTTAGTGGCCAACCCGAGTGTCGGAAGTTTTCAAACCGCCCGAGGGCCTCCGACATGGCTTAACGACTGTTAATGAAGTACATATAATCATTAATTAAGTCTCGATTCAACGTCAACTTTACTGCGTTTGAAAACACAGAGATAAAGATCGAACAATCGCTAGCGAATAATCGAATAATTGCTCGAATGGAATTGAAATAGAGCCAATATGTGCTTTTACCGATTTAAATCAGCATCGGGAAAATTTATAATACACCGTTTCCATTGGGATTAATGCGGGCTGGGAAAAATGTAGTTAACGTGCCTATTATGGAAATAAGCTTTATAAAGATTCTTGATTTAAAAAATCCATAGTTAAATTTACGATAAAATATTGAGTAAAATTTCGATGAAATACAACAAACTTGAAACGTACAGCAACATAGAAATATTATATGCTGACAGGATATTCTGCTGACATTGTGAGTATGTAACGTATTACACTATAGTTAAATGCATGGCGCACTCCGATCGATGTCATGTTGGCGTTAGGGTTAAATTCCTCCATCAATACGCACTGGAGCAACGTGGTGGAATATGCTCTAAGCCTGCTCAAGAGGAGAGATCCGTGCTCAATAGTGAAGCATAAATTCAGCTAAGGAGCTTTTATGCTATGGGCACCTCCGTCCCATGTCCTAAATCAATCAATCCTAAAGTTAGCCATTTTATGTGATTATTTAATTTTTTCGTATTATCAAATTGTCAGTCATCTAGTGCATTTGAATGTTGTCTGCGCAAAGTTCAAGTCTAAGTCCGCATTATATCCCTACAACACGCCGTAAACGCTTGTAGCAGTAGTTGGAGATGAACAAGTGAACCGCGACATTGTGGCTGGTGCTTCCAGGGCGCCACGTTAATGAGAACACGAGTGTGGCATCACGGAGCGTGTCCTCGCACGAATTCATTAAATCTGCGGGGACATGCAGCCTTTGTACACCCGAAAAAATTTAATTCTTGTAAGGAAATTGTTTGAGCAAAAAAATTAAATTGTAGTTTAACGGATATAATTGAACAATTGTGAAGAAGCAACATACTCAAACAAAATGAATATGTATGAGATGAAATCAAAACTTAATATATCTACTTAAAATAATGCGCGTAAAAAACCTAATATAAACTATAAAGTAGGTACCTTAAAAATAGTTATATTTTAACGTAATTAGTTCAAGGATTTCTGGGCACATAATATGGATAACGATGTCACAAGTCAGCACGAAAGGCGCTTGCAATGTGGTCTTTCAGGACCACAATGTTGCACTTGCTAAATGGTGAATTATTATCATGTGAAATTCTCAAAATGTTGCTCAAAAGAATGCTGTTGAACTTGGATTTTTTATTTCTTAAATCATGCTTGGAAAGTGTCTAAACTCTAATTGTTTTATTCCGAACAATTAAAATGTAATCACGCTCACGATCACGCCATGATCGAAGTTATGACACCATGACCCGCTGTCAATGTTCACATAGTGGATTGTCAACACAGATTGTTGTAAAACGAGGTATGTTGTTTTTAATACAAAATAACAATTACTTTACAAGCTCCATTAACATGATGCATGATGTATATGTACCCAAATAACCTGTACCTAAAAAAAAACAAAATTAATGAAGACAAACACCAAGTCAAACGAGCCAACAATTAAGATTTCCTTGATACTAATTCAACACTGAATATTCTTGCACTTGTTTAACATTGTATGTACTGCTGAGAGATTAGAACAATCAATAGACATCTGCAATTCACTGCAGATTGAAGAGACTGCAGATGCGTGCGATTGGAGACAAAGACGGAGAGCTTCAATAATTACACACTGGATGTTTACACTTGTATAACACAGAATAGGATGTGTTGTTGACGTCAGATAAGTTACGAAATTAAACTTGACACGTATGAGGTAACAAGGAGATTTCAATAACAATGGATGTAACTCATTAGTAGCAAATGATGGATGAATTGCAGGACGGTTGCTAATACTCTTCGTGATTGAGGAAACCTAGAGCAGTTGAACAACGTTGCTGCAATGCGGTTTGATGGAGAGGTATTTGGCTAACCCGTATACTGTAAGCCCTTGTGCTGCCGAAAGAGCTATAATAATTCCTGTATATCCTTGCTCTGTAACAATAACAACCGGGAGGAACAGTTTTGGTTTGACACAGATTTGGTCTCCGAAGAAAGGAAGCTCAGGAAATTTGCCATAACCGATCACCCATCCGACATACGACCACACACTAATACATATACATAATGACACAAGCCTACGAGCAACATGCTATGGACCTCACAAACAGTATAAGGTGTAAGTATTATTTTTTAATATTCACGGTGAAATTGGATATTTTTGTTACTTTAATCTACATATGTTACAACTTATGTTCCAAAAACAGCCAATAAATTACAATAAATTATAATCAAAATGAGGTCTTTTACAATGTATTTTTGAAAGCTCGCAGAAGTTTTCTGGGAAGCCAAAGGTAGTTTGCTTCACAGAATACTCTTTTTATACATTACAATATGATTGGGGAAATCATACGAAATACTATCCCAATCTATGGTGTTCATGTTGGCATTGTCAGCTTTACATTAAGGAGATTAAAAACCGGGCAAGTGCGGGTCAGGCCACGCGCAATGTTAGGGTTCCGAAGTAGTAAATTTATCGACTATTAATCATTAGCTTCTTATGCTAACATAGCCGTGATAGGTTTCCTTGTAAATTCACCATATAACCTATTTTTGAGATTTTTTCACTTGTCCAACTCCAACCGTTTAGCCAGTAGAGAGGTGGACACTTGACTCTAATTAAAATTAGCACTTTAAAGCCAAATATTTCGCATACGGACCCCTAATTCCAAAAGCGGTCTTAGAAGACCCATAATATTTTTGGAAGACCTTTTCAACGATACCCCGCACTATAGGGTACGCAACGAATAAAAAAAACTTGAGAGGTGTCAAGGGACACCCGGATGGAACGAAGTTCCTTGCAGTCAGTACTAGGATAGCAAAAACATGCAGCAAAGTGTGCCAAAACAAATCTGGGGTATTAAATTTCTCATCGGCTTTGTTCACCTAGTAGCAAGCTACTCGGTGAAAAGTAAGGAGTAAGGTAGGTAGGTAAAGTAAGGAGAAATTTAATACCCCAGATTTGTTTTGGCACACTCGCTTGCATGTTTTTGCTATCCTAGTACTTACTGCAAGAAACGAAAATATCTGGCTTGCTTTCTATAAGAGAGAGAGAGAGAGAGACAGACAGACAGAGAAACATGCGCACGCCGCACGACATGTAACGACGCCGCACGAGTTGTAACGACTAATGACGGCAAAAAGTGTCGTTACAACTTTTCGTTACCAAATTTTCCGCCTAGCCCCCTTTCGCAACGCGCGATAAAGAACTTCGTTCCAAAAATTCACCATCATGTTACCTGTAGGGGAGGTACCCTGGAAAAAAATGTTTTTCAATATTTTATTCTACGATTCTGGAGTTTTCATAAATATGTATATCGATGCCAAATTACAGCCTCTTAGCACTAAGGGTCTCGGCGCTTTGCTTCGGACAGACGGAAACCTAAAAAAATAATTTTCCATAACGCGCCATTTTGGTTTTGGCAACTATTGTACTTACTTTGTTTTTTATATTGATGTTGGAGATAAAGGGAATTCCATTATTCATCCCGAAAACAGAACGCTTTGGCGTGTATGGTTTGACACGCATTTGGACGTTTTAATAACGTTCTCCATGAACTTTCATCCATCAATTCATACGTCAGCTACTAGAGATCCAATGCCAGCAATTCTGGCACTACATGTGAACAATGAGGAAATTATTTATAAATGCTCAAATTCGCAATAAAATAAACAATATAACAATAATAAATAAAATTATAAAAATTGCGGACCTTAAAAATTCAAAACATTCCCTATTTCGACCCTCTTCAAATCTTACAACGGCAACTTATCAATGAAGCAACCACATCACTAAAACCTTTTTACTTAACTTTACAAATAACTGCAATCCTATTTACAGTGTCTCACCTTGAACGTCACGATAAACAAAATTACCTTTAAAATAAAAAAGTCACAAATAAATCCTATGCAAATATATGACACCCATTCCATGTTTTTACATCAAAGATTAAACTCAGTAACGAAGGTGGTGTAAATGAAATTAATATACCTAAGCAAACAGTGAGATGAAAACAAACACTGAGCAATACGTAGGTGGTAAAACGAGGTGAAATACGTAACATTGTATGTGACGTTAAAGTTTTAATTTGTTAGATGTTATAAACCAACAGGAAAGCAAAATAATATACTCAAACCATAAAAATAATTAGTGAAATTGGTTGTATTAGGGACACGTTTGTACACATTGGATATTTTGTACACATTGGATATTTTGTACACATTGGATATTTTATCCAGATGTGGTCTTTACGTGAAATAAATAACTCTCCAGCGAATTTTTTTTCTTTGTATTCTATCGACGTATAATATTATAATTGAAATATGGCTTAAGTCCATGTTTGGTACATTATCAAAGGAAATCTTTGGAATATACCTAATATATCCTTCGATTTCAGGACTTAAAACCTTCATATCAATTACTTGCCAGCGCTTCGAATGTTGTAGTGATTTTAATGCTATTTTATAACTACATGAGTTATAGTAGAAATTCACGTTTCTCTACAGATTTCAATATTACAAATTCGGTAACAGAGGAATTCCAAGAATTGATCTCTCCGTAACGCGCGTGACCTTGAGTTTATTAATTACGACAAATTCAAATACCTCGCACATTTGTGTATTGAAAAATATTTTAACGCTGGCTTTTCAAAGGTAAAACTGGTATGCTGAGGTTAAATTACATTAAAATCTACTACGATCGAAATAACGTATTAGTGTAATTCGAGGCCCTACGAGCGTATCTTTTGAGCTTTGCGTCGCGTGACATGAGTCGGTTTCATATACGTACCTAATAAAGTCCAAATTCAATTTGCGTCGCCGTATGGAAAAAACAGGACTTTAGTAAGAAACCGAATGTACGTGACTCATTTTTCGCGACTGACAGCTCAAAGAAATACGCTCGTTTGGCCTCATCCTTATTCTCGAAAGCCGTAAACGCAACATGAGCTTCAACGTTACAGTAAACTTTTTCGCAGATCTGAGTTTTCTCTGAGCGATCATTACATAATATTTAACGATTATTACCCGTTATTAGGGTAGAGACTTAATAACAATATTATCATTTACCATTACATCAGAATTGTTTGTGTTCAACGAAGTGAGTTTTCGAGTTTTCTTATCTTTTGTTGTAAGCAACTCCCTCTCATTTATAATAACACTGCTACGGTCCTCCATGGAATTGTCGAAAATGAACTCATTGTCAAACTGAAAGCGTATTTCGTTTTACACTATATTTTCAGCATTTTTTTCCTATAATACGAGTACTCACGATATTTATTTTGTACTAGGCGAACTTCGTTTCTAAAATAAAAGTTTTTTTCTAAAATAAAAGTAACCTAAGTTACTCCTTGTTATATCAGCTATCTGCCAGTGAAAGTTCCGTCAAAATCGGTCTAGCCATTTCAGAGATTAGCTGGAACAAACAGACAAACAGACAGACAAACAAAATTGTGAAAAATGTTGTTTTGGTATATGTACCATGTATACATCCAAATGCACATAGTAAAAAGCGGTTATTTTAATATTACAAACAGACACTCAAATTGTATTTATTTGTATAGATTCCGATATTTCGACCCAGTTCACGACCCAGGGTCGTGAACCTTTGTTTTGTTCGGTGAGTGTAAGGCTGGTTTTCAAAACCGAACTGAAAAAAATCACATAATAGTTGAAATGATGCAAAGGCTCATAATAATCCTTACGAACCTTGCCCTAACTTGAAAAATACAACCAGATATTACCATCCATCGCGCATTTATCAAGGCTTAATGGCCAATAAAATTTACAAACGATAAAAACCAAAAACACAAATAAACGTCTATACGTAACTTTCCTTTTGTAGCAGATTGTTGAATCAATTACTGCGTTGTTGGTGTCAAGCCAAACTTCTCATGACACAGCTGCACTGCGGCGCATACAGCTATAACTGTACGTTTTTGCTTAATTTAATAACAATTAGTTGGCTCACTATTTAATTAATAATAAGAACTCATCGACAGTTATATTAGCACTTAAATCTTTGAATATAACCTTTTAGTTTTGAATCACAGATACCATGCGTCGCGGAGTAACAAAATGGGCCATTTCATAAAATACTGAAAGAAATAAACATTAACTGTATATAAACATTAAATAAATGCAAGTCGTAGTTTATTGCCATCCTAGTAAACAAAAAAAACAGTCTTTAAATTTTTCCTTCAACTTATATTCGCAGCTATAATGCCGTACACTTCGTGATTGTCATTTTGCATCCTGCTCGGTTTCGTACCAACAATTTCGTGCTAGCTTTTTCGCGAGCTCATTCAAACAAATCACAAAAGACAGTCTCTGCCACTCATACTGTTTGTGGGTTAAGAAAGCTGCAATCCCAGCGTCTTTTACATTTAATATTTTTTTATACATTTTGAATAAGCCCTCAAGATATTTACATGCGATTGATCGGTCGGTTAACTTAAAAATTGACCACCAATACAATTTCAATTTATTGTAAATCCAATTTTTTTATGTTACAGTAAAATGTCGCAACGTAACTGCAAAAAAGTGAACTATATTATTTAACCGAAGAGCTCGTTTTATGCGTAGGTACGTACATAAGCAATTGGACTACACGTTGAAGAGAATAAAATAAAATATTCAGGAAGCGGCACAGCACAATACGGAAAGTTTACGCAACGTACAAGCCTCATTCACAAAAGGCCAGGTAATTACTCAACGGAACACCGTTGGCCCTATTCTTTGAATTTAATCTATTGTTATAAATAAAAATAAGGGAGATAAGGTCAGACAGATGGCTTTTTCGATATTGAATGAAACGTAAATTTGATAATACTTTAAAAAAAATGGTTGTCTGTAAAGTCGGTTTACGGACGGTAGTTTAACGTGACAACGTCATGACAAAGCCCCGCTCCGCTCTGCCCTCGTAGCCGATCGTGCCTCTCTCTCGCTTTTGCCGCTCTCTCGCTCGCGGAACGCTACATTTTTTCGTGCGTGCGCCCAGCGTTCATCGTTTTAATAGACGTTATCACGTCAAAATACACCTCTGCAACAGGATTTCGTGTGTCGCTTATGATATGCACACACAAATAAGACATCGTATGATACATATTTGATATCTGATGTATTGTTCTTAAGAATCTTTGTCCAAACTTTTAGGTTTTTAGATTTTCAACCAAATATTTATTTAAATCAAAAACAAATACATTAATAACTTAGACACTGCTTGCAAACAATAATGTTACATAGTATGAAACTTAAAACGTAGAGTCGGTGACCTCCCTGTCTAGTCGCTTATCGATTAAATAATAAAAGTGAGTTCAAGAATCGAATTTAGCTACTTGAAATGCACTTGACGTTGTAGTAGATAATAATGTATATTTCGATTTTATTACTAAAATAAAAATAAAAACCGACAGCTTTATTTGTACTAAATACAGTTAGGAAGGAACACTCGATTAAGTCACCTTTCAAACAAAAAAAAAACTAGATCAAAATCGGTTTATCCGTTTGGGACCTATAATGCCACAGACAAACATACAGATCCACAGATACATAGACACGTCAAACTTATAACACCCCTCTTTTTTCCTTGGTGATTAAAAAAAAGAAAACCAATATTCCAAGCATTTATCTACTTCAATTAAGTTTTACGTAAGTCTTCGTCGTTCACAGTGAATTTTACACTCTGCTTCGCTATTAAATCTGTTTTCATTTCCACCACATCCAGAGTAGAACATAGGCATACATTTTCTTCGAACGACATCAAAGAAATACACCACGTACATTCGATTACAAGGCCCCTTGTTGGGTGCCTGGTAACAGTAGTACGGTATGTTCATCAAATTGGACGGAAAAGGACCTTCGTTTGGACCTGAAATTGATTAAACGGATGATATATGAGCGTTGAGCGCGTGGGACTCATTAATTGTAGCACGTAATAACGGGAGTGATCATAAAAATAGATTTATTGTAGAACACAGTGTTGAATCTGGCAATAAATTAGAAAGCTACACAATTTTCGTTGTCTTTTAAAATAATGCAAGCTAAAAATTCTAATACTAATAGACATTTCTTTACATAATGACAATTTGAGCAACACTATAAATAAATTAACTTAGCTATTAACAACTTAATACCATGTGTTAAAATACCTTAACAGAACTACTCGGAGACAAATAAAAACCGAAATCTACTCACGGCCATATTGCACATAATCGTGTACCCCTTCCCCGAGAGAAAATAGCGACAAAACTAAAACACAAGATCTCATGATAGAATAACGCTCTCTGCTACGCTTGCAAACAGTTTTGTTCAGATCGCATTTTCCAATCAAACAGCGTCGCAATCAGAAACAATCAAGTGTATTCGATGCAGCTGTTTTATTGCTCCTCTCCGTATGAATTTTAGATAACGAACGGATATTGAAATCGATGTTTACAGATTCCAGTAGTAATTTCGAACCTCTACCAGACGGATCTATTCTTGTGTGACGAATGACTGAATGGATGAACGATCATGCGAAAATTTCATATAAAAAAACAGGAACTATGTATGTATAAATTTAATTATTTTGTAAGCAAATTAATAAAGTATTGTTCGTTGTATCATATAACAAAGTAAAATCAAGCAGGTATAAAATGTGTAGTATATAATTCGGTTAGAGAATTTGATGTCGTCATCACCATGACAGGATTTTTTAATAAAAAATTCTACTTAAAATTATTTCGATATAAAACCTTAATGATCCAACAACCTCTATTCACTTCCGCATTAACTTTGACATCATAAGTCACTTTGCATTATCGTAAAAACCTTTAAACTTTTTATGAAATTGTATTCTTTCAGATGAACATTTTCGATGCTGAGCTCGATTAATGGCACTAACAAGAATAAAATTACACCTGCGACCGATGCTTGTTAATTCCTTTTCATAAAAGAAGATGGACACGTCAAAAAAAAAACGGTTGCAATAGGTACTTGACATACATTGACGTAACACCAGTAGGTCAAACCCTACAACCTATTGCTATTATGTAAGGCCAGCCACTCACTGGTGACTTTTGTCACCGTGACTTTTTGTCACTGTCTCTTACTGTCACCCATGCGCCCACTTGAATTGAATAGTCACTGACAGTGTTGCCAAGATAGTGAACCAAGAAATGGCAAAAAACTTTTAAAAAGTGGCTAGAATGTCAAAATTTCATACCCTTTAAAGTGGCTAAAATGGCTAAAAATTTTGTACCCTCTTTTTGGATCAATAGTTAAAAAACACCATCAAACAGTTATCTTTTATTAAAATCAAACTTTGGAACAAAAATTATTGGTATAAAAACAATTGTATTACGATTAAATCAAAAATCATTAATTTGACGTTGATGGTTCTGGTTCTGGGACCAGGAAAGAATATTTTTCTTGTTTACCGATTTGGCTTAAAAGTCATAATACTTCCAGCGGTATTTGGTAGGTATCTTCATTCAATGCCATTCTATTCATTAATTGGACTTATAAATTCTTACAAATAAATCAATTTCTATTACAATATCGACAGAATATTTTGTAAGGTAAATTCACAAATACTCGTTTTTGGATTTCTCTATTCCAGATTGCAGATTAAACTGATATCCTATATTTAAATGCCAAAAGTCCCAGTCTCCCATGATTGGCTAGTTTGTTCCGGGGCCTCTTGCATCTTTATTTAGATCAATAAATAAAAAATATGAAGAGTCACAAAAACCCTAAAAATAACACTAAACATATACCTAAGGCCCCTTAAAAAATCCCATCTTACATATTTACCCCCTAAATTTGGGGCGAAAACCCCTATGTTGGGAACCCTGTCGCTTTGTGAGCGCACTTCCCGGCCGGGTGACAGTCACGTCACTAGGTGTTGCCGTCTGCTAGGAACTATTTGTCACCGTATTGTCACGTCGCCATAATCCGCGCACTCCCATATATCTTCATAGCACTCACCTGGGTAACAAAAAGTCACCGTGACAAAAAGTCACAATCAGCGGCTGGCCTAAGAACATAGACTTTTATGTCAGACAATTGAAAAACGGTGACAACTGACAAGCGCTTTTGTATTTGACAATACGCAACTGGTAAATTTATTAAATTACAGTTATTTCCACAGACATACATATATAAGTCTTATTGAAAAACACATTTGGCCACGATAGACTTTGAAAACGTTTCACGCTTGATTCTAGTAAGAGAGTGATGACCGTGTCAGGCATAAAAGAACCCTGCTATCAAAGGCAAGATGATGTAAGGGTTAAATAAATATAAGAGGAAGCCTTACAACCAACAACTCCTGTGCTTCACAAGTAAAAGAGGTTGGTTTGGACCCACGGATGGCGTTTCGGTGTTTCAGTCGTTTCAATGTGAGAAATAGTTCACAAGAATAAATCCAAATTTAAGCTTTCTGACAAGACAAACATTATCAGTGAACAATAAAGACATTTACAACTTTGACAAATGGTGCTATGAACGCTTGCCGAAACTATTCTTGTACATAACGATAGCACTATAAACTGAAACTCTGGGAGCTTCGACATCTATATTCTACGGACCTTGACAAACTAATTTACATTCACATCGTTATGAAGGTTTCAAGGCCCCAGTTGTTTCCGATCAAGGCGTAAAACATTATCAGATATAATATCAATAATTTTCCAAAATTTTTTTTTTTTTTAAATACCCAAAAACGTAATTGATTGTGTTAAGTGATAGACTGATCTACTTAAAACTTAATAAACTAATTTAAGCTTAGCTTAAAAGTGAATAGGTTATGTACGGAGGCTTCCTTCTTGGCTGTCAACGCTTCGATGATTCCTATGTCCATGTGAAGTAGTAGAAGCAGTAAAAGCCGCTAGGGCCAACAGAAACGCTCCATTGGAATAAATACAAAACCATGCCAAATTGCGTTCTAGCACTAAGGACATCTACGTTATGCTGCGGACTGACAGACGGACATGATGAAACTATAAGGGTTCCATTTTGACTACGGAACCTTAAAAATATTTATTTGTGTTACTGATATTCATAAGCGGCAAGGGCTACTTATAAATACTTGATAGCTATTCATATTAACAGGTCAAGTAGTAACAACACAGTATAAAATAAAGCATATTAATTTAAAATTAAATATTACAAGACATTTAGTCTTCAATATTCTGGAAAACCGATTGATTCCAGCCTACCAAATTTCAATATACAAGTATTTTCCAGAAAGGGTACAATATATGAGCGTATAAATAATAATGTTTCGGGTCTCCTAACCGATTACGGCGACGAAACATAAGTGGGCCGTAACACATGACGGTTATCGTACATAACTTAACGTCTAAAGAAACCTCCTTACAATGTTCTTTCTTTTGACCCGCAAAGTTTATTTGAATAACGCTAGAAGAATTTCATTGAAATTTAACTTACAGTGTAAGGTACGCATAGTACCTACTCTAGCTACTAGCACAATATAGGGTGCTACGAGCAATCAGTTACTTACTATATTATACTCGTATGCACGGACCTGAAAAAAAGACGGACGTAACCTTGTCTAATCGAGAGTGAAGCATAGCAATGGCCGCCCGTTTACCATGTGTGCGTAATTTTTTATTCGCGATTGACGCAGTATGGTGTCAATGTGTAGCTGTGTGCACTTGTACGAATATAAATATACAAATACAAATACAAAAAACTTTATTTGTCTATTACCGTTACATCTGGGGGCACGGCAGTGCCCCCGCCAAGTCGAGCAAAAAAGCGGCACGGCCGTACCATCCTTTTCTCGAAGCAATTCAGGCCATTTTCGACCCCCTATAACTTCGTTGTGGATAAAGCTAGAAGCCTGAATTTTTAGTAACCAAGCAGGCATTGTATAAACACGTTATATTTCAAATTTCATTCGATTTGAACCAGTAGTTTAAGAATTATAACTAGTCAAAGTTTCTTAATTTCGTCACTCACTGACTGACTGACCGATCATCAAAACTCTAAGGCACTTCTAGCAGACATAGAAGCTTCAAATTTGGAACACAATTAGTGTTTAGTGTATAGATCAAGGAAAAACTAAAACATTTTGCAATTTCGGTCTAGTTTTCTAGATACATCAACTGCATAAATAACTTTGTAATCCCATATAAATATATAGGATTACAAAGTTACATTTGCAGTTAATGAATTACTGTACCTGTATAACAAAGTAACATCTGCAGTGAATGAATCAGTGTACCTGTATATAATATAATGGAATAATAGGTGTAGATAGGTACCTAGATATAATTATGTTCAAAGGTAACTTGTAAAAGGAAAAAGTAGAATTATCTACAAAAAGAAATGAGATGCCATCAAAAACAAAACTTGTAAAAAAAACCAAGTCTCGCAACTCAGTTCTTCTACCGTAAAAAGTTGTGAGATCCATGTAATACCAAGTCGGTTAATTTATTCAGTTCCTACTTAAGGGTCCTTCTGTCTTAAGTTATCACGTAATTAGCTAACCTAACAAGTAACAACATCTTATAGTGACCATATTATCAATATTAAAAACTTTTATGTTTTAAATAAATAGATTGACTTGGCAATCGCACTAAACAATCAAATTTAATATAATATGTAGGTATTACTTGTGAGATATATTGTGTTTTCATGCGATGGCCAAGTCGATCTATTTATTTAAAACATAAAAGATTTTTAATATTGATAATATGGTCACTATAAGATGTTGTTACTTGTTAGGTTAGCTAATTACGTGATAACTTAAGACAGAAGGACCCTTAAGTAGGAACTGAATAAATTAACCGACTTGGTATTACATGGATCTCACAACTTTTTACGGTAGAAGAACTGAGTTGCGAGACTTGGTTTTTTTTACAAGTTTTGTTTTTGATGGCATATCAATATTCAAACAGTGGTTGAGACCACTTATTAAACAATAAGATATGTTTGTGGCAAGTGGCCTCGCCCTTGCCACACGAATCGAGAGTTGGTATTACTATGGGTGCTTCACTGAATTTGTTGTTGGGATTACGTCCGTCTTTTTTTCAGGTCCGTGATTATACGCTTCATTTTAACTCTATTGCGTGGATGATGGTCACGGTAAAACTTTGACACGTCATGCCACCCGCGACACAGGTTATAACCTAATGCGAGGGTATGAGTGTGTTAGCGTTTGTTTATTTATATAATGTCATTATTTCTTTATATGTATTATGTGCTCGTAGTAGCATAAAATAAAAAAATGTTACGCCACGCCAATAACTAAGAAAAACTTAGTAAGCATAGGCAACGTATTGTTTGTTTCATAATGTTACAAATCTATTACATACCTATTGTCAGATGTTCCAAAACCAGATACTACAAATCCGACACTCACTGCACCCATTTAAATTAAGTGAAGCGCAAACCTGATAACTAAATAGAGCCAACACCGTTTAAACGATTGGAAAACGTTAGCCATTATTTATATGGTGTATGCCCACTATGGCGTACCATAATATGACCGTGCTATGAACGTATACATTACTAGGGCGTTCTGTGTCCATACTATAATTATATTACAATCGAAATTTTTGACCCTTCTTTCATATTACGCGACGGTGTTGTTCAGGGACAGAACCGTGACTATTCCATTCATGGTGTATCACGGAAAAGTGGGCAGAAAGCTTAATAGTTAAAATAAGTTACGCGAAGAAACAAACACAACATACTAAGGACATTTCATGTTGTATGATGATTATTGGAGGAAATAAACCATAATATATACTTATTTATCGGCTGTACTGTGGCCATACTAAATACTATTCCACCACAATAAATACCGAATTCCCTGATCCACAGTATAATCGGCTCGCAAGCGCGAAGGTAAAGATACGGACTCGTAAAAAAGAACAAAATATTCATCAAGGATTGACACGTGTAACTGCCTGACATACGATCGTTAAATCGATTCGCAAACTTGTCCAACTGCTATGAATTTAGTGAGTGCGAATAATACCTTTTTACGTAACAACTGCTTTTACTCGCTAGCTAACTAAATAAAATATCCATGTGTACGGTTTGTTTACAATGCGGGCTGTTGTCAGCAATGGTCTCGTAAATAAAATGTGCATACAACAAAGCACTGAGGCCTGAAGGGTTCTACAGTAAAAATCTAACACATCTGATACTAACAATATAAATGAATGTCTTTGTTCCAAGATCATTTCAATCAAGGGCACTACCTACCTTTTCTCGAAGCGCTTCGTCGTTTTTTGAACCCTCATAACTTAGGCTTCGATTATACCAAATAAACTAAATTCGCGGGATATGATGTCAATAATGATGTTAAAAATATGACAGTGTTATTTAAAGAATTCGATTCTAAACGAAAACATACAAATATGTTTCAAACAGATACATCACGTAGCAGAGATAAGTAGATATTGCAAGAAAATTTAATATCGCCAGCAAGTTACGAGAACTTTACGAGATCAAACGCTTTATTACACGAAGAAACAATTTTCATCATGGCCTTGCATAGTAGTACGTTACAATGTTGCTTTAAAAGTGTTCGAATTCTTCCATGGAAGAATTAGTCGTCACTCAATTCGTCGGCAAGCAATACTAGTAAACTCAACAGACTAATAAAGTTTATTTAAAACATGAATGATTAACAGAAAATAAAAAGAAAATAAAACAAAATCTATGTTATCCTAAAAGTTTAAAAACCCATGGTTGTATATCTACTAATAATAAAACAATCGCAGTTATCTTTGTGGAAAGAGAAAAATAGTTTATTCATGTTCTTGTGTCTACTGGAAAAGTATCACCACCACAAAACCACAAAACCACAACCACAAAAAACACCAAAACTTTTGGAACGAAGATCCTTATCGCGCGTTGCGAAAGGGGTAGCCCCCTTTCGGACGGAAAAAATTAGGACGAAAAGTTGTAACGACACTTTTTGCCGTCGTTTATTAATTAAAGCGAGTTACTAGGCGACCAGAAGTATTCGAGGGTGCGACAGTACAATCATAGTATGTGGCTGTCTTATTTACTCTTCGGTATTTAGCATTTTTTTTTTAGGTATTAGTCGATAGCCAGACGAGTCTTCTGATAGTGATAGGCAAGGTATGCCGCTGGGACACTGATGTCACTGATATTATTACATAGATCTCTTTGATTTAATTACTGCATCCAAAACCATAACAACTTTTAATAGTTGAAATTAAATTGAATGATATAGCAATGGTAAATTACTCAATAAAACATTAATGAAACTTTAAGGAAGTTATAAGTCTCTTTCTTTTGACTGTAAAGTAGATATCATTGTTGAATAGAACAATAACTGGAGGCTTCTTAATTTTTCACTCATTCAAGGACATAATGTTCCTTTCCCAGAAACGCTAGTTCTGTAATTACAAACACAGACGACACGCTAGAACATTCGCACAATTGAACCGAAATAGGTCACCCGCAATCATTGTGAAACGCGAAAGACTATACGTTTAAAACTTCTTCTTGTAATAAGCGAACAATAACACTTCAAAAGAAATCTACGACAAGCCAACAAACGCGCAGAGAAATGACGACGTCAGACGTGGCGCGACTCTAATTACGAAGAGAAGACTAGCAATTTGTCTTAAAGTAAGAGAACCGTTTATTTACACCAATGGGCATTAAAACAATGTAGGCAGACTAATTAAAATAAGGAAACTTGTTAATGTTAAGCATATTACAAGTTTGGTGATAAGGAATTTATCTTTCACCAAAGCCATTGTCGTATTAAGTTAAATCATTTAAATTGGCCAGTGATAAAAGAAATGTTACAAAATTTAAAAGATAAATAACACTACATAGCGCTAAATTCAGAAGACCAAAGAGAAAGATGATAAACCATTATTATGTAAGAATCTGGGTCTGGGTGTTTTTAGAATTTTGGATTTTAAAACACTGAAGTTTAGAGATCATGAATAAAGATGTAAACCATTATTTATTCAGTACAGACGATTCAACTGATAAAACAATCTTCGGCTGAAAGTCTCAAAGCAACATACGACTTAGGTATTTAGCGAGATGTAAAGAGATACAAACCTCTTTAAATATGAACATTCTTCAGAAAAAATATGACACATTCGGTGCCTGGTAGCTTTATGTGATAATGATGTAATATTTCAAGCAGGAAGTCTTGGCTTTAGCTTTGGAAATTTATTTTTATTAACTACACGAAAAAAACATTACATTTATCAAACGAGCACTGTAATATTTATGTTAGTAAATTGAAATTAATGTATATAGTGCCTATATTTTACTTTGGGGATAAGTTTTTATCTTCAAAATAAGAAAATTCTGAGAAATGCTCGACTAAGCAAAATTAATTTTATTCAACCACATTAACGGAGATGAGGGATTTAAACAATTTTGAATGGATTAAAATGCTCAGAATAATTTCGCTCATTCTTATACCGTCTTTGTCCGTAGCTTTTGCTTCAAACTTTCAGTTTCAACAATAAAACTGATATTTTTTTTTTATTAATCATGATTCTCTGATTTATATCTGAGTTGTAATAAGATTAAAGTCATCAATAGTTATAAATATTTAGGACAATATGAACTCTTGTTATGTGGTGTTATAGCGTCAAAATCGATTATTATTTAAAAGCTAGCTTATACAGACATTATGGCAGCAGTTAGAATCGTATGATATGTTTTATTACTCGAAAAGTAATAAAGTAAATAACATTCACTGACTTGACGATATTTCAGCACCGTCAGAGACGAATGCGCCAGTCATACTGGCTATTTATGGAGCTGCCTCTAGCTCTGCAGACAGTTCACTCAAATTTAATATAAGTTCACCACTGCTATCTAGTTCATTTTCTTGGTTAATTTTAAAAATTATGAAAAAGTGAAATACCCAATTTAAAAGTCAAATTAACCTTGAAGTCCAGTGAGTAGTGGCCTTGAAGAGCGATGTGATTCCCTTCCCGGACAAGGCATATAAATAAATACTGGTTTTCGGGTAGACGGGGTTACACATTTGTGATGTGCAAATGTATGTACATATACATACCTGTAAGACAAGTAAATGTAACAAAAATAGATTAACTGTTCCTTGTATGTATGTTTTTTTTCTTCCTTCAACAAATACCTTCACTCGATTACAAAGAGTAAGAACTCTCAATCTCGACCGGCACCGCTTTTATCAAAATACGACGCAATCTCAATATCCAACCTGATGTTTTTATGAGCTCGTAACTAGTATCTGGGATCACAAAGCAAGCATTTAATAAATCTGCTCCAGCTTTCTTTGCCAATATTTTCAAGAGCTTTGTGTTCTTCTTTTAATCTCGGTTAGATCAAACATTTCATGCCCAATTTCCAGAAAATATTTTCTTCAGATTTACAACTTAGGCAACAACCTTGTGCTAAATATTTTAAAGAAATATATTCAAGCAGAACGTTAAAGTACCCACGTGTGCGGTTTCATCCAAATTTTAATTACGCATTGGGGATACATATTGAATTGGATTTTTTACTCTCAGCATGACATTTTTGCCATTTACAAAGTATAAACAGTTTTAATGTGCGTTTATGAAATTCTTGAAATGTAAATAATTAAGGTTAGTGAAGTAGGTCACATAAAATAATCAATAGGTAGTGAACGCAAGTACAATTTTATGCATAATATTGTCAACTTATTATATTTTAACTATGCTAATTTAAACTACCGTATTCGGCGTCTTGGGTTCTTGTACAACGCTAAATTATACCCTGAAAATTACTGACCACTAGAAAAACAATGAACCGGTCTAAAATATACATGATTTAATAGTAACAATATTACATTCTATGTGATCTTAAAGTCTCAAGCCATCAGTTTTCAATCGCTTACAGTTGCGCAAGGTTCATGTCTTTTTGTTGGGGAACGCTGCAGTGACAGATCTTAAGTCACGAATTCAGGTCAGTTCAATAAAATACATAAACACAATTTTTTTTGCCTTGTTTGTAGGAATTAGAGGCTTACTTTTCCAATTGAATAATTTATAAAATATCGCACCCATATTTGCAATCTACTTCGCTTGAGGAATAATTCTGCCGGGCCTCTGGGTTTATTTTATTATTAAAACCATTCGATATTTCTTCTTCGATGCTTCCATCAACAAAGAGCAAACATTCATTACTTTTTTTATCTGCTTTACGGGTAAAATCGCCTCAGAAATAACGTTTAGGAAGTAATCTGGGTGTACTTCCTTTTAGCCCATACCTCCAATTGATCTGAATTTCATATACCTGCATAATTATTTCATTTTAAAGGTCACCTTGAAAAAAACATAATTTTTAATTTATCACTTTTATTTAGCAAAATATTGATTTTATAGAAAAATGTTTCCAATAAAAGTTGTGGCTCATCAAGAGACTGACAATCTATGTTTAATACACTTTTTACATTTTTAATACATTTTTTTCAGAAATTATGCGGAACGAATTTCGCATTTTTCGCCCAAACCAATGTATTGGACATAAAATGTCAATTCTTTAATTGGTTACAACCATTATGTGAAACATTTTTCTGTAAAATCAATACTTTGGCAAATAAACGTGAAAAATCAAAAATGTTTTTCAAGGTTTTTAAAATGAAATATGTGGGTATTTTGCCTATGATATTCGTTATCAGAGCGCCGAAATATATACATAGGTATACCAAAATTCAGATCAATCTTATGGGCTAAAATGAAGTTTATCCCTGTTCTTGTCTAACATGCAATAGATCCAGAAATCAATTAGTTTTTCCGCTTCTTTTTGGCCGACAAAGCATGCCTACGTCGACAGCACCAATAGTGTTGTAAAAGCCCAACACTACATAATTATAAACGAATGTCAATGATGAAGCGATGATGTTGTACGTTCTTGGTACGAACGTAAAACATCACCATCCATCAACACGCAACAAAAATATCAAACACATCACCGACCAATCATCGGTTAATGGACGCCTGTATGGACTGACTCGCATCAATCAGTGGCAGCTGCGGCGTGCGGGATGTCACCGTAATAACCGATATTAAAATATGTTATGGCTGCTTTTATATATCGTATGTAAAATAAGTTTAGCTTCACACTAAAAGCTAAATTCAGATTGTACTTCAGTGTTTATACGTAGATTTACGATTGCAGAAAAGGTGATAACTACGTATCGATTTCTTCAAATTGACTTTCGTACAAAATAGTTCCAAATAGGTAATATTTGTTCCATAAAACAGCCATTGTTCTATTTCTACAGGGTAGAACAGAATCTACATGACGATTCTTGTAGTAACTCATGGGCATTTTCAAGCGTTGCTGTGTGATCATATCCATGCCACCTATCCGGGCCCAGTAAAGCAATTTAGAAGCTTGAGTTCAGCAGTGTAATGTACACTTTCCCTATAACATCTAAATGTAGCGGAGGCAGTAACATAGAGTACGTAGTGTGTATAATCTAAATTTTACTAACAAAAATAACCGACTTCAAAGTCTCAAAAACTACTTTTCAGATCTCGTTCAAATTTATGTGGGACCACATGACAAGCACCTGCTTTCGATTAAAAAAAGAATCATCGAAATCTGTTGGCGTGGTATTGAGTTATTCGTCAATTTGTCGCGCACATCTTAACACAAATTTACGACTTATGTGGTTTTTCTCATGAATGCCATTGTCAGATCTCAATAAAATGTGCGACCACATGACAGCCACCAGCTTTCGATTAAAAAAACAATCATCAAAATCGGTTCGCCCAGTCCAAAGTTCTGAGGTAACAAACATAAAAAAAAATACAGTCGAATTGAGAACCTCCTCCTTTTTTTGAAGTCGGTTAAAAAAAAACTATAATCAGACAATGACTTACGTTTGGCTTAAATAAAACGTAAATGAATCAAATATGAAAAATTATCCCGAATTGTTAGTATAACCACACATATAAATCTCTTTGCGGTTGAACCATCGTAAAGGAAGGGAAGGAGAAAATTTTATTTAAATATGAGTGATCGTTCAATTTACTTTTACCATTCTCGCGTGAGGTTAACACGGAGGCCGTTGAATGTAAATCGTTATCGTGGAGAATGTGCGCTCGACAGAATGGCTTGGGGGCTTTTGCTCGTTATAAATTAGGTGCAGATGACGCAGTTCCGTGACTTGGCTCCAGATCCCGTGCGCACGTGCATTTCACGATTTTGTTGCGACGTTAAAACATTTTATTAACGAGAGGAATAATGTGGTGACAATATGATACTGCAGATTTAAAATTAATGGGAATATATTAATGTCTGTTTCAATTATTTAAATCTGTGGTAAATCTTGGAGTTTACTGTGCAAGGTGCGGCGCTAGTCACATATCTTACCTGCGAGTGCGCCGCGCAGTATTCTGGCGTGGGTTGTCTGAAAGGGCTGTGCACTGGGCACGAGGCGTGTTGCGCGTGCTGCGCATGCGGCAGATGGTGGCCGTGCACGTGGTGGGCGTGCGCGTGGCCGTGCACGTGGTGGGGCGTGTGGCGGTGCGCGAGCCGCGGGGGCTGCGGCTGGTGCCGGGCGCACAGGTGCGGCGCGCTCCCATGATGCTCCGCGAGCGAGAGCGTCGAGCAAGACGGCCGCCAGTACCCCCCCTCCTCCATGTCAGGCCCAGGGGGGCATCGCGCCGCGCCACAGCACGCGCACCGCCTCGTACACGTCAACGCATGACGCCGCGCCTCGTGCGGGCACCAATCCTCGCGCTCGCGACCCGACACCCTTTCCGCTGGCCCCTACCCCTCCCGCTAGCGTCTCCGCCGAGCGGACCCCCGCCAACGCATCCTACCATCCGAAATCCAAACTGAACACCTCGCGGGCTTTCAACGGTAACATCAACGCGCACTTCACTATTCCGGTTAAAATTTAAAAACTTCTGGTACAATCACTTTCACTCTAACTCGGCATTATACCTGGTTTGAATCATCGAAGTGCCCAAAAGGCGTATAAGATACCGTCTGAACCTAAAACCGTGTCGGCCTTTTTACATTAAACGAAATAGGTGCAAAAAAATTGTAGATAAAGTTCTATTAAATTGCAGAAATTTCACATTATTCACGATATTCACAATCGCTATTTTAATTGCTTTATCTCTTTCAAAGACAGATAATAGAGAACGGTAGTGCTGCAAATTGCAGATATTTGCAAGTGCCACCAGATAATAACTGAACTCCCTTTTACGTTCGAAATTGATGAACTTTGCCTTGCAAATTGAGAGTTCGAGAGCTACTTCAATTTTGGTGCAAACAGCACCTTCCTAATTTACTTTATACAATATATTCACAAACCGCAATTCAAAACGCTTAACTTGTATTTGTTCAGCTAGTTCGAATGTGGATTCCATATTGGAATTAATTATAGTACATATTGCTAATCGATGCAGATATCAAGTTGAGAATAATCAAATTGAGCTACCTACGGAATGTAACAACGATGCAACATTGCAGAAATAAAAAAGCTTTAGGTTAGTTAGGGAAATTATATACCAATGTAAAAATTATAATATAGATTTGAATAATTAATAAGAATACGATAGAAACGTACGAAAAGAACCAACACATGAAACCACAAAATTCTAATAACGCGGAAATCAAATAAGACATTAAAGATATTGTGGTTTTACCGCCGCATATGCCTCCATATGAGCGGGGAGTTACAAAACAAACCTCGGCCTTGTCCCTTTTGAAGTAGGTCACCGATTTGCATATAAAACTGACCTTAATGTTCAACAAATAATATCTATGTACCTACGTTTTCCAAATTATTTTCAGAAAGCAAACATAAATTATCAAATATCAAATTCTAAGCTCCGAATTCCACATGTCCATTAAAACACGTACGCTACTTGATGAAATTATCTCGAATGTGGGAAAGATTTAGAACAACTGTTAACAAGCTCCAACAGCAGTCAGAATTCTCTGCCGCAATGTAATTTATATCGCTTTGGAAGAAACAGTTTGGAAATCGGCAAAATAAAATGGACTTGTATGTGTTGAAACATTTCCGTGAACGGACTGCCACAACGACACTGATAGCTATTTAAGGCTATTCGACAAAATTGGTCCCCAAAAAGCACTAATTAGAACGAATGGTTAAGACACAGAAATAAGGAAAACATTTTTATGGTAAAAATTGTTTTATGTAAGCAGGTGGGCTGAAAATTAAATCATGATTAACATCTTTGAGGCGCAACAGCACCCTTAATTTGTTAAGCTGTGGCAACTTTTCGTGTCAAGTTACTAGCTCTTCAGGTTTTATTTCGACGTTTATTCAGAAAAGTAGAAGGTTCGTAAGATGGAATTATTTTGGCTTGAACTCTTTTAATAACGCCTACCGACAAGCTTTCTGTGGGATAAAGTCGAGTAGCTTCCATCTATGCAAACAATTTTTATGCCAAACGCTAGTTATTAGAATTTTGTATGCTCAAAATGTAATCACGGTGTCGCGAATAATATGTAATCAACATATTTCACTATGGCAATTTTGAATAATCATTCAGAGTATAACATTCATTTAAACTTAATAAGAAATTATGACATGGCTACGATATTAACAATACTTTATTTTGTGATATAGTAACAAGAGAGGGCAAAAATAAAGTGTTGCAATAATGTTTCAGTAGAATAAAATAAATTGTACAATATAGTGAACCGCAAATCTCAACAGTATCACGTAAAATCTTTATGTGGGGCAATCGAATAAAAGATTCAGATGTTAAAGGGAGGGATTAGATATCACGGAAAGATACACGCAAAAAGAGGTGCTGGTCTAGTAAATAAATAGGGTTCCCTCTCACGTATGCGAGGTGGAATAGTGGAATAATAGGGTAGAAGTACCGAATTACAGTAGTCCCAAAAGCTCTTGACTAAGGAACGTCGTTGTAGTCTTAGAAGGCCGATGAATCTAATTCCCCGTTTGTTATACTCGTAGTCCCTGCGGCTTCAACTACCGAACAAACACTTACAGCTGAACAAGTTAGCAGTCCAATATACGTGCGGATGTGTCCAGAAATTCTAAGCGCAATCTCCGGAGAGGCTAGTTGACGATTTCGGCTTGTTCATAGTGGAATCACATAAAATGTATGAGTAATGTGAGCTCTGTGCCAAGATGGGCCATGCTTATAGAAATGTCTAGTCTTATTAAGTAAAGCTTATGATCGGGTTAAAATAGAATTGTTTATATATTGCCTATAATCACTATATTTACATATTTAGTTATTTTTAGGGTTCCATATGAAAAAAACGAAAAACGGAACCCTTATAGGATCAGTCGCGCGTCTGGGCGACCGCCGTTCACAGCCAATTTACTCCGAAACTACTGGACCAAATGAGTTGAAATTTGGTACTCGTGTACTTTTTTGTGACCCAAAGACGAAGATATAAAGTAAACAACTGAATTAAAAAGAAATACGAAGTAAAAATTAAACAAAAACTGTTTTTTGCAAACAATAATAATTTGCAAACAGTTTTTGTAATTGAAGAATCTCAAATATATTTTTATTATAGTTATTTAATGGATCGTTTTAAAATTATTCAAGAAAGAACCAAAATTAAAGCCAAAAATTTACCACACCCCCCCGCCCCCCTTTCTCCGAAACTACTGAGGCTAGAATTTTGAAAACAATACAGAGAATAGTTTTTTACTTAAATATTACAGGAAAACCTATAAGAAGTCTATGGTTTAAAAAAATGGAAAAAATAAATAAAATAGAAAAATAACGGTAAATATATAATCAACGTAAGGAACCCTCTTTAAGCGAGTTTTACTCGCACTTGTCAAGTTTATTGAGTGAACAAATCAGAATTTTAATATACTATAACTTTTTGTTTAGATATCAGTTCCAGTTTCGTTACCTGACCTGAATCAATGATGAACGGATCACTGAGCCCAGTAGATATTAATTTCCCACAGGGGTGCAAATACATTCTACATTCGAACCGTTCTACATGGAGGAATCACAGGAATCAGCTTACATTTTAATTGGAATTTGGAAATATGCTTCACCGTTATTTATTTATTTTGTTATCATATGAAAAGCAATGGAGACCTTCCCAATTTCACAAAACAAAAACACGATTTTGTGACATTAAAAAATATTATTAGAAAGTTTAATTAAACTTCTAAACAAAGTTACGCAACGAAATCTATGGTGTTAGCGGTTAAGCTACTTTTTCATTCTTATTCTTGTAGCTATCGTTGTTATAATATTATTTAATCATGACGTTGTACATAACCTGTGCTGTGCTGCCTCTCATAAACGTTAAGAAACTAAATTAGAAATTTGAACATGTTAAAAAAGTAGGTTACGTTAAGGAAACTAGGAGATTGTATTTGTGACCATTTACCACTATATCCCATTCTGCTCGTTTAACTACACAATGCAAAAAAGCTATATCAACACCCTTAGTTGATTGTTACAATAGTGACACATATTAATTTTTACCAAATTCTAAGTTTTCTGTGGATCACATTGTCTCATTTCTAAGCCTAATGGACCAGAAACGTTGTATTACTTAATATTATTTTTAATCATAGCATGGGCAGATACAAATACCTACGTACTCGTAAAACGTAATATAATTACTTTCCTCCGTCATAAAAGAGACGGACTCGTTTCAGCGCTAATGGTGAATTAGTCCCCGTTTTTGTTAGGCTACCGAAAATATGAAGGGTTGACACGTGTCCTGGTCCGTAATACTTTTTTAAACTTTTTGCGACACTGTCAACTCGAGGGCAATTGAGCTGCCGCAAAAATATTACATTGGTGACGAATAAAATTTTGACTATTCCCTAAACCTGCCACTTAGTGACGCGAGTTGTTTGTGTAAATACAGAGTAAGTTTAAAGGTCGATGCATACTTAACGTGGACGGGACGGGGACGGGACGGGACGTGAAGTTTTGGATACATTGTTTCATATAAAAATATAAACGACAGCGCATATACGCCACCGAGGCGCGAACGGGACGGGAACGAGGCACGCACGTATATACGTATTTATGCCCCGTCTACGTCCCGTCCACGTTACGTATGCAGCGACCTTAAAACACAAGCTTTATCGAGCGTTTATACTCCAACGGTTTGAGTCAATAGTGAATTGACCAACGTAAGCAAACATGGTCTCCAAGATTGATTGAGAGCCAGGTAGAGAGAGTCAATTAATCCTGATATTTATAATTTGCTACTGAATGATACTTTCATAGAAATATTTTATTTTATTATAAAAGGATGACATATCATATACCTACATAAATAGTAACCATAATTTTATTCTACGTTGGAAATGTCTTTAAAACACATAAAAGGTGGCCAAGCGTAAGCCGCTTCCGAAGATTCATTGCGATACGTTGGAAGTAATCCAGTTTTCGGCAGATAGGATTGCCTGTAATATTTCATGTTTTACATTTTATCGTCATAAAGATAAATATTTGAAGATAAATAACGAAACTTTACTAAAGAGATAACAAATTTTTAAAGCTTAAAGATCGTAGGATGCAAGGTTATAATATTAACTCATTTTATAATGAACTCTACCGTAGAATAATGTAGTGGCATAATGTAATATTTTATTATTAGTCTCCTCTATGTACTAAAATAAATACATATTTCTTTAATATTTCAAAATTCTAACATGGAACTATACTTAACAATAAAACTTCATGAATCATTTCTTTTGTTTTAAGTTTTTCTAACGAAAACGAAGCGGTTGCTCCAATAAGACATTCGGGATTTCGGGAACATATAGTTAAAGCAACAGGGTATAAAGCAGTGAATGATCAAATGAGGTGGGGTGAAGTAAGGGCAAAGGGCAAAGGCGGTAAGGTGAGCCGTGAAATTAGGTAAGCCGTGAGGTGAGGTGATTTGATGTCAATTATGTCATTGAAAAAATTGGGAGCGTATTTATCTTCAGAATATTTTCTCGTTAAACACTCTCTTAACTGTGACAATTCGCAATGAGACAAAAAGACGCACATACACCTAAAGCCACCATCAATTAGGAGACGATACAAAAACACAGATCACAGGGGGTGGAAGCCTTGACCCGAATGTGGCTCATTAAATTTCACTGCCTCGCTCGCACCGCGCCGATTGTCGGCGACAATTAAGGAGAACCTTGCGAGTAATGGCGAAAATGAATGGGAACACTCTCTTTATTACCATCAGATTTAACATCATTATGTTTGTGACAAAACATTGGTGAGTGAGTGACTTAACTCTGCTTCGTAAACAAACAAAAAACCGCGGCTTAATTAAATAAATAAACGTATCTTAAGAACTCTGCGTTCTCAAGATCGATTTGAGATGCTTAATTTTGTCAAATCGCATGAAAAAGTGACATTTGAAAGATATGAAATCGTGCTCTTGAGCCGAGATCGGTTCATCAATACGGGCCTTAATATACCTGCATATTTAATGCACACATGAAAAATTTTATTCATAATATGCCGGAGTGGGACAAGTCCCACACTTTTCCATGTTGACAAAACGAGTTAGTATGATAACCAACTCAAGGAGTTAGTATGATAAGCCTCAATACTGTTAAATTACATAATTATATCTAATTTTCCATGAAGTGTTTAACCCACATCAGGCAACCCATTATAAGACTCGTTTTTGGAATAGTTCTGAGCTAGTAACTTAGTACAAAAAACGTTATCTTCATTTACTTTTACCTATTACTAATATAAGTACTCTGTGCCTATACATAGAGTTGCTTGTTGTATTTTCGACACTGAGCTTAAGTGATTGCTACGAAACATAATTCATATTGCGCTCGTCTAACGTTTCGAAGCGCTGGTTACGGGAAATTAATTATCGCTGAATGAGTGTACCTATTAACCTAGGAAGATCTTCGCACGTTACACCAATTCGAAGCCTCTACTCCGACTGTAAAGCATTGGATTCCTTTACTCTATCCGTATTTCTTTGGATCCCTATCCTTTTCATTTAACAAACGAAATCACCTGCTATCCATAGACTATTATAAGTGTGACTAATGTTTTTTAACCGACTTTAAAAAAGGAGGAGGTATTCAATTGGACTGTATTTTTTTTTTGTTTGTTACCTCAGAACTTTCGACTGGGTGAACCGATTTTGATGATTCTTTTTTTGATCGAAAGCTGGTGCTTGTCATGTGGTCCCACTTAAATTTGAGCTAAATCCGACAAATAGTTTTTGAGTTATTTTGATGTCGGTTATTTTATTAGTAAAATTCAGATTATTTTTAATCTCCTACACATTTTACGAATGTAAATGATTTAAATTCACAAACCTACTATAACCTATTTTGGAAAGCAAACTCATGGAATAAGCAAATATTTGTTTTTTCCAAGTAACCTTAGAGTTATAATTAAAAAATAGGGGAAGTTATATTATTAACGCGCATAACGCATTGTAAGTGCGCATTATAATAACATTAAGAGAAAACGAAGTCGAAGTCATCTGTAAGAGATATTATTACTCATGTTGTTTGCCTTTGCTGGACCTTTGTGCTCATTAATCTTATTGTAGGTACAAAAATTCCCCGTGATCATACAGACGTTTAAAAGCTAATAGAGTTGCACACTTAGGAAAAAATCGGTTTATTTTTCACATCCACATTTCTTTATAAATAGAATTATTTCACTTTTTTGTTATAACAGCTGTCAAACGACTTTAGTGGCAATGTCCACATAATTAAAGATTTGTGCGACTCTTAAAATAAAATTTACAGACAGAACCGTAGATTTTGTAACATATACCAATATTACACAATGAATTGCCGATTTTTCTTTTATTGTTCTTTATAAAATCATTTGCCTAACATTTAATCACAGTATACAAATTATCTAAAACAATTCTGATTGCTGACAGCGTTATAGAAGTTTTCAAGGTACATTGTGTTGAATAGGATCGCTTATCGCAAATGAAAATGATTATTTAATCCACATGTTTTATTTCCCATTAAAACAATGCCTTTCTTTTAGCGTTATTTCTTAAACACTGAGCTATAGGAATTGGAACTGTTAAAATAAAAAATACAGTCATAGCGAGAGTCTATGACATGAAGTGAATTTCTGTCAGTTTCCGCGTATTATTGATTTCCCAGTACGCCTATACACTTGTACGCGTTGACATTCGTGCTCGGATCATCGTATTCTTTTAGGAATACGTTATGAGTATAGCAATGGAAGAGTTAGGCTTTATTTTCATTCGACGAGTTTTTTCTTTGGGGATGCTTAGATTCCTTTAGGAATTCTATTTTTCTACAATCTTCTTTAAATAACATAATAAGATCGAAATACTAGACAACGTATATACGTTTTTTCAATTAGTATTGCTGAACTATTTTGATATATGTAGTTACCTAATACTATAACGATATACTGACTAATTCCACCTACAACTTTTTATCCTATCGCAACGTGAAAACAAAAACAGTAACAGATTCTAAAGCTACAAAATATTTATCAGAATAAAAGAAATAAAACAACGTGGCGGATGGAGATTTTAAAACAATTTAAGGTAGAATGATCCTAAATCAAGAGAAATTAAATCTCTTTAGGGCGGTTTAGACGTAGGGATTAAGTAGTTAAGTAAATAATTAAATTTTAAGTGAATAATTTTTATTGCGCGTCCAAACGTAATAATTTAGTAAAGCTCTTTAGTTCATACAATTCTTCACAACCTACTTAAGCATTTTAACTAAAAAATTCCTGTCCAAACGTGTTAAGTGATAAGCCCCGCCCACCTACTTAACAGAAAATAGAAACATTTCTAAATTACTTGTTTACTTGCATACTAAATTTTAACTACTAAATTGTCCAGTTACACGTATTAATTTACTTAAAATTTTGTTAACTACTTAACTACTTAATACGTGTAAATCGAAGATTAGTTCCAATGCAATGTTTATGAAAAACCGCAGGTATACTAGGAATCCGGCCAGTTCACTCACCCTGCATACTGGGTTGCGATTTAGAGGAAAAAGACTTTGAATCAACCTCGAATGGTTCCACATCGTAAAAACCATATTTTTTCGAATTCCAATATTTGTCGACCATCTTTAGATAAGCCATTAAAATATTTGCAATCAACTGTGAAGCAATGTATTACGTTTCATGAAGATAAATGAGATTGTGTATTAATAAAGCCAACAATTAATCTTTCTGAGATCAGTCTGAGGACAGATACAATAAAAACTTATAAACTATAAGACAAATAGAAGAAATATACATGAAATGAAAATCTTGATTGAATCAAAAAGATGAAAGAATTAACATTACTTACAATTAATATTTTTATCCTTTTGTAAAAAAAAAACATACTTTAATTTATAAGAAGCTCAGACTCCAATTTATTATTAATCGTAACTGTTATAAAAGTTTTGGTAATTTTAAGCTAAATCTTGAATAAAATTAAGTTGACCGTAATTAAGCCTAGTCAGAAGCATGTAGAGGTTCTACGAAGTTCTAATACAATTACTCTATAATAATTTCTTTCTTTTATATTTTTCTCTATAATAATTTTTTTCCTCATTCCTTAGTGAGATGGACGGACTAAAAATATAACGGAAAAATATAAAGATTGATTTCTTAAAAATATAAATATTGAATCCATACATAAGGATTACGGTATCAATAATACGAATTCGAAAAATAAATACAAATCATAAAAAGGCAAAGTTGTAGTGTAAGTGCAATGACCTATAAATTAATTTCTAAATTAATTATTAATTATTCAGTAGTAAACCTATATAATCAGCGATACACTTAAAGTTCGAGAGAGCCAGGAATGGGTAATTTATTTCCAGAGTGTTGAATATTGAATTCATAATACTAAATTAAAATTACTTATCGAGCCATTACCAAGTTGGATAATAATTGCACTTGCCTTGACGTGAAAAAATACCAAAGGAGCAAAGCTAATCCTTAAGAGACGAAGAAGATGAGGGTGTAATAATTTTTCTGAAATCTAATTAAGATTTAACCCGAGAGATGCCGGTCCAAAAAGGGGCTCCGGTCGAACAAAGATAATTAAAATGTTCAAGGTTATTGAAGACAGCTGCCGAATTTTAAGTAGAACCACAGAAGAAATAATAGTACTTATAATAATTAGTAGGACGAGAATTCGAAAGATACACTCAAGATATTGGAAAATGTTTAACACGTAACTGATTCATGCAGCATGAATATGATATGGACAAGTTGGAATCAGTGCCAGAACGCGGAACAACTAAGGTTACAACCGTTGACTGCTGCAATCCAAAATTGGGTCAGTGGGTCATCGCTTCGTGCAGGCTCCGTCATACAAAGAGGTATCTCGAGTCGAACAGGATTTACATCGTTACGTGACACCAGCAGTTACCTTAGTTGGGAAGATGTAACTGCCATATAAAGCATAACTTCCACAATATATGCATGTAATTAAAAGTCTGATAATTTTATTAATTTTGATTACAAAAACTTTTACTATATTATGCTCAAAGTTTATGGAATTAAGTGCTGGTATGGCAGAGGTAAAGATAATTACATACGAGTGTGTTGATGAAATATAATATCATGAAAAGGAAATTAATGCCAAATGTTGCAATAAAAGGATAAGTTTATACATACTATTAGTATATTTCTGTTTGTAGTAATTTACTGGTTAAAACATCTTCAACATGTATGATTACGATAACAGACAATGAATGCTACCAAATTGTTATTCTGAGCTGAAATTCCTGTGACATATTCCGAAAATATTTTAGCAAAACGACAGAATCATGATTTCATTAATATTGAGACCCCGATCCTTTTCGCGCATAATGAAAATATATCATGGGGTCCTGCGTGCCCATGAATCATAAAACCTTGATATACGTGCCTGCCGCGGTCGCAAAGCTTCCGCCATCCCCGCAACAGACACAGAGCTGTTCAAGGGTTAAGTCAACAATCTCTAACGGAAACATAATACAACGTCGAGGACGAGGGCAGTCTCTATCCCTGCCGCAGAAAACGTAAAACAATGCGGGTGGGTTTTTGTTTATCCCTTATTTGTTTTATCTTTGTAAAAGGCACGTTCTACTTTTCATTTGGGTAACATTCGAATCCTACAGAAATAAAATAGGTGTGTTTAATAACGGAAGTGTTTTTGGATTTTATTTTGCATTTCCTTTATTTAACTTCAATATCTTAAAAAAATAAATATGAATGCGTACAATGTACGTTAAATTTCAAAATGCCGTGAACAATTCACAAGCAGAAATATAAAGATTCGCTTCATTTGTGGAAAAATAGGGCAAGACGCTAACAGTGTTATAAAGTAAAAAATAATATGGAATGTCACAAGCTTCAAACAATAAAACAAGCGTGTTCTCATTACGCGATGGCATTAATCAGTGCATAAACACGAGATTCTATTACACGAAAATGGGAAGAGCGTCGCCATTCACCACTTATTAAGATCATAAACCACCTTTACTGTGGTCGGGACTCGAGAGCGAACGAGAGAATCTTTTATTTTTACAACGATGCGTAAACGTCACTTCCAGCCTGAGTAATATCGGAAGTCCGATACTGGCGGTTCGGATTGTGCCTAAATAGGTCATGGTCGTATTACGGCACATTTCCTCATCCACCTTGGCATTATTTTTCAAACGGGCTTTTACCCTTTTTTGTCGTCGTTAGTAGTGGTCCAAACCACTGAGCATGTAATGAAATCTATTAAAAATCACTGTGGGTTGTGATAATCCATATCTCGAATGTGAATATGTTTGGAGATGTTTACAAAAATAAAATGGATTCTGAATTTAGCCTATTTGATGCACAGTTTAGAATTTTCCAGCCTTCTATTCGATTACTGAATAATTTCATTCAAAAATTTGATTTAAGTCAAAACCGATCGTTTTGATCAAGTAATTTGAAAAAGGTGCGGTGAAGAGCGGTGTGTTAGTAAGTGACCCAAAGTAGGACCGTTGATTATAAAAGGGGACATAAAGCGCCCTAGAGAATATTTCAGTGCGAATGATTGATCGCGCACAATGATGTAAAAACTATAACGTGATACATGAAAAGCAAACTTTGTACTCCTTTTTTTAAAGACAATCTATACCTGGAGGAGTATTAAATTGAGATGAAATATAATGTTCAAAGTAACAATGTATCCCATCTCTTTAAAAAATAAGCTATGATTGAGCACGAGTCGCTTTAAAGAAATAAAATCGTAACTGTAGGTACACCAGAGCTATGTATGTACAGAACTGATGTACGTATACAAAATAAAGTCTTATCAGTAAAAATTATTTGCTACATACATGAAAAGAATGTAACGAAACAAACAAGGAAACGAAATATGAATATAAACAATATAATTATAACAGTAAATAGTAATATGTAGTACTTATATACGTATTAAGATTAAATATTACATCCCCAAATTACATAAAGCACATTGTTTCATATAATATTAACCATTCTTCGAATTATTCAAGCATTAATCAATACTTGGAAATATATACCCTCCCTCCGCAAACAAGGTGGTAAAATCCGAGTAAGATTAGGTTTGGGGGATTGGTGTTACTGACGCAAAACTTTGCTTGTATGTGTTGATAGAAACCCAATCGTCATTCCCTATTACATCCTATGAACCTCCGTTAAGTCCTTGAAAGTAATATTCAAGGTTAGACAGGACTGATTAAATGCTTATGGGAAACACAGAGTAGATATGTTTTTTAAATGCGCAAAAAGTTAAATTCAGACATTTTTCATAAAAAGTTATTAGCAGATAAATATGGATGTAAATATGGATGCAATGTCAGGGCTTATCAACGGCTATTCAAGAAATGTGAATAAAACGCAACTAAAATATTGTATCCTAATCCAATGTTTTTAGTGGTAAATTAAAAAACACATTAGATGTTCTAAAGTCCTGACATACTCGTAGCGTCGAAATTTACAATCTTTAGTTATAAACGAATACTCAAGCTAGTAATTATCCTTTTATTTGAATAAAATAATGACAGCTATACCGTCTTAACACAGATTTACAGTAAAAATCTATCGCATCGTAACATTTAATCGCTACTAAGTGTAAACAAGACGTAAGCAAACCCGAATCAGCTAGTGAAACTAAAACAAAAGTTAATTTAATTTGAATTCGGTTTTGTTTAGCTTTCAACAGCAATACTGAAGTAGCTCGCACCGTCCCGTGGTTCAGTCTGTGAGGTTTCGGAATACCGCACGCCTGTGAGCACCAACTCAGAATGTTAATTAGAATACTATCCTCTGAACTCATCAGCGTCTAAGATTTAAGTAATTGACACAAGCAAATCCATTTAAAGCGTAACTTTGTCCTAAATCGATCGATTTATAAACAAAACTGATCTCAAATAAATATGTAGTCCACCGTAAATGGTACTGTAAGCGTGAGATGTTAAATTTTGCTTCAATAATATCATCCTGAATAGTTATCGTAAATGTTTCTTACATTAAAATACAGATGTAACTCTAAATAAAATACTGAGAACAAATAACAGACATGAAAACTGTACCAATGTCCACAAAATTTATTTAAGCTGGACATGGCGCAACACAATCCTAAGATTTAGTAAGCTAAGCCAATCTCAGACGACAAACAATCCAACCAACTACTGATTCAGTAGTTCTTTTCAATTTTTAAAAACACTTTGATATTGCTTTGACACAATGCTTCATTATGACGGACAATTTTAACTTTTTTGTTCTTTTTAGGGTTCCGTAGCCGAATGGCAAAAAACGGAACCCTTATGGATTCGTCATGTCTGTCTGTCTGTCTGTCTGTCTGTCTGTCTGTCTGTCTGTCTGTCTGTCTGTCTGTCTGTCTGTCTGTCTGTCTGTCTGTCTGTCTGTCTGTCTGTCTGTCTGTCTGTCTGTCTGTCCGTCCGTATGTCACAGCCACTTTTTTCCGAAACTATAAGAGCTACACTGTTGAAACTTGGTAAGTAGATGTATTCTGTGAACCGCATTAAGATTTTCACACAAAAATAGAAAGAAACAATAAATTTTGGGGGTTCCCCATACTTAGAACTGAAACTCAAAAATGTTTTTTTCATCAAACCCATACGTGTGGGGTATCTATGGATAGGTCTTCAAAAATGATATTGAGGTTTCTAATATCATTTTTTTCTAAACTGAATGGTTTGCGCGAGAGACACTTCCAAAGTGGTAAAATGTGTGTGTCCCCCCCTGTAACTTCTAAAATAAGAGAATGATAAAACTAAAAAAAAATATATGATGTACATTACCATGCAAACTTCCAACGAAAATTGGTTTGAATGAGATCTAGTAAGTAGTTTTTTTTTAATATGTCATAAATCGTAAACCGCAAAAAAATATTGATCAAAGTTACAACGAACTACAAGAACTTTTATATTATGTTACTTGCTGCTACGGAACCCTTCATGGGCGAGTCCGACTCGCACTTGGCCGCTTTTTTATTTAATTAAATCATTCTAATTTTATTACAATTTAACTTTTGAGACCAACTCAAAGAGGAACAACCCGTAATAAGGAAAAATTTAACTTTCCCCGACTTCCAAAAATTTTAGAGTTTCATAAAAATTAGAAAGTAATTGGATTTGAAATTGAATAAAGTTGTTAAATTGTTAGGGACGGACAGTTTATATAAGTCAATTCAATTTTCAAGTAATTCATTCTAAAAATTAATAAACTCTAGAACCCAATACTGCATTATTTATGAATCCGCTATTTCTTTAACCTAATTTTATTTAAATTGAATGACGAATATTTTCGATTGCCTTTAGATCAACCGCATTGACCATTAAATTTGTATGCCTAACTGCAATTCCACTGCTATTTGTTGTAGACATATTACATACATACAGCGATGCCATCTTCCTCTTCAAACCACATACAAATTTAACCAAAGGAACTTGAAACAAATGAGGCATTCCGTCTTAGCTCACCGAAACCTCTTAACCAGAATAGTACAATCTCTGCTCAGAATCAGATACGAACAATATTATGCATGTGAACTACACGCGAATTTGCAACTCCCTTTTATTACTAACTGCAAAGTTTTCATGGAGCTGGTTAAATTTTCGCGCAGTTAAATTTTAACTGCTAAACTAGCAGTAGAGTTTCTCTTTGATCTTAAGAAAACTTAGCACATTTTCTTTTTCAGGCGTTCTGCCTCAGAGACTTAAGAATCGATGTCCAACGAAGCGTTTTTGAAATCGAGTCTTAATTGGCTCTCAGTTTTAGTTCAAAGAAAGATTTTCTCAAACAATATAAATTTCTATATTTTTTGTAATTATTTTGGTTTGATTGCATTTTTCAGGACTGCATGATTAAATCAGTTGTTCATATTGCTTTAGATAAGTCTCAGTAAAAGCCTATTCATCGTGAAAATCACCCACTTTTAATTTGCCATTTAATAGAAACCAATTAATACACAGAATTATTAATTATAAAGTATAAAATTTTAAACCATTACTTCACGAGTACCTAAAAGATCTGCATCTTTTCTATAAATGGCTTCAACCCATTGATGGCCCACTACTGATTACGGGTCTCTCCTCTTGAGTAGGCCTAGAGCATACTCCACCACGCTGCTCCAGTGCGGATTGGTGGTCTTTTCTATAAATAATCTTATTCTAAAGAAAACTGTTCAATTTCCCTTTTAATCTTTACTAAAACTGTGACAAAGCGAACGTTGGAAATGTATTTAATTGACTTTCAGCTAAAGAACTAATAGGTATTTTAGGAGTCACAATTTAATTTGAAGGAAATCAACAATTATAATGAACGTATTAACAGTGACAGAGAATTGATATAGTTAAAAAGGTAAGTCCAGGTTTTTTTTGCTGGCCGCGCGTCTCCTGTGGTCCATGGACCATGGGCGGTGTAGTGAATACGAGTACTTATCATCAAGATATTCAGTATTTCTATTTTCGACTACTCAAAAGTAATACTATTTAACGTCATTCGTAACAGATTGACGTACGTACCTATATAGTAGGTATATTTTATTGATAAACTTTTTATAATTACAAGGTATATCACTTAAAAGCAGTGATAGTCTAGCGGTTAGAACGTTGGTCTCTCGAACAGAGGGGCCCGAGTTCAAATCCTGGCACGCACCTCTGATTTTCAAATATTATGTGCATATTAGAAGTTAATTATCACTTGCTTCGGTGAAGGAAAACATCGTGAGGAAACCTGCACACCTGAGAGTTCTCCATAAAAGTTCTCAAAGGTGTGTGAAGTCTACCAAACCGCACTTGGCAAGCGTGGTGGACTATGGCCTGTATCCCTCACATTGTGAGAGGAGACCCCGAGCCCAGCAGTGGGACAATTATGGGTTGTTGCTTTGCTTTTGCTTTTATATCACTTACGACATTTCATCACTGAATACTTTTTGATTTTAATCACTTACTCCGTCGATTGACACATGTTTCATCACTGGCCGCCGAAACGAAGTTTTTTCAAAATGGCGGTACTTGTAGGGATGCCAACTAGGTTCAAATCGCTCTACATCTTATTTCGCAGAAGGAAACGACGGCGACAAATATCGATATTCAATAACCATGCAGTTTAAACCGGACCCAGGCCCATAGGCTTTAAATTCAAATTCAGTGAAGCGGGTAGACCGGTATTAGATTATTTCATTGAAATGAATCAATGAAAGCTTTTATGAAGAGGGTTGCGTAATTAGGTTATAAGTTTGCCAAGCAAATTAACTTAAGTGTGCTTAAAATTTTTAAAAATTCATGTAAAATTAGAAATGATTATTTTTAATGGTAAAAATATGTATGTATTTGTGCTTAAAATTTGCAAAATACAGCAATAAGGGACGGCAAGATGGTCAATGTTATAAAGTAAAGTTATCTGTCAAGTGTCATTTTAAAGCTGAATGACATTTGACATATATTTCATTATGAGGAAACATGATGGCTGTCGGTTCCCTTTAAACACTAAGAGAAATAATGAAGATTATTTTATGCCACCTAATTAAAAAGTATTCAATTAATAAAAGAAAGTTATCAAAATTCTCCAAAGAGAATTCGAGAATGCATTTTAGATATTGGAATTCAATTAATTGTAGATTAATTAATACAATGTGTGATGGCCTTTTGTTGGCTCATAATTTTTTTTTTTTTATATACTTTCGCTATACGTACTAGAATATTTTTAGGATAAAATACTAATTACTTCTAGGGTTTATTATAATATAATATAAGTTAAATTTATATTATTATGTAAAATATAAATAAATAGTTGTTGTCATTTATATCTAAACTAGCGCTGTGTTAATGCTTGGTAGACTTGTTCAGTTCAGTATATAACCGTTATCTGCGACTTGAAGAATCAGAATGAATATTATAATTAACATATTTATACATATTTTTATCTTGTAAACATATTTTGTATCAAACTGTTTAAGTTACAGCACGTGCAAGTGCTAGCCGTACTTGATTTATGATTTCAGGATCGAAAATTATGAAAATCTCGAAATAACATGAATACACGGGTTAGGCCTACATTGACCATTGGTTAATTGATTTCACACTGGTCTTCTTTAATAAAATTAAATTTAATTAACATAACAAATATAATTTGATTATAAAATTCCGAGCGTTACTAATTCACAATAACGGTCCCTCGAATATAATAATATAATGAAGTGTCCCAACAACTATCCTTGTTCCTTATGTTCCCAACTAACGCCCATAAGCCGAATAGAATCTCTGAACGCAGATACTGCGACTCTGAGCAATAAATGGGGACTTACAGTGGTATTAAGACAGTTAACACACGCCTTAGTGGAAGCCCTGCTCGATAGTCTGTAGCCGACAAAGAGAGTTCTGAATGTCGAATGCTTGCCAACTTGCAGAATTATCGCAGGAGAATCGAATAAATTTGGGCTTAACTTTATTGTTATCTGAAGGGCCTGCTTAAGTTTGCAATGAACACGTGGACGAAGGTAAAGTTTAACAACGAATGAAGCTATCAATTAAACTTAACCTATGAAATCCAACTACAAACACGTCACTGTTACTTATTTCTGTAATAACATGTAAAACAAATTAAAATACTGCATACGTCTCAAAGGAAATATGAAGGCATCAACGATAAAAAGCAAATGTAATCTAACCCGAGAAAATTGTAATTGACGTTCGCTAATCATACCTAGCTTCATCTACAGAGGCCAGGTGTAATACTTTTACATCTCGCAACTGACGACCGTAATTGTCGTCTAACGGCGCAAAAAGGTTACCGATGGCAAATAGGCAAATACTCCATTAATAAGGCCGACAGGGTTATACGTCGCACTGATTGAACAAAGCTTTCGCTACGTTCGGTGGTTACTTACGACGAAGTTACCACGTTTGTGTCACTGTTAGGTTAAGGTAGACGTGACGAATGAGAGCGAGCGTTAGCGCGTGGTCGTTCGCTCGACGCGGCGTCGACTGGCGGCCGGGAACGTCGGAGGCTGCGCGGAACTACCCCCCGCTCCATTCACTCACCGCCAACGAGGCCTAGCCCGAAACAGCCGGACTTTTAATGCGGCATGTGCCGTTTTCCCACAATATAAGGATTTCGACTTTGTAAGCGTTTCCAAATCGTCTTAAAAAAGGGATACGGAGTCTTTGGGAAATAAGAACTCGCTTCGTAGCATTATCCGACAAAAAATACATTCGGCTTCGAAAGCAAACACAAAGCCCATTAATAAAATCAGTTTTTCGAACAAAGAACGCGCGATAGTAATGACAGTGGCTTTCGTCTAGGATTTTATCACTATTAAGCGCTAATGTTTATTAGAAAAAGCGCGTCCACATGAAATCCTTATAAAAACAAGAGAAAAGAAATTTTTCTTTGTAGCCTGTTTGATCACATGCGACGCGTATTTAAAGTAGCAAACGTCTATACTTCGATAAGCTTGACGACAGATAAATAGATTCATTTGAGTAAATTTTTTATGTGATGGAAATGTGGATGATGGAATGTGATGGAAGTGGAAAGTGGTCCGTCTCACTGACATCAGTAACGTCAAAGGCTTTACAATGGTTTGCCGGCCAAGACGCGGAGACCCGCATTACTAATGACACTGCGACCGATACACGTAAAGAAGAGTTATTTCAGAAAATTTCACGGTCGTTTCTAAGAAGGGTAGCAGTTAGTCAGGCGAATAAAATACCCGACAAATGAGTATATTCGGGATTAAAGTAGGTAGTGCAAAGTACAGCTGAAGTGACCTTCAGGGGATGGAGGGGATGGATTCAGAAGAGGGATGTAACGGCATAGTCTGTGGCCCGTTGTTTGCTCAACACAGGCTTGGACTCAATATGGATGGAATCCCTTAAATTTTGTTAAAATTTATTGTTTTCAGTTTTGAAGATTAGTAATTTTGCGCCAAGCCCAACAACATAGTAGATACATACATATTGAAATAATTGATATTACTTCCAAAAAATTGCCCCAGAACTACTAAGTAATGGACTTTTCCAGTCTTGATAAATAGCCGCAATGTAAACACGCGCAGTGAAGATGAATATCGGTTTCACCTAAGAGATTGCTCTCAAAGAAGAGACGTGGCATTACAAAGAGAACTTTGACGCCGAGCGCGTCGTAAATCAAAACGTGTTACACCTCGATACGCGTATGCAAATTACGAATCCTACGTCACAACGTGTGAAGACAACGGAAAGGAGGTGAGATGGAATTAATATAATTTTACTGCTTAACATCGCTGTTTCGAAACCATTAGGTAAGAAAAATAAGGAAATGTATCGATTAAAACAGATTAGAAATATCGTTGTGACTAGGGATCGCAATCCGGAAAACCGGATCCGGTAATCCGGCCGGATCCGGCGTTTTTTACGCGTACCGGATCCGGTCGAATTTACCGGATCCGGCGAACGGATCCGGTCACGCAAATTTTTGACAAAATATCCATCCTGTTGTTGTGTAGATGCTTTAAATGCCTGGTATAGATGTTGTAATTAATCTAGTATTGCATTCAGATAATCCTAACGTTCAATAAGGATGTAATGTACAGCACAAATTACTGAATGGATAAACTGTAAGTTATAAAAGTGTAAAATTATATTCTCATTAATATTACTTCTTGTTTATAATTTGTAATATTTGCCCTAAATGGATGTAGCTGTTAGCTGTAGGTGTATTTCAATTGATGCGCGATAACATTGCAACAGAAAAATCCCCTTAAACATATAAAGAAGTGTAGTAGTATACATGTACACTTGTTATTGGCTCCCTTCTAAAAGAAAATAAAGAGAAACCATACAGCAATTGATATATTTTTTAAAAGATAGGTTGTATTGACAAACTGTTCTACTTCTAACTAAAATTACAGTTTTCGGACTGTTTACATCCAGATGCAGATATAATATAGGGTGGCGCGAGAGTCATCATCACACTATCGGAAGATGCTATATTTTTTTTAATGGCGGTAAATGTGAGTTGTCCGTGCTGTGAGATTTGTGTAGAAAACAGATACAAAATACACGTCAATAAGACATGAATCGCTATACTTCTCAAGAACGCGGAATAGTCATAATAACTAATTTCTCGTTTTTCGTCATTGCACTAGCCGGCAAGATCGCCCGTTTGAACCGCTCTACGATTAGACTTATTTTGGGTTCTTGGTTGGGTTTCTTGAAGTCACGAGTTTATGTCAACAAGCCTCAGACTCTTGAAGCCCTCAAAGAGAATATCGGTCATAAATGAGGAAACCTTTCGCCAAAAGTTCTGGCAGTAGTGATGGAAAATGCAATAAAATCGGGACAATACAGGCCTGATTCTGGCGGCAGTCACTTGGCTGATATCATTTTTTCTACTTAACCTCTCAACAGTTGACGCCATTTTATGTAATATGTGAAAACAAATATTTAGACTACCAAAATTAAGTTTTTCATTTATTAAAAAAATACAGTCAAAGAACATCGAGTGGTAACTTTTGCCACCCTACCCCTATATGATAATCTAGCTGAACCGTACCCACTTCGCTGGGTGTCAAACATTTTTACTTCTGATGAAGTAAAAAAATATTATTAATCACAATAAAATACAGATCAATCATGTCACTAAGGAATAATGTATATACATTATTATATAGTGACCATACGTTCCACTTTAGGCGGGATTGTCCTGCTTTCAGGCTGTCTTCTGCTGTCCCCTGCGAGAACAAATAAAGTCCCGCTTTACACCAAATGTATATACTTACTTGAGTATATAAAATCTAAATTTTACTAACAATAAAATATAACCGACTTCAAAAATTAATCAATTAATTACTCAAAAACTGCTTCTCAGATCTCGCTCAAATTTATGTGGAACTACATGACAAGCACCAAATTTCGATTAAAAAAAGAATCATCAAAATCGGTTGACGCAGTCGAAAGTTCTGAGGTAACAAACATAAAAAAATACAGTGGAATTGTTGAAATTTTACACCAATAAAAATATTTTATTGGTGTAAAATTTTTTGAAATTGGTCCAATACTTTTTAAGTTTACCCATGTAAAAAAATAAATAAAATATCAAAATTTTTCTGTTAATATTATTACGATAATCATCATTAGGTGCTACCTGACATGACTCGTGCGAGTATTTATTACGGCTCGCATTTGCGTTCCTTTATAATCCAAAAAAAAACCTCAAAAACAATCTATATTGGAACGAGAAGGAAAAATTCTGATCACGTGATCAATCCTGTCGGATCCGGCCGGATCCGGCCGGATTGGTAAAAATCCGGTAAAATCCGGCCGGATTGAAAATGACACCGGATTGCAATCCCTAGTTGTGACTAGCTCTGTCCCGGATTTTGCCTGCGTTTTCCGAGATAATAAAGACCCTATATCTTATTCCAGGTCATGGTCTACCTGTGTGCTAAATTTTGAATAGAATAGAATAAATTTTATTTTCAAGGCCACGAACACATTTATGGGTAAATTTACAGACAAAAGAGAATTTAACAAAAAAAAAATATGAAAAAACAATAATTAAAAAAAACAATAATAACTGAATAAACAGAATAATAAATTAAAAACAAAACAAAAACTAAAACATACCGCTCCTTACAAAATGAATTCTATATTATACTCTCATGTGTCCAGTGGCCTAGAAAAAGGAGCAAACTCAGCATGATGCCGTAGTGCTACAGCGCTGATTTTCAGTGAGTCCTATTCGGTAAGTCACGAAAATTTAGTGAAAATTTATTCAGTATGTTATGTTTGTTACTTGTTAAAGTTTGTAAGAAGAAATTTTCACATTTATAATATTAGTAGAATTGTTCTGTTCGGATCAAAACAAAAATTAAAGTGGCAGAAAAGTCGAACGCAAGTGCCCAAGCACACTACGCTATTACGTATAATACCTTTGCTCCAAAAGTACATAATATAATTCTATCTGTATATGATATACATAGTTATTCCACCCAACCTTTTAATAAACAGCCCCGTAACTACTGCGTTAGCAAACTACACGATTCATTGCACGATATGGGCCAGTACCTGTTAGGCAAAGGGATATCTCTACCTACGAAACTCACATAGACATTTAGCTAAGCAACAAGAACATTAATGCTAAAGTAATGAATATTATCAAGGAAACATGTGATGCCTGCCTGTATTATTATCCTGCATTATCCTGTCCGCGTAAAGCTGTAAAAGCCGCTGTGGCCAACAGCAACTAACCATTCGCGAAAAAAGCCTGTATTATAAAAAACAGGTAAATTCAAATTCAAAATAATTTATTCATATAGGTATCACTGAAACACTTATGCACATCATTTTTTTTCTACCAGCTTTTCGGAAAGGCTTTTAAAACCGTACATACATTTTCCAATGCTATTTAGTGATAATATTGGTTGCCTAAATAACGAGTGAAATTTAATGAATATTAGTAAAATTGCAGACGTCATTAAAATGTTAATTTAATAATATTATTATAGTTAACTAGATTAAACATTGCAATTGCATTTATTTACATCAAACAAATCATGTTGATTTAGTTCGCGTTTCCAATTAATGCGTGCTGGAGTTAGAAATTTAAATATGGCAATATACTGTGAAATATATTACTAAAAACTACAAAATTCATGGGAGTCAAATAATAAAAAATCGTATGAAGTAATGTTGTTGAAGACTTCAACAAATTCACTGGGGACGTATAAAAATGATTTTAACTGCACAGATAGACCAATTGATCAAATAGCTGCAATGACTGGTACAACCATAATATAAAAAAAAACTTACATCATTGATGTACCTAATCCTCATTCCAACACATCGAATTAACTTCGTAAAGCACGAGTACAATTCAATTCAAATATATATGGACAATCATAAGTGAATTCAGATTATGGATATATGATGTGATTCGAACACGGCCATAATACTGGAAGAGCCATTGAATCGCGCACTGTACGTACTATTAATTTCCGATTTGATTATATATTGTAGGGACAAGAGATATTACGAGTGAGAAGCGATGTGGAAGCGCGTATGCATGTTAGGGTTGTTAGGACATTACAGTGCTATTGTGCGCTATTCAATTGATTGGTGCGCCAAGCATCATTGACAAGTGGTGTGCGTTTGACTCGATATCTATGCGTTTATTTATCCGAAAAGTACACTCCTTCACACGAATGGTAGTGCTTCCCGTACACAATCGATCATATGATGACATGATATAAAATACATTATTGGAATAAAACAAGCCGTTACCACACTACCACCCCTAAACATTAAATAATATATATTTTTTAAATAACCGACTTCGAAATTAGGAATAACTCAAAAAATGCTCGTCAGATCTCGTTCAAATTTAAATGGGATGACATGACAAGCATCAGCTTTCGAATATAAATAGAATTATCACAACACATAAATAAAATACAATCGAACTGACAACCTCCTCACTCCTCCTTTTTTTGAAGTCGGTTGAAAATAGTGACACAGTTTTTGGACGTCTTCATAGAGTCCTTAAGGCACTAGAGAAAAAGAGCGCATAAAATAACAGATTAAGATATACCAAACCATATTTTGTCTGTATGAAAGACATAAACGTAAAACAGAAAGTTACACACAACTACAAAATTTGTCACTCACCGTGATAAAAATCTGTAAAAAAAATTAGATGAGTACTAAACGGCCGGCCGTTGTGAAAGCCACACGCGAAGTTACCTCGTAAAATAACTCCACTTGACTGCTTTATTGTGGATAACTTTGCGCAACAATAAACTAAAACTTATACAATTTTGCTTTGATTTAATATTTGTATCTAAGACATAAGTGAAGAAACAAACAAGGAGACGCTGCAGCACTCCAGAATTTCCACCACATTTCATAGTTTAGTCGTCTAGGGAAATCATGACCAAACAAACAGAAATTTTGAAGAAACAGATTCTACAAGTCTCCAGACTGAAATGAAAATCTAAAAATATCACACTAGTAGGTACGTATAAATAATTTACCACAGAGAACGGCGAAATGCACATACGGCAGATGTGAAGCCAATGTATCTTCTCTGCAAAAGAGTATGTACGTGAAGGTACGTGAAGGCGTGAAGCAAATGAACTTATAAATATTTATGGGTCTAGTAAAATCACAAAAGTAAAGCCAAATAGTAAAATTAATCGGTGCCTAAACATTACCTTTCGAAAATTGTTTATTGCTTTACATTTTGTAATTTTCACTTGAATGGCTCCGGTTATGCGGTTTTTCATAAAACCATTGCAGTACTACTTTCCTAATGATGTTGAATATAAGTACTCCTTTGTTTAATATTCTAAAAGCAATTCAGTTTACCGCTTCATTGATGTCTGTCACATGAAACAAGACAGCCTGAATAACTAACATAATCTAGTAAACATCTATGCCTAAGACTTCCCCGAACTTTCCTCGCATGTAAATTTTAAAGTCAATTCCTTGAACTGAACAGTGCGGGGACAAGTTTATGGATCTAGGTGTTTCGCGGTTTCGCCGGCTCTAAGTTATAGTCAGTCTGATAGTTTGCGTCGCGTTCATCTTGTTTATTGGATTATCTTTCACAACTTAGTTGTTTAATTGAATTCCTTATTATTTCTATGTTCGGTACAGAGAGGCGTTTTTTTTTATGGAAATAGCCGGCAAACGAGTTGACGATCCACCTGATGGTAAGTGGCTATCGTCGCCCATGAACATCAGCAACACCAAAAGCATCACTGATGCGTTGCCGGCCAAGAAAGAAACAACAAAAAGAAAGAAAGAACTGGCTCTCCAGCCCCCAGCCGGAACACGTCAAGTCGTTTGGCGGCTGACTCATGCTCAAGGGTGGTAGCTATCCAGGCGAAACCCATGGAGAAATAATAATAGTAAAAATGGTAAGAATGGTATAAGAATCTTGGTAAAAATGGTAGTAATATTTAAAAAAACGATATCACAATTACATGAGTAGCCGACAAAAACTCCCTCCTCTAAAAATTTCAGTTTGAAGTATGTCTGTTTATCACTCAAAATTTAGTAAATATTAAAATAATATTTGTGGGATAAAGAGCGATTATCTTATCTTTAAATTTAAACGTCACCAAATCATATCGTTATTAAAACTAAACTCAAACATTCAATACGTTCAATTTTAATCTGTCATTGCTACTAAATAGTTAAATACTGAGATAGAACCATTTATTTGTCAGTGTTTTGGTTCGTAATTCAATGATGATCAAAACGTATCAACAAAATAACCGACATCAGTGAAATGACGTGCGATGAGTACTGAAATCACAAAAAAAAATCACCATATGTATGAGAGTTCCCCAAATTCCTCATTCCTCATGGATCCCATCATCCCCACGGTAACGGCACCATAACAATGGTGGTAACATTCGGCAACTGTAACTGCGCTGTAATTTGTAATTGTGTTTTGTTCAGCCCCTACGGGGGAGAGTCAGCAAATAGGGACAAGGACGAGACAAAGAACTTGTAGGAAGTCAAGAGTACCAGTACCATTCTGCGTGCATCTCTCAAGATTCGGCCCGTATAACGGCGAGGTTGGTAGGGCCATGGGAGGTGGTGGGATCCCATCATCAGATTTGAATTTAGATAAATCTAGGATCAATCCGGAAGTACTTTTTCATAAAAAAAAATTACAATTCATTTGAGAATTGTAGAATTTAAAATTGTAGAATGCTAGAAACCTGAGGTGACAAACAAAAAATACAACCGAATTGAGCACCTTCTCTTCTGTCTGTCTGACGTCGGTTAAAAAACCCTTTAAATGATAAAAATTGCGATCTATACCCACTCCTCTCTCATGTCACACTTGTACCAGCCGCCGGCACTGCGATGACATGGTTTGCTCCGCCTCGATTCCGTCCATAAAAATGGAATATGAAATGAAAGTTTTCTTCCGTCCGGTCTAGTTTATTGCGGTCGGGGCCACTGCAGCTTTCGGATGTTCTGCTTGCACGTACCAATATAAAACGAGGGAGCAATTATGTAAATAATGTTGGATATGTAATTTCATCTCAAAAATCATAAGTTTGTTTTAGTACAACCGACATACGCTCTAAAAATCTTTGTAGTATTCACTTTTACACGCTTTATTATATTAACTTCACCTGTATGTTTGTAACCTGTAATTTGTAACTTGTAACCGACTCCTTTGGATTTGATTTTGACCCACTTCAAACGATCAGATTTCTTTCAAACTTCGTAGACTTAATCGAGGACCGATGACAATTCAATATTTAAAGAAAAAAGAAAGAAAGAAAAAAAAACTAAATTGTATTTCAAAGAATCAAACTAAAAAATGAAAAATAAATAATAGTTTAAAAAACAACGTCATGACAAAGCTCCGATCCGCTCCGCCCCGCTCCGCTCCACTCCGCCCCGCTCCGCTCCGCCCCGGTCCGCTCCACTCAACTACGATCGCCTACGCCTCGCCTACGCCATCGGCTACGATACGCCGATCGCGCCTCTCTCTCGCTTTTGCCGCTCTCTCGCTCGCGGAACGCTACATTTTTTCGTGCGTGCGCCCGGCGTTCATCGTTTTAATAGACGTTATCACGTCAAAAACTAAAAAACACGCTTTTATAGAAAATCCAACTAAAAAATAGAAAATAAATTTAATTAAGAATCGTGTAATTGTAATAAAAGCGTGGGGTGCATGGTGTATCTTAATAAAAAGCACTTTTTACAATTACGCGATTCTTAATTCAAATTTGTTATTATTTTATTTTTTTGTTGGCTTTTATAGAAAAAGCGTGTTTAATAGTTTTTTTTAACTATTATTTATAACCTGTAGTTATAACCGAAAACGAAAACCCGAAGCACCTGATAGGATAAACTGAAGTATAACTGGCCAAGATCAGTAATTGGCCATGTGTATATTCAGTTTCACAAAATAATAATTACATTATCAGAACATCACAAGTGGATACTTGTAATAGGAATATTAGCACAGGGGTGGTGAGTTAAAAAGTAAGGTAAAAAGCGTGTAGTTTTCTTTTAATTTCATTACTTAATTTTTTTTATTGGTTGCTTTATTAGTCTATTAACAAATACATATGAAGAACAGAAAATCATCGACTTAAAGATTACCGTTAAATGTGCTCACCAAATCAAAGGATTACTTTGGGTGTAAAACGAAAAAAGCCCTACCAAATACCTTAAGTAAAATCATTATACTTTTGGTTAAACAATATATACCTAAACTATGATAAATAATAAGATTACGAGAGGAAAACTAAAAGCAGCACATTACAAAATCTATCTGTCCAGTTGACATTCATTAATGAAGTTGTGTTCTATGAGTAAGATCTTTGTTTTATTGCAACTATCATTTAGAAAGAACTTTCGTATAACCGACGATTTTCCCTACTTTCATTAGCATTAGTGTAATGAGATATTCGTATAAATTTATTTCATGTAACTACTCCGAGGGCGATTTGGTCCCTTTTTGTTGCAGAGATAATATTCCCAAATGTAAATGGAGGTTTCATGAAATAAGAGCCGAATAACTCGTAGCGTACATTAGGCGGTCTTGCACCCGAGGCTTACGAAGAAAAATAAAACCCTCATAAAAATGATATTGTCGGCATTTTTTGGGGGTAAACAAATTTCAGAGGCGCTAACAGGTGAATCATCATATTGAAGCCTGGTGGCAAAACGAGTGACATAAATCTTTTCTCTTTTTTTCTAGGATGATCTTCTTAAACACCTTACATATTTTCGTACATTGGCATTGCTTTTGGGCGACTTTTAGCTTTCATTATAAAATTTGGAACAAGAATTAATTAACACATAATTACAGATGACCTTAATAAACAAATATGTACAATTAACCATCAGGTGGGATTATAGTCAAGCATTAACTTATCAAAGGTAAAAGACAGCCATTATCCGACCTGTCCGCAATACAATCAAGAATGTTATAAAACTTTTCTACGTTTGAATATTTTTATTTTTCAAGGTAGTTTCCCAAGCGTCTCGTCTGATTAGGATAGAGAACTTTAGAACTTATGTAGGCTCACATGCCAAAATTTCTGCTTGTTACACACAAAATAAATGTGTGTGAGTGTACCAATACCTAAATAAATTAAGATGAAATTCCCACATTATCAATTGCTCAGATATAGGAGCTTTGATAAAGCAAATTTAAATGGGGTCACTCGCTGTACCGGGGAAACATTCTTTTTGTAGTTCCACATGACGCTCGCGCTACTAATCTTTTTAACTTGATTTTGTTTTCTAACTCTTTAGAAAAGTTTCCTTCGAACATTTCTATCTTGTTTTATAGCATTCGTTTTAAAATGCTTACTGTTTTCGTCTGTAGAAATGGTATTCAATATATAAAAAGGACGAATGTTCACATTATAAAACAAAGTATAGATTACCTGGTGTTACCTACCGTTAAATTTTTTGGTGCTGTATCAGTTTACTGGAGTTTTCGCTTTTCCGTCTTAACTCTTAATGTGCCTGATAAGATCGACTCGGTTGTCCTTTCGTAGCGGTGGCTACTTACCGTCTAGGCTGTTCATTCACTGGCTATTAAATATGTCTTCTCAAAATATTAAATTTCCTCATTTTAGTTTCCCACAGGTGCCTTAAAAAACAAGCCAACTTCAGTTTAAAGAATAAAAAAGAAGCTACTAGAATTTTTATCCATCGGTTTGCAACGAACGATATATCCTAGCAAGAATTTAACACACGCTTTCAATCTTACGCTTCACAGCTACGACCCGCATTAAACGCAATTTCTACACAAGGTTCTAGATTTTCTAAATACGACGCTCAGACTGAATTCCATTTATCTACAAGTGGGGTATAAGTGGCTACCTTATCAGCTTTCGGGTGGTAGCTTCTAAAACATATAACTATTTATTTTCTTGGACTTATTTTAAACTTATCATGAGTCTCACAAGTGGTATCTCGTTGGAAAAGTAACTATTTTAATCAGACAACGATCGAAGCCTGATAGATTAGCTGAATCATCGATATGGTACTGCAGAAGTCAGTTTTTTTTACGCAGATAAAAATCATTTTAGAGAAGTAAAATAGTTTTATTTTAATTTTATTGCTACATCATTATCTTAACACTATTTGTGTAAATTATTTTAAAATTTTACATCTCGAGCATTAAGAAATTCTCTGTAGAAACTGTGTAGTCTTTTACTCAGTTACGTGACTGAAGCTACGTGAAAACGAATGGAATGAGTTGACAAATTTTTTACCACGAATGCAAGCACGGTTAACAGGTAAAGGAATATTTTACCAAGCAATCACGGCAAAACAAGGTAGGATTACCGCTCGCATATTTACACACGTTAATGTACATACGGTAAAAGAGTAAACTTGTAGGAGATTGATTGTATACGCTAATGAAAAATACTGTAAAGTAGCTGTAAAAATATTTAAAGATCACATTCATTTTATGCCCGGAAAAATCTACCTGTAATCTGTAGAATTTGAGATTAAAATTTTTAAGACATAATAAGTTACATTTCGTCGCTGCGCGTGTGAATCCACGTAAGAGCAACTTGTAAAGACCGCGTATTTGCTTTTTGATGATTTTACAGGAGGAAGATAAAACTTAATATCTCAGCGATATTTATTCTTATTACCGACTGAACTTAGAAGAAGCTAGTTCTTTACAACTTTCTTTATTTTAACTAGCTGTTAAGTTCAGTCGGTAATAAGAATTAATATCGCTGAGATATTAAGTTTTATCTTCTTCCTGAAAAATCATCAAAAAGCAAATACGCGGTCTTTACAAGTCGCTCTTACGCGGATTCGCACGCGCAGCGACGATTTGCAATTAAATAATTTCACATAATAACTAAGACTGTCTTTATAGACACATCACATCAGAAAATGCACCAGAATAATAATTGTAAATCATATTACATATATGTCACTGTGAATAATGGAATGATTAATGTAATAAATATCAGAAAACAACCAGTATACATTTAAAAATTAAAAAGAACCCGCCTGATATCAAAAAACCTATCATGTCTTGAAAACCTTATGCTGAGCTCTTTAATTTTATACATATATTGCATTATTCGGTTTACTTTTATTTTCTGATACTTCAAACAATATCATCTCACAGCTACCATATTAGTTTTTTTTAAACGCCTAAGAACAATTGGGTTATTATGAACAATATTAACATAATATGTAATATTTATTACAATATGATCAAATGTATCAAATCTGCCTACATCCTTGCTAGATGTTCAGTTGGGATACCTAATTCTAGTGAAGTATTTGTATGTCATGGAATGGTTGAAAACTTTACTGAGGACAAATAGCAGGTAAAAAGTATTTTATCTAGACTGAATCCGTGTATTATGCACCGGCTTTGGTTATCCGTGGAATTTTCGCTGAATTATTACCTCGGATTCGGCTCTGGATTTGTCGGACGAGAATGGAAAGTACACTATTTCGCTTTTTGTATTGTGCTATGCTACCGAATGTGCCTTTTACATAAAGCTTTCATGGATATAATTTGGTATATAAATTTTTTAGAAAAACTACAATGGAGTGCTCTTTACCGTAATGTCAAGTGTTATGTCACGTTGAAAATTATAAAATTTTACTAAATTTATGTTATGATGATGTTTTTAATTACTGATAACACCAAGTTTAAAACTGTTTTATACGTTGATTTTGAAGCTATTTTATTAGTTTCCGAAAAAATTGTGACAGAAGATATGTTGCAGTCAACTCTTGTCACGAAAGAAAAAGTTCTAATGTTGGAGGCGGTGACGTGAAGCGCAATTCTCTTTGCTCTTGGAAAATATCAGTTTTGTACATAGACCATTTTTTATGGAAATAGCCGGCAAATGAGCTGACGATCCACCTGATGGTAAGTGGCTATTGTCGCCCATGAACATCAGCAACACCAAACTGATGCGTTGCCGGACAAGAAAGAAAGAGGAAAAAGAAAGAAGGAACTGGCTCTCAAGCCCCCAGCCGGAACACGACGATTCGTTTGGCGGCTAACTCATGCCACTCAATGCCATTCAAGGGTGTTAGCTGTTCGGAGAACCCCATGGACAAAAAATAATAGTAATATATGTATTAATTAACAATTAAAATCAATATTACCAATATAATCCCTTGAGGGGCCCTACCACCAGCGGGTTGGACACCCATCCGGCGTGAGATTGGAGTTAGTATTCTAAGCCGCCGAAGACCATTTTACTTCATAATATACTAAGAATCAGAACTATTGTACCATATTTTAATATATAGGAGGATAATTGTAGACAATTGTTATGAGAAATCAGGTCAAATGGAATCGTTACGAAAAAGGTACGGTATGATTTACGCTAGAACGCGTTCACCAAATTCTTAATGACCTACTTGGCTGGCACAGTTAATGTTCGTCGCATAATGTGAATCGTTGCAACTTTCAACTTTATATTTTCAGCTAATAATATTCACAGAGTACTTTTAGGAAATATCGTCGACCTACTTAAATTCTTGTTGCTTGCTCGCAAAATAGCCTAATAGTCGAAATGATCGGGCGAAATCATCGGGTCGGGAGAACGAAATGAGAATCTGTCCATCTCCCATCAACGTTACAGTTTCTGATAAGAAAGCAAATTATCATTGTTATCTTGGATGACTCTTCGCTTTTATTCGTGCGGCAGAAAATGCTATTAGCATTCGTATAAAAGCTACTAAGAATCTATCGAAAGGTAATGAACTAAAAACTTTGGGTGATATTAAAACATCTCCGTTGTTCCTGCCTTCCCTAATGGTGTAATACCCCGGCGGCCATTTACTTGAATTTGCTTGTTATAAATTTTTATTTGACCACTCTGAATATAATTCGGTGAATTTGGCATTGGAGTTTTTAGACACGTCCTATATTTTATTACGAATAGACTTATTCTAATCGTTTCCTTGATTCATGCACTGAAATTGTTTTTTCATATGTATAAAATTACATCTTTTAAATAAATAAAAGTGACGAATACAGCACTTTGCTTACTTTAATACACACATTGAATAGGTATTATATTCAGACTGGAACACATAAGTCTTCAAATTCTTTAAGATGTCTAGAAAAAAACATTTCCATGTAAAAATGATGATTTAATATTACGTTCAATAGTTACATCACGAGTAATAGCAGGAACATCGTCACGTAATACAACAAAACATATTTCCTTTTATGTTTTCCGCAACGAAGGTCCTTTTGCCTCTTTATTACTAAATAATAAATTCGTTAAGAAAGGCACGTTCAATCATCGAAATAGAATTTGGCTTAGTGTAATCATACGAAGAAAGTGCCATCTGTGTTAACTGGGTGCGTGGTAATTCTTTAGAGTACCTACATAGTAAATTGTCAAATAAGCCTTACAGAGCTTTGACGTAAGGCTTCATAAAAAAAGGTGAAAAAAAAAAAAGATTTTTGGCTGACGTATCCTGAGTACCTGAGAACCTGATGACCTTCTCTGGCAGTTAGCTGCCTTTTAGCCTATAGTGCCTATACAAAATAAATGATACCTTATATGCCAACCTGAATATTGCGTGCTATTTTTTTCCTTTCGAGCCTAATTTTCTTGAATTGCGATTGTGGCAATGCTTAGTTCGTCTTAGGACTACGCCATAATGGGAAACCACTGGAATATTTTTTGTCTACAACACCTATTTAAGGTTTTGCGTTGATATGCAAGCTGGATTGGGACTTCCGTCACTATGAAGAATGGAGGCCTTAGTCCACACGGGCAGTGAAAATTGACATACTTTACTCAGAGAAGAGAGGAGAACTCTTAGATATGTAGTTTTCTTTACTACTTTTTCCAAAACCATCAGTGTACCTACTGACTACGGAGAAAATGTTTATCGGATAAAGTACAACATAAAACTTATTTAAATAGTGATGTGGTCTGCAATGCTTATTTAATACGTGTTTTTTATCCGAATGCCAAGGACTTACCTCATATCTTCCAAACGGCTGGACTAATTTATATAATTAAGATATCGTTAGATTCGTCACGTGCTCCTGGGTACGTAGGTGTCCACGAGAAATCGGTAGTAGATTGCACCTTGGTACTACAGTACCTAAATTTAAGTTTAGCGCTTAAAACACTATTTAAAATTAACCAATCAACGCATCCCTATTTGAGTAATGATTTTCGGTAGATTATTTGTCTATCGTCCAGTTTCTGTCAAAAAAACCGCACTGTCAGATACAAAAATTAAAAAATTAATGTCATTTTCATACTTGTCTTGGCGGGCTGCCATGATCTCAGTTCGCCGCAGGAAAGTTGTTGAAAATTGTGTTGGTAACGTGTGCAGTATAGTGAAATTGTGTTCCAGGTGGAAAATAAGGTACGTAGAACTGAAATACATGTAAAATCAACCGCCAGGTAAGAAATTATTTCGAAAATCTCATCATTTCAACTCGCAGTGTCCACTTCCAAACATTCCATGGTTTTCTTTCGTCAATTTTGTAAATATTTGTGTATTTGATCGGGGTAAAAGACGAAATACAATCAAAATAAGTAATATTAAATACATTTCCATAAAAAAATCATAAAATTTCATAAATTATTAGTCTAGATCGGTCTAGATCAGCCTGGACCGCGTTTTTTCTACAAGTAGGTCCGCCATTTTGTGTCTCAGATCGTAGACACTAGACACACGGGGGGAATGTTTTCCTACTCGAAATGATGATGAATGTTTGAGCCGTGAATTTTGTCTGTTGTAATGTAAGGTTTGGACAAAACTTAGAAAAAAAATTATGCAGGTTGAATTTTTAGAAGAATTTTGAAGAAGCCTAGAAAAGGATTTTTTTATAAAAACGTTTTTTATACCGTCTGATTTTTTAAGTTAAAATTTATTCTTGTTTCTTTTCTTTTTACTTTTTTTCTTTTTGTTTTTTTTTTATTTTTTTTATACAGGTTGTAATTTTTTTATTAGTTACAAATTTGAAGAAGCCTAGAAAAGGATTTTTTTTTATAAAAAACGTTTTTTATACCGACTGATTTTATAAGTAAAATTTTTCTTATTTCCTTTTTTTACTATTATTCTTTTTCTTTTTTTACTCTTTTTTAAATTCAATTTAGAAATGGATCGTGTTGGTCATCGTGGTCGGGCTCGTGGCCGTTCTCGAGGCCGAAGCCAAGGTGGGGACATTCCTCCTGGTGATGGTGGGGTCCGTTCTCGTGGACGTGGTTAGCATTATTTACGCTTTTTTGTTTGTTACTATCCTATGATTATCTTAAAAACATGTCAGATTTTTGTGAGTTTGTGTACCGCACTCAGCATTTTGTTGCAACTTGCCTAATAACACAGCGATGTTACTCCCACAATGATTTCTTTCTTTTTCTTCTCTCTTTCTTGGCCGGCAACGCATCGGTGATGCCTTTGGTGTTGCTGATGTCTATGGGCGACGATAGCCACTTACCATCAGGTGGATCGTCAGCTCGTTTGCCGGCTATTTCCATAAAAAAAAAATATTAGCATGTCACCCGGTTTAATAACTTTCTGCTGCTTTATTAACATGCCTTGTGCCTTTTTTTCTATTAGCCTCGAGATCACGTACAAGAGGAAGACCACGGGCTTCACGACTCCCCTCGATTTTGGCATGTGTGTGTGCTTTTAACATTTTATTTGCAAATTTTGTTTTTGTATTAAAATATGTTTATTTATTAATTAATGGAATATTTTTTAGCCCTGAGAGAGAAGCGGCTGAGGTTCAAGAGCAGTAAGTTAATAATAATATTTTACCACAAGTTCGTAACAAGTAAGATGACAAAACTTATAATATATATATTTTTTCAGGCCCACTCTTCAACAACAATTACAACTCGTCAAAGAGGGCAGGTCCCGTGATAAAAAAAATATTGCCAAATTAACGCCCAAAGCAAAAGCTCAGTTGCTACAAAAACGGGAAGAAAAAGAAGTGGGAAGGTTTTTACTGCCTGACGCACCACCAAGAAAAAACAGAAACGGTAATTTATATTAGTTGAAATTGTTTAATACTGGCGTGTTTGTCATTATTTGACCTATTTTTATGTTTTTCAGAAATTCGTCTCCAAAGAGGATACCCTGCCCCCTAGTACCAGGGACCCCAACAACGCCCCCCCCCCTCCCCCAAGAAAGCGACTACCTTTTGAATATGATGGCAACGAGGCAGGACCAGGACCGTCACGAGGTTGGTTTCAGTTCCAGTTTTGATAACTTAACTTACAATGTATATCGTTAACTTTCAGATTTTGGACTGGGTGGTTATTGTGATAGCGAGGTTGACCTCATTTCTATACCAGGGCCCCTTATCGAGTCTTCTTCAAGTGTAATTTCTGATTCTCTTCAGTGAGTTTTACAGATTAAATATTGTGTTTGTTATTCAAATTATAAATTATTTACTTAATTTATCACACTTTTGCAGGAAAAGAAAGCTACCTACAGAAGATAGTATTGTTGGTATATGTTTGAGTCCAAAAACTGTAACTGAATACGTCTCCACAAACCCTGACGCAGAAATTTGTCTAGAGCTTGGGTCTTCAGTGTCAAGCATGCAAAGTACACCAAGTCAAAGCCCCAGCACACGACTACAAAATCTAAGAAAAAAGTTAGAGAAAATAGATGTGGAGGGCTTCGACTTCGAACACATTCGAATTTGGGAAGAACAAGAGGAAAAACGAGAAGTAGAACAAGATACACCAGAGATAATAGTTGAGATTGACGAAATGCAGGAACTGTCGTCGGACGCTATAGGTTGGTTTCATTTTGATATTCTTGTTTATTTTTCCAGTGAAGTAGAACTCATTGGTTTCCTTCGCTGTGAGGATTTATTGTGACTTAAGATTTTTTTCAGTAACACAAGCACGACCATCTGATGATCCAGCGTACAAAACCATCTTCAAAATATGGTGAGTTACATTTCAACGTAGTCTTTGGGGTACACAGACCAAAGAGTGATTTTTTTTGTATTTTCAGTTCGTCCACTCCGAAATGACGAAATTGAAAGGGAGCTACTAAATGATCTTTGCGGGCTGTGCGATTCCGGAAGCGAAGATGAAAATGAAATAGACATCGATACAATGGATGAAAATCAATTCATTCCAATAAATTTATCGCGTGACGCCTCCAATTTTCCAACTCATGACGATGAACTGCCAGAATACATTGCCCAACAACTCCTTGAAAATGACATTCGAGATTCGGAAGCGCTCCGTGAAATTGGCGATGGGGACATGGTAAGTTTCGAGTGGAGCAGTGATCCCAATACATTCTGCGGAGTAAAAGAAACATTCACGGGCGAAGCTGGTCCCACATTTGCTACAGAAGGCTTAACACCCTTGGAAATATTTAAAAAAATATTTGACGACACAATGATTGAGGAAATAGTGAGTCAAACGAATGTTTATGCCCAGAACCTATTATCTGCCCCAAATCTTAAGCCCTCTTCTAGATTAAGGAAGTGGAAGGACTGCACAAAAAAAGATATTTGGACCTTTATAGCAATTTTAATACTCCAAAGCTTAATGCTTTGCGCTGTTGAAGCAGAATATTGGTTCTCCAAATCACCATTATTTAAAGTTAGCGATTTCAATAGCTTGATGTCATATTCCAGATTTGTTTTAATCAAAAAATGTCTACACTTTGTGGACAATGCAATCATTTCACAAGTTACAGGTCCAAAAAAGAAGTTGGCAAAAATACAGCCCTTAATAAATTACTAAAACAATAAATTTAGTAGCCTATACTTACCTGATTAGAATATAGCTATAGATGAATCACTTTTACTGTGGAAAGGTAGGTTATCCTTCTCTCAACTAATAAAAAATAAAGCTGCTCAGGTTGGTATAAAAAGCTATGAACTGTGCGAGTCAAGAACTGGATATTTGTGGCAAATGAAGGTTTATAGTGGCAAAGGCGTTGAGAATGCATTCCAAGATAACTTAAACGAAAACGAACAAAACGAACCTCAAAACGCAACATCCCAATTTGTTTTAAATTTAGTGAGGCCGCTCTTAAATAAAGGTCATGTCCTTGTCATGGACAATTTTTATAATTCTCCACTTTTGTCCCGAATTTTAAAAAAAAAAGAGAAAACTGACACAATGGGGACGTTGCGGCTCAACAGGGAATTTGTCCCTGATAGTTTGAAGTCAAAAAATAAATTTAACCTACAACCTAGCGAAGTGGCCTTCAGCCATACTAAGGATTTGTCCATTGTTGTTTGGCGTGACTCAAACATTGTGTCATTAATATCAACATTTCACAAGGCGGCGGTATCGGGTAAGGATAAATTTGGATATTATAAGTACAAGCCGCAAGTTGTACTTGACTACAATCTTTCTATGGGGGGAGTTGATAAGAAGGACCAACTTCTTCAGGCTTACCCCATAGAAAGAGTGCGAAACAAAATATGGTACAAAAAACTGTTCCGGCGCCTTCTGAACGTCTCAATCCACAACTCCTTTGTCATAGCATCTCACAGTAGGAACATTTTACACCGGGAGTTCAGAAAAACGCTGCTTCTAAATATAGTGACCAAATATTGCACCCATCCCGTGATCAAGAACCCTAAATCCAGTATCGCCTTTGGTGGACATTACCCAACCAAAAATAGTACTGCGAGAGCGCGGTGCAAGGTTTGTTCACTGAAAAATAAAATTGACACTCGCACGTCATGGAAATGCGACACTTGTGATGTCAGTTTGTGTATACTTGGGTGTTTCAAATACTATCACGAGAACATGTACACCGCTCCTCCGTAAATATGTGTGTATTCGTTTATCAGAAAAAGTCAAGACAGGCCATAGTCTACCACGCTCACCAAGTGCGGATTGGTAGACTTCACAAACTTTTGAGAACTTTACGGAGAACTCTCTAGTGTGCAGGTTTCCTCACGATGTTTTCCTTCCCCAAAGCAAGTGATAATTAAATTCCAACACGCACACGTTTATTTAACGTTTAATGTTAACTTGTACCTGAAATTAACCGCATTTTATATTTTAAATAATAACTTATCAATGTAAAAATAATATAATCATACTTATATCAAATGAATTGTGTGATTTTTTGTATAATCTTTGTATTTATAATTATTTTTTTTTTTATTCTAATTTATTGCATCAATTCTCAGTGTTTTTATATTTCGTTTTGATTAATTTTAAAAGGTGTTTTAAAAGTTGTTTAAAAGTTTAAAGTTGTTTAAAAGGTGTTTTTAATAAATAATTTAATTTAAATTGTAACCCTATGTATAATGTTAATTATAATTGTTTTATGTATTGTGTTTTGAGTTGTTGTAATTTTATTGACAGAATTATTGTAATGCATAAATTTTATAATATTTTACCGAAATTTGTAGGAGAAAAGAAATGTAAAGAAATTTTGTTTGTACCTATAATTGAAATGACACTTGGCTGTAATTATTTTGTGCATGACAATATTTTATAATGTAAAAGTGTTCATTTTGTTGGTGCAACTTTTAAAATAAATAAATAAATAGATGTATATACTTACTATGTCCTCTATTCGACCTCTTGTTCTTGACGACGTTAAGTTAGTATGTACTATGTAATTAATATGTACTTAAGTTAGTAATGTATAAAAAATACGTGCTATAGCTTTAGGGTATGTTCAGTATCAATAAAGGATCCCGTAAAAATAAATATAAAAAAACTGAAAATACTGAAAAAATATTACAAACGGAAAAAAATTGGGATTAAAATTGACATACTAAATAGTTATGTATACAGGCACTAAATAAAGTTAAACTGTTTTTTTTTTTCTTTTTCCATTTTTCCAATTTTTTTGTTTTTTAATTATTATTTTTTTACGGTTTCCTTTATTGATACTGTATACAAAAAAAAAATGTACAAAAAAATAATCTATGTAAAGAAACCTTACTAAAATAATTAATGTAGAATACCTATGTATGTATGAAAGAAAAAAAATATAAATATAAAAAAGAAAAATAAATGCATGATAGAAACAATATTTTTTTATTTCCCAAGCTGCTGTAAATCTGATGACGCCTGCAAAGTCCTTCCTTAACACCCTGCAGGTATGACTACATACATACATAAACACATACATAAACACATATGTACATAAACATATATGTAATAATAATATAGACATGTAAAGTCAAGCCTGGCCACTATTAAAACGGGACCTTGATTTTCCCCCCGTGTGTTCCGACCCTTCTATGGGATTCCTTAGGGAAATAGTAGGACTCTTCATTTTCATCGAATCACTCAAGAATGGCTTGAGGTATTGCCGAGATTTTTTCAGATTTAGGTTCAGATTGAAACAGTCTTTCAGAACTATGAATATTTCAGGCCTATCTTTAGTATTTTGTAAGAAAATGTACAGTAAAGTGTAAGAATTTACAGCGCCTAGACTGTCGAACACACACGATCTTTGTATGCTGTATTTTTTATTTTTTTGTTCCGTTTAGTGTATTTTTTTGTTTTTATTTATTTCCAGGTAGGTAATTGAAAAAAATAAAACTCAAACCAGATGTAGTTGTCCAGTAAATTCTGAAATATAGGGTTTTGAAATAAAAATACACTCAAAATGGTATAAGGCCATGTTTTAGCGTTTACTATACAAAACCTAGAACACTAAAACATAAAAAATCTAAGCTACACGGCTAGATACATTCATAACCTTCATAAAAAACATCACTTGCATAGTATATTCTAAGATTCTGAGTCATAAACAACGATAAACATGCAGCGGTCCGCCACGGACAACGCTCGGCTGTTGTTCGTGGCACGGGACGGTGTCGGGTCATCTCGCGCGGATCATGCGAGCGGAAATACCTTATGCTAAGAAGTTTATAAAGGATTGAAATTTTTTTATGAATCTTGGGGCACAGTCGGGCAATTTTGTATGAGACATTCATATCCACAGTAGGGCCTTGTTGAAGCATTGGCGTAGCTTGCATGACTCTCAAAAAGTGTTTGTAAACCAAACCATTTACGAATAAAGATTTGAATTTGGATAATTTTGATGGTAGAGGTCTGAAAATCATATAGGGACTCTTTGTTATAAATAATAAAATATATGTTACAAGAATTTTAGTAAATAACCCCTCACCCTTTAAATTAGGGGATGGAAGTTTGTATGGATTTTTCGTATATTGTCATAGGCAACTTACAAAAAGAAGTGCAATCCCACCAAAAACATTTTCATGTAAAATGTTGAAAAGACGAGACAGTATGGCTCTACATAAAAAAGTTATCTGATCTCATGTAGAGCCGAGCTTCTAATTCTACACGCCCTAACTATACAAGTCCTATCTTCACAAACGCTACACCTTAGTCAAAATATTATGTGGATTGACCGCTTCTCTACCGTCACGTGGGCTTAAGGTGAAAAATTTGTTCAATGTTTATTACTTGTCTGTTAAACAATAGTTATTTTCGTAAAGAAACGGCTAAGTCATATATTTTGACTAAGGTGTAGCGTTTAATTGTGAAAATAGGACTTGTATAGTTAGGGCGTGTAGAGTTAGAAGCTTGGCTCTTTATGAGATCTGATAACTTTTAGATATAGAGCCATATGGTCTCGTCTTGGCAAGATTTTACATGAAAATATTTTTGGTGGGATAATATTTGTCTATTTGGGCATTTCGGTTAGAAAAATATATTGTCAGTTGTATGGCATTTAGCTTAAAAAATATTTATGAATTTATTGCAAAAAATAAGCAACAATGATTTACATCTGTAGACATAACAGGCGTAAGTAACCAAAATGTTCGACGGCAAGACATAACTTTCCCTGATGCTCTATTTCCATGCATTTCTTTATAGGTAGGTATAGCTTGCGTCTATAATTTACTAGGTGTCTCCGCTCGACACGTTACATCTACTCAATTTGGCTCTATAAATTTTCAAACTATTAACTACCTGCTTCTATTAATGCAAGCAACTTTGCGACTTACGATAAATATTAAACAACACACATAAATACAAATAACGCGCATATAATAACATAGTCATATATTCAAAATCATAATAGGTATATTTTAAATATCACAGCTATTCATTAATTTTGCTATATTCAAAATATACGTTCAAAATCATAGTAGGTACCTATATTTTAAATATGTCACGGCTATTCATCATTTTATGAATTTAAATTGGGTGCATGAATGGTCGTTCATTTTTAACACCGCAAATTCAGCGGCTACGAAAAATTTCCAAATATAAATCATCGAAATGGCGTCAATCAAACTGCCTGCCTGGTTTTGTGGGAATTATCGTCATACAGCTTCTGAAATTTTACGAACATCCCAATATTCATACGTCCCAATATTCATACGTCCCAATATTCCTATATTTGAAAGATTAGGTATCTACTACAAACGATGATAATAAAATTATAATTGATTTTTATTATAAGGTGTATTGTTTACAATATCAGTTTTTTTTTCCTTCTTTCTCGGCCGGTAACGCATCAGTGATTTTTTATTTTATTTTAAAAATAGAAATATCTCACTTAACGATTTAAAAAGGTTTTATTCACATCAATTTACTCAGTATGGCAAATTGTGTGAAACTTGGATCAGTTAAACGTACCCAAAGAGTTCTCCGTCTCTACGAACCCACATCTGTAGCGAGAAAGGTCGAGGAAATCAACGTCACGATAATGCTAACATATTATTATCCCATCGTCACCGCATCCGCGTTAACTTGTGAACGGATGAAACGGATGGTTACATACGTCACGTGTTATAAGAGTAATATGAATCATGTACATTTTCATGAATAAGTTACATTCGCAAAAATTCAACTCAAGCTAAGTGATTAAGGGAATAGACGAAATTGAAAGATTCCAATATGTATAGTTTTCAAATGGATCCATTGGTGTTAAAGTAATTCCTAGCGATCGAAAGATTTTAAGGCAGATTAAATATTTATATAATACCTAGCCAGTCGCTATATAATAACTGTTATGAAAATTTTAATAGAATTGTGTAATGTTAAAGAAACATTAAACGTAAAATATGCTATTGAACTATCTATCTTTATTTTAATAGACATAACTTTATCACTAAGAGGCACATATCTGAATAAAAACAGGCCAACCATATTTCATGAAGTGTTTTATTAGCTGAAATATAAAGTAGAGAGTGGCGAACTATGCACATTATACACAAATCTAAACTGTGCCGGCCAAGTAGGTCATAAAAAATTAATGATCGCGTTCTACATACATAAATCATAGGAATTATTATTATAAACGTTACATCATAGAAGTCTTGTTTAAATAAGTGGTCATCGTCGCTCTTGGACAATGATAACATCAAAGGTCCTGTTAAATAATAATAATAATTTTTTCAAGATACTCAGTTTCATTTGTTAGTACTGCTTAATGTAAGTGTGTTAGTAACCTAAAACTAAAACTAATAACTTAATTCCTATGCCTGTCGGCGAAGAAGAGAGAAGGAAAAAGGAAAGAAAGAAGAAGAACTGGATCTCAAGCCCAGCCGATTCACGAGTTGTTTGGCGGCTGAGACGGTGGTAGCTAAACAGGCAAGCTTCACGGAAATTACTTTAAAAAAACCATTTTTGTAATTACGTTCTCGAAAGCGGCTCCAACGATTTCCATGAAATTTCCAATAAACCGTTAAGGTTCACGGGGGCGAAAAATCGATCTAGCACATATCTGGGAAAATTCGTTTTCTCTATTTTCACCCGAGCAGAACTCTGTCGCTCAGGTACTTATTATAATAGCTGTCTTCATGGCATTGGTAAAAACTTGAGTTTAAATTTAGAGCTTATTCAATTTTGTGTCCGTGATAGAGTTCCCTGCTGAGACTTAGTTTTCAAGGCACGGTTTGAGAAATGTTTTCAAGAAATGCGCAAGTAGGTCATAGACGAACCGGGTTCCAAATTACTACATTCTAACTGCAACAAAATTTGCTCCAGCAATACTCTTATGTACTAACCAACTAGCATCTGCTTAGGCCAAGTAGAATTGCACATAAGTTGCGTTATTATATTTCAGATATTTTGGCCTTTAAAGAGTAGGAGGAAGTAAGTTTCACTAACATCTAAAATGATATCACAATTAAGATAAAGTGTTGCCAATAATGATCGTGTTTTCTGAGCGGAGGATTCCAGGTTCGATTTCAGGCCGACGCATTTTTATGTGACAGGTATGTTTATAGTATCCTAATACTATTATAGTAGTGCCTAGTTAAGGTGATATCAGACGGTTCACTCGAGTGAATGCTTCTTTTTTCTTTCATTCTATGTTCATACGGCTAATACGGAATGATACAGAAAAGAACATTCACTGTTCTTTTCATAATAATGTCATCGAATGAAGTCGTGTCTCTTGGAATAAGTTTACTCGAGACAAAATGGCGGAACGCGAATAAACATTCTCTCAGTGTTCAGACCGTTCATTTCTCGTTCATTCGGAATGGACTGAAAGATGAAAGATGCCAATATCCAACACTGTTGGATCGATTCACTAATGAATTCATTCGGCACTAATGTTTCATTTTGTGTTCAGATGTGTCACTTCGAGTGAAACGTGCAGAATGAAAGAAGAAAATGAACAAAAAATTACCCATCTGATATCAACTTTATTGAAGTATCTTTGTTATTTTGTATTCATTTATTGTGTTATCAAATCATATGTACATGAACGAACAAGGACCCCACTTGACAGTATTTAATAACGCAAATCTTATTTTATAATAGGTACGTAGTTTTGGCTCAGCTGGTGGCAAATGAAATAGTGTTTCTACTTTCCATTTCCTTCCGCCTAATCCAGAGCCGGACCCGGTGTAATAACTCAGGGGAAATTCCACGAATATCCAAAGCTGAAGCATTTATTCCAGTCTTTAGGGCCGGATAAATTGTACTTCATATAGAAAATAATCCGGAAATATTACATTGTTTATGGAATGGAGATGCAGATTTGTCGTAACGGTGAAAGTTTGATTTTTAACCGACTTCAAAAAAAGGAGGAGGTTCTCAATTCGACTGTATTTTTTTTTATGTTTGTTACCTCAGAACTTTGGACTGGGCGAACCGATTTTGATGATTGTTTTTTTAATCGAAAGCTGGTGGCTGTCATGTGGTCCCACATAAATTTTATTGAGATCTGACAATGGCATCCATGAGAAAACCACATAAGTCGTAAATTTGTGTTAAGATGTGAGCGACAAATTGACGAATAACTCAATATCACGCCAACCGATTTCGATGATTCTTTTTTTAATCGAAAGCAAGTGCTTGTCATGTGGTCCCACATAAATTTGAACGAGATCTGAAAAGTAGTTTTTGAGACTTTGAAGTCGGTTATTTTTTGTTAGTAAAATTTAGATTATACTCTCCATTTTTCATACCCCAGACTTATATTATTATATGAAAATCGATTCTAAAGAAGTTAAATCCAAAAATAACCTTGGCACAATAAATTATAAAAGGGTAAAGTTGGTACATAGCTAGACAGGGTATAATCCCAGTTCTTTGCAAAAGGATATCATTACTGGTGGGTCGTTCAAATGGGTATACACCGAGCAAGGTAGTTGACCCAACGACGGGTAGATAAGGACCCAAAACTTTTAAGGTTGAGTGCTGTACAGCAAAATTACTCACATTCTGGTCCGAATTAACCATTATACAGTTCTTCAACCTCACAGCAAGAGGTAAGAGTTTAGAAGTATAATTCTCAACTATTTCAAGCTCCAGACATTTTAATTCAGCGGTATCGCAGCTTGTCATAACAACAAAAGCGTAGTGCTTCGTTAAAATAGACAACACTGCAGTGCGCTGCACCTGAGACTAATAATAATAAACATTTTTGCTATCGTCATAAGATAACATCTCTAATATTTTAAGGTGTTCTGTACTTACAGTTTGTTTTATACCGATATATTAATACAGCCATTATGGTCTCGCTCGGAGTTCATAATATCGTAACGAAATATTCTTCTTAAAATATTAATTTAATAGTAGTCACATAAAAGCAATTTCCATGCCTGTTTCTGATAAGTACAGTAACAATTTGGTACAGCTCAAACCAACGCTTTCGAAACATTTATTCATAATAAAAATTAATACCTACTAGACGCGGAGAAGTAACATAGATATACGGATAATAACTCAACCAAAACAAGCGCTGAATCCATGCTCAGATACAATGCAAAAAGAATTATGTGAAGTGTTAGAACTGTGCGGAGAGACGTGAACTACACCGCACGTGAAAAATATAAATTAGTTTTACGAACCAGTACTTAGAATTAAGGCGGAAAAAAAATAATTTTACCAGCGTCAAAGGGAAGAGAAACAGAAGGTATTTTAAACACAATTAGAAAAAATAATTTAAGCTCACTCATATGATTCACAGAGATTTTTTGTACAAATTTAATTTCTCAAAACCTCACACAATAGACATAAAATAAAAAGACATTGTGCAATATAACTTATTTCTCAAAAGGGTGTTTGTCTGTAATCGGTAATGTCCTTGAATATTTAATATAGCACTGCTAATAAATAAATAAATAAATAAATAAAAACCTTGTATTCATCTTTTCATACATCATTGGTTTATAGTATATTATAGGTCGTAACAAAGCTTCGTTTATTCACAGAATACTTAATAGTATCTAGTATTGTCAGTCAACTACTAATATGCATGATGACATTAAGTACTCTCGAATCAGCTATGTGCGTAACATAAATTTAGGACATAAAAATATATATTAAACAAAATTAGACCTAACTCATTAGGTAACCTAGCGAAGCACCGACAAAACACGGTACAACAAAGTATGCGGTTGGCTTCAACCCATTAATGGCTCACTACTGGGCACGGGTATCTCCTCGTGAGGAGGCCTAGAGCCTACTCCACCACGCTGCTCCAGCGCGGATTGGTGGAGGGATTAGTGGCCAACCCAAGTGTCGGAAGTTTTTTATGTCGCTCGAGGGCCTCCGACATGGCTTAACGACTGTTATCTTACGATAACAACCGGGACCGACGGCTTTACATGCCCTCCGAAGCACGGAAGCGCTCAAGAATTTTTTGCCACTAGCGGTCACCCATCCAACTACCGACCGCGCCCACTATCGACGCAAGCCGCTGGGCTATGAGCGCTTCAGTATGCGGTTAATGAAGGTAATTCTAATTTTTGAGTATCAATTTCAACAATGATGCTATACGACGAACGGCAGTACATTTTGTACAAAGGAACTTCGTATTTCCGTACCACATATCAACGTCGGCAACAGCTATGACTAATAGCGAGCGTGATTCCAAAGCGCACTGCACTAGACGTCTGCATTATGCGGGTTGAAGAAACCAACCGAAGAAAGTAAGAAAACAATGTAGTGTACAGAAACATTAAAAAAAACACTTTCTTAGCTGACGTAAGAAGTAATAAGTAAAACGTAACATACATATTTCAGATTTAAGTCGGTTTGGGGCGGCATAGAATACTAACTCAAATTCCACGACGAATGACGCCGGTGTCGTAAGCTTATACCTATTCGTAATACTGATTTTAATAGTGCATTAATGATTTTAAAAGTTCATTAACATTTGCGCCTAGATAGCTAACTCTCTTGCTTGATTTAGCCGCCAAACGACTCGTATTTCAACTGGGGGCCTGAGTGCCAGTTCTTTCTTTCCTTGTGTTTTTTTTTGTCTTTCTTGGCCAGGAACGCATCAGTGATACTTTTGGTATCGTTGATGTCCATGGGCGAAGAAAGCCAATTATCATCAAGCGGATCATAATCTCGTTTGTCGGCCATTTCCACAAAAAAAAAAAACTCTTAAGAGTGCATGAGGCTCTATCCATGCTTCTATGCATCTTTCCTGGTTTCCTAAGCATCATCATATATATTGAACAACAAATAGGAGAATGGCACTGTATTTCTTCATTTAGATGTCGCTGAACCCTGGACCGCCTGGTTTATACGAACGTTGCCAACAACCAGACCATGGCGTTAAAGTTATCAGCCCAGTATACAGACACCCTTTTAATGAGGCATAAAATGTTGTGATTTTCCAAATGCCTCGTACCTATAATTCTTTGAAATATTAGTATTTTCACAATTAGAAAATATGAGTTAAACACATACCTCCGATTCCCTGTTGTAGGTGCATGCTCCGCATCAAAATATCACTCAACTTGAACTAATACTCGTAGTTCGAGAAGTAAATGGTGGCGCTTGACAGGACATAATATTCACGTTCACAAGCAGTGACTTTCACTTTCCGGGCCATTGCAGAAATGAGGGCAACGGAACGGAGCATTCAGAGCCAACGGAATGGAGCATTCAGGGCTTCTATAGAATTTTGAAGAGTGTTTGCTTTTAGGGTCGAAGAGGAATGTATGTGAACTACACGGAAGTACCTCTTATAGTAAGCTGTTTAAAGAGTTGGGTTGTATGAATAAATCTTGAAAGTTAATTTAAAATTAAAGAAACTACAATAACAGGATTTGGTAGTTAAAATGTATTGCAATAACTGTAAGGAAATTGCTGTCAGTCTTATTGAAAACATTGGGAATAGCTCAGAAATGAAGATATATCTGCGTCGCAGAATTTAATTAATCTGTATTTATAAGAATAACCTTAGGCCAATTTATTATATGTATAGGTCAAAACGATACAGATTTTTCTGAATTTTAATAGACTTTCAAATCAATTTTTTGTACGTCTTTTAAACACCGTCTACCAGAAAAATAAAGTATTCTTGAAACTTACACTGAAGTAACAAGTTACGCGGTGCTCCAGTCATTATTTCACGTAGCTTCTTCGTTAGTTCAGCTAGGAAAATCTGTTTCCGAACATTATACGGAGAATTAACTGTCGGGAGCAAACGCTGTAGAAACTTGTGCTTTTGTGTCTAGTTCTTTTTTTTAAATCTCCAATAACAAAAAACTATATTAATTTTGTTATTTGTAAAAACACTCTTGAAAGAATCCAAAATCCAATAGGCATACAATAATTTGGGTACGGTATTTTTAGGATTCCACGCCGTTTAGCAGACATTACAATATTCTTTAAGAAACGGTTTTTTTTAGAGCTTTCTTCTCGGTTACTTCTGTGACGCCCCTGTTATATTAAATTGCGTTGACGGCAATTATTGACGGCAATTATCATCACGTGACGCTTCAGCATTTCTGTCAGGTGTTAGAAAATTGTAAAACAAAACAATTGTAATTCTAAAGCGTTCTCAACAATCAAGCTAAAAGCAGCCAAATTTGCCGATACCTATATGGTAATTTTAACGGAAACAGTTTTATTTGACAAGAAATTTCGATAAATATAACATTGCCGACGGAAGCCTAAATAAACGGAACTTTCCGGCGTTAAGTGTACTAGTAAAGAAATGAGACAAATAAAGCATTAGAACAATAACATTTCGTTTTTGTTTTAAAAATATAAAAGTCTTGGGGTGACATTGAAATGATCCCGAATTATACTTATATGGAGCAACAATTATATGTAACAAATTATATACGTATGTGTAACCTCTGGATCATTTTAAATTAATGGCTTAAGCAATATCATAAAATTTCTCCTTAAAAATAAAGCGTCTGTTACACTGCTATGATACCTGGGATATTAGGATAATAACTTCATGGTTCTATAAAGCCCAAAACAGAATCCGAATTTAGAAAATAGTAAAATATCAAGCAAAAATAACTCCTGTAAATATGGAGTCATTATAGTTCATAGTAAAGTAGTAAAACAATTTTAAAACTCGAAATTCCGTTAACAGTGTTCACTTCAACTAACTTACAGCAGTGGGAGAAAGTAGATTAAGACAATTACTGGATGGATCACCGTCCAAACTCCAGTCGACCATAATTTGATTCAGAGATCGGGGAACAACAACGGTGAACGAATTTATTTGCGCTTCTACTTTCGAAAGGATTGGCCATGAACTGAAATGCAATTTAGGTCAAGTAAGTAATGAAATGTAATGTTGGACAAGAAAGGGGAAAGAGTTAAAGAGTTAAAGAAAAGAAAGAAAGAAAAATCCTTTGCACTACAAAAATACACAGAATACACAACTGTATTCAAAACATTTTTGCAAAACATATCGAAATTATTTTACGCATAGTAATAATGATAACAAAAACACATTGAAGCTAAAATTATCAATTAATTCGGACATTAACCTAGTAGTGAATTAATTCAAATAGCTAACGGACATTTAGAACTGAAAAACGAATATCCAACCGAAGTTATATAGAGAAAATGAGTTTCTGACCTACATTATGTAAGCAAGACCACATACTTTTACAAAGACAAACATTAGTGTACCAGCAGCACTAAGATATAAAAGTAAATCAGAGCTAAATAAAAAAGAATGCATTAAGAGCAGTATGTTTTGCAAGAAAGCTCTGCAAGCGCTCATTTGTAGTTGAATTCAAGAGGAATTATGTGAAGTTGGGAGAAAATTGCACAAAGAGCCATGAACGACACTCTACGTAGGCACTGAAATACATGAATGCAATACGATATACATGAAAGGAAAATTTTAACACACCTAATGAGATAAATACTAAAGTAACATATCATTCAAATTATGTGAATTCTCTGATTCACCCAAGTACCGAAATTAATTAAGCGCCATTTTAACTTTTCAATTCTAATGTGCAATATAATTCTCAGGATAATCTTAACTAAAAGTTTTAGTTAAGATTGTATGCTTTCATCGTATCGCTGCAAAGCTTCATTATGAAAATGAGATTCACGATTCACGACTGAATCGCATTTTCATAATTTTCTACTTCTCTGTTCAACTACCAACTTCAATTAAAAATATCAAGAAATTGCAATATTAACTTGACGTTTTAATGTAGTGGAATAATGTTCGGTATTTTTTGACACGATCAAATTCGCAATCATTAAAATCGTAGACTAACAAGGATTCCAACTAGACAATTTAAAATGAAATAAATATAATGGTCATAGACTAGCCTTATATCTAGAAGGCCTTTACTTGGCCTGCAACACATCTTAAATAAGTCTCATCATAATCATCTTAATGTCTCAGTGCGACGATGGCCACTTACCATCAGGTGGCCCGTCTGTACATTTCTCGTCTATTTACCTAAATATGAGTAAGAAAATAGGAAATAATTATGTCCTCAAATCGAGCCAGCCAAGGAGGCTGCTACAAAGATCCAAAGGTTAAAGATATCTTAAAATGGATGGCTTTCCAAAACTTTTAGTAATAGCTACACTAAAATAGATATGATCGACCGCATTTATCAACGAGAGTGCCAAGATTTGCTCTTTAGTTCAACGGAAGTACATCCTTACATCTCTAGAAGGAAAATATTTACAAAAAGGACATTTTTCTGGATTATAGGTACATATTTTATACATTAAACACAGGTCGGATATGTAATGAAACACATTACCTAGTAGAGTGTAAGGTGGATGGTGTGTAAATTTAATGCCTTAAAGAATCTAATGTGTTTACAATGAAATTTAGAATAAGTCGGCTAATAAATCCATCGTTTTCTTTAGGCCACTAAAGTATGTGTCACACACATGTCACTGATGTGATGAGTATGAGCGGCAGTGACCAATTGCAATCGGAGCGCGCGTCTATTTGCTTTCTGGCTACTCACACAAATGCAATGCGGGTAGCTCTCAACCAATTAAATTGGATAATTCTACAAGTCCGTATCTCTTGTAAAGCACATTGAGCATTTGGTCTTGCTTGTTATCAGTCGATAAGTCCTTGACACGTCGGAGACTGTTAATCGGCATATAAAAATTTGATATCTACTTGGGTCAGAAATTCTCATCTATTTAGTATGACCCGGTGATACTCACTATGTATCATACTTATATTCGGATGAGCCCGACTAATTTAGGACCTATCCGAGGTCCTTAGTAATGGGCAAATGATGCCTCCAGCGCTCGTCAGTGTGTCGCAGATACGTACTCATAGCCGGGTTATCGTATTAAATGGCAAGTAAGACCTTACTTATATTTACATTAATAGTGTGCTCTAGACCTCCTTAATCACCACGAGACAATTGTGGCTTTGCCTGCAAAGGGTTGCCTGCTTAAACTCAGCTGAATATTAAGACTATAATAAAAGTCACCCCTACATAACGGTGGCAATAAAGTTGATTAGACATTCAACTCAGGTTTTAGCCTCACATGTGTTCGTTATCTTAATACTTAAGTGAACTAACACGACGGTAAATTATTGAGATATCCATTTTCTCTAGCGGCTTAAGGGGCTTATCTTCAAATTATTGATACACGCAGCCACGTAAGATTAAAAGGTATACATTAGTTACGTTCATAACAGAGACAATTTATCATTCACAAAATGTTTATTTATGAACATATAATGTTTCAATTTAAATCAGGTATTTAATAACTTGCCACAGATTTTAGTAGTTTACTTTTAGTAGTCAAGGTAAAACTGATCTCATCAAAAACATAAATGTGAAACGAGAGCCAAGTTCAAAAAAAAGAATTGAGATCTAATTGGGTGCCAAGTTCTGTGTTGAAAATCCTACAATTTTAGTTACAAGAACATGTAATCCAAGCCCTACATTTGAAATGGCTAGTTTTCACATAAGCTGCCGCATGTCTAGATTATGCCTGAATTCCCTGACAACTGAACAATTTGCCGTAATCAGATTCATAAATTGCTGGATAAAAAAGAGTATTCAGTTTCGGTGAATATCGCTATCACTTATCACAGAACACAACGCGGTAAATTCAATTCATACACACCATAAACGTCAACAGTTTCAATCAGAGAACGGGAATAAATCCAATAAAGTCTCGTGGCCGGCTCGAATTATCGTTACGGCTTTTCACATTCAGCGACCGCCCCAGCGGTTTTTAATTAGCATAATTATTATCACTTAAATTAAGGTTTTACTTGAAAATGTAAAAGACAAAAATAGTGTTCGTTTTTATAAATATTGTACCTATTTCATAAGCAATGAAAACCATTAAACAATTTCAAAAAAATATAAAGAAATATCGGCTGAATTTAAAACTAGTACCTTATGCAGCTTACGCCTAAATGATTTCTATCTTAGCGGAAATTTATTATTTTATATATTATCTCTCTGATAACTTTGAAATGAACCTACCGTTTTAAAACACAAATCTACCAGCGAATCGCAAAACCCAACATATCAAGATAGACGTGGCCCGTTATTCACATTTATGTTTTGGTTGGTTAAAAGCCTCAAACATACATACGAATTTATGCGCAAAGATAAAAGACCTTTGATAATTTTGTACAAAAATACACAAAAATAAGTACAAAATTTCGAAGCAAAACAAAAAAAAAACATAGTAAATAATAAGTAATAATACGCGCAACATAACGATCGTAAAGGACTGTAAAAATTCTTAAAAAGATTTCGCAAGGCCCAGGGTACCTATTTGTTCTCATAACACTTTTACGATTTTTGCTACTGGAACCTGTACTTTTAGTTAAAAGTAATAATCAGTTGTCGCTTCAAAAACCCACTGTTTCGCTTCATTAGAACCTGCCGCATAAATACCTAAAAACGATAACGATACGAAATTACTTTATGACGTCAATCTTCAAATCACCCCGTGTTTGGTTGAGGCATGACAAAGTCCAAATATTGAGCCCTTGGCAAACCTTACACATAACGAGTGTTTATCATCTGGAGCAAATCGGTCCCAAGAGAAAATCTCTCAACTCAATTGAATTATTCATAGCTAACTTTCCTAACTCGCCTTAATTTTTAAGCTAACATTGGTCCAAGGAACCGTAGACCCGAGCCTTTCTACGCTAATTAAAAATATATTTATTTAGAAACTCATAATTTAAAATATATTTTAAGTAAAAAAGGTTGTGGTAATGGAAGTATGAGACTAGCCTGTGCTTCATTCCATTGTTCATCTGTTTTTTACACTCTTTTATAATTTACACTTATCGTAAAATTTAGACCAATAGGTACTATAAAGTACCTTTAAGTTATTCTTAGTCGTGGTCAGCAATGACTAAGACAGTGTTTTGCTAAATAATGTCATTTTTTTAACATGGAAATATAATGATTTAAGACACATGTATATTTTCTAGTATTTTGAGTAATAGTAGTTTATTGAAATATTTATCTGATTAAATGTTCACGAATTCTTCCAACTGCTTCTTGTCAGGACAAAAAGCAATAACGATTATATCTAGCAAAATCGAACACATCATTTAATTTGGTTTACATTATACAATTTGTTACCTCCGATATAATATACACAAAAATTTTCTTTTCTATGACATAAATCTAAAAACACGAGGTCGGAATGAAAGCCACAAGACCGCTGTAAGGGAGGTGGAGGTTTTTGCGCTAAATGATTACGGCGTGGGCGGAGATGCAGCGCCGTAAACTAGGTAGCTATGAAAAGGAGTTTTTTTAAAAGCTGCGCTGAGAAATTCTGAGTGCATTATGTGATAGTGGCCAGTAACAATATGTTGAATTAAATAGAATAATGCTTCAAATACATTGCTCAAATACGCTGAAGGTAAATGGCAAAGTTGATATGAAACACTCGAAACAAGCGGAAAAGTTAATTATAGTTTCTATACAAAGTGTTAAACAATAGTAATACTACAATCTACATGATGTAGCTATGAAAAGGAGTTTTTTTAAAAGCTGCGCTGAGAAATTCTGAGTGCATTATGTGATAGTGGCCAGTAACAATATGTTGAATTAAATAGAATAATGCTTCAAATACATTGCTCAAATACGCTGAAGGTAAATGGCAAAGTTGATATGAAACACTCGAAACAAGCGGAAAAGTTAATTATAGTTTCTATACAAAGTGTTTAACAATAGTAATACTACAATCTACATGATGTAGCTATGAAAAGGAGTTTTTTTTTTAAAGCTGCGCTGAGAAATTCTGAGTGCATTATGTGATAGTGGCAAGTAACCATATGCTGAATTAAATAGAATAATGCTTCAAATACATTGCTCAAATACGCTGAAGGTAAATTTTGGCAAGGATGAAACTCTTGAAACAAGCGGAAAAGTTAATTATAGTTTCTATACAAAGTGCTTAACAATAGTAATACCACAAACTACATGATCGACATTAAAGGTTAACAGCGATGTACAAAAGTTCCATTGTACCCATTTAATTACACACTAATCTTTACATTGTCAGACGAAAGCCTGAGCTTACGGGATAGAGTAATAGAGACATGAAAAGGTATTACGGAATCTATACCGGGGTCTCATATTCGCTACTTTCACATGCTCATAAACCCCGATCCTTTGAAAGTAGCGTTCGTGTATCCTGATACAAGCTAATCATGTTACACGACGCGACGAACCAATTTTATGATAAAGGTGGTATTTTGTTCGACGCAGTGAAATTTCTCAACAAGAATTCCGCGTCAGCGTAATGCAATTTTGAAATATTTGAATGATATTTCCTATTTTAATAAACATAGCTAGAATATTTTCAAATATCTGCAATAGATACGAATTCCTTATTAATATCATTTCAACCAGTTTAGATTGCAATGTAAAATTCATGAAAATATTTGTATCCATTACATCACTTCCCATGTGTGTCGCTGATGATATCGTAACTCAATACTCAAGAATCAGATTTAGTTAACATTAATTATAATTAATGATAATAATTATCAGATAAACAAGCAGACGAACCACCCCATGGGAAGTCACCATCGCCCATAAAGACCAGCGTTGCCAGCCAGGAAAGAAACTGTCGACCCGCGTCTTTGCTCTCTCCAATACTGCGACCGAACACTTGAAAGATAACATTCTCGATAGGAGAGTGGTAGCTCGGCAACCTCATACAACTGGAACCTGGTGCCTTAGCTTTGTCTGTGATTCTACAGGGTTTACCAGGCGCAGGAATGTTTCTTCAACTATATGGTGGATGGAGCCTTTACACCCCAAAAAAATATAATTAAAAAGTAAAGGTTTTTTTTAAACCATTCCTAGAATAGAATAAAGATTTTTTTTCTGTTATGAAACTAGTGAACAACCAATTCACGTTAAAAATTCACGGTCGTCCCCTCCGTGCGATTAATAAAATACTATCACGTTACGTAAACGAAGACAATACTTTGAGCGCATACATATATCCAAAAAGTTAAGTGGCATGATGCCAACATAACAAACGAGTTATATTCATAGAGTTCGTCTCATTCATTTTATTAAAGTTTAAATTAAACAATGTAGGTAAATTTGCATGAGTTCGTTTTAATTTTATTTGGGAGTGTGACATTATCGGAAGACCTCGATTAATTATAATTCACCCATCACTTAATTAATTCATCATGCGTTTTATCCATTCAAAAATATATTTCATATTAAATGTAACGAATGTCTATAATTTCACAGGAAGTTAGTCATAACATTATATCAAAGCTAATAGGTTAGATATTGAAGCTGAAAATTGATTCAATAAGTAATTGATTAATGCCAATGGGCATAATGGATAATGAGGATATGAAATTACGGACTTAGATATCTTTAGCGTATTTCACAGGTTTCGGACAGACGACACAAAACATAACTCTTGTATTGTAATGTTTTAAATACTATAGAAGACGCCACACAGTACTGTCGCATATTTCAGGTTTGGAATTGATTACCGACACACAATTAATTTATAGGCAATTGCTATGTACAATCGCAATAGATTTTTTTTACCGACTTCAAAAAGGAGGAGGTTCTCAATTCGATTGTACTTTTTAATGTTTGTCACCTCAGAACTCCGTCATTTTATAACCAACTAGTGGATACCCAGCGTGTTCCACTACGCTAAAAAAATTCTGATGACAATGACAGATCAGCGCTGACAAGTCTGTATTATGCGCCATCTTCACATGATATCTTCAAATTTTTGGAAAATGAAAAATCGACTTTATCAATAGACCGAATGTGTCTAATGCATTGTTTTAGTTGTCTCAAATCACGTTCGGATTGTTGCCTTTCAAATGAAACCATTTTGAGGCATATCGGTTGGATGGTTTTACTCGTAGTCTTTAAAGGACATCCGTAAAAACATTTTTTTGTGTTTTGTATAGAAGATTTGGTAACACTTTTTATTTTTTATTTTAAAGGATTACATTTTCAGATTGGGGCATATTTATCAAAATTTTGATTTAGATTACACAAACCCTATTTGATTCTACCTATTGACCTAAAATTAACAACAAAACACTGTAATTAACAAGCCGTCAGCCCGTCAAGTAATCCAACACCTGAGTTATCTGATTCCAACTGACAGCCGGACATTGATTTTAACAATCGCAACGCAGTCAATCGTACTCAGTGTGGACATTGCTAATCCCGTTCATTACCTGAAGCGACGACCCGTGTATGGCTGCCAGATGGCGCCAGATGTGAATCGTTCGTATTATAATATAGATACATTAGCTGATAAGTCATTTGATTGACAACAAAATGTAAAGGTAAATTGCGTAGAACACACACATGGGAGACATTGCGTTAATAATTTTATTTTATGTATAATTGCATTTTTAGGTATAAAGGTAGCTGTCACCACCACCACTGAATTCATTACAGCTAAAATCTTACAGATAACGAACTACCTAAAATAAAAGCGTGTCATGGCACGAAATCGCAAATACTGCTTCGTATTTACATCCGGACATATATCTGAACACGTAAACAAATAATGTAAGCAAATTGAACATTTGTGTAGCACATAGTACTTACGAATACACTAAAGCTTTGCTACACGTCCTGGGTTCGAAATTCGACCATAAATTGTCCAATAACTACTTCACATTTACACTATGAATGTAGAGAATGATTTTCGTATGTTTATTTTCTTTGATAAAATAATGTACTTGCAGCATATAAAAAACACCTTTCTGCATTTCCTCCTTCGTGTAAAAACTCTTATGTCAAATCTCATTTTTGCGTGCGTCATTCTTTAAAATGGATATTTTTTTTCACTGCTCGTTGTTTCTGCTATATGCCGGCAAAGGAGCTGACAAATGTATAGTTATATGTAGAAATCATATTAGCTCATTAACATGGATGGAATTACCACGCTTCTATTGCGGATTGGTTGAGGGATGAATGGTCCACCAAGTTGTAAAATATTTAATCTCATCCAAGGATCCCCTGCACAGCTTTAAGTATAAAATTGCTATCTAACGTTAACAAGCGGGACGGGACCCACTAATGTGCCCTACAAAGAGCGGAAGCGTGCAAGAAACTTTGTCATTAGCGGTCACTAATTCAACTACCGACGACGTCCGAAGTTACTTCCCTCCATGGATATTTTACAATGGAAACCAGGTGTCCATTTAAAAGCATTACACAACAAAACAAAAAAACTAAGACGTTTTTGCGACGATAATTCACATACGAATTGGCTTTGATCCTTCCAAGCTCAATAAGGCAAGATGTTTTTTGGGGTAGATTGAAGATCGTAAATGTAAACAAGCAATGGAAGTGGCACCAGTGATAAATTCACCGGGAATGAGGGAACATCGAAGCGATAGTAGGTACATGAAGAGCAATGGTTATACCAGGCTACATACGCAATGTCTTCTGGCGAACAGCCATGGAGCATCTTGTTTACCGTTATTTACTAGCAGGTTGCTATTAGCTCTCGAAATTCTTGCGACGATGCCTACAGACATACCTACTTCATATCAATAATGTAGTGTTTTGTGTTTCACAGAATAGCTTTTGTTCGCTTTATCTATCTATATCTAATATATAAAATTCTCGTGTCACGCTTTTTAGAAGTTGAACTCCTCCGAAACGGCTCGACCGATTTTCGTGAATCTTTACGTGCATATCGGCTAAGGTGGAGAATCGGACATCTAATATATTTTTCATCCACCTACCCCTAACAAATTTCTAGCAGAAAAACGTTTGCCCGGTCAGCAAGTATGTATATAAAAGGCAAAAGTGATTGACTGATGTATCAAAGCACAGTTCATGTGTTCGCATAAACATTGCCCTGTAGGTAATAGTTAGGCGCGAACAAAAGGCAAAAGTGACTGATGTATCAACGGATGTATAAGGCTAGAAACTTAAAATTTCGCACACGTATTCCTCTTATGACGTAGGCATCCACTAAGGAAGGATTTTTCATTCAAACCCTAATTTTCGCGTGCGATGATGCCGGCAACAGCTAGTTGGAAAATAAAGCATTTCAAACGAAAATACGTAAAAGCAACCACCGCGCCACCGGTTCAACAATGTAGAATTTCATATAATAATGACAATATTAATAATCACTGCTTTTGAATTTGATCGCGTACTATGAAACTCCCCAGGATAGAAAGCGGTGATTCGTTACAGTATGCCATCAAAGCATAGCTCATAAATATTTTAGCTACGGAATTTCACTGTAAAATATAAAATAAACACTACGCACTCGTATGCGCACACTAGGATTACGTCGAGGGTGTCATGAACAACACACAAAGACAAAAACACCCACACCCAGACGGAGAACAGAAATTTAAACTTATCACTCCAATTTCCTTCTGGAATCGAACCCAGGACCTTTCTAACGGCGGCCAGGTATGGTAACCATCATGCCAAAATGGGCTTCAAAAATATTATCGTGCAAGTACAAATTGAAGACAATAAAATTTTTACTGATTATGTACCTCATTTATGAAAGAGATCACAGTAAAAGAAGTTAATTATACTTAATATGAGCTGGCAAAATAATTATTTTTATACCGTGAGCCATCAAGGTTTCCAGTGATTATGAGAAGGCAGCGAAAATTCATTTTAGGCAATGATATTCAAATATTGAAATTAAATTTATCACTTAGACGTCCTCTGTAAACGGGATAATATTATTTGTTACGAAGTTTAGCTTGGAGACAAAATTATCAGTCTATTTTAAAAATGAAATGATCTTATGAGCGGTTAATTACATTCTCCTTTTTAAATAAGGGTAGAGAAAAAGGCCAGGTTACTTCAACCTCAATCGAAATGAATCCTGAAAAGGTGACATAATAATTTAAACCGTGAGACAAAACACATGAATCATATTGTGTTACTGTGAATACATACAATATTTCCACGGCAAATCCAATTGAGTTTTTACGGAGGGAAAATATGGAATCATTCGGACAATATCGAGAGAATTTTATATTTCTGCTGCTTACGCCGAGTGTTCAAAACGTTTCCGATCGATTTAATTTCTCATGTTTTAAGCTCGATGCCCCGTCGCACTTTCGAGCGTTGAGACCCTGAAGGAAACGCTTCAAGGAGTACGTTTTAAAAGGTTCCATTTTGAATGGAGCACTCACAATATGGCAGTTGCGATTTGAGTGGTTTTATTGCTGGGAGCACGCTAATCTTTTACCTCGGATCATAGATTACCCCCAATAGATTCCGCATTAGTGAATATTTCTTAGACTTCAAAGTCACAATTTGGCGGAAGGTGCGGTTTGCGGGGTACGGAACAGATGCGTTGTGATTGGATATTTAAAATTCAAACTTGGAATTTATCGAGCTCAACACTGTCCATAGTGACTGAGTATGTATGATCGATAAATCGTACGATCAATGTTTGTGATTATCATTATTTACTTTCATCACATTTATAATGAACGAGTAACCGCCCTCGCTTTGCTTCGGTTTTCTTATTTATTTATACCTTGGGTACATTATTGGAGTTTTATTAAGGATCCCTAATTTTTTTTTAAATATAATATATAGCCTATGTTACTCGGGGATAGTGTAGCTTCCTAACAGTGAAAGAATTTTTCAAATCGGTTCAGTAGTTTCGGAGCCTATTCAATGCAAACAAAAAATCAAATCTTTCCTCTTTATATATTAGTATAGATAGTATAGATAACAATACAATATAAATATCGATACTTTTAATAATATAATATTAACAGTTTTTATATTATACAATGTCCGATTAGATAAATCAAATATACAATGCTATTCGCGGCTAATTACATTAAAATAATAACATAACTGTTCGTAGTAGGACTGCTTCTTAGCTTCATGAACTTAAAAACTATATTTTTGGGTTTTTAAGACATCATTTTTAGGAATTATTTTTATTACAAACTAGTTGACCCGACAGATGCTGTCATATCTAAATTTCATTAGGTTTGTTACTTTTCCTTTCGTGTGTATATTATTTTCATCACACTGATGTTTTTTCTGCTACGGTTTCAAAATTTCGATGTTTGTCATTTCATATTATTATTATTTTATTGTTTGGCTAATCCCTTAACTTCCAAATGAAGTATTATTATTATTATTATTTGAAATTTCGGGCCTGGGACAACCGTCCCAGGGGCCACTGCGACCATATTTGATCTATTGTAGCCGTACCCGTTTTCTGAGTTAGATCTGGTCTCCAAGTCCTACCGCTCGGACGAACAGTAGGATGTTCCTGGGTTCCAGATCTCTTACTCGGCTGGGTGGGATTAAGTGTCCTCCTAAGATTCGGCTTCTGCAGTGATTTATGGCAGGGCAGTCACAGAGTATATGGATGGATGTTTCTTCTGCCTCACTGCAGAATCTGCACGTTGCAGTGTTGCTCAGACCTATTGTCATAAGGTGTTTATTGAGCCTGCAGTGTCCGGTGAGCAATCTTATAAGTACCCGTAAGTCAGGGCGATTCAGGTTGAGCACCTTTTTTGAGTATCGTTGCGAGTAGCCGGTCATTAGGGTTTTGGCTTGTCTTGCTCCAGGTTCTCTTCGCCATGTTTCAGCTCCCCTCTTTAGGGCTATGGCTTTTAGGATGTTCCGAGAAACCGCTTTCGAGATGCCCACCATGGGCTCAGGGCCTATGGTGGGCGCCTCGGCCCCCCTCCTTGCCAGTTCATCGGCCCTTTCATTCCCGCGTATACCTTTATGCCCAGGTACCCATCCTAGGGTGACCTTGTTGTTGGATCCTAGTTGATTAATGGCTTGTATTCCTTCCATGACAAGCTTTGAGCTGACTTTCTCAGACTGCAGCGCCAACAAGGCGGCCTGACTGTCCGAGAGTATCGTGATACGTTTGTTGACATATTTCTTTTCTAAGTTTTCTTGTACGCACTTTATTATGGCGTATACTTCTGCTTGGAACACGGTTGCATATGTGCCTAGGCTTTGGTGTATTAAAACTTTAGGCTTGTCTCCATAGGCCCCCGCTCCTGCTTTCAAATGAAGTATAACAAACCATAATTTACTATAGTAATTCCTAATCACAATTTATTACTTTTGTTTTAACAGCATTCCAATATCTCTAACTGTTAACTGGACCTTTATTAATGTACCACATCAAGAACTTTAGACCTTTAGTTTTATTATATTTTTATTTTACTTTAAATTCTCATTACAGTGAATAACTTTTGCTTAGTAGGCAAAATGGTATAAAAAAAGGAAAGAAAAGAAAAATAATTATAATTATATTATTATAATTATAATTATAATAATAAAAATATAAGTACGTTATTTGTAAGCTGTTAAGTATCACTGTATGCTTTCCGAATAAAATAAAATAAAATAAAATAAAAAATTATAATACGAAAATATGTATAACATATCGAGTTAAGTATATATAATATGTACCTATCTACCTACCTGATATTCACGCAAATAATAATAAATAATAATATAATCAATATTTAGCTGATTTTCCACATAATTTCTCTATAACTATAGGAAAGCACACGAATTTGAAAGTTTCCATACAATAACATTGTTACTTTTTATAATTAGACAAAGTAAATGTATTCTATTCTATTCTCGATAAGAAGTATAAGACCCATAACAAAACTGGCAAGTATAACTATGATACAACTGAATCCATCAACTGTCATCTGAAAAGTGTGTTGAACAAACGACACTGTATTTGGTAGGAAACCATCCCTGTCCACGGTGTATTGATTCTTTCCATTTTTCCTTCCTCTCGGGGCATCTAGGAAATCTATAAAACCATTACCACAATGTTTTTTCATATAATAAATAATGTTATCCTTGACTACAGCAACATTTGTCCCACTTGTAACCTGTTTAAAATTATCGATTTCATAGCAATATCCTCAAAATGAATATCGATACGTCTTTAAAATGAAAAGTTCACTTCCCTAGTATTGTCTTTAGTCAGAAACAAGATAACTATTTTGAATTAGGAATGAATTTTTTACAAAAGTCACTCTCAAAACCAGCTTAAGTTGAACTCTGCTTCATTATAAGAAAATTTGTAAAATAAATATGAATTACTAACTTATTAAATGATATGGCATCTTTTGGGCAACTGTTTTTTCGAACTGATTTTCCATACCATTTAACACTACAATAAGCCATGGTTTCATCAGCAAATTCTTTTTTGAAATTAATTAAATTCTGAAAGATCCGCGTGTGTATGGGTCGAAGTCTTGGTCGATACTAATGTCGTGAATGCTAGTATAGCTTTATGTGCATAGCAAAAGCACTTCTATGTTGCCGCGCGTCAGTTGCCTTGTATGCGGTATCTTTTGGGGGTAATCTATGCCTCGGATAGAATGAATCGCGGGCGACGTTTAAAAACGATGATCTTAACATGACCCATGCGAGCTACGGCACAGGTGCAAAAGACGAATATTTTGTTGTCAAATATTACTAGCAGCTTTCCTTTTGATTAAATTTTATTCAGCAAGTAGACACTGATAGAAGAGGTACTTCGTTTGATGAAATGCCGAAAAAGACATGTATATGTTCTTATAGTTATTTTTCTCTCTTTTTATTCTTCAATCTAATCTTATATATAAAATTCTCGTGTCACAGTGTTAGAAGTTGAACTCCTCCAAAATGGCTCGACCGATTTTCGTGAATCTTTGCGTGCGTATCGGCTAGGGTTGAGAATGAGAATCGGACAACATCTATTTTTCATCCCCCTACCCCTAAAAAAATTTTGGCCGAACAACGTTTGCCCGGTCAGCTAGTATAATTATATAATTCTCGTGTCCCGCTTTTTTGAAGTCGAACTCCTCCGAAACGGCTCGACCGATTTTCGTGAATCTTTGCGTGCATATCGGCTAGGGTGGAGAATCGGACATCTATTTTTCATCCCCCTACCCCTAAAATTTTTTTGGCAGAACAACGTTTGCCCGATCAGATAGTTATATATAAATGCTCATTTACGACAATCTGAATTGAGTTTAATCACGCCAGTCCTGCAATAAACAACTAGAAATATTATAGAGTAAATATGCAGCCTATTTTGTCTACGACAAATTATATAATTTTACACGTAGTTGTGCAAAAACATTTCAACGTTAATTCGGTACAGTTACCCGGCACGATTCCACGCGACCTCTCCAAAGTTTCTTTCACGACACGTTCTTATCACGCTCTGTATAATCCCAAAAACGAAGCACGTGTAATTAATATAACTAGCAAACTTGAAACTTTCCACTTCGTCATTATGTAAAACTTGGTGCCGTAGTGACGTCGTTGCTTTGAGTTACCACATGTACAACTGAGATTTAAAAATACGATTTTACAACTTTATTAAAGTTTATTTTTACATTATTTATTTAGAGAAGAATTTGCTGTAGTTTTATTGAATCTGAACAAAAATCGGAAAAGAAACTTAAAAGTAAACGCTGAAAATTAAACTTAAACCAATTGGTAAAGTCTTTCATTGTGAACAATACTAAGCTCACGATCCAATATAACATACTTTAGCTTACTAACCATTGATTTACGTTCACGATGTAACCGCATTATATCGATATATCAACAGCATGCCGCAAAGAGAACCAACTATTTTCATTTAACGTTAAAAGCGAACGAAACTTCAAGCAAAAATGCAGGTACACATGTAAAGACTTTGGAAACAGAAATAACATTCCCCTTGAACTGAGGTAATGCGGATACCAAAACATTTCGATAAAATTCGATTTCGAGTATTTTCTACAATCGAAATCTACAATGACACTGACAACCTAATTGAGTTTGGTAGATTTATCTTGGTATCTTCACTACCAGTCTTGCTACAATTCAGTAATATCAACTAACCATCCCAGTGCTAACTAAAAAGAAAAGTAAAAACGTGTTTAATTTGGCTATAAGAACTAAGACGGTTTTTTCATATATTTATCTATACATCTATACTCTATACAAATAAATAAAATTGGAGTGTCTGTTTGTAATATGACAATAACCGCTTTTTACTAAGTGCATTTGGATGTATACACGGTACATGTACCAAAACAACATTTTTTACAATTTTTGTCTGTCTGTTTGTTCCGGCTAATCTCTGAAATGGCTAGACCGATTTTGACGGGACTTTCCCTGGCAGATAGCTGATGTAACAAGGAGTAACTTAGGCTACTTTTATTTTAGAAAAAAGTAGTTTGTTAGGCGATACGAAGTTCGCCGGGTCAGCTAGTATAATATTATATAAATGTCCAGGCTGGTGTAACAAATGATTTGCTGGTTAAAATCTACAACCATAAACACGGTTTGCGGGTTTTGCGTTTTTATTAATTTCCTTCGATAGTAACCCAGCAGCCTAATTCACGTAACTTTAAGACGCATCGATTGAGTTGCAGTGACGCTGCAATCAAGTTGCAGTGACGCGGCAATCAAGTTGACGTTGGTTGACGTTTAGTGTCTAAACCGTATTCTAGTAATTTTTGAACTGCGCGGCGACTGCACGCAAACTGCGCGTGAACTTCACTTCTCCTGCACGCATCCTGCGCGCCTGACAAACTTTTCTTCGGCTATTTAGTACTCTGTGTTAGTGTTGTCATATGAGAGAACAAATAAACTTATTAATTAATCAAATACAATTTATTATGTTTCCATTAAAAAACAAAAGCGTCAACAAAACTGCATAAAAACTCGCACCGAGAAGTTTATGAGAATACCCTCAAACTGCGATCGGAAACACGCTATCTTGACGCGCATCAACAGAATACCTTTTTGTGACGTGAGCGTGTTTGACAAGCGCTCGCGTGACGTGGCGTGTTTGACAGCGCGAAACGCGAAAGCTAAGAGAATACGGAAAGTGTTATTTTGATAGGAACGTCACTGCAACTGCACTGCAATCGAACTTGTTAACTTACGTGAATTAGGGGCCTGGTCGAGCAGGTGAACCGTAATACTTGATGAGAATATGTTGAGCCTATGTACCACTTGCTTGTATATAAGCTATAATTGGGTGAAATTAAGAGATAAAGGAAAAACAATGGATAGGAAGGCGCACTTACTTGGAATTTTCCGATGGCAGCCTCGTGGCACGTGGTAGGTTCGTTTCTTCACTTTAACTTAGTAATTCCACCATACATATGAGTAAATTACAGCGGTTTAGATTCACAGATCCCTTAATAAGCTTTAAGCGGTTATATTAATTATTTGAGTTGCAAACGTATCGACAGCAAAAACTGCGCGTGCGGTGATGCGGTGCGGGGTCCTTACGACGCGACGGTCAAACAAGACCTAAACTCCACTTTCGCGATAGCGAAAAACGCGGTAGTTTGCGAGTGCGCCTGGGAGGAAAGGAATGGATATGGAAGCTAGATACAAGTGTGGTACATTGCTTAAATATAAAAATATCTTGTTCTAGAATATCCAACACAGGCTAACGAGCCACTTGATGGTAAAAAGTGGTCATCGTCTCTCATAAACATTAGTAACACCGAATGCAATGCTGACAAAAAAGAAGCGATGGACCAACACTGATTCATACAACAAAGTCGACATTCGACTCAATGATAGAACATAAATCCAGTCTACAAATCGGCTCATCCTGGGCAGTGAAATTCGATAATCACTGCCTACTGTCAATTCAAATGGTACTTAAATACGTTAATTACTACGAAGCGTTGAAACTGAAGTCCTTGTAGATACACAGTATAGAAGCCACAATTTACAGTCATTAGTCCAAACGGACGTCAGATGTCCATTGAAATGACCGCAGCCTCAATGACCCCACTATCAACAATCTATTACCGCGCCGACTGGCTAATAGGGCGAATAGAACACACGGATAGTTTGGACTATTTGAAATTCCTTATTACTGAAGCGACCATGTACTACGTTTACGTACCATGCGTTATTAATGACTAGCTTTTGCCCGTCACTTCGTCCGCGGTAAAGATCGATTTTTTACAAATCCCGCGAGAACTCTGAACAACAACAACAACAACAACAAAATCCTGTTTATTGTAACCAAAATTATTTCTACATACATTTTATAATACAAAACTTAGTACAATAGGCGGTCTTATTACTTAAATAGCAATCTCTTCCAGACAACCTATTAATCTAATAAAATGAGCAATTTTGGAAACAGGGTAGGGTGCACCATTAAGAATAAACGTTTTTCAGCAGCTAGTATTTGGTTAAGGAGACTACAAAAGAAGAGAAGGGAATGATTAAGGACGCGATTAAGGGAAGGAAAATAGAAAAAAAAGAAGTTATTATTAGAGCGACAGGTAATAATATTTCACATGTTTCTTGAAGGAATCAAGTGTCTGTGCACGTCGTATTACTATCTACTGGTAGCGAGTTCTGAACTTTTCCGGGATAAAAACTAGCCTATGTGTTAATGTTAATGAGAGGGAGAGGACAGGGAGCGGAGAGGGAGAAAGAGCGGGACAGAATCAAGCATTAAGAATTAAGCAGGCAAACGAGCAGATGGGTCACCTGATGGTAAGTGATAACCGCCACCCATGGACATTAGCAACATAAGGGGCGTCACCAATGCGTTGCCGGCCTCAAAGAAATTAAAATTAATTTTGCCTTTACACAATAACTATTCAAAGCAGTAAAGGGCACATGACAAAAACGGGTTCACACTAAACTATCGGATAGGAGAGTTAAGAAACGGACAATCACTTTCAGACCAAATCAGTAGGTAATAACAATAACACTATAGTGGTACAAATGTCTTGAATGTGTAAAATGTATGAAGTACTAAAAAAATGTTATTGAATTATTTTTCAATATTTTAAATATTTACACGTTAATTTTGTTTTCTAGACTGAACAATAATTTTTTTTTTTTATATGCCAACACGTATTTTAATACTCTCATATAATGTGCAGTCTATTTGCACCTATAAACGCCTCATACATTTTATAGACATCAAATGCAAACAACAGTCGGAAATGTTCAATATAGATTTTTATGAAAAATACTTGTTTTTGTATGGCAACACTGAAAGTTTCTCATTTTTTATGGCAACACTGAAACAGGTTTACAGGGATTTGACTGATCTATCAGTAAAAACAAACGTTGTATACATTTTAATGACATCAAAAGGAGACAAAATCCTGAAATATTACGTACAAAAATTTATTTGTATAAAAATTATTATTTTTTTGTATGGCATCACTAAACATTGGTTACACCAACGTGTCCGGTTCTCTAGTATCTACAAATGCTTCATAAATTATAAAGACATCAAATGGAGACAACAGCCTCAAACATTCGAAAAAAGAATACATTTGTATGAAAATAATTATTTTTTATATGGCAAGACTGAATTTTTTTTCACCAAAATGTACAAAATGTTAGTACCTACAAACGCCCCAAACATTATAATAACGAAATATTCGATCCAAAAATAAATTTGTATGAAAATTATTATTTTTTGTATGGCAACACTGAAATTTTATAGTTTTTCTAAAACGAGTATATTAATTTAAAAATATCTCCTATACATTTTCTATACCCTTGATCTATAGTTTCGGCTCGACTACTCGAAAAGTGAAAAAAATTCTGGACTCCAGTGTTGCCAGTTGATTGAGATGAAAATGGTCAAATGTCATTACAACGCCCACAAAAAATCTTGTGGTGTAATTTTTTGATTAAAAATGTTTCTCCTTCTACTTTTTACATTTTTGAATAGAAAGTTCACAAAAATGTACGAATGACAAAAAAATCAACGTAACCTGGCAATACTTCAGATCAAGCCCAACAACCGCTCCATACAAAGTGACCCCCTCAAATGTTGCCAACCTACTAATTTTTTCCTTCAAAAAATGCAATTTTTCGTACATTTTACAAAATGGCCACCACGGTATCCGCCATCTTGTCGAAAAAAAAAAAATATCCAACATGTCAAAATTGAGGATAGACCAGAGCCAACAGAGGAAAAATATCGCAAAAATGTTAAAACACCACCGCGATGCAACCCCGCAAAAACACCTCGAAAATTGAAAAATTTCAAACTAAAATATCTCGGCGGCCATCTTGTTTTTTCAATTTTTTTCAACTTTTTCGTATTAGTCGTCCCAAGATTAGCCGAAAACGACACCAATGTCGGGTAGGTGCTCAAAATAAACAAAAAGTTGACAATCGTCAAGCGGCCGCCATCTTGAATTTTCGAATGGTCATATTTTTCCTATAATAACCATAGATAGTCAAGCAACTTCTCAATACATTATTATTACCCCCCACCAATAGTTTCGGCTGGGCTACTCGAAATGTGAAAAAACGTGAAAAAAAAATCCAGCAGCCAGTGTTGCCAGTTAATTTTGATGAAAATGGTCAAATGTCATTACGACGGCCACAAGAAATTATTTGGTGCAATTTTTTGATTAAAAATGTTTCTCCTTCTACTTTTTATATTTTTAAATAGAAAGTTCACAAAAATGTATGAATGAAAAAAAAATTAACGTAACCTGGCAATACTTCAGACCAAGCCTCACAACTGCCCAATACAAAGTGACCCCCTCAAATATTGCCAACCTCAAAATTTTTTACCTCAAAAAATGCAATTTTTTGTACATTTTGCAAAATGGCCGCCATAGGATCCGCCATCTTTAAGAAAAAAAAAATATACCCCAAGCATCAAAATTGGGGATAGATCCGAGGCAATAAAGAAAAAAAATCTAAAAAAAGTCAAAACACCAACGCAATCCGACCCCGCAAAGTCACCTCCAAAATTGAAAAATTTTAAAGTAAAATATCTCGGCGGCCATCTTGTTTTTTTATTTTTTTCCATTTTCATCGTAACACATTTCTTAACATTAGCCGAAAACGACACCAACTTAGGGTAGGTGCATAGTGAAAAAAAAAGTTGGTCATTTCGACTCGGCCGCCATCTTGGATTTTTGAAAGGTCGGATTTTTCCCATAGACACGGAGGTAAACCAAAAATTCCCCCATACATCGTACTCACCCCCCACCACTCCTTCTGGGAGATCAATTCGACTTTTCGTAAAACGAAAAAAAAATCCAGCACCCAGTGTTGCCAGTCGACATCGACGAAAATGGTCAAATGTCATTACGACGACCACGACACGTTTGCCCGTGTGACTTTTTGATTAAAAATATTGCTCCTTCTACTTTTCATATTTTTGAATAAAAAGTCCAAAAAAATGTACCAACAAAAGAAAAAAAAACTCAACCAGGCAACACTTTGGGTCAAGTTACACAACCGCCCGGAACAAAGACAGCCTCTCAAATGTTGCTAAATCGAAGAAAAATTCACCCAAAAAATGACATTTTTCGTACATTTTTCAAAATGGCCGCCACCGCGCCCGCCATCTTGTCGAAAAAATAAATATTCCCAAAATATCAAAGTCGAGGATATACTCGAGACAACACTAAAAAAATATTTAAAAAAAGTTGAAAAACCACCCCGATGCGACCCCGCGAAGTGACCTCTAAAATCGAAAAATTTCAAACTCGAATATCTCGGCGGCCATCTTGTTTTTTCATTTTTTTCCACAGTTTTCGTAAATCTCCCCTAAAACTTTACGTAACGCCCCAAAGAAATTCCGCAAAAAGCCATAAACAAAAAAGTTGAAAATCACAGAGCGGCCGCCATCTTGAAAATGTGAAATGTCAGATTTTTCCCGAGGTGTCGGGGGGGAACGGAGAAAACCCGCCATAGACAACATCATTCTATTTCGCCTCTTTCTGGGAGAACAATTATATAGTTAAGTCAGTGGTAAGTCTAGGATTATATAATATTTATTATATAATTATTATATAATGATGATTGATGCTTCCTCCGGTTAATCTCAGGAACGGCTTAACTGATTTCGATGCAATTTTCACTGATAGGTATATTGAATTTGACGTAAACTTGACGTCAAAGAAACTCATCTAAAAAAATTTCGACTGTAGCTACCAAGGCATGACGGTTAATAAAGGTTTGTGAAATATAACTTTACACACTCACGCTCGAACGCACATTATGTTAAACAATCAGAAATACCCAATAACCTTAAACAATGATATTTCATTCACATGACATTCATAACTTGAAGAGAAATTCAAATCTCTACGTATTATCTAAGTACGTTTCTCCTCAACTTAGCTACACACTTTTCCAATCTTTCAAATGTAAATTCCGCCTTGTCAAATAAAACCATTTAAGCTTGAAATTCCACGGATTACCCTAATCAAATTAACGTCAGTGCGCAGCCCTGAAAAAATCATGCCAGTATTATGACGTAAAATGAAAGCATAAAGAATTGGAAAGCCGGCGCACATGCTATTATTTATTTTAATAACACTGCGCAATGATCATTGGGATGAAAGCACTTCCACTGGATGAAGCATTAAGAGGATTTTAATTACGAATATCATGTGCTACGTATTAATGTTTGAGCACATTGGGAACTTGTTAAATATAACGTTTAATCCGCGGTTCGAATTCACTTCAATGAATAGTGGATCGTATAAATCAGTTATTCTTCGGAAAAAGCAAACTTCATATCTTTTTAAAAGATTTTTACTATCTCTATGTACCAAATGATTCAAATAATCATCTTTGGATCAGCTTAGTACCGCGCCTCTTAAATTACTAACACGTCAGACCGATATTATTTAACGTTTTGTTCCAATAATACAAGAAGACTAGGTGAAAATTCACCATAAAACGCCTTCATAGAGAGTCAACCAAAAATTAATACTAGTATTTTTAACTCACGACGAAAAAAGAGGGGTGTTATAAGTTTGACGTGTCTGTGTATCTGTATGTCTGTCTGTAGCATCGTAGCTCCCAAACAGATGAACTAGATGAACGATTTTGATCTATTTGATTTGATCTAGTTTTTTTTTTTGTATCAAGGGTGACGTAATCGAGTGTTCTTAGCCATATTTAGTGTAAATCAAGCTGTCGGAGGCTTTATTTAATTTTAATTTAAAATTATTTCAAATAAAAGAATTTAACGAAAACCACGGACCTGAAAAAAAGACGGACGTAACCTCGTCTAATCGAGAGCGAAGCATAGCAATGGCCTCCCGCTTACCATGTGTGCGTAATTTTTGATTCGCGATTGACGCAGTATGGTGTCAACGTGTGGGTGTGTGTACTTGTACGAATAGAGAGTTGGTATTACTATGGGTGCTTCACTAAATTTGTTGTTGAGATTACGTTCGTCTTTTTTTTAAGTCCGTGACAAAAACGTAGTTTCGACGACAAGCATCTTCGTGGACAGAAGCTTCAAGTCCTCTTATTCCGTACCGAGGAATTTCAATTGATTGCGATAAATAATATTGGATAACATTTGCCCAATACAAAACTTTTGAACTAATCGTAACTAATGGCAATATAAATTGGTTGTTACAGTTAAAGTGAGAGAAACTAAATCAATATTTCTCCTACCTCCTTTCAATATTCGCCATACGAACAATGATCAATTTGGATCCAATTAAATATGATTAAATGGGGAATGAAATATTTAAACCAAGAGATTTGAGAGGAATTTTATAATTAACTAGCTGATCCAGCGAACTTCGTATCGCCATGAGCTATTCGTATTCCTACATTCGTATTACTAGTGCTAATCTATATTATTATATCGTTTAATTTTTCTCTTAAGTTCATACATAATTTTTCTTCCATCTTTATTTAGGAGATGAATGTCCAAATAAAAGTAACACTATTAACTTTTGTTTTTAACCATGACCTTATATATACGTACAAAATTACACATTTCTAACTTTTGCAAATAAATATTATAATTTTTCGTATTGCCAGTTAAGTTGAAATTGTATAAACAGGTTTTAAAAAAATAGTTATCATATTACAGAGTTAATTTAACATGTAGAATAAAAACCTAAATTTCACAAACGGGTTTTAAGAAATAAGGTTAATATCATATTATAATGTTAATTTAAGAAGTAGAAGTCAGGTCCATAGGACTCTTGTAAGTCTTGTAACTCCAAAATCGTAGACACCCTTGTAGATTTACGCCTTGTAGTTGCTATGGTCAACTGCTTATGGATCGTAGATGGTCTACGATGTGTTGGTAGCGACATCGCCAAATACATACATAAATTACGTTTTCTAGTCTACAGAGCTATTCATCAATAGTTCACGCGCTATTATAACTTTACCAATCTACATGAAAATTAAAATAGTTCGTAATAAACACAAACAAAAGCCCTCATATTGAAAAGGAAATATTCCGCTGTTCGATATACCAAGCTACTAATTTTTGAGATCAGCACACGTTGACTTCTGTCGTAAACCACACGGTTCGCAATCATTAGTCTGATTAATGAGTCGACGCTAGGATTAAGCGCTAATTCCGAAAAAAGACCCTATCGTCGTTGAAAAAACTCAACGCCGCCGCACTCCGAGATCGTCATATATCTCGCAGAGTTTTAAATTTCACGCTCACAGTTTCGATTTTCCCCTTAATTTCGGAGGCACTGAAAGTTGATGAAGCATTTAACGGCTAGAGGAACCGGTGTACGAATAATTTCCATTTTATGAAACGGAAAGTTAGTTTTGAATAGGCAGTAAATACCGAAACTTTATGGGCGATATTAGAAAATTACGACTGAACACTTGAAAGTGTATATTAGTTCAGAGTGCTACACTAGTTGTGTTAATTTAAATTTACTAAATAGAATTAGCATCAGTACGATTAAACTTCCACATTACACTTAAGTCAACTAGTTCCTAGTTACTCTCTCGCTAAAGCAACTTAAACATTCACAAAGGAAATATAAACGAATACCCGATAGGGAAGAAAGGTCCTCGAATGGCGCCCACGTCTCGGAAAAAGGGGCATAGAACGCCCCCCGACCAGGTGGACTGACGACCTGAAGGCGGGCATCCGCTGGATTCAGAAGGCTCAGGACCGGGCAGAGTGGCGCAAGTAGGGGAGGCCTATGTCCAGCAGTGGACCTACAAAGGCTGATGGATGGATGTACCCGATGGTCCGACACCGTAAAAGAGATAATAGGCATACCACTAACCGAGGCTCTAAGGAAGGCAGAAGACAGGGTGGCATGGAAGCAGCTTGTCAGCACTGGCACCAAGTCTTATCAAAACGGGCACGACCTTCAGAAATTAAAAAATCGACGAAGAAGAAGTACCCGAGTACCGCTGGGAATACACTGAGTGACTCAGAGAACCCAGCGGTCTCCAATGCTATGTAAGGTAATGTAGCGCCACTGCCTCCTCCATTGTTCAAAAGAATGAACTAAGGAGAACACCTGGATGCATCCAATCCAGAGCAATCCAGATCTGAATCCAATTTATAAATTTAATTAATTACAAGTAATCCATCAACAATTCGATATTATTTAGACCAAAACACACGACACGCACTGCTAGCAAAAACATGTCAAAAATATAAAATACTAGCTGACCGGGCAAACGTTGTTGCGCCAAAAAAATTTTTAGGGGTAGGGGGATAAAAAATAGATGTCCGATTCTCAACCCTAGACAATATGCACGCAAGATTCACGAAAATCGGTCGAGCCGTTTCGGAGAAGTTCAACTTCTAACACCGTGACACGAGAATTTTATATATAAGATATTCTCTAACGGATGATTTTCTACGGAGATTTCCTACAAGGTAAATAGAAAGAAAATGTAGATAGTATTTTACCATCATAGACAGCTGCCGACAAAACCGGCACGTGGATAAACTGCGAAATAGTTTTTAAATTTACTACTTCAACTTTTACTACTGGAGCGTCGAATTCGTACATGCGTGATAATACTTTGAGCTGCGGGTCAAAGCAAATTCAAAGCTTTTGCTAAGTTAAGATAAAGATTCGACGTGGATACTTGTATATATCTACACTACTCGTATATATGTACAATTGTACAATGCTTTCTTTCTTGCTTTCTTGAGTCAGCCGCCAAACGATTCGTCGTGTTCTGGCTGGGAGCTTGGGAGCCAGTTCTTTCTTCCTTTCTATTCATTCTTGGTCAGCAACGCATCGATGATGACTTTGGTATAAGGTACTTATGTCAATGGACGACGATGGCCACTTACCATCAGATCGTCAGCTCGTCAGCTCTTTGTCGGCTATTTACGTTAAAAGATATCCATTATTGTATTTCATTAGGGTTCCATACCCAAAGGGTAAAAACGAGACCCTATTACTGTCCGTCTGTCTGTCACCAGGCTGTATCTTATGAACCGTGATAACTAGACAGTTAAAATTTTCCGGTTCCGGTTAAGAGCTTCCGGCCGTGGCAGACATTTACGTGACTGACAAATGTTTGTTCTAGTCTTGAGTCATGTTTATAACATTTTATTTGTGTGTGTAAATACCACCCGCAACACAGTGTGTTTCGACGCTTGAAAACCAAAAATTACCAAGCGACATGTTGACACCTTTACACTAGAGCATTTTAAAGTTAAAATAGTAGAAAAAAATGGTAAAAAATCGCCTATTATTCATAGCAACATAATAAATTTTACATGCAGTTTAAATGCTTAATAAAGCTATTTTTACGATTTTTTTTTTCTAAAATAAAAACTTAAAATGCTCTAGTGTAAAGTTGTCAACATGTCGCTTGGTAATTTTTGCCTTTCAAGCGTCGGTTTGTAAGATACAAACACAAGGCAGGAGAGTGTTAACGTTATTTCATAGAGATATGTCGACTCAGTAACGTGGACTATTCAATTCACGCTTTACTTTCTAACTATCAGAAGGTACAAAAACTTGTCATAACCTACAGCGTTAATTGATTCTCCACCAAGAATAATGAATAAGAATCAATGTACACTATACCAATACAAACTATAGAAAGAATAATTTTTCACACCGTCGCGGTCGCTTTGTAGATTGATGCACTATGAATTTTATTACAGATGGCCCACTACAGGGCATAATATAATAATAATAATAATAATAACGCTACACACTCATAGCCCCACACTAGGATTCCCTGTGTCGGGGGCGCCATGGACAACACACTGGACAAGGACATTCACACCCAGACCGAGAACAGAAATTCAAACTCATCATTCAAACCGCCTCGCTGGGAATCGAACCCAGGACCCTCGGTGCGACGATCCGGCATGGTAACCATTGCGTCACAAGGGTCGTCAATATGGGTCTATTCTCAGGACTGTATTTTATCACTACTTTCTCTCAACTTCTAATACTCGTGATATCGCATTTCCCAACTGTCAGAATCCAGTCGTAATCACGACATTAAGCCTCAAAATTATATTGTCGTCACGTCAACTTATATAAATACACCAGCTAAGCAAAACCTTGGGTCCATCATTAAATATTCACTGCGAGTCCACTAAATCATCCTCGCTACCTCTTAAGGTGTCATCCGTAAACGACTTGAGTCAGTACTATACTCGAAAATTAAATTGTGTTTCCGTGTTTTGTATCTCTCGCATCATGTCCGTATAATAAATTGCCAACACTGATACGAGGGAGACGTTCGCAAAGGAAATGAGTGCATTTCTAAACTGAATACGTGCTCTAAATTCGTTTATTTTAGCGTTACGATGTTGTTATTGTTAATGATACGAGAACATGAGTGGTGCACGTTTGCTAACTTATTATTAATGTTTTCTGTCATTATAGCACGTGACACTACCCCAACAGTGTGACAGTTAATGCTTGCGTTTATCTGTATCTTTTTAACAGCTTTAATAGAATAGATCTTACGTGTAGAAATCCCCTGACGGCAACAGAGTATGAAACCAGGCTCACGCAACTACAAGTAAAAACATAAATATTAAAACAAAATTATAACGCTTTGCATAAGGTAAGGGATACCTTACAATATTTATCTGCTAACCAAAAAATAAACGTGACTTGCAAATGTACAAAGATGGTAAGGAATTTTTCGCACGAGCTAAAATATTTATTTTCCACGGCAACATATTTTTGTGTACTCACCGAAGAACCTTTTATGTAAATTAACAAATATGTGTACGTATGAAAAATCACCGACCCGCACAACCCTTTCAAGCAAAGCCACATAAACAGCTTACCAAGGTCAGGTATGTGACATTTCTCGTTACAACATAAACGCACGGACCTGAAAAAAAGATTTATGAAGCACCCATAGTAATGCCAACTCCCTATTCGTACAAGTACACACCACCCACACATTGACACTTCATTGCTTCAATCGCGAATCAAAAATCACGCATACATGGTAAGCGGGCGGCCATTGCTATGCTTCACTCCGTCCGTGCATAAACGGTTCTGCAGTTTTCAGTTATCGTTCAACTCGAGGACGACGAATGGAAAAAGTTGTTCAAACCCGAAAGAATATAATATGTAGTTCACAAGGAACCTTTTCTAGATCTATTTTCTATAATATTCTAGCGCGAACTACCACTACTAACCAGAATTTATTTACGATAAAGATATTCGATTCTGTACCAACGTATTCTACGTTTCTTTCCACTTATACCATCCGGTAAATTCCGTGAAAATCGGGTGTGACAGACTGACTGACAGATAGACACATGAGTTTTCCTATAGCGTGCCGTTTTATCATCGGATGTACAGAAGTCTAAAAAGAGATTCGTTTATCTTCATACCATTATATTCGCTAAAAATTTTTTTGTACAACTGTAAGAGAAAAACGTGTATAAAAAAGCAAACCTCTGAAGTATTGATTTTTTTTGTTTATAGAAAGTGTTTTTTTTTTTTTTTCAACCAAACAAACTCGCAGTATAAAATAACTACGAGAAAACCTGTTCTAAAAAAAATTACATGGTAGTAATGTGTCATATCTGTAATATTCTGTAAGAATAAAACATTCATGACGACCCTGTAGCCTAGTTGGTAGCGACCCTGCCTGCGAAGCGAGGGGTCCCGGGTTCGATTCCTGGCCCGGGCAGATATTTATGTGACAGATAAATTTTTGTACTCGGGTCATAGGTGTTATTTGTGACGTGTTCTATGTGTCGTCCATGCCACACGCGACACAGGTAAAAACCTACTGCGGGGAGGTATGAGTGTGAAAGCGTTTATTCATACCTACTGAATTTAACAGTATTGTACATACAAACTTTGAATTTTGGAACAAAGTTTGCACCAAACAGATCACAAAAGAATCATAGCCGCCATTCTGTAATGTCCTGAAATTTTAAAACTTCTTTGTGAAATGTGTTTTTATTTCTTCAAAATACAAACAAAGTTTGCCTTTAATGCTTAGGTGATAAAGTACACCCTAAAAGTTGGACGGACGAGTCAAAAAGACGAGGGAAACAATCTAATAAAATCCAGTAATAAGACAGTCTGCCAACTTGATAAACATTTCGTTAGGGAAAGTTTTATCATTTAGAATTTAGGATTGTGAAATGTTACTAATGAAACAAGGAATTTGTCGACCGTTTTAATGATGAAACTTTATATAAAACACGCGCTGTCGAAAATTGTTTGCTGAATCCATACTAATACGTTAAATCCCGAGACAAAGTTCCAGGTAGTCGTATTACTCGTACGATTTTATCTCACGATACGAAACGAGCTTAGATTTCTAGTTTCAAACATAGACCTATGTATATACTATACTACACTTGAGTCAAACTCGTATCATAATACTTGTCAACAAATCATAAAAATTCCTTTATAGGGTTTTCACAAACTGATTTATATTTCGCACACCAAATAACTATTAAAGAACTAAACAATCATTATAACGTTTGTGACATCTTCATTATTTTACTATTGACCTATAACAACAACACACTAAGAGAAAACGACGTAAAAACCAACATCTTAAAACAATTTTCATCATTGAATAACTCACGCTCGCACATCCTTAATTTCGTGAAGCGACTTGTAACCTTTGCAAAAAATTATTATTTACGGTCCGCATGCCTATAAATAGAAATGACTACGAAAACCTCACAGCTATAATGGCGCTTACATGCTTTGCAACTTGGTCGTATTATATTTCGAAATACAGTGAAATCAACTTATCTGTGACCTTAAGGAGGGCGCTGCTGGACGCATTGGACCAATCATAGTGCGGCTATTATTAAATTATGAATGGGATGGCATTAGTTCCAATTTTCGCCACGGCAAAAATAAGTTCTTCAGAGATGGCACTGTACAGATTATACAGATATTTCATTCCACTCAATATGCATGAGCATAAAGTTATTTATAAGTTAAATTTCATTAAACAAAGCCGAATAACATTTTATATTTATGTTTATGTATTTCAAAACAGTCTATATCGATTTTATGCGTAACTATTCCGTGTTATTTTAAACTTTTGCAAAATAAATATTATGTTTAAAAAGAAATTAAATTATAAAGAGTGGAATGGAACGCGACTTGCGAACTCCAGATTTAGTTCAAACGCACTTTATACGACCAAAAGTTTCATGCACCTGTTTGTTTGTGGTTGCTAGGCAACACAGTGATTACGTAAATTCTGATACGAATGTGAATATAGTGTAGACAGGCTGTTCAGTACTCGTAAAAGTTTCGACACCTACGTCGGTTGACACTATATGGTGCCAACGCATTTTAGTCTGCTGCGAGCAAGCGAGAAAAGTAGATGTCATTTTTGACAAACCCCGACCGTTCAAGAACACATAATAACGCATATTTTTTATTGTGCACAGTTAAAACCTCTTCATTATTTACGTTTGAACTTTATTTGAGTTTATTTAAATCATAATTGATAACTATATTTTCACTTACACTAAAAAAAAAATTTAGTGCAAAATGATGTCCGCCATCTTGAACCGAACTTGACAGAACGAAGCGCTGTCACAGATTATGAAAAATGCTTGAAAAATATAACACGGATTTTGTTCGGAACAGCCCGTCTATATATTTAAGTCTATGGTTTCAAATATAATTGTAGAGGAAATTCATTAGTGACGTTGATGGACTTTACGACTGACAATGGCAAAGTTGATACAATCTATTAAAACTTTCTTCAGTCCACTAAAGTCTGGTAACATATGTGGGAATTCGGTTTACGGACTATTTACGGACTGAAACTAGTTGACGACTATCGAGTAAGCGATAACATGAGCAAAGGTTTAAAATATTTATTAACTTAAAATGTTATATTATCATAACTTAAATTAATAAATTTTTTGAAGTCATGTTCTCGACTGTAACAATAACGCCTATCCTATTCTATTAGATATGTTACCCTGATCAAATATGTACAATTAGTCACTTGGTTTTTTTTTTCAATATCAAAAAATATATCACACTTTTAAATGGCCTTTTAAATTACGTAAAACTCTACATCTTAAGATTTCTAATAAGATGTACCATCATACATGTTCTAGTAGCAGCTGTTTTAAATTAAACGCTAAAACCAATTTTGAGGCACATACCAGACTTATTTATCAATCAAATTATTATCATCATTAGGCTTAGTATCTACTACGAGTATAGCTATCTATAGATTTATTTTTAATGAGGTCAACCAGATATTTTGTTTTGTGCAAGGGCAGTCCTGGTAAGTAAAATATTGCCTAACAGTGCTATGCAGAGGTAGCCCGATCTTACAACTTGAGTTATTTAAGTAACACTCAGTGCCGGCGTTAGAGCCACTGACGCCCTAGGCAAGAATAATGTAGCGCCCACATAAGAAAATAAAAATCGAGCTTTTATTGCTCGAAAATTTTTTTACTGAACCAATGGGAACGTTTATTAAGAATTTTATTTTTCCTCCTTTTTTTGCTCCTCACCCCAAATGTAGCGCCCCTCGAAATTTGGCGCCCTAGGAGGTCCCTCCACCGCCCCCCCAACCTAACGCCAACTCTGGTAACACTCTTCCTCACCCAGGCCCAGTAATAAAACATTTAGCAAACATACACTGACCCAAAAACATGCTTAACAATCAAAATGTAAAATACTAAAATTAATCAACAACAAATATTAAACTCTCTAATTTTACACGATACGCTTTGAATTTACGTACCGCTAATCAGATGTAGCAAATTCTGCGGTAACATAATTGATTTATATATTAATAAAGGCCGTCAGCCACTATTTATTTATATTTGATATTTAATAGAATTGCATTATAACGTGTTAAATCTCTACTCGGCGTGAGGCCAGTCGTAAAATTCCGCTGAATTGGTATATTCCATTTGCGAACCACTTTATGATCACACAACCGGGGTGGCCTGGAGGGAGTCACATATGTGTAATGAGATAATACAAAATAATACGTCCATTATTACTGAGGTATTTAACTAATAGCATTGAGGGAAATATGTTCCAAGTGGCACCTGTAAGTAGCTTAGATTGCGATGTAGTATTGGGTGGCAAAGCACACTAACTTAATAATAGTTTATTCACTCGTGACTCCTTGTTGATGTAACCTAAGTTTTTATCGTATAGATAAACCTTGATTCGGTTCAGTCAAAGTTAAAGAAGTCAAAGGCATATATCTTAATATATGTATTAAATTACGTGTCACGTTGTTTGTCCGCGATGGTTAGTCTGTTCAAATACAAGGAGAGTTTCCGAGAAAAATATTAAAGATTTCTTTATTTAGAAGAGTTCCCAAAGACTAAACCTAACCTGATGATTCCTTAGAGATATAATTTGTTCTTATCAGCCTGTTGCTTAGAAAACGACGCATATCCCGATACCAAATACGTAAATTTCAAACATGCACAATAAATATCCAACCCCTACAAAACAACTAGTCCTTAAATTAAAGAGGGTTGACACTTTGCAAACTTTGTAAGGATAAATTATGACACGGCTACGTGTAACATTCATTAATATTATGTTTTCAGTTTGTACTGCGAAAAGTTGCCGCGAAACGTACAGGGGGATTTGATTAATAACGCTCTAATCCCTTGTAATCTCCAGTAAATGGCATTTATATACAATATGTGAGGGGATAGCGGTTGATAAGTCTTTTAGCCGGATTATGTGTGTAACTGTGTACTGTTCGATACACAACTGTTTTAATTGAATGTTCTGTCCACAGATCCACGTCATATCACAACTAATTTTATTGAATATATTTAATAAGTAATAGCCACTTTTACCAGAGAACCTGATGGTAAGTAATCAAAATCTCCAATAGACAACAGTCACACCAAAGGCGTCACCGATGCGTCATCGCCCAATAAAGAAATTGAGAAAGCAAAAAAAAACCTTCAAACAGGTACTCCTTTGCCATCCAACTATCCCGCGTTAGCCGTGATGAACATGATCCTTACGCGATCTTTGTTCATTTTATAGTAGAACCCTCACTAAAGTATTTCTTATACTTAATGTCTGACAATAGATGATCAAACGAACTTCACGAAGTAAAGTTCGATCACTATTATATGAATTCGCTTTATTCGAAGATATAAATCAACAACGTAGTTTCTTTTATCTTACTGGCAACTTTTCGCACTTTTTAGAGGGTATACTGAAACTAAAATTTTTCGTCCTACCTTTACATTTACTTGCTTTGGTCAGTCGTCTCAGTCCTCATTCTTTTAGAGATAGTAACAAAATTTTCAGGGTCTGGGAATCCTACACTAGGATGGGAGGGTTATTAGTTATATCTTCGAATAAAGCGAATTCATATAATAGTGATCGAACTTTACTTCGTGAAGTTCGTTTGATCATCTATTATATTTCATTCGCTTTATTCTTCAGATATAAATCAACAACGTAGATGTTTAGAGCTAAGGTCTAAAATTTTGTTACGCAGGTCACGAAACATGAAACACAAAAGGGAACAATATGACATTTATTGTTCTACTTATAAATTTTTAACAATGTTATAATTGGTAATTAGTAATATGACATTAAAGTTAATCAACATTTAATCACCATAATTAAGGACTTGCTGGACGCAACAAAGCGGATGCGAATGCGTTTTGATCTGAGGCTATTGGGCGGTTATAAAATTTTGCAAAGGTTAGTGAATTAGCTGTCCAGCCTGCCGTTTTCCTTATGACGTCAAGCGAGATGCCAGCAGCGTGCGCCGCCGACGTGGCTGCGTGCCGCGTGCTGTGGGCACTGAACTGACTGACGTCGATGCCGCTCTCCGCCAGCACCTGCTTGATCCAGCGGCTAATCGACTGCGCGCTTGCTGCATGGAAAGGTCGCTTTACTGTTAGGAATAAATTTTGCATGTTCTGAGGTCTAATTTCTGTCGTGCGTTCCAAGTAATGATGCATACACGTAGCTGGACATATGTTTATATTTTCTCTAAAATATGGTAACATAAGTAAAGGTTGCTCTCGACCAATGAATGAAGTTTTTATAAGATCATTAATTGCGATTTGAATTCCTTGTAAATTTATTGTTATGTCATGAATTTTTATGAGCGATAATGTTTGTACTCGATGAGCCGTACACAATGCTAATAAAACAGCCAATTTCTTAGTTAATTTATCTAAGGACAAATTCTCGTTTGGACCCCATGTAGAGATACCAGTTAGAACTATCTGTGGGTCCCAAGTGAATGTATACTTTGGTACACTTGGGCGCAATTTGAATGCACCTTTCAATAATCTTTTGATTTGTTCCTCCGAACCCAGCTCATTTCCTAAAAGTAAACTCAGAGCAGAACGATGACTGTTTAGCGTCCCGTAAGAGGATCCCTGATTATATTGATCTGTCAAAAATTCCATCACTGAAGCGACCGTACCAGCATAAGGATCCTTATGGTCCTTATTGCAATATTCCCACCATGATTTTAATGTTACGCCGTATTGTCTTAAAGTATTTTTAGATAGAGAGGCTAACATTATGTCGAGAGAGGCTTGTGGAGCTCCTCGTTTAGCAAAAGCTTCCCGGAGAGCTTGGCCACACCCAGGGTAAAATGATTCAACAGATGAGTCCTGGAACAACACATAGTCATGTCTTTATCGGTGTTAAGAAACATAATATCAGAAATTAACATCTTTTTTAATACTGGGAACCATGGTTGTGACGGCCAATACGGGAACACTAGAATGCCTTCTGCTTTGTCATCAGTAATTTTTTGTAAACATCGTAAAATCAACGGAACCGGGGGGAAGGCATAAAATGAACTATTCCAGGGAATAGTGAATGCATCTACGGCTACTGCATTGGGGTCTGGCTTCCATGACACGTAATTTTCACATTTAGCATTGGTTCTGGATGCGAATAAATCTATCTTTGGTTTACCAAAATGATCTATAATTTGATTAAAGGCAGAGGCACTTAATGACCATTCTATATCTGAATTTACTCTCCTAGATTCTTCGTCGGCTTCTTTATTGTCTTTGGTATTAATGTACGAGGCCGTTAACCAAATATTTCGCATCTCACACCACTGCCAGATTTCCCTAGTCAACTCATTTAAGTGAGGGAATTGAATACCTCCCATGCGATTCACATAAGATAACGCGGTTGTGTTGTCGACTCTTAATAGGATGTTCATGTTTGAAGCGTCACGGGTAAAGCATTTTAAACCAAAATATACAGCCAGAAGTTCGAGATAATTAATATGGAATTTTAATTCACTATCTTTCCATTTACCGTTTACACGTTTACCGTCACAAAACGCACCCCAACCAGATCTGGATGCGTCCGTAAAAATCTCTATATCGTACTTTATAAAATTAAGAGGATATGTTGAAGTTTGAATATTATTTAACCACCATCTTAAATCAGGTAAGATCTCTCGGCACGGCTTGAATTTATTGTCGTAACAATTAGATTTCTGTAAAGATAGATACTTTTGTCGTTCAAGTCGTTTAGTGTATAACCAACTGTAACGCATAGCAGGACAAGCTGCTGTTAGTACTCCTATGAATCGTGAAAAATCTCTGATAGTACAGGTAGGTAAGGTTAGATATTTTTTAACCAGGGATTTTATTTGAGACCGCTTCTCTATAGGCAATGACATTGTCATTTCAAGGGAATTAAATAAAAATCCCAGGAATTTTATTTCTCGACTAGGTTCTAAAGAACCTTTTTGTGCGTTGATAATAAAACCTAAACATTTCAAGAGCTTCAAAGTTTCATTTACGTTACGCAAACATTCATGGTACGTTAACCCTAAACACAAAATATCGTCAAGGTAGATAACAGAGGAAAATCCTTGACGACGAAGATAAGTCATAACCTCTTTCATGATTTTAGTAAAAGTTCTAGGTGCAGAGCACAAACCATATGGCATGCCATTAAATTCGTATGTCTTATTTAGAAAATTAAATCGTAAATATTTTCTCTGGTTTTTATTAACCGGTACTAGAAGATATGATTCTTTTAGATCAATAGTGGCCATAAACATATTGGGCTGAACCATCTTTGAAACCGTTCTGAAGTCTTCCATTTTAAAATGAAGATTGGATACATATTTATTAAATACTTTTAAATTCAAAATAAATCTGTAAGTTCCATTTGCTTTAGGCGTCAAAAATATTTTAGATATGAATTGGTCTGGTCGCGGTTTACACTCCGAAATAGCACCCAACTCTATTAAATTGTTAATGGCTACGTTCATATTAGTTACTTCTTTAATTGAAAAATTATTATTACTTGGTACATACGGTTGAACAATTTTGTGATATAACGGTATTTGATACCCATTTTTTATCCAATTTAGTACAGTTTTATTGTTTGTAATATTTAACCAACAATTATAAAAATATCGCAATCTACCCGCGTGTACCTGAACTATTGACGCGGGGCACGTTGCTTGTTCTGGTTGATTGGAAATCGACTCTGAGCGGCAGTTGGTGCTGGGCGTCGATACTGAGCAGCAGGAGTCCGATGCAACCCTCCCCGCCCCCCCCTGCTTGCCGAGGGGTAACGAGGAGGGCCCTGCCAGTTTTCCTGGTAGCGAGACCTAGGAATAGATTGAACGGGCATCGAGGTAGATGGTTTATTCGGCACCTTTTTTAATTGGTGGCCCTGCTTCTCAATGGCTTTTGAAGATTTAATTTTGTCTGGTAAATTAACCCCAAACAAAGTCTCGTCTCTGTCTTGATTCTCAATGACACATAAAATAGACTTTTAAAGACAGGGTGTTATGAGTTTTGTCCTCAGCTGAGTTTCTGTATAATGTAAGTCAGTTAATAACCTACAACCATCCGAAAGGATTTTTATTGCTTGAACTTTGTCATCGCCAATAAGCAGTAAGGAGATAGCTTTACTAATAGCGGCTATGCCGTGACCCAGCTGATCCTGTTTACAGACGATACTCTTATCTCTGTTTCTGACGACCTCCATGACTGCTGCTGAAATTTCAGGGTTCAATGTCGGGGCTTTCAATAACCTGCAGTTATCTGGCACGGGGTATTCATTAATAAGCTTTGTTCTTATTTCTTTAAGAAGTCCTTTTTTCAATATTGGTGTCCATCTTTGCGATAAACTGCTATGGATGTTGTCCCCAAAAACGGGTGCATCCTCAGCGGCATCACCCAGAGCCAACAATAATTCAGGATCAAGCTCAGGTTGCGGTACATCGGTAGCAGGTTCCTGAGGTTGAGAATTAACCTCTTGAGGGGTAGGCATATCATCGGGCTCAGGTACTAACTCTGTTTCAACAACTATCTCCGGCCCCGGTTCCAACTCGAGCTCGGGGACCATTGGATGGGGTTCGACCATTGATATAGTCTCGTAAGTAACGCCTCTATGCGCACCAACATCTGTGCCATAAGAGAAAAATCGCATGAATATTGCAATACTAAGTTGATATCCGTTTTACCTTCTAGAGGTAATTATAAATATATTTTTTGCTCATCATGCTAAAATTTATTTAGCTTAGAGATGGCCATTTTAGAAGTAACAATGTGTTACGTAAATTATATTGGTAATGTATTTTATATTTGTCACCCGCATGTTTAACTTTTGTCAAACTTAGGGGTATTTTTAAACATCATGCTACCTACCTACTTGGGTTAGGTTAGCTTAGATGAGTGATGAGTGATGATTTAATAGTTAAGTATTTAACACTTGAACATCACAGCAATTCCACCAGTAAAATTACCAACAGTAAAATAAAATTATTGTATTTACCTTGATTTATTTCAGTGTCTGAAAAAGAGGCATCACTAATTTGACGACGCCTATCTGATTTTTGTTGTAACTTTCTTATTTTAGCTTCATAATATTCCACTGTTCTTTGTTTTCGCTTAGGCATGATTACAGAATAAGTACTTTAAACGGACTTTAGTTACTAAGGATTACTAAGGAAGCGTGTGCTCGTTGCCGCGCAAAATAAAAGAATGAGGACTGAGACGACTGACCAAAGCAAGTAAATGTAAAGGTAGGACGAAAAATTTTAGTTTCAGTATACCCTCTAAAAAGTGCGAAAAGTTGCCAGTAAGATAAAAGAAACTACGTTGTTGATTTATATCTGAAGAATAAAGCGAATGAAATATAATATATTATATAAAACAGTGAACTGAAACTGAGTAATGAGTAATGAAAAAGTCAATGAAAAGCCGGCCTGGACCAAAATCTTTGCAAGCACGTGACAAAGATGCAGAATTATATGGCTTTTTCTTTCCTATTATAGGGCATCTTATGATAAACTGGTCTAGTAGTAAGTCTATAATTTTACTATTCTTGATATGAGTATGTTACACAGACAATTGTATGCGACACAGATTTAGTGAAGTAGAATGAGTGCGATAATATTTTTTTTTGTTCACAATAGTTAATGCAATTCATAAAGGCAGGATGTTAAACCGAGAAAATTTGGTTTGGCTCGATAAAAATATTTTCATCATAATATTACTGATTAAGATTTTTGCTATGAAAACTAAAATCCTAATAGAAAACATGATGAGGTACGGATTTTAAATTTCACCGGAGAGATTGAAAAAGAAACCACATCGCTTATGCTTTTAGACACTGGCTTATTGCCAAGCCGCTGTTTTTATGTAATAAGCTATTAGGGCTTTTATTTCGAAACTATATTCGCATATAGTAATATTCTAGTGATGCTATCAAACTAAGTTCAAATATTTTTGTTTTAAATTTGCAGAGTTCTATCAGAATAGACAGATCGTAGTCTTTTTTTCAAAGCCAATAATAGTTTTCAAGAATGGGATATTGAAAGTTCAATGAGTATCTACCTGATTACATTCACAGCCCATGATATAGATAGATATTTAAATATATTAGTTTTTTCGAATAAATTTTTGCAATACTGAACTCTAAAACCCTAGCAAACATTTAAACTAAACCTTCAGGAGTTGCGATGAACGTAGTCAAACAAACCGTTAGAGAAGCGGTCTAGATTAAATAAACAATCAACAACAAGTCCGGAGTTTATTTCAGTTTCTCTTGGAACATTACACAATAGCTTTCTTCAAAGAAACTGCTGGGATATTGAAAAGTTTCTGCAAGAATAGATATCGTTTAAATTTAAGAGATTAAACAAAGTTGTGCGAATCCTTCGAGTTTTAAGTTTATATTTTATTGTTTGTTTGAAAACCATCTTAGGTATTTGCATACATACGCACAATGGGAACATGCAAAAGATATGAGCGCACACAATCATGAGGACACACAAAAACACACATTTAAGAAGACTACGTGTACTTACGCGGATTAAGGGGGTCTTATCCCAAAAATGGTATTTTTGAAGGTGTTTTGTTCATAAATGGTACATAATACAATTCTAAAAAAAATATATGTTAATTTACAGTCTTTGTTCTTTCATTTTGTCATACTTGATACACGATACCCGTTACTTCATTCGATAGAAATAAATCACAAAGTTGGGTCTAATCTGGCATAAAAATGGCGTTTTATTCGCGTTTTAATCGCTTCCAGATAATAAAAAATATACCACAGTATAGGTCCTATAGATACCGAAATTATTGGCGAATCATAACATGAAATTTTTAAAAACAACTCTTTCAATTCATAGTTTTTCCATTTTCTATAGTTACGAAACGCCCCACGTAATAATTTAGTCTCGCGCCAGACGCCGTCGAGGTAAGGCTAATGTCAGTTTCCGTCGTGCGACAGTCGAATTTCCGACTCGTAATTTTATTGTTGGCGCGCGCGCGTTTCGAACTTATATGACGTATTAGGTACACAGTCCAAAGTATCCACACTGCTGTAATTTGAAATAATAAAAATTGTTCGTGTTTATACTTTAGTTACTATTTATAGTATTTAGGTATTGGTATAAGTCAAGTGCTAATTACACAATTATTCTTGCCGTATTGGGGCCGCTTAGAATACTAACCTCAATCCCAAGTCGTATGGGTGTCGTAAAAGGCGACTAAATCCGGCCCGCTGGTGGTAGGGCCCCTTGAGGGATTATATTGATAATATTGATTATTATTACTATTATTATTTCTCGATGGGGTTCGCCTGGATAGCTACCACCCTTGAGCATGAGTTAGAGGCTTGGGAGCCAGTTTTCTTTTTTGATGTTATACTTCTTTAGGCTCGTTATGAAATAAATGGAAAATTGTTTTGAAAAAATGATTATTATTATATTGTTTTTTTTTTAAATATTGTTTTTGAATGTTGTTTTTTTGTAATATTGTTTTTTTGTATGTATATGTATATATATGTACATGTATATTTGTATATAAGTACAGGGGAAGGAGAGAGGGAGGGGAGCGGAGGGTAGGGGGAGGGGAGGGCGAGGGGAAGGGGAGGGCGAGGGGGAGGGGAGGGGTATGGGAATGGCAACGCATCAGTGATGCCTTTGGTGTTGCTGATGTCCACGGACGACGATAGCCACTTACCATCAGGTGGATCGTCAGCTCGTTTTCCGGCTATTTCCATTAAAAAAAAATTATGTAGTAAGAATAATATTAATAAAAACTTGCATTCTCATACCCCCCAGTAAAATATGAGACATACAGTACAAATCAGACATCACTATAATTACCATAACCAGAGTACAAATATTTATCTGTTATATAAAAATATCTGCCCCGGCCGGGAATCGAACCCGGGACCCCTTGCTTTGCAGGCAAGTCCGCTACCAACTAGGCTACAAGGTCGACAAGTTGGTATTTACTTTACACAACATTTAGTAGTAAATTTAAAAAATGTCACATATCAGTGAGATTGACTTTACCGATGAGTAGTTTTTCAATTCATAAAATATGATACACAATAAAATTCTGAACAGTATTTGACCTCGGAACTTTTCGCACTAAACTTGATAAACGATATTTTACTGTAGTGAACAAGTCGCAAACTTAGATCGAAATGAGTACAAAAAATAGAAATAAACGAGACATTGCAGCATAAGATGAATTTCTGAAAAATATCGCTTCTATGACGCGTGAATGAAGGAAGCACCAAATACCTACGCGGCATATTTGGCGGTTCCTTTACAACCCCCACTGACCTCCGCTACCAACTAGGCTACAAGCTCGACAAGTTCGTATTTAGTTATTTACGTAATATTTACTTTACATAACATTTAGTAGTAAATAAAAAAAGGGTGTTCTGAAAATTCTGTTATTTTATTTCCTAACTGAGATACGTGTGATACACAAATAATTAGGTACTAACATACAAAATTGCCTAACATCATCTAAATAGTAACAAAAAATAACCAACTTCAAAATGGCTCAAAAACTACTTGTCAGATCTCGCTCAATTTTATGTGGAACCACATAATAAGCACCAGCTTTCGATCGAAAAAAGAATCATCAAAATCGGTTCACCCACAAATAAATAGGTACTTACATACAAAATTGACTAATATCATCTAAATACTAACAAAAAATAACCAACTTCAAAATAACTCAAAAACTACTTGTCAAATCTCACTCAAATTTATGTGAAACCACATGAAAAACACCCGCTTTCGATTGAAAAAAGGATCATCAAAATCGGTTCGCCTATTCAAAAGTTCTGCGGTAACAAACATAAAAAAAACAGTCGAATTGAATACCTCCTCCTTTTTTGAAGTCGGTTAAAAACAGGTAAGGGTGTTCTGAAAATTCTATTATTTTATTTCCTAAATGAGATACGCGTGATGCACAAATAAGTAGGTACTTATATACATACATACAAAATTGACTAATATCATCTAAATACTAACAAAAAATAACCAACTTCAAAATAACTCTAAAACTACTTGTCAGATCTCGTTCAAATTTATGTGGAACCACATGATAAGCACCAGCTTTCGATCGAAAAATGAATCATCAAAATCGGTTCACCCACAAATAAGTAGGTACTTACATACAAAATTGACTAATATCATCTAAATACAAACAAAAAATAACCAACTTCACAATAACTCAAAAACTATTTGTCAGATCTTGCTCAAATTTATGTGGAACCACATGATAAGCACCAGCTTTCGATCGAAAAAGGAATCATCAAAATCGGTTCACCCACAAATAAGTAGGTACTTACAAACAAAAAATAACCAACTTCACAATAACTCAAAAACTATTTGTCAGATCTTGCTCAAATTTATGTGGAACCACATGATAAGCACCAGCTTTCAATCGAAAAAAGAATCATCAAAATCGGTTCACCCACAAATAAGTAGGTACTTACATACAAAATTGACTAATATCATCTAAATACTAACAAAAAATAACCAACTTCACAATAACTCAAAAACTATTTGTTAGATCTCGCTCAAATTTATGTGGAACCACATGATAAGCACCAGCTTTCGATCGAAAAAAGAATCATCAAAATCGGTTCACCCACAAATAAGTAGGTACTTACATACAAAATTGACTAATATCATCTAAATACTAACAAAAAATAACCAACTTCAAAATAACTCAAAAACTACTTGTCACATCTCGCTCAAATTTATGTGGAACCACATGACAAACACCAGCTTTCGATTAAAAAAAGAATCATCAAAATCGGGTCGCCCAGTCAAAAGTTCTGAGGTAACAAACATAAAAAAGCGGCCAAGTGCGAGTCGGACTCGCCCATGAAGGGTTCCGTAGCAGCAAGTAACATAATATAAAAGTTCTTGTACTTCATTGTAACTTTGATTGATGTTTTTTGCGGTTTACGATTTATGACGTATTAAAAAAAATACTTACTAGATCACGTTCAAATCAATTTTCGTTGGAAGATTGAACGGTAATGTACATCATATATTTTTAGGGTTCCGTATTCGGATTCGTCATGTCTGTCTGTCTGTCTGTCTGTCTGTCCGTCCGTATATCACAGCCACTTTTCTCCGAAACTATAAGAACTATACTGTTGAAACTTGGTACGTAGATGTATTCTGTGAACCGCATTAAGATTTTCATACAAAAATAGAAAAAAAAATTTTGGGGGTTCCCCATACTTAGAACTTAACTCAAAAATTTTTTTTTCATCAAACCCATATGTGTGGGATATCTATGGATAGGTCTTCAAAAATGATATTGAGGTTTCTAATATCATTTTTTTCTAAACTGAATAGTTTGCGAGAGAGACACTTCCAAAGTGGTAAAATGTGTGTGTCCCCCCCCCTGTAACTTCTAAAATAAGAGATTGATAAAACTAAAAAAAATATATGATGTACATTACCATGCAAGCTTCCACCGAAAATTGGTTTGAACGAGATCTAATAAGTAGTTTTTTTTTTATACGTCATAAATCGTAAACCACAATTTACCTTTCATTCAATCAACTAAAATACTAACCTACCTACCTAACCTGTGGACTCAATCAAATACAACGAACTACAAGAACTTTTATATTATGTTACTTCCTGCTACGGAACCCTTAATGGGCGAGTCCGACTCACACTTGGCTGCTTTTTTTTAGTTTTATCATTCTCTTATTTTAGAAGTTACAGGGGGGGGGGACACTTTTTACCACTTTGGAAGTGTCTCTCGCGCAAACTATTCGATTTAGAAAAAAATGATATTAGAAATCTCAATATCATTTTTGAAGACCTATCTATAGATACCCCACACGTATGGGTTTGATGAAAAAAAATTTTTTGAGTTTCAGTTCTATGTATGGGGAACTCCCAAAATTTATTGTTTTTTTTTTCAATTTTTGTGTGAAAATCTTAACGCGGTTTACGGTATACATCTACTGACCAAGTTTCAACAGTATAGTTCTTATAGTTTCGGAGAAAAGTGGCTGTGACATACGGACGGACGGACAGACAGACAGACAGACAGACAGACAGACATGACGAATTTATAAGGGTTCCGTTTTTTGCCATTTGGCTACGGAACCCTAAAAACAGTCAAATTGAATACCTCCTCCTTTTTAGGGTTCCGTAGCCGAATGGCAAAAAACGGAACCCTTATAGATTCGTCATGTCTGTCTGTCTGTCTGTCTGTCTGTCTGTCCGTCCGTATGTCACAGCCACTTTTTTTCGAAACTATAAGAGCTATACTGTTGAAACTTGGTAAGTAGATGTATTCTGTGAACCGCATTAAGATTTTCACACAAAAACAGAAAGAAAACAATAAATTTTGGGGGTTCCCCATACTTAGAACTGAAACTCAAAAATGTTTTTTTCATCAAACCCGTGTGGGGATCTATGGATAGGTCTTCAAAAATGATATTGAGGTTTCTAATATCATTTTTTTCTAAACTAAATAGTTTGCGCGAGAGACACTTCCAAAGTGGTAAAATGTGTGCCCCCCCCCCTGTAACTTCTAAAATAAGAGAATGATAAAACTAAAAAAAATATATGATGTACATTACCATGCAAACTTCCAACGAAAATTGGTTTGGACGAGATCTAGTAGTTTGAAGTAGTTTTTTTTAATACGTCATAAATCGTAAACCACAAAAAACATCGATTAAAGTTACAACGAACTAAAAGAACTTTTATATTATGTTACTTGCTGCTACGGAACCCTTCATGGGCGAGTCCGACTCGCACTTGGCCGCTTTTTGAAGTCTGTTAAAAACAGGTAAGGGTGTTCTGAAAATTCTATTATTTTATTTCCTAAGTGAGATACGCGTGATGCACAAATAAGTAGGTACTTATATACATACATACAAAATTGACTAATATCATCTAAATATTAACAAAAAATAACCAACATCAAAATAACTCAAACTATTTGTCAGATCTCGCTCAAATTTATGTGGAACCACATGATAAGCACCAGCTTTGGATCGAAAGAAGAATCATCAAAATCGGTTCACCCACAAATAAGTAGGTACTTACATACAAAATTGACTAATATCATCTAAATACTAACAAAAAATAACCAACTTCAAAATAACTCAAAAACTACTTGTCAAATCACTCAAATTTATGTGGAACCACATGACAAACACCAGCTTTCGATTAAAAAAAGAATCATCAAAATCGGTTCGCCCAGTCAAAAGTTCTGAGGTAACAAACATAAAATTATAATTAAGATAATGATAAAAATAAAACTATATTTTCATTTCATACTAATAAATGTACTTATTTACTGACTACTACATAATTCAAAGGAGGTGGCCAATATGTGCCCCGGAAATGGTTAAAATACGTTTATTTGTACAAGGTTTTAGTCCTCAGACAAGACATGTTTTCCGTTTATTATAATATAACTAGAATTTTAATTTTCTTCTGAACTCCGCAGTGAGTAGTTATAATAAATTAACAATAATAATAAGTTGTGTTGTATACACTGCCCTGGAAATGGTTAAAATACGTTTATTTGTACAAGGTTTTAGTCCTCTGAAAAGACATGTTTTCCGTTTATTATAACATAACTAGAATTTTAATTTTCTTCTGAACTCCGCAGTGAGTAGTTATAATAAATTAACAATAATAATAAGTTGTCTTGTATACACTTAATCTTCTACTACCTCCATTGCTATCACTGGAGGTTGACAATTGACTGACAGAAATACGAATATATGCTATATTGCCATTTGTCAAATGCCAAAAGAAGATTTGATTTCTACAAAATAATAATTGTGTTTGATTTTTTGTCATGAGGTGCATTAATTGTGCGGTTGACATTGAGCGCATGGCAAGTCACTCAATATCTTCGCTAGCAAGAAACCTTCAATCCATATTGGTAGAATGGATCACTGCAGCACAGGTATGGCATTTTCATGTGATTACATTAGTTTGGTATTTGGGGTGGGCACGTCATAATTAAAGTAAAATAAATAAATGAATTATCCAAAAGATAAATAGCTTGTATTTAATATAAAAATCTCTCTTTAAAACACTTTTCCACGATTACTTATGTTTATCAAACTCGTAAAAGGAGAATACCAAGTTTTACAGATTTTTATTGATAAAATTATTAAAGTAGATATTGTAAGCTTTAATGTAAGGTAAAAATAAAATGTGTACATTATACTTCACAAGTGGGGCAAACGCCTATACAGATGTTGGCCACCTCCTTTGTAAAAGTAGTGCAGGCTGTGCAGGTCTCCTACTGCAAAATATTTCTACCTAATTGTGCTGTGGTCGGCCACCGGGTCATACGAGTTCACGTTCTCGAGGCGTTATCGATGTTTGATCCACGCGGACTCGCCAGCGCAATAATACCTACTTTATGACTAGAAGAGGGCCTTAATAATATAAATAATCATTCACAATGCAAAGGGCCCTTCATCGTAAAAAAGACAACATAATAGATCTCATACATTATTATCATAATTCACTCTCGAATAAGAACTGGATGAGTGTAAAATTTGAGGACGTCGTTTTCCAGAGACCATAGATCCAATAGAAATGTCCTTATACAGATTCACTTTGGTATATTATACTTAGTCCAGTGCCGATAGCTCTAAAAACGGTAAAAAGTGGAAGAAAATTATAGTAGAATGAAACCTATTGCAAAAGGAAGAGAATATAACGAAGATTATAGGAAAAATAAATTACGGGCGATCTGAGGTCGGGAAGGGGGGGAGAGGGGGGGTTTAATGGAAAAAAATGGTTTATCTCGATTTCCGGAAAAACTACAAGTCCTATTGAAAAAAGTTGAATGGCAAAGTTGTAGGTAATAAAAAGATCTACAACTTTTGTATTTACACTTTTTTACATAACCTCAAAATTTATGTGAAAAATTAAAAAAACCACGTTTTTGGTTTTTTATTTTTATCTTTTACAAAAAAAAATTGTTTCACGAAATTTGGCGAAAACTTACCTTTGTATGTCCTTGACATACTGTAATTTTTTTGATTCAAAAATATTTTTTTTTCACCTTATTTTGACCTTCTATCGAAAAAGCACCCTTATTTTCAGTCGAAAAATCTCACGTCAAAAAATCAGATTTTTTAAAAAATTCGGTGGTCTCTTTGTTCGTTGGAATCTCTACTTTCTATAATACATATACACTACTATGGTAAATGTTCTCAGAAAATGCAATGAAGCGACAACTATTTTCGCAAAAAAAAATTCGGATTCCATTGATTGCATATGAGATTGCAAAAAATATGCGAAAATAGTTGTCGTTTCATTGCATTTTCTGAGAACATTTACCATGGTAGTGTATAGTTTTTTTATATACCATTAGAAAGTAGAGATTCCAACGAACAAAAAGACTACTAAATTTTTAAAAAAATCAGAGTTTTTGACGTGAGATTTTTCGACTGAAAATAAGGGTGCTTTTTCGATAGAAGGTCAAAATAAGGTGAAAAAAATATATTTTTGAATCAAAAAAATTACAGTATGTCAAGGACATACAAAGGTAAGTTTTCACCAAATTTTGTGAAACAAAAATTTTTTTTGTAAAAGATAAAAATAAAAAACCAAAAACGTGGTTTTTTGAATTTTTCACATAAATTTTGAGGTTATGTAAAAAAGTGTAAATACAAAAGTTGTAGATCTTTTTATTACCTACAACTTTGCCATTCAACTTTTTTCAATAGGACTTGTAGTTTTTCCGGAAATCGAGATAAACCATTTTTTTCCATTAAACCCCCCCCTCTCCCCCCTTCCCGACCTCAGATCGCCCGTAATTTATTTTTCCTATAATCTTCATTATATTCTCTTCCTTTTGCAATAGGTTTCATTCTACTATAATTTTTTTTCGTTTCAAAAATTATTGGCACTGGACTAACTGGCCTACTGGCATTTTCATTCGTAATATAATTAAATGTCTAACAAACTTAAAAAAAAAACTAAATATATATTCTGTAAGTTTTTTCCTCCGAAATACACAATAGTAGGTACTTAATTTAGTAATTATAAATAAAATATTAGTCTAGAAATGTTAAATTTAAAATCAACACGCTCAGAGGCTCAACCATTAAAATAATTACGAATACAAACACAGCTTTCCCAAAAGTTCTAACTTTTTCTAATTAATATTTCATTGAAATGTCAGAAAGTATCACGAGATTCACGACCAAGCGTTACATTTCTAACCATAACAGGTACTTTGTTTTTACAGCTTCTTTGTACCGAAGGGTAGTTTCGTTTTTTATTTCATACGGCCCGCAGTCGGCCATAAACCCCTATCGTCCCAACTACGCATCCCTCGTACCATTTTAATGTATGCTTGCTACGTCCATAACAATAAACCTATGTTTAATAACCATAACCATGTATAGAGTATAGCTATGTAAATGACCTTTGCGTCTGTACCTATCGTTAGTGGTAACCCGCTACGCTTCGCTGTAGAACCCTAAGGTACCCTACCTTAGCAACGAAAATAGCAACTATACATAATGATAAGTAATTTCAAAACGGTTCTAATTTCCCATTATTGTGGGAACTTCAGAATATTGTTGTTAGGCTAATAGGCTTGTTCATAGATTCAAAACAAAAAAGAGTGATAGGATAATTATTAAAGAATAAATATACCTAAAAATAATTTTAATACTACATCTTTATTCTATGTATTCTATGTATGTGTGTATAATATTTTGTAGCTTATTTTGCTTTAACGCTAGCCTCCATCAAATATGCATGCAATTATCTGTTATGCAAAATAGTATGCAGCAGTCGCACTACCTATTAGTGCAGTAATTTACAGAGTTCTCTTGTTATTGGAAATAATTATTTATCTTGAAATCTTGATTTTGGAAATAATTTTTGACAAGAAATAATCGGCTTCAAAATTAGGGATAACTCAAAAACTACTCGTCAGATCCCGCTCAAATGGGACCACATGACAAGCACCAGCTTTTTATTAAAAAAAGAATCATAAAATCTTATCAAAAGTCGAAAGTTCTGAGGTAACAAACATAAAAAAATACAGTCGAATTGAATACCTCCTCCTTTTTTGAAGTCGGTTAAAAAGTCCTGATTATCACTTCATTTCCGCAGAGCTGATTGGATACTAATATTACAACAAAAGAAACAATTATAGTGTGGGTCATACTATTTACAACACCCTCACCCTCAACGTACATTCCTGAACGTGTTTTATACCTTATACTTTAGATTTATATCTAAGGTTGTCCAAACAACTCTTCTGACAACATATGTTTTGCAAATGGTTTCTATTACAATGGAATTAGATTTCAGTTATTACCATCTACAACAGTTCAACTTCTACACTTTAATTATTTAAGTTATTATAAATGCAATCAAAAACACAGCCAGTTGAAAAAAATTAAAGTTATTTGAATTTTTTTACAAAATTTTTAATACCTACTGTATGTTGAAGAGGAAGAAGTCACAGTCACAACTCATAATTATTGTCCCACTATTGGGTCGGGTCTAATCTCACAATGTGGGAGGTACAGGCCATAGTCTACCACGCTGGCCAATTCCGGATTCCCCCCCTCCCCCCTCTCCGCCACTCCTGGCCCTTTGCTAACTGGCGCAACCACTCGTCAACCATTCGTATTACAGTAAGATGACAAGTAATTGATAAATGATAAGAATAAAACTCCTTACACCACATTTTTTTAAGTTATATATAGTGTTTTTATTAGTTTTATAATCTTAAATTAAAATTTAAAAACTCCCGACAGTTTTATTTACATTAAACATAGCTAAGAACACTAAATTAAGTTATGTTTAGTTTTCTTTAGGGGCGTAGCTACCGCCGTATCAATTATACGGGGCCCCAGCGTATAGGCACCCCCACTAATACTTCCAAAAAAATGCTCGCAAGCGGCCTACGACCACTACAGTGGGCACTCGTTTTATATTTGACAGCTAACGTCGTGGGGGCCCTACAACAAATATTAATATGGGGCCTTCTTAGGGCTAGCTACGCCACTGTTTTTACTTCTTTTAAAAAAGTAAGCCCTACCTTAACATGCGGCGCGTTGATCAGTCTCCGCAGGTCGTGTATGAGCGCGGCGGTGGCGGGCGCGGCGGCGACCGGTCGCGCGTCCATCGCCGCGCGCGCACGTTCGCGGCCCTCCGCTGCGGGCGCGCGGCCGCTTGTCACTACCACGGTGCAGGCTATGCGGTCGTATACCTGTGAGTGATGCGTTTATTTATTGATTCATGATTTAATAAGTATAACATCATGAATCAATCAGTCCACGATAACTTACTTAACTCTCTTATGTTCGATTTACATGTATTAAGTAGTTAAGTAGTTAACTAGATTTTAAGTAAATTAATACGTGTAAATGGACAATTTAGTAGTTCAGTAATCAAGTAGACAAGTAATTTAGAAATTTTTCTATTTTCTGTTAAGAAGTTGGGCGGGGCTTATCACTTAACACGTTTGGACAGGCACTTTTTAGTTAAAATTTAGTTAAAATTTAGTAAAATGCTTAAGTAATTAAGTAGAACTGTATGAACTAAATATCTTTACTAAATTATTACGTGTGGACGTACACTAAAAATTATTCACTTAAAATTTAGTTAAAGTTAACTACTTAACTACTTAATACTTTACTACTGTATCTAAACTGGACTTTAACATGAGTTAAGTAACTCATCGTGTAAAGGTAAATAAATCAATCAAATGATATGTGTACTGACAATAGTTATTTTTGTTATTGAGTTAAGTAACTCATCGTGGATTGAACATAATATTATATTATAATACGGGTACGGGTCAAACTGCAATCAGCGTGACCACGATTCATGCTGGTCGAAATATCAGAGTACAAAATAACTATCGTCCACGTATCATTTGATTGATTTATTTAACCTACGGTTTCTTATAGGATTACCTAATCAACTGTCGAATCTATTGTCAAACGTCAATCGTATTGCTGAAAGTATGGTTAGTTGAACATCATGTCAACTAACAGAGCTGTCAAATTATTCGTATGTCAAAAACATGGTCAAAAACAAACTCCATGTATGTATGCTTTTCTCTAATCAACGTTTCAGAAGCTCGATTTCATTTGACTGTTAAGCTGGTATATATATATATAGCCGCATCAAGTTCACTGCAAACTTCACAAGTAGACTTGATCGTGTATCGATAGCGTTAAGATACTGTCACAGTTCAAATCAACTAACACAGTTGATTTTGATTTTTTTTATTTTTTTATTTATTTATTTATTTATTCATAATTACATCTAAAATTACAGCTTAACTAATGCGTTAGAGTAATATAAATACATTTTGATTAACCTCTCAAAAACCGGCGGGTAGAATCGTACCACAATTTAACTGCTATGCATTCGAACAAGCGGACTGGGGCCTGCGTAGACTCGCGGCACAGCTAGTATGTAGCTAGTATGTAGTATGTAGTTATGTAGCTACAATGAGCTTCATTGAAATTTGTTCATTTCACCGTCATTCATCATTACTTGTATTTGATTTATTTTACATTTATTCTCTTCACAACCACGTACAACGCTTTACTCACAGCACTGAGGTTAACTGGTGGACAATGCGTTTACCGTCCGCCTTTTATACTCTATACATTTGAAAGTTCTACAAATGTAAAAAAAACAACATTCAGTTACCTCTAACAAGGCTCTCAATTGTAGGTCGTCAAGTACACTGTGGAAGAGATCAGGATCTATGACGGTTGGACCGTCTTGCAAAACCGCCACATCGTCTAGCGATTCCACTATGAGGTTTACAGCTGTAAGAAAAAAGGTTTCATTTAAAATATTTATTATTTTTTATTTATTTTTCTTACTAAACACAACGATAGGGTTGAACATTTTAGCACAAAATTTGGATTTGAATCCTCCTTCCATCCATCCATTCATTCATCCATTCATCGGATGGATCCATCCATCTATCCATCAGCTTTTAGAGGTCCAATGCTAGACATAGTCCTCCCCTAATATACGCCACTCAGACCGGTCCTGAGCCTTCTGAATCCAGCAGATACCCAATGTCTTTTTCAGGTCGTCGGTCCACCTGGTCGGGGGGCGTCCTGTACTCCTTTTACCGAGGCGTGGTCTCCATTCAGGACCTTTCTTCCCCAACGGTTATCGGTCCTTTGAACTATGTGGCTAGCCCCTTGCCACTTCAGCCGGCTAATTCTCTGAGGTATGTTGGTCACCCTACTTCGTCTACGAATTTCATCATTTCTGATTAGATCGCGTTCGCGTCGATTTGAATCCTGCACGTAGCTAATTGATTAGTTTAGTGTGTATTATTAATAACTCAACATTAGCTTAGGTGAAGGAAAACATCATGAGGAAACCGGATTACTTAAGAGTTCTTCATAATCTATGGTGTGCGAAACGTGATAGAGATAGCGAAGTATATAGACATAATGTCTATATACGGTCTATGTGTCTATATATGTCTATATATGTGTTGTGAAATGAATCTACTAATGAAGTCTCAATGCGAGTATATACGCACTGAGACTTCATTAGTAGATTCATTTCATAACCCAGTGACGTATTACGTACAGTAGGCGCGCGAGTTGAATGCAGTCAGGGTCTGAGGTGAGGGGCGGGAGTGTAGTGTTGTTTTTGATAATTATCGCACGCATTCGTTGATATCGATTCAGTTATATTTAGTGTGCTTGAAAATAAAAATTAAAAACTTATATTTTAATCAATACTAGCTTTGCCCCGTACCCTCTGTGTTGTTTCCGGGTTTAATTTACCTACATACCAAACATCAGATCAATCAGTTCAACTAATTTTAGTCAGATTGTATTTTTTATAAAAATAGATTTAGTAATTACGAGGTCACGTACGTGGTAACGAACATTCATATTTATGATTATATAATGTTAAATTTCTTATTCCAGTTGCGTATTCCACATGTAACTAATTAATTAACAATTAGGTCACAACACTAGCCGCATTCCTAAGCTCTGCATTCAACTCGCGCGGCTACTGTAGTTCGTATGAGAAAGAGTGAGTTTTTTTATATATTAAATATTGCAATAAGTAGTATTAAGTGCTGTCTGTAACTGTGAGTAGGAAAAAAATTATCGCGGGAGTTTCTTGCCGCTTCTTCTCCCGGGACCACTCACGGTAGGGATTTGTTGAAGCGATGGCGTTAATTGACTTTCGAAAAGTGTTTGTAACAAACCTACTTCGAATAAAATTCATTTCATTTCATTTCACCCATGACCCCAGTACAAATATTTATCTGTCATATAAATATCTTCCCCAGCCGGGAACCGAGCCCGGGACCCCTCGTTTCGCAGGCAAGGTCGCTACCAACTAGGCTACAGGGTCGTCATCTTCCATCTTCCATCATTCACTCACCAGCAGCATTAGCCTCCTCCATCATGGCCTGTTTTCTCGCGGGCTGCTCTTCATCTTCCTCATCATCAGCTGCCGCAGCCGCGAGCGTCGCAGCACGCAAGCGACGCCGACTGTTGAACTTCTTCAGTTCTTCTACTGTGCCCGCTAGGTGGATGCGGTTTTGCTTGTCGCGATCCTGGGGGAAATAACAAATGTGTTAAGACATTACATAGAGGCCAGCAGTTAGACCGCTAGGAAGTTAGGCGCTAAAAGGCGCGTGGAATGTCCTTGTTAATGCCATTACATGTTAAGCAATAACTCGGGCGGCGGATTGAAGTTGAAACGACTACAATTGCATGTATTGTTCGCACGCGAGATCCGACGATTCGAGAGCTGGGGAAGCATGGCGAGTGTGTGCCGTTACTGTCCTTTCAAACATCGCATCGCCCAGTTTGAGTGTTGTTCGATTGCTTATCGATTATTTATCGATCTTTGGCGTTACAGTGTTTTGTGTCCCAATAGCTGTTTAACATAGATGACGAAGAAAATAAAGCTTGAGCTCATGACAACAGGCCGACACAAAGGTCGTTCATAATCCATAGGCAAGCTCGCATAATAGCATAACGAGTGCATTTTTTTCTTCTTCACACTGCGGTGAAGAAGAAAAAAATGCAACAAATACACGTTATTTATTAATTTGTTGTCTAGTCGTCGACTGCTAGTTATAGGCCGTCCTTAAAATTAAACATTTGTTTATAACGATTTAATTAACAATTATCCACATGTCTACATTCCTTAATATTCCTCCGAGCTCGCGCGCGGACTGTAGTTATGCCTACCAGGGTATTCGAAGACACACAGTATAAAGATTACGTATGATGCATTAACATACCCTTATCCATCTATGGTTGAGCACGTCTTGTATATTAATTCTCTGCGTGTGGTCCACAGTCAGCATGCGTTGGACGAGATCTTTAGCCGCGTCGCTGATATCATCCCAGTGTGGCGCATCGAACTAAAAGTATAAGAATCATATAGTAACCTATTGGAATACGAATAAAATAACTATTGGCAAGCTAAATAGACTAGAACAGCGTGGTGGAGTATGCTCTAGGCCTCGTCAAGAGGAGAAAACCGTGCTCAGTAGTGGTACATTAATGGGTTGAAGCTAAGAAAAAGAACTCCTAGACGCACAATCATCTTTAAAATTCATAGCTCCCCCAAATCCTCAAGTATAATCACTGCATTTTTCAGGGTTCATTTCATGACAAACTTTGCATCTAAATTACAATTAGGTAGTTACTGCCAATCAATTTTATAATATTTCGTGAAAAACGTTTTATAATGTTAATTACTCTTATGTCTCCAAAACTTGGTATCTTCCAAAATGAAGACATAAGCTCTTCGCACCTTGTACCAAATCGAAATCTACTCCTAGGACAGCACTGTTATAATGTAACAATCCATGTTTATGTGGTTGAAATGTCGGTTAGATCGGAGTTTGCCTAGACGACCACAACACGGCGTAGATTTCTTTGGTGTAAATGTTTACTAAATAACAATCTTCAAAAATGATATTCATGAGCTTTACACAAAACACGCGACTGGTTAAAAACTATATCAAAACTCACCCTCAGTCTCCCACGACAGATAGCCTCAAACAGACGTTCCCTGGTGCCAGTAAACGGCAAGTATCCAACAAGCAACACATGTAAGAGAATCCCAGCCGCCCACACATCTACCGGCTTGCCGTACAACTGACTGGACACCACTTCGGGAGCCATGTAATGAGGTGTGCCTATACGACCTGGACGAAAACATTTACACGTTAAGAAAATGATATATAAGTAATAATATATAAGAGGAGATATGAGATAATTTTGTAATTTGAAGGTAGTTCAATAAACAGAATTGGTGGGTAGTTAACATTTTTTAATTAAAAGCTTGGTGTTCCGTGATTTTTGTGCGGTTAAGATTCGTGCAGTGACATTAAAAGTTATTTTATTTTCTTATTATTATGACTTGTTATGACTCAATAATAATTCACTTTAAAATTCAGAATGTATTGACCTTTGTTGAACTATGATTTACATTGCGTGTTCAAGTTAAGTTATACAACCTTAATATGTACTATAATTGTACATGTCAAAGCAGGTATCCCTTAATTTCCTCTAATAATTCAATTGATATTATACTTAAACCCCTAAATAATATTATTCATACACTTAGCTATAATACCTACCTAATGGTACCTCATAATAATTATTACTTTACTATCTCTAACTAAAAATACTGGAATGCGTTACTCAAACGCGTCATATATCACTAAGCTCTCAACCAAAACAAAACACTTCTTCATTAAATAAAACTCGTGCTAAACTATCAGGGTTGTCAAAACTATTGCAAATTGCACACAACAAAATGTCTCAAAATAAAAACGGATTTATTTATAGCTTTTAATCCTTAAAAGCGAGTATAGCCATACCTATCACTTAGGCATAAAATACTAATTTTAAAGCCGCTTGCCTTTGTGCCCTCCTACAAAGCTTCATGCATTCTCAACTGTAGATACAATCCCGACTTGACGGAGATAGTGTTATGTTTCTACAATTATTATGTGTATCATATGTCGTTACTTATTCCACTAAACATTTTTACCATACATTCTAAATTTTAGTTCTTATAACATTTTAAATATTGATTTACAATCTTGTTTATTAGCGTTGTTTAGTATTTTGCTTTAGCGATATAAGCCAATAAAAGAACGATTTTTGAAACAAACAAAAAAATAGAGCTAACTCACACTAGTTAGAAAGTCAATCATATTAGGTACATATTTAGATATATGAGATATAGATCAGAAAGACAGTTTTCTCCAGAAATCCATCATGTGTACCAAATAAAAATATTTTATACAATCAGAAAGTACTAAGTGGCAAAGTTTATTTAAAAATATTGTTGCAACTCTGTATGTTGAACTATGATGTCATAATAAAATTAACCAAGGTGTTTATTTCGTTTCATTATTGTTATTATTTAACATAATGTACACCAGTACACATAAATATTTTACACTACATTAATAAAAAGATTTTGTGACTAATTAAACATCCCTAATACTTGTGTAAGAAGCATAGAATGCTTAAACAATATAATAATCGTTAAATATTAACACAATCCTAACTACAGACAGATTCAGCAGTGTGAGTTAGATCTAGATCGATTTAAAATGAAAATGATGTACATGTACAAAACATAAACAATTTGAACAACACAGGAGTCCGGGAATGTTAACAAAAACTGTGTTATCGTGGAACAGTGCCAATGCTTACGCATATTTTAAAACATAAGTGTATCATTTGTGTGATTTTACAATCCAATGCCTGTCTTATAAGACACATGGTTTAGTGATGTACGGGAGTCCCTAGACTTGTCGATAGGAGTTCGACTCGAGACGTAATCGAATGGAATTGAATTAAAGTGTATTCACGGAAAAAAAAAATTGCATTTAACAGAAAATTTTAATAGTATTTAGGGGCCATCCATAAATTACGTCACACGTTAGGGGGGAGGGAGGGGGTCGATGAAGTGTGACATTGTGTGACAAGGGGTAGAGGGGGTCCTAAATTTCCTGACGTCACATTCAAACTCGAATAATTGGTATGTATAGATAAATATTAAAAAACAATTAACGGAAATAAAACTTATTTTGATTCTTCTGTTTTAATTTAATATTTTTTAGGTGTAAAATTTCATAATATGTGACGTCACACTAGGGGGGGGAGGTCTCACAAATGTGACCAACTGTGACAAGGGGGGGAGGGGTCAAAAAGTCATGAAATTAGTGTGACGTAATTTATGGATGGCCCCTTATTAGTAGTTACACTATAAAGATAGTACAACTATTCACACTACAGGAAAGAAGAGTTAAACAACTCCCAATTGAAGAGTAATTTCTCAGAAACATAGCTGATTGATAAGTGACAATGTAGTGTGTCAAATCAAATGTGTTGCTGTTATGATTAATTTGTATTATACTAAAAAGATTGCTTGTAATGTCTTGTTATCATACCTCTACAGTAAAAACAATAATGTTTAGGTGAATTAAAAAATAAACGGACGTCTCAAGCCGAATCACCTCCAACAGAAAAGGGACTATGAGTGACGACACATGTGCCAGTGAAAATTGCACATAATGTCCATGCAGTTAGGGCACAATTCGCTTCACTATGGAAGTCTTACCATACTCGTCTGATTTGAGATACGCTTGGCCCATCGGACCCACTAGTGGTCGATTGTCCATCACCAGTTCTGTGTAATACAATATCGTTTTATCAACTGGCGAGTTATAATAACATGGAATATTGAAGCAACTTTAAAGATATTTTACATATTACACTTTGAGGTTTTCGCAAGTTGCTGGCAATTAACTGAAATATAACACTGTAACGTAATAATTCCACACATTTCCACATCTTTGATCCTTCTAATATAATTCTATAAAATATGAACGACAAAAATTAAGAGCATTAAAGTAATAAGTATTTTAATATTGTATGATGAAAAACTATGATGTTATTTTTCTGTTTCGACATCCACACCTAACATAGAGTAATCAATGACACCTAAATACTTACCACTGCAATACGTAATTCTAATGTCAAATATCTATGTAATAACTCATTATAATTGAACCTGAAGATGACACGAAGAGTACATACATACAACATAATCTTTTTGTTCGCTAAGTCTAAACCTGTTACGTGAAAAATGTACGACATGTTAAAATTAATAGTTTAATAGACTGGCTATGTATTTCTATAAATATTATTGCGGAGGAACCAACTCGTTAGTTACATAGAAATTTGTAGTAAATTATTGTTGAAAATTGGATGACTTATGCAGACTCTTCAAGCAAAGCAGGTCAATTTACTACGGTCTTGATTTCGCTCTGGGTGGAATATTTATTGCGCTGCCAAAGACATGATGAAGACAGATGTATGCATTCGTGATAAGTTAGTTTTAGCAAATGCCATCCCAAAACCTTTGAATTGCGCCGCCGATTTAAATAGTTTCTTTCAAGTAATCTAGCAGCAAATAAAACCTTCTTGATGTACACAGCTAAGGATGTCCAAAAATTTGATAAATTTCTAAATCTCCAGAATTCGTAAAAAGTCAGATGACTATAGTATGTAGAACTGACACCGTGAATCCGATGTTTGCGCGATAAACTGTTGCTAATTGACAACTGTTTTCAGTGATTCAGTCGATTTTGAAAAGAGAACAGGGGCTCGATTTTGAACACAGAATTAAGTATGCAGGGCATGATTCTAAAATCCTGTACAATGTTTAATATTACATATTGTTTACGTTATTAGCAAAGTTAAATCGTACCTTACGGTATCATTTAACAGTTTTAGAATCATGCTCTGCATACCTAATTATTTTGCAGACTGTACATTATACCTGAATGGTTGACACAGTAACAAACAACGTGACAACATCAGAACTCACCAGGCGGCGCGCGATGCGCAGTAGGCGTAGGCAACTGCGCCGCGACACCGAACCCGCCCAGTTTGACGGGCGCGCAGTTGTCGCGGCCGGCCAACAGCACGCAGTGCGGCCGCACATCACGGTGCACTATGTCATTCTCGTGACAGTAGCGCAACGCTTCTAAGATCTGACGCATGTAGTGACTGGAAGTGGGTATGGAGAAAATATTTTAAAGAACTTAAAAACATTCATCAAAATTGCGTACGTTTTTATGTTTGAGGAGTTTCCTCTTTCTCATGAATTTCATCATCAGAACAGAGTTTTGAAAAATATGGAACCGAATCAGCAAACAGGACAAACGGTTAGACACTAGCGGCTTCTAACTGCTATGGACCAAATTATTGGAGCCGTATTGAGGCGACTACTGACCCAGGTCCTATGCCAGTTAACTATGATGTCTTAAGACCTGACAGAAACCAGAAGACTTGGTGGTAGGGCTCCGCGTTAATGATTATTTTATCAATAGTATTATTACTTTGCTATTATTATCTTTTCGTAAAGCCTGGCTGGCTAAGCTACCAGCTTTTTGCATAAATCGGTCGCCAAACGCCTCGTCGTGTTCCTTCTGGGGGCTTGTGAGCCAATTCTTTCTTTCTTCTTCTTTCTTTCTTGGCAGACAACGCATCGGTGTTACCTATGCTGATGTTGCTGATGTCCATGGGCGTCCGCGATCAGGTCATCATCTCGTATGTGAGCTACATAAAAAAATGATGAGCATCTATGTTCATAGATGATATCCCATACTGTATTCTGACATACCCAATAGTTCACAGAAGACAACAACTTACCAAGCCACAGCTTCGCTGTAGACAAACCCTGCGGTAGCCCTGCGAACCACTTCGAAGCAAAGATCCGATCCATCCATACTGAAAAGCAGCAAAAGATTAACCAGGTTATTATCATGTTCTTTAAGTAATAATTATTATTATTGATGCATATTTAAGAAAGATGGTATTTTCACATTCACAATATTTTTGTAAGGCCTTTTCAACGACACCCCACACTATGGGGTAAACGACAAAACCCTCATCTCTACTTTACCTGTGGGAAGCAGCTTAAATTCTTCTTTAGTTTTCTATAATCGTGCTCATGACAAGTGGTAACGTTACCACAAATTGTTAAATTTGGTGTTCTCGATTGCAACCAGGTCATCATTGTGTGTTGTGCAAGATTCAATACTTACTATTCGAACACCATGTATAGCATCCCCTCGGAGCTGTATGTCTCCAAGAGTTCGACGATGTGGGGATGCTTCAGCATATGGCATATCGTAGCTTCTCGTTTCAAATCTGAAACATTGGAATAATGTATGATAATACATAACTGTAGAGATGAATACACGAATTAACTCGGCTTTAGACAATTATATTTTAATCACTCTATTTCCATTACATACTTTATGAAAATATTATCTATATTTATTCTGGAAAAGTTTTGCCTTTTTTAGCTTTATATTAAAAATAATCGTTTTTTTTAACCAAATTTCAATATTTCATTTCAAGAAAAGCTTACATAAAAAAACATGGCACGAACGTGATCTTCAAGTGTATTTTCTTTTGAAATACAAAAATCGGAAAACAAGAAAACTTCTTGTCTTATTAAACAACATGCCTAATGTTGAAACTACATGATAACAAAACTTAATGGTGAGCTTATATTAAACATTACAAAATAGAAATGGATAAAATAAGTACAATTGAACGAGAAAACAGAAATAATTCATCACTAGTCCGCTACTGCGTTTAAAAACCAAAGCACATTTTTAATATTCAAAGAACATCAGAACAACGTCATGAATACAAAAGGCGCAGGATTCTGAATGAAAACAAATCACGTATAATTCTCCGTATCGTGTAACAACATCCAAAAGACCATACTAAATTGAAACAAAATCCTACAGTTAGACACAAATTACAAAAACATCTATCTAACTTTGAAATTAATGTTTCCAAACTCGGGCACTGGCTGAACTTTTAATCTATTTTTTAAACATTTAACAACCGAAGTTATGTCAACTGTATTGAATGAAGCTTTCGAGAATGCGAATAAGGAAAATAATAAGCAATTAAAACTACGAGCCAGCAGGACGGTAGGCAAATGAAACTGAATACAATGGCCTATCTGCTGACATTACTGAAAGGAGAACAAGGGACTTCTGATAAAATCTCAGCATTCATCGTTGCTTTGAATTTTCTAAAAGGTCGTTACGTTATGAGGATGTTCTTGACAGGTAGGTAGGTACATTTATGATTTCGTCACGCCCTTACCAGAGTCTAGCGGTTAAGTAGATCCTTAAAAATGCAATAACGTGTTACACCGCGGTTTTGGTTCCGCCGTATAACTCATAAGCCTGTAAATTATAAATGAGCTCCTGGAGGACGTTATTCGGTGTTAATTATGTATCTATGTAGGGGTGTAATGTAAGGGCCTTCATTCATCCAATCTCCTCTATACGTGGAACATCCAGTTCAACTACAGAGGTAATGTCGCCAGAGTAATTTTGATCAAAATCATCACAATTTTATACTGAAATCGTGACTCACTGAGTATTGTGTATCATCCGCGACGATATAGTGTGTTGAATAAAAGTATATAGTGTGTTGAATATTGTGATGAATAAAAGTTTATGTTGTAGGTTCCACAGCATAAATTATCTGCACTGACAGAACAAATAACGAACCTAAACTAAAAAGCGAACACAAAGCGTAATCAGATTACCTACGCCGACAATGCTCTAATTCGTAAAGTTTATTTTCCAATTTTGTTGCCTTTGTGCAATCCTCTATCAAGCCAAATTTCGAGATATTATTTAGGTCAACGAAAAATATTTTGAAAGGCCGCATCTTTTAACTTCATTAAACTTCATAATTGTACAGGGGTTTTTTTCATTAGGTTTCGTTTCCATCCCAAATTCGAAACATTTATGTGGCAGTTCTGGTGAAATAATTTAAGCTATGGAACAAAATTGTCCGTTCATTTAGGCTACAAAAGTTTTCTTTGAGGTTTTTTAGGCTAACAATAAAAGTATATAGGATACTATATAACGAATGGTGAGCAATCGGTCTAGTTGTTTGAACTTCAGGACCTAACAACATCCCACAAATTACAAAAGGTCAACATGGCGAAGTACGCTTCAGGCCTAAAATTATCAAGAGTAGGTACAAGGCTAAGGCCTTGTATTTCACGATGAAAAGAAGAGGAATTTCTGGCCATATGCCTGAAAAGTTGCCGAACTTACGTATTAAAAAACAGGTGCTTGTAGCTAAGTATTAAACATTAACAAGCTGTTTCGTCACCTTGATACCTGGTGTCTACTAAAGACTAATGGTCAAGAAAGGGAATACATAATTAGGTACACAAGTCTCCTGTTGCATAATTTGTTCAACTCGTCGCAACGTAATGACTGACTTGAATGTTTAACCTTTTTTATGTCAATAATAGTCGACAAACTAGCAGATGAGCCGTCTGATACTAAGTGTTCCACCTTCGCCATGGGCATCATTCCAAAGGTATCAGCAATGCTTTCCTGACCATAACTAGTTGTTTTGGGTGCCTCAAGCAAGATGTCGGTAGCCAAAAGAACTTCACAGGAAGATAAATCTCCACCAATCCGCACTGGAGCAGCGTGTTGGACTATCCTCTAGGCCTCCTCAAGAGGAGAGACCCGTGATCAATAGTGGGTTGAAGCCAATCACACATTGATAGGTAGAGACTTGAAACCACTACGATGAGTTATCCATGCAAGTTAAAGTATGTGGGTCGATAAGTCAGTGGGAAACTGCAGATTAATGTGGACTTTAGTGGCCAATAATCTGGCCTATTGATAGACCATCTGTGTACATTAGTACAAAGATTTAAGCAGTAGGATACGATTACGTATCCTACTGCTTAAATCTTTGGACCGTTTCGGATCGGCTTCACCAGATGTGGTTATGGAGATATGGACCTAGAAGAATTACACTACCTGTTGACACATATTCAAATCTCCTCTGCGAATAAAACAAATCCTCAGCAAGCCAGTACTATAGCTTGTATGCTTATATAAGGATTCCTTATGATACGGATGACATGATGTAATTAAATGGTGTGCTCCTGCCGACATCGCCTTTAATCGGTGAGGAATGGCAAAAGCAACTGACGCACAGAAACATTGGAACAAAGTTGATCTGACAAGGCTATAGCCCAGGCGCGAGTCTCATAGAGCTAAATACGGCACAAGAACGTAAAGTAATCGATAGTCCTCCATACAGAGCAAGAGAGTTTCCATCTCATCTCTCGTTTATGTTTATTTTAAACGAGTAACCGCCCTCGCTTTGCTTCGGTTTTCTTATTTTTTTACACCTTGGGTTACATTATTGGAGTTTTATTAAGGATCCCTAATTTTTTTGAAAATATAATATAGCCTATGTTACTCGGGGATAGTGTAGCTTCCCAACAGTGAAAGAATTGTTCAAATCGGTTCAGTAGTTTCGGAGCCTATTCAATGCAAACAAAAAATCAAATCTTTCCTCTTTATATATTAGTATAGATTAAATATCGAATCTTTATGTATAATAATTTATCAAGGTTATTATGTGTTCTTTATATAAATTCGTTGCTTTTCAAGCGATTAAGCTTTAAGCTTAAGATTAAGATTTAAGAAGTTAATCGATTATGCCATCAAAAACAAAACTTGTAAAAAAACCAAGTCTCGCAACTCTGTTCTTCTACCGTAAAAAGTTGTGAGATCCATGTAATACCAAGTCGGTTAATTTATTCAGTTCCTACTTATGGGTCCTTCTGTCTTAAGTTATTACGTAATTAGCTAGCCTAACAAGTAACAACATCTTATAGTGATCATATTATCAATATGAAAAATCTTTTATGTTTTAAATAAATAGATCGACTTGACCATCGCATGAAAACACAATGTATCTCACAAGTAATACCTACATATTATATTAAATTTGATTGTTTAGTGCGATTGCCAAGTCAATCTATTTATTTAAAACATAAAAGATTTTTAATATTGATAATATGATCACTATAAGATGTTGTTACTTGTTAGGTTAGCTAATTACGTAATAACTTAAGACAGAAGGACCCATAAGTAGGAACTGAATAAATTAACCGACTTGGTATTACATGGATCTCACAACTTTTTACGGTAGAAGAACAGAGTTGCGAGACTTGGTTTTTTTACAAGTTTTGTTTTTGATGGCATCTCATTTCTTTTTGTAGATAGTTCTACTTTTTTTCCTTTTACAAGTTAACTTTGAACATAATTACCTATATCTAGGTACCTATCTACACCTATTATTCCATTATATTATATACAGGTACACTGATTTATTCACTGCAAATGTTACTTTGCTATACAGGTACAGTGATTCATTAACTGCAAATGTAACTTTGTAATCCTATACATTTATATGGGATTACAAAGTTATTTATGCAGTTGATGTATCTAGAAAACTGGACCGAAATTGCAAAATATTTTAGTTTTTCCTTGATCTATACACAAAACACTACTTGTGTTCCAAATTTGAAGCTTCTATGTCTGCTAGAAGTGCCTTAGAGTTTTGATGATCGGTCAGTCAGTCAGTGAGTGACGAAATTAAAAAACTTTGACTAGTTATAATTCTTAAACTACTGGTTCAAATTGAATGAAATTTGAAATATACCGAGTTTATACAATGCCTGCTTGGTTACTAAAAATTCAGGCTTCTAGCTTTATCCACAACGAAGTTATAGGGGGTCGAAAATGGCCTGAATTGCTTCGAGAAAAGGATGGTACGGCCGTGCCGCTTTTTTGCTCGACTTGGCGGGGGCACTGCCGTGCCCCCAGATATTCGCAGCATTCCACTACTAGAACAATCAATCAAAACTAAAATATGTTTTTTTACTAAAGTAGTTTAACGTAGTACGTTTGGTGGTGGAAAGCGGGATATTCTGCCATCATCGTGGACTGATGAACCGGACCTATGCACAGGGTGCAGAGGGCTCAGGACCGCTAATTGTAAGTTTAAGGCAAGTTAGGGAATAGTTATGTCCAGTAACATACTAGATAGATATGTATGTGGGGCGACAGAATGGATAAACTACATTGAAAAATTCATATTTAGAAATATTACAAAATTGCCATTTCAGATAACTCTTCTTTACACACAAAATAATAATGATGAAGAGCCCTATCATGTCAAAATGATGTTGATTCGAATGTTTAAACGAAAATATCTGCACTATTTATAAGATAGAAAATATATAATCATTCGAGCTCTATTGCCTTTTAGAAGTAAAAGCCAACAGATCAAAGGAATTGTATTGCATTTTGACGCCCACTACCAACTGTAACCCATTTCTGAAGACGCTAAACTAATTTTAAAGTTTTAGTTAAAATAAAAACTAATAAAACTTACTCTCGCCCGAGTGCTGAAGGTGCGTAAAGTTAGTACTTAAAAGACTTGTAAATATTGGTCAACTTTTATAACCTAACCTAAAATAACCTACATTACCAAAATATTTTTATTTCAATATACAATGCCATAAATGGGTCGAAACCATTGATATAAACGCGGAGTAAAATGACTTGAATCTTTAATTATTAAATTATTTGGAAGTGTTATTATTCTCAACAAACATTTTGAGTTGCTTTAGGTGAAACACGATCAATCCATTGCTAACCATTCAAATTATTTCAAAACTTCAATGGCTTTACGTGCGTATATTTTATACCAGAACAAAACATTTAAAAATGCGTATAGGTATCTACAGTGCTCAACACAGAGCAAATACTATTCACACAATAGACTTTTACATTGACTAACAAAGGACTGATAGTAAGCGTTCGTGCATTATTATCAACTGAATGATATCTCGCCAATAGGGGATGCTGGGGTAGGCATCCCCGCGTGACCTAATTCCGCCATAGCCGCCGCTGGAGCAACGATGCATACCACGGTCTGGGTAATAGAGCATAATTCGGTTTTTAGGGGTATTAAAGTCATAATGTAAAAAGGTTTCATAGCAAAATTAAAAAGGCATATCTACGCTACGTGTTTAAATGTAAAAATTGCTACCCAAACTCAAAATTTTACTAGTGCTATGAAACATTCGAAAGTCGATTTTAGAAGAGAATTATTTATCTCTAACTGCACTTTATGTACTCATAAGTACCTACCAATCACTTTTAGTCCATTCATAAATGATAATAGGAAAAGTATTTAGCATTCCGACGTTATTGATTTTTCCAAGAAAAGGTTGGTTAGCGGCTACCTCTTAAACACTTCATCGCTACAATGCCTACAACAAAGGGCTTGGAAACAATTATATGCTTGTGACGTCTTTTTCTTTCTTAAAAACGTTTGTCAACAAGTCATTCTAAGAATTTTGAAAAAAACACCTGATAATCCAATAGTGTCATGTTTCTAACTGATATAGAAATGTCGTCCGTACATACATCGACCTCATAGGACTCTGGCATTACGTTAATAACCCAAGGGCTGAGATGGAAAGCCTAATTTGTAAGCGTCGTTGGCCTTAAAAACCTTGTTACTGATATACAAACCCTTGACGTTTGAAGTAATTGCTCCATAGCTGAATTGACAGTTGATGGATCTTCCACAAGCGAACTGCAAAAATGTTCTACCCATGGAGGATAAAGTAGAAGGAGGGCCATCTCTGTGCATGAAAAGTGTCCGTAAAAACGCGTCCAATTACGGGTGGCGATGCGGTGCGGTCTACAACAGCTATGTTCGAATATCTATTTATCAAACACTAGCGCCTTTCATTACGTTTGGCATAACTCAGCAAAATTCACTCCGTCTACAATAGCCATGTTCATATATTAATTTTTCACACACTAACACCATTCTGAAATGACCATTATTGAAACCTCTATTTTCAGTAAATAGCTGGATACTTTTTCAACTTTCCCCTCATATGAGATGGCCCTCTTTCTACCATTCTATGCTCCATGGTTCTACCCACTAGATCAGTGTCGCAACTGACAGAAGATGCGCTAGACTTTAAATGATTCACAGATCAACGGTCAAGCGTTTTGAAAAAGTTCTATTTTGCTAACCAAATTCTTTGTGGTGTCATTCGAAAACGAACATTGTTCTGCGAAATAAATGTCTCTCCCTGGTATAATATCGAAGCAAAAATTAACACTGCATCGCAAAGCTCATAGATAAGCATTCTTCAAAAAGATATCAGATCAAATGCAGGGAAATTTGCTATGACTCTATGACAGTCCAGTGAGAAGTTCTCTCTCCTACGCTGTACAATCTGTACATACTAAAAATGGTCTCATCGATTTATTAAATTTTTTATATGTATTGTCTGTAGTTCCTACCGTATAATTCTAAATCTGAGTCAGACTTAAAACTACAGTGCGCCCAACTTATCTGTGAAATGGCGAAAATTGGAACTAATGCTGCCCCATTCTTATGTTCTTTGTGTTAATGTCAATGAATGACATTGACATTTACTACGTCTCGAATTGCGTCCCAGTGATTGGTCCAATGCGTTCGACAGCGCCCTCCCCTCAGTTCACAGATAAGTTGGTCGCACTGTAGAGACAAATTGCAGAGCTGGATTTCGAACTAACTAAAACATATTTCTATCTAAAATAAAACCAAATACCTACGTCAAAGCCCTTTCCTATGCAAGTGACTTCTGCCTCTTTAAAACGTAATGCACCTAGACCATCTCAGAAATGAGGTCACAGCCATACAACTTGTTGAGGACCGAGCTCAATGTGTCTAGTGTCGGTAATTGCACTGGCGTTCGCTCTTCGTATTCGCTATCTTTATATGTAAAACTCAAGAGCACTGGCTGCTTTTGTAAAAGATAAATTCATGAAGGTCATTTAATTACAGACAGTGTAATTGGCTCTCTTTCCATATTTCACGTCTTTTAATGGGGAGGCTGTGCAGGACTGTTTGACAGATACCTACGCTACCCTATGCCAACAGCTCCCAGATTACCAATCAACTTTTAATCAAGTGGTCACTGCAAAACATCTTTTCGTAAATTTGATAGTTTCATAAATAGATTCATAGATTTATATATTATTGTAAAACTCAGCCAATATATTTGTTCTTTCGGTGCCTCCACGGACATAAAAAAAGAACGGACGTAACCTTGTCTAATCGAGAGTGAAGCTGACAGCTGACAGCTCGCTTACCATGTGTGCGTAATTTTGTAACTTTTGATTCGCGATGGTGTCAATGTCGTAGCCGTATGGTGTCAATGTGTGGGTGTGTGTACTTGTACGAATACAGAGTTGGTATTCCTATGGGTGCTTCACTGAATTTGTTCTTGGGATTACGTCCGTCTTTTTTTTAGGTCCGTGGGTGCCCCCAAATAAACGAGTTAGAACTCAAAAAATTTTTTTTTTTCACTTATTGTCTGCGTGTCTATTTCCCTTTCCGGGCATCACAGGATTTCAATGAAAATTGGTGAATTTATTAGTTATACTTCCGACCATATTTTAGACACCATTTCATCTCAGGAAATTCAACGGTTCCTCTAAGAATCAGGATGAAACTTTGTATGAAATATTTTTAAAACATCAAGCGATTTGCTTCATATTGCAACAAACGTTGCCTGCATAAATAAATGGTATACATATTTTCTGGTTTTAAAATATTTGGCAAGAAATAAAAAATAAATGAATGTGAATATTATTAATTTAAAAATGTTTAGGTACTTACTACTACTACATAATATAATTATAAATTCAGCTTTAAAAAATATCTGAACAATGATTACAGCATTAAATAATTTGCAAATCATGGTAACACATGCCAGGACTAACTAATCTCTTGTTCCCTGGAACATAATATGATAAAGGTAGAGCAGTTGACAATATGTTTCTCTCTCTCTCTCTCTTTCACTCTATCTCTATCATTGGCTTACCTGCAGTGCTAAGTCCTGGGCTTGCAGTGAAGCGAGCCACATCAACAATCTTCACTGCAAACTGCTGTCCCGTCTGCCTGTGTACACAGCGACGGACAAGGCTGAATGGTCCCCTAGTATGGAACAAAATAAGTTATTATAAATATTACTTACCTAGTTATTAATTATGACTTAATTATGTTTATTAATATTAGTCAGCCAAGTAGTCAAGAGACAATAAATAGTCAATTCATGTGTATGTGTAATCTCTTGATAATTTAATTTCTGAAATATTTGAATATTTTTTTTTAATTATAATATATATATAACTTTATTATACCTAAGATGGTTGGTATAAAAGAAGAGCTTAATGCTAAGAGCATTCTCTACCAGCCAACCTTTGGGCAACAGAAAACAGTGATGGCGGTATTAAATACTAATTTAATAGGTATAATATTAAATGGGACCACTCATCATAATTTTCAGCCTAATGAAATAGTTTTAGCATACAGGTAATAAATTTGTGTAAACTAAATGATAACCTATATTAAGTATATTACAAATCAAGATAAAAACAGATTATAAATTAAATGTTACTAAATATAATTTACAGGTGTGGTTGTACCAACAAATAGATCTTTCTATTAACTAAGCTTCAAGAATGCTAAATATGCCACACCTATAGTTCTAAACTAAGTAATTATAAATGTGTGTCACATTCGCCTAATGACTAGTTTGCATAAAAATGAATTCAGCCTTGAATTAAAAATATTACAATACTTTCAAACAATCCGCACTGGAATAGAGTAATGAAGTATGCTTAAGGCTTCAATGATGAGGATTAATGGATTGAAGTCCAATACTTTCAGTTTTAATGTAACAACCAGCACAAAAGCAGATGGGCCAGAGATTGGGGCCACCATCACTCAAGCTCATTAGTAAGAATTATACACAAGAGGTCAAATTATCAAAATAACAAACACCAAGTTGACAAAGATGTAAATTATTATAAATGCAAATGATCAAAATTAGGTTTACATTACAATTTGATATTGTGCATATTTGACCATTTGCCTATTATCCATTAGTAACCCATTTAACAAACTAGAAGAAGCAGTATAACTGAAATAAATTAAAAATTATTTTCTCCATGCAGCTTCACCTGCTGACGAGTGATTTCACAAAACAAAATCACAAATATACATGACCCAATCATTCCAGCGGAACATACAATACTGGTACAATGTACCATATTTTCATGTCCTGGATATGGCTTACTGTGTGCCAATTTTCAACTTATAGTGGCTAGTGCGTGATGAAAAGACAATCATCCAAACATCGTGTGATGTTTTGAAACTTAATAACGAGTAAACATTTTTTTTCAAACTTTGCTTTGGTTCTCTTATTTTTTTTACACCTTGCGTTACATTATTGGAGTTTTATTAAGGATCCCTAGTTTTTCTGAAAATATAATATAGCATATATCACCTGGGGATAGTGTAGCTTCCCAACAGTGAAAGAATTTTTCAAATTGGTTCACTAGTTTCGGAGCCTATTCAATGAATAAACAAACTTTATAATATTAGTATAGATAGTATTAGTAGGATTCATTTAGGCAATTAGTTGATGTTATAGCTAACCAGGGCAGTAAAATCTCCAACCACTGCATGGATATTATTGGGATTAAGCTGGGTGACAAAACTCTGAGTAGCGTCCAAAAGTAAATGCCTTACTCATCTTTCAACAAAGTGCATGGGCAAGAGATAGCTAGATTGGCTCATACTGAAGGATACAAAGCTTAACCCATCATACTTAAAAGATATTTTAATGTTACAGAAAATATTAAATAAATAGTCTTAACTAGAATCTATTAAGCTAGCACTTATTATGAATCATTTGTCTAAATGATGTTATAGACAGCGATTGGTAAGAGGGATTGCTGTGAGGGCTGTGATTATTACAGGAATTAAACATTGCTTATGATTTAAAAGGCACATAAAGATTATTTAATATTTTTTTGATTTCTTCATAAATGTCTACTTCGGTATGGACTGTCTTAATTAATTTTTAAAATGGCTTATGCGTATTCAAAATAATTAGCAGCTAGAATGAACCTGACATAGACTTACTGCTGAATGACATTTCAAAATTAAATTATCAATATATTTTAGATTTGATGATTGAATTTACACAATTATACATGTGCCTATACCTAAGACATTTACTAGTTTATAGTAACCAAAACTTTATGCAATGTGGTGTGATGTAATGTTATATATATTGGAATATAACTTTTTGTGTTAGAAATCTATAAACTTATGTCACGGACATAAAAAAAGAACGGACGTAACCTTGTCTAATCGAGAGTGAAGCTGACAGCTGACAGCTCGCTTACCATGTGTGCGTAATTTTGTAATTTTTGATTCGCCATGGTGTCAATGTCGTAGCCGTATGGTGTCAATGTGTGGGTGTGTGTACTTGTACGAATACAGAGTTGGTATTCCTATGGGTGCTTCACTGAATTTGTTCTTGGGATTACGTCTGTCTTTTTTTTAGGTCCGTGACTTATGTCAATACTTTTGTTACTGTTTATTGGTACCTAATACCTAGATTTAATTTTACAATAACAATTTATTTGCATTCTGTTTCTAGTCTGATAAACTGATTAAATACAAATCACAATATTTGAATATTTAATGGGATTTAGTTTGAAGAGCCGAAAGTGAATTGCTACAAAATAATTAAAAACATTAATAAATATTTTTGTATACTTACTTGCCGATTATTTCACATAATTCATACACATCATCAAAAAGCACTTCGTCCTCAGCCATTTTATCAAAAAACACACAGCACTATGTTTCAGAAAAGATTGTAAAATACCATTTTCCACAGACTTTTCCCGTACTAAGACGGTTACGCCCCGGTGTTAGCGCCCACCTTAACAATAAGGACACTAAATAATCTATGAACATTAAACTATAGTCAGTACATTATCTTGTACATTACTCACAAGAATCACGAAAAATTGTCACTATAAATATAAAGTAAATTGTGCATTAGGAAGGTGAAAATTCGCGATCACTCGCACATTTTAAGTTTGTAAACGACACTACTTAATTTGATTACCAAAGGTAAAAATAACGGTACAGTAAATTCACGTGCAGACTTTACAATATTTGGATAAAAAGAGATCCTCGTAAATAAATAAATTCATCACTATTTTTTATTTACTTTTGACATTTACTACGAGTACGGGTTGTAAATATTCACAATGAAGCTAGTAGCGAACTGCGAAGTTGCGAACATTTGTCTTGACACTTGACAGTGATTGGTTGAATTGTTGCCATAAAAATACGTTCTTACTAATTTAGTAGAAAATTATCAAATTGAAATTATGTTTTAAATTAATATTCATTTACATTATAATTATATTGATATAGTCTATATTATAATCTGCATAAAAATCTTTAACGGCCGGTCTCAATAATGTACTAACAGATGGAAGACTGTGGATATCATAGGGCTACCATTAGTATGTTATCTGTCATACTTGTCAATTTTTCAGACGCAAAAATTGACAAAAAATATGACAGATAATAGTCTGACTGACTGAATATGACATGATAATAGTCTGACTGAATATGACAGATAATAGATATTTGTAAATTTTTGCGTCTGAAAAATTGACAAGTATGACAGATAACATACTAATGGTAGCCCTATCCACAGTCTTCCATCTGTTAGTACATTATTGAGACCGGCCGTAAATAGAGAGAACGTCAGATTGTTGTAGCTATTTTTTAATGGCTCATTGCATTGCTGATGACTTAAGCCCACCAAACATGTGAAACTTCATACCTACTGTAAATTTTTGATAAATAAAATTAGGGTGAAATTTTGAAACGTCTATAATAAATTTTTCTGTCAGGATAAAAAATAAAATTAAACTAACGTCATAAATTGTTCTCTCCGTTATTTTGTTGAACATTTCTTTTTTTAGTTATTTAGTTTACTTCTCTTTAAATAACGCAAGTACAGAACTCCTTATTTTTATAACTTTTTATAGGTAGGAAATACCGCATAGCTTGTATTAATTTACTTTTACTTATTAGGTAGGTAGGTACTCGTAATTTTGCATTTACTTTTAATGATATCAGCTACTTATGTATCTACCTATAGTCACCGCGAACTAAGAAGCCCAATTTGTCGTTTGTCGGTTCACGAAAGAAACCAATTTTTACAACAAATCGATTCAAAATTATAAGACATTCTAATCGATTCGATAATTAAATTTTAAACTAAAAACCGTAATATTTAGGTACCTAGTTACCTACCTACTACCTCGATTGAGCTATCTCGTACCGCGTATTCTTAATTTGTACATATTTACGAGTTCAATAAAATATTCTTTTATCCATTCGCCCATGAACATCAACAACACCAAAAGCATCACTGGTGCATTGCCGACCAAGAAAGAGAAGAAAATGAAAGAAAGATTTTTGTTGATTACCATATAATGTAGTACAAACTAGATGACGTTGTTCATGAACCTGAATCACGCTGTAAAGAAAGATAGATCATGATAGAATGAATGTCCCGCTCAGTTTCATAATAATATTTTGACATAATATTATATTATGAGCGTCAGGAAAAAACTACAGTGAATAAATTCTTGCTTGTTTCGTAAGACACATTCATGTTTACGTAATTATTATTTTGTTGAAAAAAAAAATGTTTACCGCAACCTTAAATACATCTTTACATATAACATATTATCTGCAGTTACTATCAATGGATGGCGAAGTGCCCATACATAATGGAAAATGTCCTTTGTTAGCATCCAATTCGTCGTGGTATTATTGGGTACCTAATTTTAAATTCAAATGCTAGCAAATCATTTTTAACAATGTAATTAAATTAATCAATTTTCATTTTTAAATTTCGATTATAGCAATGTATCGATTATGACTGGTTTTATAAACGGTTTTAAGCCGTCACATCACCATACGTCAGATTAGATTTAAGCTTCTTCATAAAAGATTGTTTCGACGTCATATATTTTTATTAAATTTTGCATAAATTATGATGTGATGGGATTTTTACTAGATTTTAACGTATAATATGATTTATAATCAACGCCAATGAAAATGAGTAGGGATTTTTAACAAATTTTGGCAAAATCCTTTGTCCGTAAGTATTCAACTATTCATGTCAAGTAAATGAATATTCCATTTCGCTCAAAGACACCCATACAAGGTTAGTTCATATTAATATATAGCAGCTATCATTATGGGCATCTTAGATAATTTTGACTATAAGTACATTATTATTTACCCTTGCAAAATTAAATCTAGTTATAGAAATCTATAAAGGTTGAAAACCTTCCAAAATAAGTTTGTTCTTAGAATTTTTCAAGTTTGTATGGGCAACTTTTATAATATCCTTTGACACGCCTGCGCAATGCGCTTATCCTTATCAGTCAATTCAGATTTAGCTAACTTCATTCTATTGACTTGAAACAGCTTAGCACGCAATGCGATCATTACCTTACCTACCTATTTTCATCGCGATTCTTACCTCTGTAACCTCTGTTTCAGAAACCCTAGCGAAGATTCGGTATTGCGCATTCTCATTCAAACAAGTATATTGAGTATACGGGCACTGCGGGCACATTCAGGATTTGAATCGGTGACTGCCAGTGCCAAAGTTTAAGAGCGTACCTTGTTTTCAGGCACGCCAACGGTCATGTTAAAAATCACTATCATGCGGTATTCACCGCCTATGTTAAAGTTAACAAAAGGTATTTAGGGTGTCTCTGTTATAAGTGATCGAAGATGGTGTCCCAAAAGTAATACGATAAAATGAAATGGGAAATAGCTACCAGATGTCAAAAAATTATCATTATAAAAGTATCACTGAGTTCTAGATTTTGACCTTTGTTTAACTTTTCTGAAATTCGGCACCATCACCTTACTTTTTATTGCAGTCTACAAATGAACAGTTTTTTTTTCAAAGTACGATCAGCAGGACGTATTTGGTGCCGATCTATCAGAAAATTGAGAAAAAGCATCTAGGTTTTGTTTTTGATTTTCCTCTCTTCTCCATAACTTTGACGCTAGGTAGTAGAAAAAAATGTACTGGGCAATTGTTGCATATTACTTTAACAACTTGCCTGCGAGAACAATAAATATAACATAGGTACATAATTATTGTTCTTACAGACTGCTAAGTGACTGATAGGTCTTTACTCATTTTAGGTATAATGTCACTGTTAAACAGAATTTGGGTTATTAATAATTAAAAAAGTGCTAGTACTGGCTAAGATTTTATTGTAAATAGGTATATATAAAATAAATAACTTAAATAACTTCATTTTTGTGCTTTTTACTTTATTACTTGACTATGTTTTTAGTTTTTTGTTTTTGATCCTTAAAAAAAACTTTAACAGTACATACTTCATTGTATCTAATCAAATAATAAGTAAAATTAAAGTACAATTACATTTAAAGCCTTTATGCTTATTACACCAAATTATTATTAACCCTTAATTAGGCGCATGGGGTCAGAGCAACTTGAAATTAAAAAAAAAAATGTTTTGTAGTGTTTAGAGCGCGCTCACGCTCTTAGTAGCTTCCTCACTCTCCGCGGGGAATGCGAATTAGTCGCGTTCAGAACATCAACGCGTGCGCACGTATCGCTGCTCTCTAGAGCGCTGACCCCATGCGACCAGTTACGTTACATTTTTTGGCGGAGGTAAGTTTTTACTTTTGTGCTTTCTTTTAGTTTATATTAGTATATTGTTTATTATTTTTTTTTGTATGTGTATATTTTTACACTGCGTAATTGCTTTATGTATTTCTGAGTTTATTTTAATACTTTTCCCTTTTTTTTCAGTTTTTCACTGATTTGAAATGTCTAATGAAGGACAAATATTGCAATGGCTGGAGGAAGTGTCCGATGAAGAGCAAGATGTTGCTGGTTCGGATTCGGAAGACGAAACGGTAAATGATACTGCTATTGATAGTGCTCATGATTCAGAAAGCGAAATTGAAGAGTCCGAAGATATCCAAGACATCCCCGAACCATCAGAAGGTAATTATTTTTTATCTCGACATACTCGGAGAAATGGCCCGAAAGTGAAGTGGTCTAAAGTACCACCATCAAACGCTGTAAGGACCCGAGCACAAAATATTATCCTTCATTTACCGGGAGTCAAAGAGTATGCAAGAAACGCCAAATCTCCTCTTGAATGCTTCCTATTGTTCTTTGCCAGTGATGTTATTGAACTTTTGGTCACAAATACCAATTTATATATTGATAAAATAAAGGCAAAGTTCGGAAGAGATCGTGATGCACTTCCTACTGATGGTACGGAAATAGAAGCATTTTTGGGTTTACTGATTATGGCTGGAGTCCTAAAAGGGTCGCACTTGAATTTTATTGATTTATGGGCACAAGATGGATCAGGCGTAGAAATGTTTCGGCTAACAATGTCTTATAAACGTTTTCTATTTTTGTTGAGATGTCTGCGGTTTGACAATACTTCAGATCGAGAGGAAAGACTAAAACTTGATAATATGGCAGCGATAAGATATTTGTGTCAAATTATAGAGGATAAGTTTTTAGCTGCTTATTGCCCCGGCGAGAATGTCACTATCGATGAACAGTTGATTGGATTTCGTGGTCGCTTTAGAGGGAAGGTTTACATGCCTAATAAACCAAACAAGTACGGAATAAAAGTTCAAGCCATGGTAGACTCGAAAACATATTACTTGTGCAAGTTTGAAGTTTATTCTGGAAAACAACCAGATGGAGAATATCAAATATCTAATTCTCCAGATGAGATTGTAAAACGTCTAGTTGAACCAATAAAACGCAGCGGTCGAAACATAACAACTGACAATTGGTACACAAGTACAAAACTGGCTAAGGAGTTGCTGACACCTGAATATAAATTGACTCTTGTTGGTACATTGAATAAAAGGAAGCCTGACATCCCAACAGAATTTTTGCCTAACAAAAATAGACCACCATGTAGTTCAGTTTTCGGATTTCATAGTCAAATGACTATAGTCTCATATGTCCCTAAGCCAAAGAAAGCTGTAGTTTTACTTTCCACTATGCACAATGATAACGCCATTGACGAAACAACAGCCAGAGCTCAGAAACCAGAAATTATTACTTATTACAATAGTACCAAAGGTGGTGTAGATTGTAATGACCAACTTTGCAGTAATTATAATGTTGGAAGAAGAACAAAAAGATGGCCACTGGCTGTATTTTTTCATCTTCTAAACATATCTGGCATCAACGCATTTGTCATACACAAAGCGAATACTGATAAGAGTATCACACATACAAGACGGATTTTTTTGAAGAAATTAGCAGCAGCACTTGTGGAAAATCACCAGAAACGTCGTGTACAACTACGTGCTGTACCAACAACAACAAAGAAACGACTCCGTGAAGTTCATGATGTGGACGAGACGGTCCAGCAATCGACAGCTAAGCGTGGGCGCTGTTCATCATGTCCTAGAAAGGACGACAAAAAAGTGCCAACAAAATGCTTCAAGTGTCGTAAATTTATTTGTCAGCAACACTCGAGGGTTTACTGCGTAGGATGCAGAACAGAAGAATCCGCTGATGAGACTGATTAATTTTTTTTTAAGTTGATCTCGGCAATGCCAAAAAATATTAGTTTAAAGAGAGGTTACATTTTTTGTTTTTTTTTTTTTACTAAGTATAATGTTCCAGTTATGTTTTTGTTTCTTAAAGTTCATTATATTAAAGAAGTTTAGTAATTACTATAAAATACATTAAGTTTTATTTATTTTTGACACTCCTTTCCCAATGTTTTTTTGGGGTCACTCAATACCCCATGCGCCTAATTGGGTGATTTTTTTAATGCGCCTAGTTAAGGGTTAATTTCGTATTTAAAATACCTACCAACATAATTATTTATTATTTCGTGTAAAACATTATTACTTATTTAACTTTTCCAGCAAAGAAAGATACGATTAATAAATTTCTTGTTATATTTTTAAAAAGATTAATCATGGTTCACAATTTATTGCAGTAACATTAACTTTGCGTTTGAAGTATTCACATCCAGGAACAGTAAATATAAGTTCAGAATCTGGTATCTTGGAATTTCCGGATTTATTCACATTCACGAGATAGTTGCAGTTGTAATCAAGCTCGTATATTTCAAATGTGTTTGTCTGAAAAAAATAAATTTAAAACAAAAATATTAATAAAATAAAATTTAACTATATCAAATAAACAAAGTTTTAATTAATAAGCTCAGAGATGACAACACTGGATCAACTAATTCTACCAATTGCATCTAATGTACAGTTTACACGTATTAAGTAGTTAATATTATAGTTAACTAATTTTTAAGTAAATTAATACGTGCAAACGGACAATTTAGTAGTTAAAATTTTGTACGCAAGTAAACAATTAATTTAGAAATTTTTCTATTTTCTGTGTAAGTAAGTGGGCAGGGCTTATCACTTAACACGTTTTGACAGGCACATTTTAGTTATTTAATAAAATGCTTATGTAAATAAGTAGGTTGTGAAGAATAATTATATGAACTAAAAGAGCTTTACTAAATTATTACGTTTTGACGCGCACTAAAAATTACTTAAAATTTAGTTATCTTATTAATATATATTTATTTATTTAAATAACTTCTTTAGTTATCTACTTAACACTTTATACGTCTAAACCGGACTTAATTTCGACAGTAAAATACTTTATACTTCGTACCTACACCTTGAAAATGGCGCGAATTTTTCATTGCATTTTTATTACGATACGAGCGTGGATACGAGACATAATATTATGAATTGTGAATAAAATTATTTTAAGTTAATAAGTTAAGTTTTATCGAGTAAAATAATACTTTATTGAGTTATGTATTTCATACCTCAGTCATTGCAGATAAATCTTTATTCTTCGATGGATGCTGACATTTTAAGGTTCTCCAATGAACGTAATATCTATAATAACAATTAAAACATTTGTTAAATATAACAAAATAAATTTAAACTAAAAAAACACCCACTGTTTTATTTACACTAAACATAGCTAAGAACACTCTAAATGAAGTCACCTTTCAAACAAAAAAAAAACTAAATCAAAATCGGTTCATCCATTTGGGAGCTACGATGCCACAGACGTAGATCCACAGATACACAGACACACAGACACGTCGAACAGTACTTATACGAGTAACACCCCTCTTTTTTCTTCTTATAGGTTTATGACTTATAAGGAAGGGGGTAATCTATGGGAGGGATGAATCCGACATCAATAAATACCGATACCGATAAATCGGCAATATCGTTGGTTTCCCAATATGTACCTATATCGGTATCGGTGATTTTTTTTTCGATATACCGATACATTTTGAATTCCGCGCTAATGTTATTAACCATTCATGATCATTCATCGTTTTTACGCACTATCCGGATGGAAGCGTTCATAGCCTGGCGACTTGTGGCAATCATAAGTGATCAATCTAAGCTACAGCAGGCGCGGTTGGTACCTAGTTGAATGGGTGATCTCTAGTGGCAAAAATTTCTTGAGCGTTTCCGTGTTTCAAAACTCGGAACATAAAGCCTTCAGTCCCAGTGGTTATCAAAAGATAACAGTCGTTAAGCTATCTCGGAGGCCTTCGGGCGGCAGGAAAACTCAGGTCACTTAGGTTGGTCGCTAACCCCACCACCAAACCGCACTGGAGCAGCTTATTGGGGTATGCTCTGGCCCTCCTCAAAAGAAGAAACTTGTGAGAGTAATTAACGTTATCCACTATAAACGCGTCTCCAAAGTACCGTAGCAACCAAATGCCTTTAGGACCTATTCATCCACAACAGATGCTTTGCACAGTGCAAATTGCACTCGTCTAATAAGTAGGTCTATGCTTATTATTGGTAAGAAAAGAACGTTAATTTTTACCTCCTGTCCTTAATATCGGTGGTCTGAACCGGCTCCCAAGTAATCTTTGCCCTTAATTTATGATTGAGCCACATAATTTTATTCAACTTGAGCCCTTTTATTTTCTTCTCTGGGGACCGCCTGTGTAGCGCCTGGGGTGGATGTTCTACAATCAGTTTAAAAGCAAATTATAAAAGTGCACAAATATTATAAAACCTTAACAAACCCAGTCGGTAAAGGTCAAGTGACTCTTCTGGGGAATCGAAAGTCCCGGATTCGATTTCCGGCCGGGGCAGATATTTATGAGATAAATGTTCATTCAGTTATAGTCTTCATAATCTAGTCATAACATTATTAGTTTGGTTTCGAAAGCACAAAACAGAAAGAGCTGTTACGTGATTACAGTTCTTGACGTAAATCCAACTAGGTACCTTCAATAATACTGGTTGTGTTGTAGAAAACAGCCGCCTTGTCACTACGGAGTTTCCCCGTTCCGAATTGACTAATCGTTTGCACTTGCAGGAAGTACATCGAATTCGGTTGCAGATCCTTTATTTCTATGAAATTTTGTTCCTGAAACAATGTTTGTATTTAAATAGTTTGGTAATACTTTTGACCATATAAAGTGACCAGGGCTTCTAAAGAGCTGGAAACTTATCCTAAGGGATTTGCACCCTCCGGAAAAAAAATCTGTTGCCCATGTCAGGAGGTAATATTTGACCATGCTTGCCATCAGGTGGATCAGCAGCAAATACTTACTAATGCAGTATATTGTAGGACTATAAGTACCTACACCACAAAGTATAGGAGGTAAATAGTGTTTATATCAGGGTTGTACCTTAGGGACGGCCTGATGGTTGACCAACACGGAGTCCAGTTCCCCGCCCAGCCCTCGTACACGCCGGCTCCAGAACACTTTATACCGCATCACCGGCAAATCTGATTTAGGCTCCTTCCATTCTAGTCTGACGGTGACTGTACCTGAAAGTTTTAAAAGAATGACATTGGATTTAAAACGCGTCAATGCCATCCCAATTACATACTACAATAAATACTACTTAGTTATTCCCAACGCGATGATAGGTCACTGCAAGTTTACTGTGTCCGTCACACTACAAAGATTTAACCAAGAACGAAGCTTAAGGTGGAGGACTCCACAGGAGGTGGCGTCATTGCGTCATTCATGCTCGACAGAGAAATGGTCATTTACTTGGATTAAAGATTGAATCTCTTCACGGCGTAAAGAGCTAGAGAGAGCGAGGCTTTATCCATCTTTGAGTACCAGCAACTATCCACTAATATCAGGTATGTCTTCACGTTTGAATAACTTACCATTCTCTGATTTCACTGGTCTTACTTTCAATTTCTTCGGTGCTGGTGGTGGACGAGGGCCTCTTCTTGGTGTGAAAGGTGGGCTGGGAGCAGAGAAGCCACGGGTGCCGGATGCACTAACAGCTGCCACGCGGAAACGATACCACCTGCCGGGTTTCAGCAAGTTGCGCAGGGAAACCTTGGTCCTGATGGAACATAAGATTTTGACAAAACGGTGCTGAGAGAATCATAGAAGCGAAGTCAAGTTATCTCTCTATGTGTGTGCTGGAGTTCAATTATTAATTAAATTATCATTATCTAACTTGTCACTGAACAGATCTTTACTTTATAATAATGTAAAATGTATTATAGTAAAAATGGCCAGCAAAAATTATAATTTATACGACAACGATTATAGTTTTGTTATTTGTGTATAAATTATAATTATGTTATCTCTGTCTATGTAGTGATGTTTAAATATTTTATGATTCATCCTCTATCAATCGTCATAGTGAATTGGATAAAAAACGTTGCACAATGGTCTATCGGCTGTGAATCCTGTTTTAGTTTTAAAGCCTGTTATTAAAAGTCTATTCATAAAAACGTGTTACAAGGATTCGATAAGGCTTTTCTCAGTGTGATTGACAGGTTCAACGTAGTTATTAAAAGCCTGTGTTAAATCTGCAGGTAAGGTCAGCAAAAAATGACAAGACAGCGTTAGAATAACAACCCTCGGATATCAAAAGGTGACCATATCAATTCGGTAATCAGTTTTATAACAATGTACATCGATAGTAATATTCCTAGTATTGTTTATTGGTAGGTACAATGAACGCGAGATACGGAAAAGACAGGGAAAGTGATGGAATAACCCATGCGTGACGTTATATGACGATTTCGTGGATGTAGTCGTCACACATAAACGCAACTGTTGGAAATGCATAACTCGTCGCAAAACATATGTACCTACCTTACTACTATGACATACACCTATTTAAAGGGTCATTAATCACATTTTTTTTATAACTGAGGATATAAGACCTTTAATTATAATTTGTTAAACGCAGACTGTTTCATGTAATAATATAATAATGTGTAATGTATTTATGAGTCTATAAACAAATAAATTAATTAATAAAACTAATTGTTTGTAGTCTTAAAACGCTGAATCTTCATTTCTAAAAAGATTACCAAGTGGTTCAGCCAAAACATCAAAAGCAATCAACATAGATTTTCTAAGAATAACTGATAGTATCTTGGATTAAAATTTAATTTGTTGCCCGTGAGTACTTTTGAATGCTATCAGGTTCCGGGTTCGATTGCCGTCTTAAGTGCCTGTGCCGAAACTGGTATGTTCTCTTATGGTTTTATGATCTTTATTTATGTATCTGTTGTTTCGGGTTTCAATCGTTAAACTGTGCTATATGGTATGCTTTGTGGTGTGAAATATCGGATGTTCTTGATTGAGATAACTTTTTATCGTGTCGTAATTTATATCGACTAGTAAACATGGTTATTAATTCCAAGTCACGATCTAGTCAACTTAAAACTCACTTTGTTTACTCTTGAATGGGGTTCATTGATCACAATGAAGTATTGTTTTATTTTTAAGCGTGATTTTTGCTGATGTAGATTACGCTTCTTCAAAAGATAGATTCTGTAATATTTTCTCGCGAAGCTCTGGACATAACTTACTTATTTGTTCTCAGTAAAAGGTTCCAGTCACCAAGCCTCGCTTCTTCATATTTAGGACCTAGGTGGTGCTGTTCTTCCAAAAGGTACAACACACGTCCAGGGACGGCTCGCGCTAAGTCCCCGACACCATCTGACCAACGGATAAGGACCGACCGCCGTTTCTCCTTAGCTTCTTCCATTGTTGGTAAAGCTGGGAGACCTGGAAATATTTAATTAATCTGTGAAGTCTCTCACCTTCCAATCATATTTACTGGAGAAGCGCATTTAGTTCCAGAACTCTTACATTTTTGAGAGTGAAAAAGTAGGCAATTTTTAACCAACTTCAAAAAAAGGAGGAGGTTCTCAATTCGACTGTATTTTTTTTATGTTCGTTACCTCAGAACTTTGGACTGGGCGAACCGATTTTGATGATTTTTTTTTAATCGAAAGCAGGTGCTTGTCACGTAATCCCACATAAATTTGAAAGAGATCTGACAAGTGGTTTTAGAGTAACTTTGAAGTCGGTTATTTTTTGTTAGTAAAATTTAGATTATTATATTATGACGTTTTACTCGCCATTTCTCCACATTTAGGTAATAAGAAGAACATAGTAGATTTTTTTTATAATAGACGCACTTCACCAGTAGCAATAGCTTTAAACTAGCACACTGCCCGCTGCTTTTCCTACATTTTTCGGGACAATAAGTACCCCATATTTTATTCCAGACCATGGTCTACCTGTGCTAAATTTAAAGAAAATTCGTTCAGTAATTTTTGCGTGAAAAACAAACATTCATTTATTCTCACAAACTTTCACGTTTACAATGATATTGTAATGTAAAAAGAGGTAGATATGTCACTAGCGCGCCGACGATGAAGAGTGTAAGAGCAGGCAATTGACAGTTCTGCTCGTAGTCGCTCTGTCAATACAAGACTTTTGTGGTTCATTTGACATACATCGTTAAAATGCCTTCATATAGTCGTATTATACCAATGTTGTAGTGAAAAAAAAGATAAACGTTTGTGTGTTGTGTTGTTGTTTTCGGAATAGATATTTTGGTTGATTTGTAAGGGTATAACGTATCTATATTTTTTAAATATCATTGCACGTTTAGTATTACTATGAATTTAGGAAGTAGGATAAGAAACACATTTTCTGATTACCTGGCAACGTCAGCAGGTCTACAGGTTCACTGCAAGTAAAGCTGCAGCCCAGCTTGCAGCATCGCTGAGTGCCGTCGCACTGGGAGTCCTGGTTGCAGGCCTCCACACACGCCGCCATCCAACGAGGACTGTCCGATATAGGGCACGTTCCAGGCTTCCGTTCTTGTGAACGACATTGTGAACGGCACTGTAAACAACAACAAAATCATTATTGTATCATTATAGTGCACCAAAATTATAATAAAAACTAATATTATAATATAAAAAGGAGAGATTTGATTTTTTTCTTTGTAATTGTTATGTTATAATAATAAACGCTAACACACTCATATCCCCCGCAGTAGGTTATCTGTGTCGGTTGCATGGACGAAACATATAACACATCACAATCACACCCATGACCCGAGTACAAATATTTATCTGTCACATAAATATTTGCCCCGGCCGGGAATCGAACCCGGGACCCCTCGCTTCACATGAAGGGTCGCTACCAGCTAGGCTACAGGGTCGTCAAATTGAAAAACTACTAGATTGATTTAAAAACTTCTTTCACCAATAGGATGCTCTATTGATTCTGAGGAATTATATTTTACTGTGGGTTATATTTTATTTAAAAAAAATAGGGATCAGTACGAAAACCGAAGCAAAGCGAGGGCGGTTACTACACAGTCTACAATATTAGGATAGGATAGGATACACTAATTTAGTGACAGAACTTACAACAGGCGATCATAATTATTACGTAATTAGCAATCTCTTCTAGTCAAAAGCTACCAAAATAAATAAGTTTGGAAACGGAGGGTTTCACAATAACAGTTACGAATCTCGTTTGTCAATAGCTTGTATAGTTAGTTAATAATTATAAGTACTAGAATAGTTATTAAGATAAGAATATATTTAAAGATAATAATGTATGTACGCCCGTAAGAAGTTACATGTATTCACAATATTTTGCAATAATTATTATAAAATTTCTAGCCTTGAAAACTCTAGTACCGACCGATTCTTTTCTGTCCTTTGATGGGTTCGATATGGTCCATATCAACCAACTAGGACAAATTAAGTTTATCCTGTGACATCTGTTGCAAATTATGTTACATTTGGAAAATGATCAATCGTCAGAAAATACATGATCCCTTATCTGTTTTTCTGACGCGCCAAAAGAATTATAATTTCAAAAATATACAAATTCAAAATTATACTTTTGAGTCGTGAAAAATCTAAGCAATTCGTTTGAATTTAAAGGAATAAATCCATTTAAGGTATCTTGTAACGGAAACGTTTCAGTTATCTACACCAGTATTGAAAACTGTCGATAATTGGAAGAAATTATTTGTTCGAACATTACTTTACTGATCGTTGAAGTGTAAAAGGCACGAGCGCTAATTACTATTGTACAGATACACCGATATAAGGGTACATTGGCCATTACAAAGGCATCTTTATGCATTGTATTCAAATTATCACTAGCTACAACCATACAAGTGAGAAAATCAGCACGCCTACGCAAAAAACCGCTATTGACGTATATGGCCACCAGGTCAACAGCTACCAATGACCTCTCGATGATTCTTAGACAATCAATCCGTACTTTCAAGTGAACGTTCCTGGAAATGATTTATTACTGTACTAGCTGACCCGGCAAACATGTATAAATATTAATTGTATTTTGTGGTTGAGTTTTATAAACTTTACTATTGTGTTTAGTGTAGTTGGTATCTGAAAGCCAATAAATTCATTGAATTTGTAACTGGAGCAGGCGTTTGTCCTTTATCAAATGCATAAGCGAGTTCCGCTATCTAAACATTTGTGCAGAAAGCTTTCCAAGTGCTTTAAACGTCTTGTTACAAAGAGACTCTGTGCTTGCTTATTACTTCCAGCTCATTAGAACAGTGTGATTAGCATCCGCACATTAGTTGAAATAATAGCCCCTTTGAGGTTTCATGTGAATCATTATTCCTGTTATCTTATGGTAGGTGAACTTAAAGGTCAGACTTGTTGAAAGTAATTTGAGCTAAAGACTATGCGGTGGGGATGGTAAGTGCCGTCTAATTACCGTATACCGGCGTGTTATTATTTGCAATTTCGTGTTAGATGTTTTGTTAAGGCTTTCTTGAGAATTCTGCTTTCTATTTAAATTGCGATCTTGCACAACGATGAAAAATGGTTTTTTATATTAATCATCAATACGTGTTTAATTTATAGTATGTAGGTGATCTTAACGCTAGATACGTTTTATACGCTTTTGTCGTTATATTTGCTATTTTGACTACCTACTACTAATATTTTAGGAAGGGAAGAGAAAGGAAATTTATGAATGTCCCAAAAGAATGTTCGTTCAAGACATCCAAAGGATAACCTGGAAGGTCCATTACATTTTATTGGAAAATGTGGTTTTGCTAAGGAATAAACCGTAGAATTTTCATGATAAAATTTGTTTATCACAGAAGAAAGGAAACGCCATCATGAATTAAAGTCACTCGGGCCCAGATCTACGATTTTTCGAACCGGGGCAGAAACTTGATTGTGGCGCCTACGGAGTTTTGTACTATTAATGGTTACGGTTCAGGCGCTCACTAAATAAATAACAATAAAAAAAAAACTAAAAAACACGCTTTTATAGAAAATCCAACTAAAAAAAATAGAAAATAAATTTGAATTAAAAATCATGTAATTGTAAAAAAGCGTGGGATGCAAGATATTATCCCTTCTACTCATTGACACCATCATGCACCCCACGCTTTTATTACAATTACACGATTTTTAATTCAAATTTATTTTCTATTTTTTTAGTTGGATTTTCTATAAAAGCGAGTTTTTTATTTTTTTAAGCTATTATTTATTTATTCATTTTTTAGTTTGATTTTTTGAAATTTAGTTTTTTTCTTTCTATTTTTTTCTTTAAATATTGCATTGTCATCGATCCTCAATAAGTCTACGAAGTCGAAGTGGGACAAAATCAAGTTCAAAGGGAAGTTACAAACAAACAAACAAACATACATACAGGTGAAGCTAATATAAATTTAAAGCGTGTAAAAAAGGTCATCGGGCATAAACATAAACCCGTACATAAACATTTACAAAGCAGCAAAATCGGTTCAGCGGTTGGACTAAAAAAAAGGTCATAGGGCGCATTTTGGCGCCCCTTAAACTGGCTCCCGGGGCGAGTGCCCCGGTTCGCCCTCCCTAGATCCAGGCGTAACGTCACTACGCTATCTATAACAGTTAGATGGACTCCTAAACTACTTTAACCGATTTTAATCAAATTTGCACACTGTGTGCAGTTTGATCCAACTTGAAACATAGGATAGCTTACAATGTTCCTCAAGGCACGCGGCCATAGACTTAAATATATGGACACGCTGTTCAGTACTTACAGTTTGTTCACCTGAGGTGAACCCAATTGGGTTCACCTCAGTTTAGTCTGTTGCGAGCAAGTATCTGTCACGTTAAACTCTGACGTAAAACTCCGACTGTTCAAGAACACTTATTATTCTATATTGTGCACAGTTAAAACTTTCTCATTATTATTTAAATTATAATTGGTAAATAACTATATTTTTACTTGCATTTTTTAAAATTATTTAGTGCAAAATATTTGATATCCGCCATCTTGAACCGAATTTGACCGAACGAAGCGCTGTCACCAAGCTGTCAGTGAGTACGAAAAATGTGACACGGATTTTGTTCGGAACAGCCCGTCTATATATTTAAGTCTATGCACGCGGCAGGTTTTAATTAAAAAAAACTTTTGACAGAACGAAGTCTGTCCGAGCAGCTAGTTATTTTCTATAAATATTACAAAAGTTATAACTCTAACCTGTGATCTAGTTTCCTTGCTGGCGTCAACACACATCAGATCACAGCGCGTCTTCGACAATGGATCCGTCTGCAGTCTTGTGAACCTTCGGGACTTCGACAACGCTACTGGAATCGCGCACATTAACACTAGAAGCAATCCTTTCACTTGCATTGTGCCACCCATTTTTAAATGTTCAATAATTTAATTAGTCTTTCCAGTTTATTATATCATCTGTAGAAGTAAAACAATCGTGAGGTTAGTTCGTTATTTGCGATGATTTTTCGTAGTCCATCGATACTTAAATCTTGGAAATCTAAGGCTTTCTTCGCTACTTTTTTCTATAAAATAAGAAAGCCTAGATGCGGAATAACTTCTATCTCTATATCATTACTTGTAATAAGTAGTTTTAGATTAAAATAGTTGATAAAAAGAAACTCAACCCTAATAAGGAATAGAGTAAGAATTAATCAACCATATCGGGTCCTCTTTGCGTATAATGTTTCTTTTATTTTTTTCGATATTATCAGTGATTTAACGATGAAGTAAATGTTAAGAACCTATGCATTTATCTGCACTTTGCACTCTTATCTAAAGTAAAGAATGTAAATTTACTTTGTAGTTAAAGGGAATGCAACATTGCAGTTAACTTTTTCAATTACTATTTACGATATAAATTCTTAGCGATAAATGAAATGGATTTAATGATTGTTATTTTTTAACCAGTTTTAGAAATTGTCATTAATGCTATTAAGGGCTTGTTTCACAATCTTCAAGTAAGTCTGAAGTAAGCTATTCGTTGGTTAAGTTAACATTTCGTGTATGTAAAATGACACTTTAACGTCACTTTAACCGGCGAATAGCTTATTCAGGACTATACTTGAAGATGGTGAAACAAGCCCTAAGACTAATAAAATGTATGATACTTTATTAAATTAAAACTGAAGTAATAACATGTCAAAATAATGTTGATGTTGATATTGATTAAATTTTGATTAATAGTTTCACTTTTATTAGAAATCAACAAAACACCATCAATCACCTCATTCATCAACCCACTCATTCACGATCCCGACTCTGTTTTTGAATACAATTAAAACTGGCATCTCGTAACGAATGTCATCGACCTCGTCAGTTTCGGCGGGAAATACTATTTTGTTGTGATAACCGCGTACGGCGTACGCGCAGCTTGAAACGCGCGGGAAGACTGATGCGCGTACGCTTGGTTACGAACGATTCGTGCTTCAGGTTCATTAATTCACAACGTTCGAGCTTTCCTGCCTGTGCGTCAACGACGGAAGGTCGCTTTTACTATATCAGTTTCCTAATTAAAAATAGTGCCTCTTCCTGCTATGCAGTTGATGTGTTTTCGAGTGGTGTTATTACCACTGCATTGCTTTCATCAGCGCGAGTAAATCAGCGTGCATCTAATAAAGTGGTTACAGTGACAGGGAAGAGAAAGTAGTATACTTTGTTATCTACATGTAATAGCTTGAATCCTATTGAATGCTAGCTTGAGCCATCCAATTTTTCTCAAATTACTTAACGTTCACTTTCGCTATCTAAGGAACTCTCGTGCAAAAAATCATGCTCTACAGTTTGGACTGTGTTATCAGTCAGGTAAGAGTTAGAATTTCATTAAGTAGGTAGATTTCCTTAGTTTGCATAATAATATCTTCCTATCCAAATATTTGCAGAATTATGAAGTTTGAGATAACTAATTTTATCCGCATAAGATAAGAAAATGTTAAGATTTGAAGCAATATAAAGAATACAGAGTACCTAATTTATTAGTTTACTGGACTCAGAATAGAGATTTCTGAACTATCTCTTGATATGTAATTTTGTGAATATTTAGAATGCATGTTACAGTTCGTTAAATTTGATAAGTAAGTACATTTGTATTTGAAGCAGGTCCTACACATTAAACAATTTTAGTTTACGAGAGATTTGGTCACGATGCGTAAGTTTTACGACTGTAAAGTTACGTTTTGTTTGCGATTCGTTTAGTTAGCCAAGAGAAGATCTCTCCGGAAAAAAATGAGCAAAAAAATTGTAAAGAGACTTCATCCATCCGAAGCAACGTTACTCATTCATTGTGGGAGCTGACTGAAGAACGAAGAAATGGAGTCAATATCTTTCCTTTGGATTTGGAGTTTTAAAATTTAGACAGTCAACTTATCATCGGAACCGAATTTAATTCATAAAATGATTTTCAATGTCATCAGAGAATAATCCCAAATTCAGAAAAATAGAATTTTAAACAGCGGAGAGCTCTTTCAAAGGCTTATAATATCAAATTTGTATTGTTGCTAGTGTTACGACTTCAAGATTTCGCTTCCTTCCTTGACTTACTTTGCACTAGCTCTTTTGAAAAACGTTATATGTAAGAAAGTCGAGTCTTTCCTTGTGGTTTTAATATCGATTTCAGAGATAAGTAATACTTTACCAATTTTACAATTTTATCAATAAATAGCTGAGTTTTTTCGCTAGCTTTCAGTGTCGCGTTTTTTTTTATTGTTTGATTTTATTTTCTTAGTAGGTTGTTAATTTCACTTCGATGTCTTTAAAAGTCCTTCTATGTTCTAATTATATTCTCTTTAGTTATCTACGGCAATAGTGTTTTCTTTTTCTCTTACATTATTACGAAGAAAGTCAGAAGTACTATTTTAAAGTCAGATAATGTCTCATGATTTCAAATGTTTTCTTCTTGTTGGGGAATGTATCAGCGGTGCCTCTGTGATGTAACAACAAAAAACTTCGCTTAATATACTTAACATGCTGAAATTATATACATTAATATGTACATTTAATATGTACATTTAAAATCATATGCCACTATTAAAATTTTATGAAAAGCGACATTATAAAATATGTAACAAGTTATGTTGAAATTATAGACTCAAAAAATTATTTAACTGCATAAAAAACTGATGTAACAATGATAACTACTAATTTGTAAACATAGGTTACCCCAATTAGTAGAACAGATTCAGCTATTTCCACGGGTCTAATACATTTCTAATATGAGTAAACGGAAGTGAAAGGGGGAATATATGAGAATGTATAAAAATTAAAAAATTTGAATGATTATTCACAACTTCTACAAGTTACATAATAATTAAGTTTGAAGTAAAAAAAGCTTTCATTGAATGGGAACGGCTGTAGTAAAAAATTTGAGCAAGTATATTTAAAAAATGTTATTGATGTCTTCTTAATTTATGGCCAATGCAATATCGATAACATTTTTTAGTTTTTGACAACTTTTTTGATTGCGGTATACCCATCAGGAGCCAAATACAACTTATATTATGTATCCCAATAAAGGTGTCTCACTATGGTGTGAAGAGATCGGAAAATCACATGCGTTTACCACTACGGACAACTTTGCCATTTACCATGAGATGGGTGGGATTATTGTCAAGGATATAGGTACTATAAGCAGGTAGTAATATAAAAAATGCAACAGCTTACCCCAATTTAGGTATAGGTACCAAATACCTTGTACAATTTTAATGGATTGTTGTTTAGGCGTTTGCTCTGTTCTTTTGTGAAGGTAAACAGATATTTTTTATACTCGTAAAACAAGTAGTTTTTAAACAGATTTCATTTGAGATTATGTTATAAACGTGCGGTATACCTACTGTATGAATTAAGTAAAAATTATACCAAAATCCAATTAAAACTGATTCCAGAAAAGTGAGCTATATTTTAAATAATACATGTAGCATATACATTCGTAATAAAATTTTAAATTCTCCAAGACATCTATCCTGAGTATCCTGACGGACTATTTGAAGTCGACATCAACAATCTGTAAGTGAATTGGTTTTTGTCGAGTTCATTACTCCACCGCGATGGAGGAAGAATATCGAAATCAGGGCCGATGTCTATTGTTACTGTTATCGCGCATTCCTATCAGTTCCTAACGTCGCAGGCGTACAAAAAGGAATGACTCGATAGCAGTACAACAGAAGCTCTAATTAAGCTCCCGAAGGGCATCCGGTGTATACGGAGAAGAGCAATCAACCGGTCGTTGATACCTCAGCTTCTTTGTGAGCGATATATCTTGCCCCTTTTTTTGTTTGTCCAGAGAAAAGCAACTAATGAGACGGATTGTTTTGTTGGGATTCGCTGAACCGCTCGGCTAATATACCACATGTACGAGTATTACGTTGAGGGTCACGAACAGTTTATTTTGGGCCGAGATTTCGTTCCTGTAATTGTTTTCATCGGTGGTTTAATTTTAGGTTAATTGGGCTAAAAGAGTATGATGCTGGCATAAATTGGCGACATTAATTGTAATAATCTGTTATTGTTATGTTCATTGGTCGTCATGTAGTTTAACGCCAGGGGTTTTATTGTCCAACTGCGCTAAACAAAATTCTTCTTTTATGGTCTACTAAATGTTTCATCGTTGTTTGATCTCTGGTCTTCGTTGTGAGTGACTTCTTGTGAACTGAGAAAGTTGTTCGCTGTTCAGTTCCCATCACAATATTCCACAGACGCTTCTCCATGTTTTATCTATTCGAAAATGCCGAGTCCATTGCCGATCTGTTTCATGATGTATTTTGCTTTTGTATTAAGTAGGTATGTATTTATTATAACAACATATTAAAATATATCAATATAAAATTTAGTCTCAATCGGGATCGCGGAATTTCATGTAAACTATGAAATTCCATATTATTGTGTAGGTACTCTTAAAAATATTATAAAACAAATTCGTACATACGAGCCTAAAATAATATTTTTTGTATGATTACTATTTAAATTTTGCTATGTATCTTTTAGAGCTGCCTTCGAAATTAAATTTCAAATCATACTTAAGCTATATAAACACAGATATAGCTATGTATAGAAGAGACTTATAAAATAAACTTGGAAAAATTGACTATCACAAAGATGACCGATGGAGTGAGTGATCGTATAAAAGAGTTCCATTTTCTCGTCGAATATACAAATTCCTAAAAAGATGAACAATACACTATAATTATTTCACAGGATCTAGTCATCGGGTTATACAAGCAGCTGCAGAAAATTCAGGTGAATTTCGAAATGTCACTAATCTATGTATACTTTAGGTTGTAAATCTATCAAATTAGCCCACGTTTCTGAATTCTGTTATCTTTATCTTTATGCTATCTATAAGCCCACAGTACTACACAGCACCTGTCTACCCACATTGCTTGATCCAAGTGTCCAATTTAACGAAACTGATGACCATGTTTTTGTATAATTATTTATTTCCATTTTTCAATTTTTTGTTTATGGTTCTATGCCATTTTGTTGTTCAGGTTTTGGTTCCATTTTTAACATGCTTTTTTAGTTTTAAAGTATTATTTTATTTTTAATAGAAAACATTCCTTTACTAAATTTTTTGTCAAGTATCTAAGCATAGATACTTTACATATTATTATTCTGATTTGATGCATAATTTGATTTAAATAGTAACTACCTGTCACCCGCGACTTCATCCGCGTAGTATTTAAAAAAATATTGTTCTTTTTCTAAAACTATTTTTTTTCTAAAATAAAAGTAGCCTAAAGTACTCCTTGTTTCATCACCTATCTGCCAGTGAAAATCCCGACAAAAATTTTAAAGAATGTTGTTTAGGTATATGTACCGTATATAGGTTGTACATCCAAATGCACTTAGTAAAAAAAGCGGCCAAGTGCGAGTCGGACTCGCCCATGAAGGGTTCCGTAGCAGCAAGTAACATAATATAAAAGTTCTTGTAGTTTGTTGTAACTTTGATCAATGTTTTTTGCGGTTTACGATTTATGACGTATTAAAAAAAAACTACTTACTAGATCTCATTCAAACCAATTTTCGTTGGAAGTTTGCATGGTAATGTACATCATATATTTTTTTTAGTTTTATCATTCTCTTATTTTAGAAGTAACAGTGGGGGGGGACACACATTTTACCACTTTGGAAGTGTCTCTCGCGCAAACTATTCAGTTTAGAAAAAAATGATATTAGAAACCTAAATATCATTTTTGAAGACCTATCCATAGATGACCTATACACGTATGGGTTTGATGAAAAAAACATTTTTAAGTTTCAGTTCTAAGTATGGGGAACCCCCAAAATTTATTGTTTTTTTTTTCTATTTTTGTGTGAAAATCTTAATGCGGTTCACAGAATACATCTACTTACCAAGTTTCAACAGTATAGCTCTTATAGTTTCGGAAAAAAGTGGCTGTGTCATACGGACGGACAGACAGACAGACAGACAGACAGACAGACAGACAGACAGACATGACGAATCTATAAGGGTTCCGTTTTTTGCCATTCGGCTACGGAACCCTAAAAAGCGGTTATTTTAATATTACAAACAGACACTCCAATTTTATTTATTTGTATAGAGTATATATAAGAATGATTTTAATAGTATGTATCATAATATGTATGTGTTACGTAATGTCTACTGTTACTTATATTATGTAATTATTTATATTGGCTGAAATGAAATGGCTTTATGTAAGCTAAGTGTTATCTAAGCTAAGTATATGTATGCTAAGCATTATCACAGAGTACATAATAGTACTTATTTATTATGTAAAAATTCAGTAAAAGTTATTCGTAAAAAATAACTTACAAGAAATAAATATATTTTTTTTAAACCTGATTGACAAACAACGTGAATTAATAAAACAGAAGAAATACTGTTTTTTTAAGTATACTAGCTGACCGAGCAAACGTTGTGCTGCCAAAAAATTGTTAGGGGTAGGGGGATGAAAAATAGATGTTGTCCGATTCTCAACCCTAGCCGATATGTACGCAAAGATTCACGAAAATCGGTCGAGCCGTTTCGGAGGAGTTCAACTTCTAACACCGTGACACGATAATTTTATATAGGTATTAGAAGTTTCTTACCTAGGGAGGAATATAAAATGAAGCCGCAATTGAAACAGATTCGCTAAAAGGATCATTATAATATAGTTTGAATAACTATAACAAGTTACGGCTTTTCAGACGCAAAAATTGACAAGTATGACGGATAACATACTAATGGTACGTTTGTTCGCACTTCGTCGGATTCGCAAAAGGTCGGATTCTCATTTCGTCGGATTCAGTACAGTCAATAACATAAATAACGAAAACGCTTCATCACATACGTCCCTCAGTACAAAGGCGTTTACTTGACGAAGCCGGTGTCGAAACCTTGCCCCATCCACCGTACACCGTACGTTTAACTCCCTGTTTTAGTTCCCGATAATCAAGGAAAAAATTAAAATGTGTGCAATTCACACATGGTAGAAGTGAAACCTTCAAAAATTTTGTTTTCAAGATAATGAGACGAATGTAAGATTTCGGGAAGATGATAATAAAATTCTAGGTTTTAGTAATGATCATAGTGATGCAAAGTTAGATAATTATTTTACATTTTATTCATAGGTATATATCACGGGCGTAGCCAGGTTTTACTTTCGGGGGGGTTCAAGAAAATACAACGACTAAAAGTACATAAAATAACCCTAAAGAAAATTGAGAATTGAGAGAGTCCTTTATTTTTTCTCGCGACGTATGTACTGCCATCTATTATTAGTTTATATGTTTCAACAGATCTAAAGATAAAAAGTATGAGGTGAATAGTACATGTCAATATCTTAACTTTTCGGGGAGGGTTTGAACCCCCGAAATCCCCCTGGCTACGCCCATGGTATACATTACATATATTTATTCAGACTCACATTTTCAATAAATGATACGAGGCTTATGATAACTAAAGTATGAAATGCTCCTCCCCTCTCCTTCCCCCCTCAACTCCCGCTCCCTGTCCCCCTCCCCTTCCACACCCCTCCCCTCCCTTTCCCCCCACTCCCTCTCCCCTTCCCCGTCCCCTCCCTTTCCCCCTCACTCCCTCGCCCCTGCCCCTGTACAATACTTCCTATCTCATTTTCGAATTTATGTGTCTGTCTCTTTTTACTTTTAAACTATATGTTTTAGCAAAAAAAAAAAAACGGTTTTCTTCTCCGGCGAAATGAGAATCCGACCTTTTGCGAATTCGACCCAGCGCTACTGTTTTTCTTCTGAACTGTATTCCGACGAAATGCGAATCCGACCTTTTGCGAATCCGACGAAGTGCGAACAATTCATAAAATTTAATAAAAGTTTTTATCCATGGCCAAGCTTGGATGTTAATTAATTGATTTCAGTTTATGATAAAAGTAAATTCTCAAAAATCGATTGCATGAGAACCCAGAATGAGCACGGCCGCTTATAAAAAATGTACGAGACAACGAACTTTAATTTACGATGCACTTGTTATAAAACAAATAACACAAAAAGTGTTTTGTTCTGACAGATCTAATGTTCGGTTTACACGTATTAAGTAGTTAAGTAGTTAACTAAATTTTAACTAAATTTTAAGTAAATTAATACGTGTAAACGGACAATTTAGTAGTTTAGTAATATAGTAGTTAAGTAATCAAGTAGATAAGTAATTTAGAAATTTTTCTATTTTCTGTTAAGTAGGTGGGCGGGGCTTATTACTTAACACGTTTGGACAGGCACTTATAAGTTAAAATTTAGTAAAATGCTTAAGTAATTAAGTAGAATTGTATGAACTAAAGAGCTTTACTAAATTATTACGTGTGGACGGACACTAAAAATTATTCACTTAAAATTTAGTTAAAATTTACTTATCTACTTAACTACTTAATACGTGTAAACCGGACTTAAAGGATTGGTGTTTGGATTTCTCTTCATAAATCTCTTATTATACGTATCCTATGTAGGTTTGTACGATAACGTGATTCATAGTAGGTAGGTACTTATTACTACTTATACTTTGCACCTTGTCTTCTTGCTCTTCTCTGGGTTACTTTTATAACTTGATAGTAGATACATACATGTTACTAAAGTCACAGGTCATTTTTTTATGCTAACAATGGGCAAACAGGCATACGGCCCACCTGATGGTAAGTGGTCACCGTCGCCTATGGACACGTGCAGCGTCAAGGGAGCTGCAAGTGTGTTGCCGGCCTTGAAGGATACGATACACACTCTTCTTAAAGAACCCCATATCGTAGCGCGCAGGGAATGCCTCAGAGGGAAGTTTGTTCCAAAGCTCGCAAGTTCGTGGTAAGAAGAGCGCGAGAAACGAGCGGTAGACGACGATTTACATCGTCAAATAGGTAGCAGCCTTTTATTTTGGTCGTTGGTAGACCTTGTGCCACCCAGTTTGTTCCCACCTGGGTGGCGATGTTTTTTACTCGCATGACTAGCGGTTATTCCTTAAGAATCAGTTTGTTTGAAAATTAGTTCAGTAAAATTTTAATATTCATTCATTCATTCGTCGTCATTCGTCATCGATTTGGATTTTTTATTTGAAAGGGGACTTCCAGAAGAATGAGTAGTGTTTATGAATGTTCATTTCTGATGATGGGATCTATGAGGAATTGAAGACTGATATATATACGTACTTTGGTTTTCTAGGGTTCCGGAGTAAAATCGGAAGCCCTATACATCGTTTTGTCATGTCCGTCCGTCCGTCCATCTGTCCCTCCGTCTGTCCGAGGTAAAGCGCCGAGACAGTGCTAGAAAGCTGTTAGCCATCAAAAACAAAACTTGTAAAAAAAACCAAGTCTCGCAACTCAGTTCTTCTACCGTAAAAAGTTGTGATATCCATGTAATACCAAGTCGGTTAATTTATTCAGTTCCTACTTAAGGGTCCTTCTGTCTTAAGTTATTACGTAATTAGCTAACCTAACAAGTAACAACATCTTATAGTGACCATATTATCAATATTAAAAATCTTTTATGTTTTAAATAAATAGATCGACTTGACCATCGCATGAAAACACAATGTATCTCACAAGTAATACCTACATATTATATTAAATTTGATTGTTAGATTTTTCATGGATATATATATTTATTAAAACTCCAGAATCGTAGAATAAAATATTGAACAACATTTTTTTTCAGGGTACCTCTCCTACAAGTAACCTGATGATGAATTTGTTATTCGTTATACCATATAGTGTGAAGTGTATCGTTGAAAAGGTCTTTCAAAAATATTATGGGTCTTGTAAGACCATTTTTGGAATTAGGGGTCCGTTTACGAAATCCTTCCCCCCCCCCCCCTCCTGCTGCCTAAACGGTTGGAGTTGGACAAGTGAAAAAATTCTCAAAAACAAGTTATATGATGAATTTACAAGGAAAACTATTACGGCTATGTTTAGCATGAGTAAATTTATGAGTAATAGTCGATAAACTTCGCAACCCTACATAGCACACTTGCCCAGTTTTTCGAAGACTGTTCCTTTGAATTCGGTAGTTTTATTTATAAAAATGATAGAAATTGTAGTTTTATTTATAAAAATGATAGAATATGTAATTTTAACCCCATTGTTTTTAACAAATCCAGGTCCAACTTTGAATTCCACGCAGACGAAGACAAAGCCACAAGATACTACAGTGCGACCAACTTATCTATGAACTGAGGGAGGGCGCTGTCGAACGCATTGGACCAATAACTGGACGCAATTCGAAACGTAGTAAATGACAATGAGTGAACACAAAGAACTTATGAATGGGGCGGCATTAGTTCCAATTTTCGCCATTTCACAGTTAATAAGTTGGGCGCACTGTATGCTATATTTTTCATCTCAGGAACTGTCGCGGGCCCGACACGCTCTAGACAGTTTTTAGGGTTCCGTAGCCAAATGGCAAAAAAACGGAACCCTTATAAATTCGTCATGTCTGTCTGTCTGTCTCTCCGTACGTATGTCACAGCCACTTTTCGCCGAAACTATAAGAACTATACTGTTGAAACTTGTTAAGTAGATGTATTCTGTAAACCGCGTTAAGATTTTCGCACAAAAATAGAAAAAAAACAGTAAATTTTGGGGGTTCCCCATACATAGAACTGAAACTCTAAAATTCTAGATATATAGTATATAGTATGGATAGGTATTCAAAAATAATATTGAGGTTTCTAATATCATTTTTTTCTAAAATGAATAGTTTGCGCGACAGACACTTCCAAAGTTGTAAAATGTGTGTCCCCCCCCCTGTAACTTCTAAAATAAGAGGATGATAAAATTAAAAAAATATGTGATATACATTACCATGCAAACTTCCAACGAAAATTGATTTGAACGAGATCTAGTAAGTAGTTTTTGTAATACGTCATAAATCGTAAACCGCAAAAAACATCGATCAAAATTACAACGAACTACAAGAACTTTTATATTAAAATACTTGCTGCTACGGAACCCTTCATGGGCGAGTCCGACTCGCACTTGGCCGCTTTTTAATCTAACAGGTAGATTGAATTTAATCTGCATAGATGAAACAGCAGACCGATGTAATACGATACTCGTCATGGTTCGCGGAAGGTTAACTGGTAACACTTGTTCGAATGTGTTACGTTAACTATCGCGTAATATGGGCTAACGGGGCTGGTGGAGTGTTTAGCTATCTACTCGTATTGCATTGGAACTCTCAGACTCTGATGGTATTTCTATAGTGGATGGCACCTTTTTAGGGTTCCGTAGCCGAATGGCAAAAAACGGAACCCTTATGGATTCGTCATGTCTGTCTGTCTGTCTGTCTGTGCGTCCGTATGTCACAGCCACTTTTTTCCGAAACTATAAGAGCTATACCATCGAAACTTGGTAAGTAGATGTATTCTGTGAACCGCATTAAGATTTTCGTACAAAAATTGAAAAAAAACAATAAATTTTGGGGGTTCCTCATACTTAGAACTGAAACTCAAAAATGTTTTTTTCATCAAACCCATACGTGTGGGGTATCTATGGATAGGTCTTTAAAAATGATATTGAGGTTTCTAATATCATTTTTTTCTAAACTGAATAGTTTGCGCGAGAGACACTTCCAAAGTGGTAAAATGTGTGTCCCCCCCCTGTAACTTCTTAAATAAGGGAATGATAAAACTAAAAAAAAATATATGATGTACATTACCAAGCAAACTTCCAACGAAAATTGGTTTGAATGAGATCTAGTAAGTAGTTTTTTTTTAATACGTCTCGTAAACCCTAAAACATTGATCAAAGTTACAACGAACTACAAGAACTTTCATAATATGTTACTTGCTGCTACGGAACCCTTCATGGGCGAGTCCGACTCGCACTTGCCCGTTTTTAGGGTTCCGTAGCCGAATGGCAAAAAACGGAACCCTTATGGATTCGTCATGTCTGTCTGTCTGTCTGTCTGTCTGTCTGTCTGTCTGTCTGTCTGTCCGTCCGTATGTCACAGCCACTTTTTTCCGAAACTATAACTGCTATACCATTGAAACTTGGTAGGTAGGTGTATTCTGTGAACCGCATTAAGATTTTTACACAAAAATAGAAAAAAAGCAATAAATTTTGGGGGTTCCCCATACTTAGAACTGAAACTCAAAAATGTTTTTTTCATCAAACCCATACGTGTGGGGTATCTATGAATAGGTCTTCAAAAATGATATTGAGGTTTCTAATATCATTTTTTTCTAAACTGAATAGTTTGCGCGAGAGACACTTCCAAAGTGGTAAAATGTGTGTCCCCCCCCCCTGTAACTTCTAAAATAAGGGAATGATAAAACTAAAAAAATTATATGATGTACATTACCAAGCAAACTTCCAACGAAAATTGGTTTGAATGAGATCTAGTAAGTAGTTTTTTTTTAATACGTCATAAATCGTAAACCGCAAAAAACATTGATCAAAGTTACAACGAACTACAAGAACTTTTATATTATGTTACTTGCTGCTACGGAACCCTTCATGGGCGAGTCCGACTCGCACTTGGCCACTTTTTGTTTAATATCTCCCGACGCAAAAAGAGAGGTGTTTTAAGTTTGACGTGTCTGTGTGTTTGTCTGTTCGTGGCATTGTAGCTCCCAAACGGATGGACCGCTTATGATGCGGTTTTTTCGTTTAAAAGCTTACATATTTTAACAACATGACATAAATAATTTTCAAGGTTGTCTGCATGTGAGTAGGAAAAATGACTCCTTGAGAGTTTCTTGCCGCATCGTCCGAGACCACTCACCCTAAGGATTTGTTGAAACCGTGTCGTAGTTTGACTTTTGAAAGGTATTAGCTAACTTGGAATAAATTTCCTTTCATTTTCATTGCTTGTAATCTTTGAAAAATTTGAAAGTAAGGATATTTTTTTTATAAATAAATAAACGCTAACACACTCATACCCTCTCAGTAGGTTATTACATGACGTGTCGCGGATGGCATGGAAGACACATAATAACACATCATAATCAAACCCATGACCCGAGCACAAATATTGTCTCAGTGACATAAATATCTGCCCCGGCCGGGAATCGAGCCCGGGACCCCTCGCGTCGCAGGCAGGGTCGCTACCAACTGGGGTACAAGGTCGTCGAATTATTCGCAGGCAGGGTCGCTACCAACTAGGCTACGGGTCGTCGAATTATGTTTGTTATTTTTTCACGCAAAAACTATCTAACGGATTTTCATGAAATTTAGCATATAAGTGGACCTGGTCTGGAATAAGATATTGTACTTATTATCCCGGAAAAAACGGGCAAAGTCGCGGGCAGACGTTATTAGGTAGGTATATATTATTCCTACGATGTGAACATTTAGGTAGGTATCTATTGAAGTAGTTGCATGATCCAATATGACGCCACGAACTATAAATACTATAAAAAACCGACATACCTATGCATTGCATTTACGCGAAACAACAACATTTCACAAACGCATTGCGTGCTGCTTGATTAATTTAGTTTTTCCGGAAAGACGTTCCGGACGGATAGATACGTTTTAAGTGGGTACGTATACACAATCATAATTATTATTTGCTCATATGTCCTTCCGTTAATTTTTTTTCTAATTTTAAAGCTAACATCAAATGGTTTTAATTTTTTTATGAAACTATTCGACAAACGAACACATGAGCAGATACTTGGTGGTCAACTTCGCGTATAGCTATAAGAACTTACTTTATTTCATGTAGTTATTAATCATTAAGAATGCATTTTTGAAGTGCAACTTCTACATAGACGTGGTAAGGAGATTTCTGTCATGAAAAAGCATTACCGCGAAGTGACGTAAACGATATATCGCGTGGAAATATTTGAAGTAAATCTTTACTAATATTATAAAGAGAATAAACAAATAAACTCAAAAACTACTGAACTGATTTTAAAAAATCTTTTAAAATCCTACATTATCCTAGCCTATGTTACTCATAGGCTATATTTATTTCTAGAAAAAATTAGGGATCCTTGCTAAAACATCAGTAACGTGAACCAGGGTGTGAAAAAATTTGCCTAAAAATTTCTTTCATTGCATACGCTGCGGAAACTATTGATGATAGAACAAAAAAATGTTCTAAAATATTAGAGAACATGTCAATATCTACAAAAAACCTCACGATACTATATGTGAAACTATTGTAGTTATGTCACTATAACCACTTTTTACATTTTAAAAGTTAATAAAAAAGCTGACTAAAATCAGACCATGATAACCATACCTTCCACATACATATTAATTCTTATCCAAATAAATAATTTCATATTCAAAACTGTTTCAATGTCTATTGATAACTTTTTGAATTACTCAAATCGGACATTCAATTAAGAAGATATTACGAATTTAGGAAAAATAAACACCGCCGCCGTAGCCGCGCAATTACCAGTGTGGCCCCACGCAAAGCAGCCGTAGCATAGGCCTTTATTTACAAAAGCAATAAAATGTAAATATTCGTCGCGTACTCTATAATGTGGGGTATCGTTGAAAAGGTCTTCCAAAAATATTATGGGTGTTCTAAGACCATTTTAGGAATTTGTTCGTTGTGATTCGTTTTTCCACTTGTCCGTTGCGATTCGTTTTTCCACTTGTCCGTTGCCATTCGTTTTTCTACTTGTACGTTGAAGTTTCACTTCTGTGTCCCAGCACACATTTCAATTTTAACCCACCGCCGTTATGGAAAGGTAAAATAATAAGGTAAGATAATAAGCAGGAAAAAACGGGGAAGATTCGTCGTAGAAAAGAAAATTAAAATGGGGCAGTTCGTTACAAACACGAAAAACACCCACGGTTTCAAGATGGATCTTGCATATCAGTTAAAATTTTTGGTAACGACTTTGGTGTTGATCTAAGCTAAGTGGTAATGTTTCCACCAGATCATATGTGAACCTTTTTGTATGTATTAGCGTATTACGTTTATATTAATAAAAAGTTACATCTTTACATCAGTAACTAAGCGTTAAATCATTAACTAACCAATGTTAGTTAACATTCAGTAACAGAAATTACCAGTCATATTGCATGCAACGGTGTTAGTAAATGGTTAGCCAATTAACGCTATGGGTGTTTTTATAAACGGTCCGTTACCGATATTGAAACCGGTATTGCTATTCGTATTCTTTTTTAAAAGTTTACACAATCATGCCCACGAACATCTATCGTAGTATGCCCGCATAATTAATACTCGTATGATTCGTATTAATAAATCATGCAACGGGCCTATAAATAATCTGTTCGTTTTCTCCCGCTAAAACAAAAGGTCGAATCTTATGTAGAAGACAACGGACAACCGACGCTCAAATGGTAGTTATAGTTACTTGGAGAATAAATATGTATCTATAACTATTTTAACTATTAAAATAAGCGACCACAAAATTTCTGAAAAATCGTCTAGTTATGTTATCATAAGATGCTTCGGAGAGAGAGTTTACTGAGGTGCAAGTAAAATGTCGCACATCGACGTTGTCGAGCGCAAATAAGTATGTATCAAAATGCATAGTTTAATTGTCACATGCATCAGAAATGTCGCAACGACAATGTTAACACGTAATTACTGCTGTAATGTTGCTGAACATTTGCCCTTCGCTCTACGATGTCATCCATCCTCGATCCCAAGGCAACCTCCCCTTGCGATGACGCATCCTGCTCATCCTGATGTAGGTACAACGGACTATACTATGGCACAAGGGCCCTTCCGGTGGAGATCGCTGGGCTCTACCTACTGAATGTACATTGTATAGCAAAGCAAAGCAACAACCCATAATCGTCCCACTGCTGGGCTCGAGGTCTCCTCTCACAATGTGAGGGTACAGGCCATAGTCTACCACGCTGGCCAAGTGCGGATTGGTAGACTTCACACACCTTTGAGAACTTTGTGGAGAACTCTCCGGTGTGCAGGTTTCCTCACGATGTTTTCCTTCACCGAAGCATGTGATAATTAACTTGTAATACGCACATAATATTTGAAAATTAGAGGTGCGTGCCAGCATTTGAACTCGGGTCCCTGCGTTCGGGAGTCCAACGTTCCAACCGTACATTGTGAAATGCCATCCAGTTTTATTTCGATGGCATCAAAGACTTCTATGTATTCTACTAGACAGGCTGCTCTGAAGCAAAAGTGCGTCATTGCGCGGGAATTTGACGTCTGTCAGCGGTTTGGTTAAACTACTCGCTCTTATGTTAGTCATGAAAAGAGTAAACGAGATAATGAGTTATGGATATATTCTGAAATAAGAGGATCTCCCGGTAACCTCTTCGCCGGTAACGCATCGGTAATTCTTTTTCAGTTCCATCAGCGGCGGTAACTATATAACATCAAGTAACCCTTATGCTAATTTGTTGGCTTTTTACAGAAAATGATAACAGCTCTATCAATTATCTAATCGATAGAGATAGATACATATCTAAGTACTGCCCATAATTTCTGCTTCCTTAAATAACTAATTATTGTCCTAATGTGATTTATAGCAGGTATTACAAATCCTGTAAGTAGAAAAACCCCAGGCTAGTTTTCTGTGGAACCAGAAGAGTCTGCGATGCGATTTCTAATTTAAGTCGGCATCTCTATAAACGAGCCTTATAGAAAAAAATGTACCAGCCGTTCTGTATAAAAACCTTAATAACGTTAAAAAATCTGCATTTGAACTACAAAATATTTATTTATATTGGACTGATACGGAGGAATCATCAATTAGATAGCACTATTGACTATTTCTTTTGCCTGATTCACTAGTCACTTTTCATAATTAGCCACTTTATAGTCTTTATATCGTGCGGTGCGAACCGAAGCGGGTAATGTTTTAGCAAGAATGTATCTATGATTTGTAGCTGCATACTAAGTAGTAACCGATTCTTTTTGTCCGTCTAAGTAACTGAAATAACCACGTATAATGTGGAGTTCCGTAGTTGTATGTAATCGACTATTACTTGTTAACTAGTAGGCAGGTAAAGCTGTTAAGGTCACTAGGGACAAAAGTCTATTCGAAACTAATTCTTGACAAAAAATAACCAACTTCAAAATAACTCAAAAACTACTTGTCAGATGTCGCTCAAATTGGTCCCACCACATGACAAGCACTAGCTTTCGATTAAAAAAAGAATCACAAAAATCGTCGAAAGTCGAAAGTTCTGAGGTAACAAACATAAAAAATACAGTTGAATACCTCTTCCTTTTTTGAAGTCGGTTAATGATAGCCTACCCACCTGTAATAGTTTTACTTGTAAGTTAAAACTATATATATAGTTAGTTGCTACAGTCGTAAATTCTGATCGTTTCATCTAACGGTTCCATTTTGACAATGAAGTTGGCTTTTCATTAACCAGTGATTAAATAAATACTAGAATAATAAACGAAACTGTTTATGATTTACATGTAATGTAGGAAAATAAATTAAAATAGTCATAATAAGAATACAAGTACTTTAGATTCTTAATTCATGATGAAAGTTCAATGGTGTGTCTAGACTACATGAGGCCCGTCAGGGTCAAGTAGGTAAACCGTCTTCAAGTACCACGCCACCTACAACGCGACGTAAGTAAGGGACATGAGATAAATTGTTCCGTTTTCCAATGTTCGAGCAGGCCCTACAGAAGGCCCGCAGAATCGTATATAAACGCAGTGCTAAATTATAGAGTTTTTTTAATATTTATATAATAACATATAACATGCATAACATTTAATTTCATATTATTACACATGCTTAATCATCTGAAATTTAAATAAAATGTTACAATATTACAAACCCTAAAACTATATCAATAAATAAACAATAATTTTATAAATCCGGACAAAAAGTGTTTTATAATTAATTTAAACTTTACAACATAACCAAAAAAATATATTGTATAGTGAAATATACTTATGTTCCTAAATACTTAATTATAAATTCCTTATGCCTAAATGTTTTACTTTACACTGTATTCGTAATTGTATCCTCAAGTAATAAAACTGTAAATCATGATGTAAATGTATCATCTTACTACTAGTCGAGCAGACTAGTAGATTCCTAAATTATTTCTGTATTCTCAAACACTACCTGTTAGAAAAAGGGTTTATTTTTCCACGTAGTATAATGCTACCGTTTAGATAACACTAAAGGAGATACTACTTTGTAACTTCCACAGTTCTATTTTCCATCTGTTTTCATTGTTGCTAGACCTATTTAATACTTGATATGATGGCTTGAGTTTCTTGCAGAGAGAGGTAGATTGCCATTGTTTAACGAGCGGCTGTGGCATTAGCTGGTGCGCCAGCAGTTCCGTTACCAGCCGGTGCGCCTGCAGGTATGACTGCCATTCCACCTCCAGTACCAGCAGTCATCTGGTCAACACCATTTAGGACAAACTGCATGACTCCGTTGTTGTCGGTGACGTTCATGCGCATTCCGTTCGGCATGCTCGCTGGAAAACATAGATTTTTGGGTTAAAATCTCATTGTTTCTAAAGATGTATCAAGAAATGTTAAGAATTTGAAAATTTAGAAATATTTCGATGACAGTATTATTTTATCATGTCATATCTCATTGCAGGATCTGGAATCTGGATGCAAGTGTAAGTATCCCCAGAGAAACAAATGGATTATACGAGTAGTCCATTGAAGAGTACTATGCTAATACTCGTAATACCTAATAGTTCAATGTTAAATCACGATAGCCAAGTGTTATATTAAGTACTTCAAAATCGTATTGGCCCAATTCTCCAATCAATTATCCCTGGAAAACTATGTTCATTCTTCTGTTGTCCTTATTTTTGAAAGAAATCTACGGTCAATAACGTAAAACTTACGAAGATTTACGGAGATGGACTGGGCCGGCCTCGCAGCGGTCGCTGTGGCAGGCAAAGGACAGTCACCACAGTCGAAGCTGAAGATGTCATCATCAGCGGTAGTAGAAGTAGTGGAAGCGGTGATGTCTTCGTCAGAGCACAAGAAGTCGCACATCAACCAGTCGAGAAAAGGCTGGAATCAAACATTTTTATACTATGAAAATTTAATAATATAATGAAATAATAAGTCAGGTCAGACCCCTTACAAATATAGGAATTAGCAAGGTTTCCGAAAGGATTATCGTCCAAAGTGCTTTACAATATGTATCTCACAAAATCTATGTCAGTTAATGTCAGATATTTTTGCCACTAAAAAGTACAAATTAAATTTTAAAAGCATATTTCAAAGTACAGGTAACGTCGTTAAATTAACATACATGAGTAGATGAGTTCTTAACTTTACTCTTAAATGTGTAGTAAAGTAAATATTATATGCTTACAACTATGAATTTTGCACGAGGTTTACCTGATTTCAAACAATTTTGAGAAGATTGTAGAGAACTCTCAGTAAGTTATGCGCACATTTAAAATTATTTACCATTTCATCTGGTAAAGGAAAATTTCGTGAGAAATCCTTGAAAATGTTTATGGTTGCGTGCTCTCAAAGTTGTTTGAATCTGTATCGTGATTGAATGTAGATCTAACTACAGTAGTAGTGTAAATGTAACAACTAGTAGGTAAATGCCCTTTCGGTTCTAGACATCGATCGGTAGCAGTTTTATTATATTACGTATCGATGATGACGATGCTAATGAAACGCAGCAGAGGAACCACCTTCGTCACACCGTCACTTAAAAGATATTCGTTACGGGTAAAAAAGGAAGCGGAGAATCTGCTTTGATTTGACTTTCTGACACTGTATCTGAAGCATATACGAAAATAAGCATGATATGTAATTGACGAAATGCAAACAGTTATTGATATGAATCGCTATAATTAAACTTGTGTATTATAAGTTTGTAAGGATACATGGATGTTTTGTTACTTTTTTACACAAAAATAAAAATCTACTGAACGATTTTCATGATTTACACACAGGTAGGCCCTGATCAGGAATAATACTTGACATAGGTTAATTCTTGACAAAAAATATCTGACTTCAAAATTAGAGATAACTCAAAAACTACTCGCCAAATCGCGCTCAAATTTAAGTAGAATTACATGACAAGCACCAGCTTTCGATTAAAAAAAGAATAATCAAAATCGGTTCACCCAGTCGAAAGTTCTGAGGTTAAAAAATAAAAAAAAACACAAGAATCGTACCTCCTCCTTTTTTGAAGTCGGTTAAAAACGCGGAAAAAGCCGCGAGTAGAGCGCCAGTCGATAATAAAGATATGTTAAAAGAAAATCGTATTTGAATACCAGTTTTGTTAGTAACGAAACTGGTATGAAATTGGTTTCATACAAAAGTAGGAGCTAGTGCGAAGATGTTGTAACGAGGTGTAATACCTCGTTCAATATTCCTTGGCCGGCAGATGCATTTTTCTGACAAATTTATAAATCTTGACAGTTGGGTTGGTTTTTAAAAAAGAAATGCATCTGTCAGCTGTGTTCCCATGGAGTAATGGACTAAAAACGTTATTTATTTTATTTTGAATCCTTTAATTACTTTTAATAACATGCCTACTTAATATGATAATTTGATACTGTGTGTTAAGGCTATTGCTTTATCAATATAATACTTTGAAGAGTCGGTGTAGTGCCTCATTCAAGTAATTTGCCTACCTACCCCGCCCTGAGAGCCTTACCTAATATTGTGGAGGATCTACACCCTCGCAATGTCCAACTTCATATATTTTGTGCTACCTATGTTGTAATGTACTGGTTGGAAGGTATTGAATTCGATATACGCTACGAAATTGATGTAATGATAATGAGTATCCGCATTTACAACGGAATTTGCACAAAACTTTGCTGTTATAGCTGCACGTACGCACAAACTAATCGGTTTCCGCTGGTTAAGATACCAAATATCAAAAATATCTTTGAATTGAATTGTTCGTAAGGTATGTTTCCTAGCGGAAATGGTTTCATCATCATCCTGCCCATTTCCCAATTTTATTTGGGGTCGGCGCAATATGTTTTCCTTTTCCACACTTCCCTATCAGCCGTCATCTTTACACTAACTCTCTTATCTTTCATATCATCTGTAACACAATCCATCCATCTTTTCTTTGGTCGTCCTCGTCCCCTTCGTTTATCCATCACATTCATATCCATCACTCTTCTCACCACATGCGTTTCCTCTCGCCTCATCACATGCCCATACCACGACATTCGGTTCCCTTTCAACTTTTCTGTCATTTTTGCCACTTTCAAACTTCCTCTAATATACTCGTTCCTTACTTTATCCATTCTCGTCACTCCACACATCCACCTCAACATTCTCATCTCTGTGACATGCAATCGTCTCTCATCCGTCTTCTTTGTAGCCCAACATTCTGATCCATACATTACGACAGGTCTTATGACGGATTTGTAGATTTTACCCTTCAATTTAAGGGGCATCCGTGGGTCGCAAATAGTTCCTGTGACCTGTCGCCATTTCATCCAACCTGCATTGATCCGATGTGTCACATCCAGGTCAATGTCACCATTCCTTTGAATGACAGAGCCCAAGTACCGAAAATCAGAGCAGACTGGTAAGGACATTCCGTTCAGTGTTATAGGTACAGGACTGGAGAGACCACCGAAGTCACAGAACATGTAAGTGGTTTTGGTTCTGCTTACTTTCAGGCCAACACTCTCCAGCCGTTGTCGCCATTCCTCCAATCTGCTCTGAATCTCGGGGGCATTTTCGGCCACTAGCACGATGTCATCCGCAAACAGCATGCACCAAGGAGCCTCCTCTTTCATGTCCGATGTAAGGGCGTCTATAATCAAGACGAAGAGGTATGGGCTCAAGGCTGAACCCTGGTGCAGCCCCACGGCCACACCGAAACTAGTAGTCGTGCCAGCCGCTGACCTTACCTTTGTTGTGCATTGCCTGTACATCGCTCGGATCAACTGTAGGTATTTCCCTGGTATACCTTTCTTCTTAAGGGCCCACCACAATACCACACGAGGTATTCGGTCATATGCCTTTTCGAGGTCAACGAACACCATGTGCAAGTTTTTATGTGCCTCCCTGTATTTTTCGCATAGCTGGCGAATTGAAAAAATAGCATCTGCTGTTCCTCGACCAGGCATAAAACCGAATTGGTTGTGTGAAATTTCACTCTCCTCTCTCAGTCGTCTCTCTATCACTTTCTCCCACGCTTTCATAGTATGTGACATTAGCTTTATTCCTCTATAATTGTTGCAGTCCAGTACATCACCCTTATTTTTATAGATTGGCACCAGCAAGCTGCTGCACCATTCGTCAGGGATCGCCTCCTCGTGCAACAATTTATTGAAGAATAAAGCCAACCACTTCCATCCATCCGCTTGCAGAATCTTCCATACTTCTATCGGAATCCCGTCTGAACCGACCGCTTTTCCATTCATCATCCCTTTTATTGATCTTTTCACATCATCCACACTTATTTCTCTCACTAATCCCATATTTACTGGGTTTTCTTCAAGTACTTTGCTCCAGTCATTCTCCTTATTCATTAAATTTTCAAAATATCCCTTCCATCTCTCTTTAATTTGTTCATCATCTGCAAGAACCTTTCCAGTTTCATTTTTAATACATTTTATATGAGACACATCCCTGGATTTTTTCTCCCTGGCTTTAGCAAGCCGGTAAAGGTGTTTTTGACCTGCGGGAGTATCCAGTGACTCATATAATTTGTTCTGTGCTTTGGCTCTTGCTATCGCAACAACTTTCTTACCTTTTTTCTTCCATTCATTATATTCATTCTTCTTTTCCGCTTTCAATCTTTGATTTCCCTCTTCCAAGCTCTGCCATTCTTTAAATCTTATCTTCTTTTCCTTTAGCACATTTTGAACTTCTGTTGACCACCACCATGTATCCCTATCTATCACGCCCTTCCCTCTTGACACTCCTAAAACACATTTCGCAACATTTCTAATACATCCTGCTATTTCATTCCAACATTCACTCACAGTTCTATTCGCCATGTCACCCATTTCTATCATTTTATCCACCACTTGCTTTCTAAAATCGCTTTCACACTCTTTCTTTTCTAATAGGTGCCACTTTATTTTAGGAGTGAGGCGTTCCTTACTCCTGTTAATCTTTATTTTTATATTTGCTTCCATAATGAGGAGTCTATGTTGTGATACCAAGGCTTCCCCCGGTATCACTTTGCAATCTTTGATGTGGTTCAAACGGTGACGTCTTACAAGGAAATAATCAATTTGCGTCATATGGTGGCCGCTTTTATATGTGATAAGGTGTTCATCTTTTTTCTGGAACCACGTATTTACCACTGCTAGATCATATGCTGTGGCAGATTGCAATAAGTTTTCTCCTTCTTTATTACGGGTGGCATATCCCCAACCTCCGTGCACTCTTTCATACTTTCCATTCATTCTTCCCACATGTCCATTAAAGTCACCTCCTACATAAATCTCCTCCTCTGTTGGAATGGCCATCATTAATGAATCAAAATCTTCCCAAAACTTCTCTTTTACTGTATCATCACATCCTATCTGTGGCGCATACATACTAATTACATTTATAACCAAATTTTCTAACATGATTTTTACATTTATCAATCTATCATTCATCCTCTTAACATCCATCACGCATTCTTTCAATCTATTATCTAACACTATTCCTACACCATTTCTTTTCCCGTCGCTGCCACAATAATAAAACTTGTATCCCTCACCAATCTCTCTTGCTTTCGTCCCTTTCCACTTCGTTTCTTGCAAGCATGCTATATTTATACATCGTCTCTTTAATATATCCGCTAACTCTCTTGCTCTTCCAGTCATCGTTCCAACATTCCAACTTGCAAACCTCACTCTTATTTCCCGAGCTCGCTTCTTACGTTGCCCCCGCCCGGGTTGGTGCAACAACCCTTGTCCATTTCCCACAGGAGCCGGGTGCTGCCCCTGCGCGTCGCCTGGAGGGTACGCCCTAGCCCTTACACGCATTCCATTTGTATCCTTCATATTGCAAAAAGATTTAGCAGAAATTTTACAGCCGGCCGCCTGCCTGACGCCAACCCTCCTTGGGAATGCTGTTGTTGGTGAATTTCCCGACACCAAACGGGTGACCAATGTGCAGTTGATATGCTGGTCCTTTAACATCCCTCAGTCAGGTGGAAAGACTTGCGCGGGAGGATAAGCAGCTGAAATTTTATGTTTTTCTTTCTCTCCCAGAGCAGCATAGGAGAATGCGGAAATGGTTTGGTTTGTGTAATCAGGGTTAATTGAGTGTACCGCAAATTAATAAACGTATATTTCGCATATTTAAGGAAGCGTAAATATATTATTATCTCCATTTCCTTATGCGAATTCATTATTTTTGTTTCGAATTGAATTTTGAAATAATTTGGTGATAGCTAAATTATAACACGAAAATTCACGTTAGCCGTGAACGCGAGAGTTAACTTTGAATTTGTTTAAACAACATCCTGTTTACTTATATAATTCTATGGCATTAAAGGTTTACAAGCCTATCCAAAATTTATGATTATTTATCTAACAACATTTTATCTTCCGAGGAAATCAAAGTGTCTTAACCGTCGACAGAAGCCGGCCTTTAATGAATTATATTGTCAATTTTATTATTATGATGCCAATATTATTACTGGCATTATTATCATTATGTGAGCTTCTTCGGCTGTCTACTACCCTTTTGTTTGAATCAGGGTTTGAGAGCCAGTTTATTGTTTCTTTTGACTTCTTTCTTGGCCCTCAACGCTTCGGTTATGCCTTTGGTTATTCTGATGTCCATACGGCGGTGATCATTTACCATCCGGTGGCTTGCTTGCTCTTTTGTAATCATTTCTGTATTTCATAAAAAAATATTATTATATTAAAACCAAGTAAAATTGTAAACACACTTAAAAAGTGTGACTAGGATTTCATTGAAGGCCATTTAAGAAAAAGATACTTAATTTTATTTCAGATTTATTTTAAGATTTCCTGAGAACAGATAATTTACATTTAACAGTTTGACCCACTTCATATTAGAATCATTTAGGAAGGGAATTCCTTCGCTGATGGATAAATACCGTGGCAACTGATGCCTTTACAGGCTTTACAGAGACCATTAGTGACAATTATGATACAAATTAAATCGTTAATTTATCAAAAAAGGAATGAGAAAAATCTTATTCCCGTAAAATGTTTTGAGCGCATTACGGCCGTACGGCCTAGAATACTGACTGAAATCCCAGAAACGGGTATCGTACCAGGTGTCAAAAGCCGGCCCGCTGCTTGGGTTCCACGTTTATCCAAGATTATATTATCAACATTGTTATAAAATCATTAATATAATTACTGGTATTATTTAATTACTGAGATAATTCTGTCCGTGTAGCCTGCCTGGTTAGCTCCCACATCACCATCTTGCTAGGGTCAACCTCTACGATTCCGTATATTGCGGCAAAGGGTTCGAAAACCAGCTGTTTCTTTTTTCATTCTTGACTGGCAATGTATCGGTGATGCCTTCGTCATTACCAAGTCCGTTGGTGACTGGCTGTTCATATAAAAAATGCTAAAGAACACCCACAAGCTTATCAGCGTAATATCCTAATTACGTCATGTCCTATGTCTCCTATCTACACTGCATCTAACGATATTTAAGAATATTGAAGAAGCTCAGACCTTGCTCACAGCCACTTGTAAATTCACTAAAAGCACAAGTAAACAGACACACGATCGCACAGCGGCCATGGTTGTTACGTTTTCGTGAAAAATACGAGTGCAATTCCTTTCATACTTATAACAGCGGCATTGCGTAATGCCTGTATCAGTTAGGTGCTTGTTATGTCAAAGATTAGTTATGTAATTTTCAGGTGTTTATTATTATTATTTTAAATAATAAATATACCTTACGACTGAGAGTTACGACTGGTTTTTTCAATTATTTAATTTGGACAAGTTTGATTCCGGCTGCTGACTTTAACTAATAGGCGGCTTATAAGTTATTAAAAGTATTGGCATAACCTAAAAAGTAGTTCATGAACTTGTACTAACTTAAAGTATTACTTAACAACTCGTCCATTATTCAACGGTACCTATCATACGAGCTGGGGAACCTCTCACTAACCAAAGTAACTCGAGGTGGAAGGAAACCACTTGCAACCTGAAAAAAGTTATATAGCTATTTGTATACATAATTCGATTGGACTGGATGTTGATAGGCTTCATCAACATTAACCTCATACAAAATCTATGAAACAGATGTGTCACCTCTATAATCTAAACTAATCTTTGGCGAAGCGTCTCCTTCAGCAAAATGTGGAAATTCTAATTGACCAGCGTGGAACAATTACCTTCATGTTTAGGACCGGTTTTAAACATTATTGGTGTATTGTCAGACGTTTAGATATGGTCAAGTTTGAATGTCATTTCGTACGTGAGTATACAGCATGGTTACTTATTGTGCGCAACACACTCATGTGCTTGTGGCATACTAATTATGTGGGAGAACATTGTCAGAGCGCGCTATCAGTTCCTTGGAAACATTCAATACTGCAATTGTTATACGACTAAAATCCCGATAAGAGGAATTTTCTAGAATCTTACGTACATGACTAAAGTTGTTGTATCGTGACTTTTGTTTGTCAATAAAAATCGGCATTGTTTGCGAAGTTGAATTGGCTGCTTTTTTCTGAGTTCTTTCATGTTCCAATAAGTAGATAGATTGTCCTGAATTATTACGGAGTTTTTTCTAATGTATCTATGTTTATCCAATACTTTGAAGCTAAACCCAACGCCTTCACCAATCCACACTGATGCAGCGTATTTTTAACCGACGAAAAAAAAAGGAGGAGGTTCTCAATTCGACGCGTATATTATTTTTTTTTTATGTATGATCACTCGGCAATCGGCACAGGGTGGTCCGATTTTGATCATTCTTTTTTTAATGGATAGGGTATATCTTGAAGTTGGTCCCATATTTTTTTGAAAATTTTATTCCCACCCTAAAGGTATGAAAATAGGGGATGATTGATTATTCACCCACGGAATTTTTACACGTTACCCCAATAACTTTGTACTGGATGATCCGATTTCGATGATTCTTTTTTTATTGAATATTGTATACCTTGAAGTTACTCTTGTTTAAATTTAGAAAGAAAATTTTACCCCTAAAGGTACGAAAATAGGGGATGATTTATATTTCACCTACTACATTTTTACCTGGTAACTGAATATATCACCAATAACTTAATAATTTTCATAGCAACTAAAAATTAAAAAATAATTATTTTTTGACAAAAAATAAAACCAACGAAAAAAAAACTGAAAAGCGAAAAATAAAATAAACCATTTAGTATTATAAATTAAGATCCTAAATTAACTGAAAATAAATAATTTTGAGGCGGTGCCAAACCAATGAAAAAACAAACGGTGAAAAGATGTGCGCCGCGTTGCTGCTGCCGTGTGCATCGCATGCCACTGCCCTTATAAAATGAACTTTATGTAATTAATTTTGTTTGTTTGGCACGGTCTCAAAATTATTTATTTTCAGTTAATTTAGGATCTTAATTTATAATACTAAATGTTTTATTTTATTTTTCGCTTTTCAGTTTTTTTTCGTTGGTTTTATTTTTTGTCAAAAAATAATTTATAGTAAGTATGCTTCAGAGGTATGTATGAGAAAAAGAAAGCTTCCCAAAGGATGGCTTGTGAGACTGTTACTTTTTTGGTAGTCCCTAATACCTAAATCTATCCTTATTGCAACTTAACCTTTTCTTCCTGTAATGCAGTTTGATGAAAAACGGATAATTGGTACTGGTGCTAAGTTCCTCCCGTAGGAGGTAGCTGTGCTTAGTTTTTTTAACAAGTAAAGCTGTGTTTATTCTTAAATCAACCGCGAAATATCACAAGCCTTCGGTTTATTTCTATGATGGTGATCACTTACTATCAGATGACTTCTCTGCTCATTTTTTGATTGTTAACATAATAAATTACGTCTTTGAGAGATAAAAATCATCGTCAGACTCAAAGGCAGTATTAGCTTCGGGACCAGAAGGGATATGGTGATACTCATCCTCTCAGATTTTTATTCAAATCCTCTCCAAGGCCGTCTTTAATCTACTGGAGGCCCTGGGCATATTAGGATAATGGGGCCCCTATGACTTTATTCTGAAGACTATTTTGTTAGAATAAAACAAAGAAAGTAGATAAGCAAGCCTCTAGAAGTCTAGATTTATGCAAAAGCTAGTAAGCAAATTGGTTTTGTAGTCAGTAAGTTAGGTTCGATTTATTCGAATTAAAAAAGTTTTTCGGTAATAAATATCGGTTATCGTTTAGTGATCTAGCAGGAATTAGGGGGCCCCTATCGATCGCAGGGCCCTGGGCACGTGCCCAGAGTGCCCAGTGGGAAAGAGGGGTCTGATCCTCTCAAAAAATTGTTAGCGAATGTAATTACGTCAGGTGTACAGTCGGCCGCAGAAGTAGCTTAACATTTTAGTACCTTGTCACATCACATTTCTTGAATTTGTCATAGATGTTGCTAGGAAACCATTGAAACAGTTACTATTACAAAGTACTAAAATGTTAAGCTACTTCTACGGCCGACTGTACCTAATATTACTTAACAAAACAAAAGAGTAGGTCCTTTAAAAAAAATATTGCAATGAATTTATGACGCACTTTATTATACAATCGTCGATAGAATACTTTGATTACTCAGTCTATACATTAAACGATAGTTATTGTCCAACGTTGTAGCTGACTCCGGGGCGTTTCGGGACTTTGCTGTCCACTTCCACCAGGATAGGGGAGTAGTCTTCCCGCGCGGGCTTGGATGAACAGTTGTCGTGAGGGATCGGGAACACGTACTTGATATCTACGTCGTATCTGAAATTGAGATGAACAACACAATGTTATTTGAGAACAGCTGTTAGTAGGATATTTATTAATGGAATAGATCTTTCAGCTATGATTTACAATATTTTTAAATGTCCGTTGCATTACTACTACATTACGTTGATTTCAACAGCTTCATAAATTAAATTACGAAACCATTTATTTTTCCTGAAGCGAGGGCGGTTATTCGTAAGATAATAAATAATTTTTTGTCATCTAGTAACTTTCGGCGTGATATAAAAAGTTTCTATTTTGTACTTTTGTATCGTACTAGCTGTTCCAAATGCCACGAACATGAGTCAGATTCCTGTCCAGGTAATCAGCCAACTGAATCGAATTTCCTGGAGAAGGAATGTACGTGAATCCTAAACCTCTTCATCGACCTGAACAATACAGAAAATTGGCTACGTTAACTGAAATGCATTGGCTGGTTGCCATCTAAAATATTGATCTACGGCACACGATACTGCACTTAGAAACATTTGTTGTACCAAACGTTATATTCTGATAGATACCATCAGACTGTTGGTAAAATCTAAATCTGTATGAATAAGATGTGTAACTTTTCATTTCAGTGTTGGCTGACTTTAGGTTTCATTCACTTTGCTTATCTTATCTGTTTTATTTTTATGTTATTCAGTCAACATTTACAAATTTAATGTAAAATTTACTTAAGTTAATACACTAGAGATTATCATGTGAAACGAACCTTTTCCACTGGCCGTTCTATCGCTCATAAAAACATAGACATAAACATTATTGAGACTGAACTTGTTTTATTTGTAACTAACACCCTGCCCAATGCCCATGCCTTTGCTTGTGTTTCCCAGAATAATAAGTACCCCTATATTATTTTAGATCATGATCTACCTATGTGTTTAATTTCATGAAAATCCGTTCAATAATTTTTGCGTGAAAGAATAACAAATACCTATACATCCTTACAAGCAACCTTTAACATTTATAATATTTGTAGGATTCTGCCAGTCTTCGATCGTATACACGTATATGATTAATTTGTTTTTAATGTATGTGACTATACTGAAATATGTATAAGCAGCCACTATAGGCTATTCACGGACCTGAAAAAAAGACGGACGTAACCTCGTCTAATCGAGAGTGAAGCATAGCAATGGCCGCATATTTACCATGTGTGCGTAATTTTTGATTCGCGATTGAAGCATTATGGTGTTAATGTGTGGGGGTGTGTACTTGTACGAATAGAGAGTTGGTATTACTATGGGTGCTTCACTGAATTTGTTGTTGGGATTACGTCCGTCTTTTTTTAGGTCCGTGAGGCTATTATTGTATTAGTGTCGGTACCTATACATAGAACTTAGTTAGGTAATAAACAGATCGTTACGTTATGGTTAATGGTAATAGAATAAAAAAAAAATGAAAAAAAAAAAATTTGTTTACCGTGCCATTACAATAGGTCATAAAAATTAAAATCAAGTATTTCTAATAAATAGCAATGATTATACTATGGTATACTTATGTATATATAGGTAGTATACTATACAGTACCTACTGCTACTCGTAGTTACCATTTTTGTATGGTAGGAGTTACCTAATCGATTGCCAATCGTTATTGGATTAACTACATACACGCCTCTTTTAGCTTTACCAAATATAGGCGAAATTCTTTCATTGTTAGGTCGGCAAACTTTGTAAATAGATTGGATGGCTCCCTGAATTGGACTTCTTCAATACATCTGTTAGTGCCTTGAGGACCAGGGTGTCACGAAACTGGTTTTCCACGATGACCACGTTACTCATATTGATTTGTATTGCGGTTTGTGAGCAAATATTTATGTATATAATTTATGTCATATTTAAGTTACATATTTTTTTTATTTTTTATTGTAAACAAACAAGTTAGGAATCTAGATTCACTATGCGTTAGCCGCTAAAAGGTGTTATTCTTTCTGAACTCATCAAGTAATTGTAATATTATATTAACACTAGCTGTTGCCCGCAGCTTCGCATGCGGAAATTATGCTTATCATATTTGTACCCCTTGCAGAAGAAAATTTAAAAACAGGTTAATTTATATTGAAGTACTTATATTTTGGAATTTATATATTGAAACCTATGATACAATCACCAATCATTCCTCTAGGAATGGATTTTGAAAAATAAACAACATTAACATTAATTTGTTTTTTCTTTTTCATGAAAAATTTTGAAAAACTCGAAAACATGTATTCCATCAATTAAATGAGGAATGTTTGTTGCAAATTTTAAAAAAATCGTTGATATTTTAAAAATATTCCATACTAAGTTTAATCTTGTTTCCGGGGAAAACTTTTAATTTTATCGGGGCGAAAAGTATTTTAAAACGTGATCCAAAGTATATGGAACAACTTAACTAATTTCCGTCGAAATCAGTTCAAGGGATTTAATTTGTGATGCCCGGACAGACAAACAGATAGACAAACAGACAATAATTTTAAAAACAATTTTTTGGTGCTCTAACACGTTATTGAAGTTTCCCTAACCGAATTTTTTTTTAAATATTTAAGGTACAGAAAAACTGGCTCTTGAGTTTTATTTTAAAAAATCAAGAAGGTTCCGTTATTTCCATCAATCCAGGAGTTACATATCTTGTCTCCAAGTAACACCACCAGATCCTAAATGGATCAATGATGAACTGGTTTTACGATGTCAACATGAACAGTACTCTCGGCTCTGTTGTTTCCATCCGGACGCTTATACTCCCTCTCCCTCTCCCGCTCCCACTCCCTCTCCCACTCAAACTCCCTCTCTCTCTCTCTCTCTCTTCCCCTCTCACTCTCCCACTCCCTGTCCCTCTCCTTCGTCCGTTCACGGTCCCTCTCCCGCTTTCTATCCCGCTCCCTCTCCCTCCCCCACTTCCTGCCCCTGTCCTTCTCTCTCCTTCTCCCACTCCCTGTCCCTCTCCCTCTCTCGCTCCCGGGCAATCTCCCACTTCCTGTCCCTCTCCATCTCTCTCTCACGCGCACTGTCCCTCTCCTTCTCCCGCTCCCGGGCCCTCTCCCGCTTTCTGTCCCTTTCCCGCTTCCTGTTCCTCTTCCTCTCTCTGCCTGTCCCTCTCCCGCTCCCTGTCCCTCTCTAAAATAAGACACATCGGTTATTCAGTGCAGACTGTTTTTTTTTTTTTTTTATTAATAACCTCCTTTTTTACATAACTCTACCACAGAATAGATATTACGCTTTACCACAGACTACATATTAATACAAAGCCTTAGTATGTGAACTAGATGTCGCTATTAGTCACATGACATTTTGATACCAAATATTATACATTACACAACACCCCCACTTATCAAAATAAACCATGTGCCATTACACCAAGGTTATATTTAAGTACAAAAGATACATTATATTTTTACTATGCCTAAACTTTCCATAAACTTGTAGTGTTTAATACTACCTAGACCTTTGGTCAACAAATCAGCAGGCATTTCATTTGTAGGCAAATAATTTATCTCTACCTTTCCATTTTTGATAGTCTCTCTTACAAAATGATGTTTCACATCAATATGTTTTGACCGACTGTGACATTGATGATTTGTGGCCATCCTCAATGCACTCTGATTGTCACAATTCAATTTAATAGGTACCAAAGATCCAGTCAGTTCATACAAGAGTTCTCTTAAATATATAGCTTCCCTACAAGCTTCAGAAAGTGCAACATACTCAGCTTCGGTGCTTGAAAGGGCTGTAACTCTCTGCTTTTTACTCTGCCAAGAAATAGCAGAACCTGACATTATAAAACAAAATCCAGTATAAGATTTTCTATCCAATCTGTCACTAGCCCAGTCGGCATCTACGAAACCCAGTAAGCTTTCTCCCTGACTACTGAATTTTAAACAATACATTTTAGTCTTTTTCAAGTACTTTAGTACTCTTTTAGCATAGTTCCAATGTTCAACATTATAACCAGTATTAAATTGACTTAAATAGCTAACAGCATACATTATATCAGGTCTTGTCTTAACAGCTAGATACATAAGACATCCTATGAGTTTTTGATAGCTAATCCCTGGTGTACATTTTTCTGCCTTTGTTACATTTAACTTGCTTTCTATAGGAGTATCTATTGTTTTACTATCGGACATTCCAAATGTTTGCAATAATTCCTCTATGTACTGTTGCTGATTAACAGTTATCTCATAGTTATTACAGTCTCTATTTACATTAATATTCATTCCTAAATATTGTTGAACAGTACCCAAATCTTTAATTTTGAATTCAGAATTTAAAATACATTTTAGCTTTGCTGTCTCACTCTCATTGTCAGAAAAAACTAAGAAATCATCTACATATAATGCTACTATGACCTTTACATCTTTATTTATCTTTACAAACAAACATGGCTCTTGTGTACATATTTTAAAACTGTGTTTACACAATACGTCTCTCACTCTCTCATACCAAGCTAAAGCGGATTGTTTTAATCCATACACTGCCTTTTTGAGTTTAAAAACTTTTCCATTTGTTTTAGATACAAAACCTTCAGGTATACACATATAAATGTCCTCTTTTAGGTAACCATTTAGATAAGCCGTTTTTACATCTAACTGAGTAATGTCCAATCCTAGCTTCACACTGAGAGCAAACAATAACCGTAATGTAGAGTGTCGCACAACCGGTGAAAAGGTCTCATCATAGTCAATTCCCCGTTTTTGGGTAAAACCCTTAGCTACTAATCGCGCACGATATTGCACTTCACTATCACTTTTAACCTTTTTCTTTAGCACCCACCGACATTGCACTAATGTAGCTCCTTTTGGAGCGTCAACTAGCTCATAGACATCATTCTTCCGGAATGACTCTAGCTCATCGTCCATTGCCTTCCTCCAATGCACACTCTCAGCACCGCTCAAGGCCTCTGTCAGCGTCTGTTCCAAATCTGTTGTGGCCAACAAGCCAGGATTATACCTATCTGGTTTTCGCCGATCCCTCTTTGGTCTATCAAAGATCTCTGGTTCTGGACTGCTACTTAGTGATGTAGTTTCTGGAACATAGGTCTCATCAGCATCGAAGTCTGTTTGCTGTGATGAATCGCTGTCTGAGCTGTATTGAGTCTCTGATTCTGACTCAGATCGTTCTTTTTTGTTATGATCCCCCACTGAACGATCACCTTCATCAGAGACCTCTTCTTCTACATGCCATGTTGCTTCACTGGCTGTAGATGCTCCTCCTGACACTGTTCTTTCCATCACTACTATATCTCGGCTGGTAGTGACTTGATTTCTAACTGTATCATATACTCTGTATCCCTTTACATGCTCTGAGTAGCCAACAAGAATGTGCTGGCGAGCTTTCTTGTCCCACTTGGCCCTCTGTACTTTAGGAATATGCACCATCACTGGGCTTCCAAAAATGCGAATATGGTTCATTTTTGGTTTCTTTCCATGCCATATTTCATAAGGTGTTTTGTCATTCAGGCCTGATGCTATAGAACGATTTTTCAGGTAGACGGCAGTGGATACTGCCTCTGCCCAAAACCTTTTGTCTAACTTAGCATCGAATAGCAAACATCTCGCTTTCTCAACAATTGTTCTGTTATTTCGTTCGGCCATACCGTTCTGTTCAGGTGTGTAGGGGTTCGTCTTCTGGTGTAAGATCCCTGAGGTTTTCAAAAAATCTTCCATTGCTTTGGAGCAAAATTCTCCACCATTATCCGTCCTTAACACCTTGATACTGGTATTCTTCTGTCTCTCCACCATTGATTTGAATTCTTGAAAATATTGAAACACCTCATTCTTTTCTTTCATGAAATATACAAATGACATGCGGGTGTAATCATCTACGAAGAGTAAGTAGTACCTTGCTGATCCAATGGATTTGGTTTCCATTGGCCCGCACACATCAGAATGCACAATTTCTAGCACTTCAGTAGCTCTTGTGCCTGTGGGGAATGGTAATCGTGACTGTTTGCCTTCACAACAAACTACACAGCTAGATCTTGTCGACTCATAGCTGCCTTCATAGCTAACACCTTCCACAGCCCCATTTTTCATTTTATTCAAGTCGTTTGCATTAATGTGTCCCAATCTTCTATGCCACAACAACGCATTGCTTTTGGCAAGTAAACACTTTGTCACTGGTGTCACACATATATCTAACTTGTATACACCGTCAATTAGGTTAGCAACAGCTACCAGCTCTTTCTTCGCATTGTATATGGAACACTGTTTGTCTGAGAAAGAAACGCTGTTGTTATTTTTGATTAATTGACTCACTGACAATAAATTTGTTGTCAATTTTGGAACCCACAAAACATCCTTGATTGTAATATCATAACCTTGTTTCGTTGATATTCTAACATTGCCTTTGCTCGAGACTTGAATTTTTTCTTGATTCGCCATCATAATTTCAGGAAATGTTTGTGCACTCGAAACTTCTTGCAACCAGCTTTCGACAGCCGTCATGTGGGCACTGGCTCCCGAATCCACATACCACTCGTCTTTACCGTATTTAGCACTCAGGAAAGCTGCACTAAATGCATTTGTGGACTTATTTTTACTCGATTTTTCCATCATTGGACATTGATTTCGATAATGGCCCGGGGTTTTGCATTTGTAACAGGTTATGTTCTTATTATTTCCTCCTGTTACTTTGACGTTTGACGTTGACGTCCCGCCCTGATGAGTGTTGCCATTCTTGGATTTTTGTTTCATCCATTTTGAAGCAAACGCCGATTCAGAATTCTGCGTTTCGTTACACGTCACTGCTGTCAACTCTAACGGCTCTGAATCCAACAACTTTGTCTTGATGACGTCAGCCGTGATTTCAATGCCGGAATGTTCTATGGCCATTATCATTGGGGTAAATCTATCTGGTAAACCAGCCAGCATTAACGATCCAATCCATTGATCTGTTATTTCAAAACCGGTTCCACTTAATCTTTGCGCCGTTTCCACAATTTGAGTGACATATGTAGTCATGTTTTCACAATTTTCTCGTCTAATTGAAATCAGGTGTCGTAGCAACGATATCTTCCTCGAAAAACCTGAGTCATCAAACAAGGATTTCAGTTTATCCCATAACTCTTTCGAGGTCGTCGTATTCCTGATGTGCACGTACAAAGCTGGGTCGATAGTTAGGGATAGTTTAGCCCGCGTCTTGGCATCATCTTCGGGTTTGACTTCTTTTCCCGCCACTCGCTTCACACAATGTAACGTACCTTCCAACACGAGTAAATTTTCCACAGCAAAAGTCCACTCATCATAATTTTCTCTGCCCTTTAACTTAGGCACATTTGCTAAATAGTTTGTAGTCATCTTGCACAACACGACTGTATCACAAAATACTTTCAAAATATTTTAAAACTTGGAAAATCTGGGATAGGCCCATAACCTAAAATAAGACACATCGGTTATTCAGTGCAGACTGTTTTTTTTTTTTTTATTAATAACCTCCTTTTTTACATAACTCTACCACAGAATAGATATTACGCTTTACCACAGACTACATATTAATACAAAGCCTTAGTATGTGAACTAGATGTCGCTATTAGTCACATGACATTTTGATACCAAATATTATACATTACACAACACTCTCCCTCTCCCATTCCCGGTCCCTCTCTCGCTTCCTGTCCCTCTCTCCTCCCTCTCCCGTCCGTAAAGTCCTCCACACAAATTTTTAGTTTCTCACTATAAGCTTACATATTAATTTTTATATTTCTGAGTTTAAGTTGCGTAGTAAGTTCTATCTCCTAAATTAAACTTTTAAGGGATGATTTTCAGCTAAATTTTAACTTTTGTTCATACCAATAAATTTACATAACAATTTTCATATTATTTTTTTTCATATTTCTCTAAAACTGACGAAGTTGATTTGTATGTAAATGACTTCCAACCCCTACTTTTAGGGGATGAATTCAGAAAAAACAGTGATACAGTTATTTTGTGTGTCTAACTATAAGCTTATATACAAATTTTCACCCTTCTTACTTCAAAACTGACGAAGTTCCTATACTAACTTCCACAATCTTATACAACCCTTTAGGGGTTGATTTTCCCAAAAAACACATAACTTTAAATTTTGTTTCTAATCTTGAACTAATACATACATTTTCATGTTTTTAACTTCAAAAATGATGAAGTTGCGTACTAAGTTCCATGCAAGAAATTAACCCCTTAAGGGATGATTTTCCAAAAAAATGTGTTGAAGTTAACTTTTGTTTACTACTATAAACATACATAAAAAATTTCATATTTATAACTCTAAAATTGACGAAGCTGATTTATATGTAAAAGACTTCCAACCCCTATTTTTAGGGGATGAATTTCGAGAAAACAGTAATACAGTTATTTTTTGTGTCCAACTATAAGCTTATATACAAATTTTCACCCTTCTTACTTCAGAACTGACGAAGTTCCCATACTAACTTGTACAACTTTATTCAACCCTTTAGGGGTTGATTTTCCAAAAAAATACATACCTTTTAAATTTTGTTTCCATTCTTGAACCAATATATAAATTTTCATGTTTTTAACTTCAAAAATGACGAAGTTGCGTACTAACTTAAATTGAAGAAATTAACCCTTTAACCCGTCGGTTACCGGGAACGTTCCAGCACGTTCGAACTCAAAGGTACCGCGATCACGCGGATCCTAACGAGTTAAGGGATGATTTTCCAAAAAAATGTGTTAAAGTTAACTTTTGTTCATTACTATAAACCTACATAAAAAAATTCAAATTTATAAATCTAAAACTAACAAAGTTGGTTTGTATGAAAGTGACTTCTAACTAGAGTTGAGAAAAATGAGCTCCGAGTCCCCGACTCGAGCTCCGAGTCGGAGCTACTGAGCCTTCGAAGCTCGAGGCCTAAGGGCTCGCGAGCCTTAGAAGGCTCGAGCCTTTAGGGTTCGAGCCTTAAAGGCTCAAGAGCCTTCAATTGAAGACTCGAGTCGAAGCTCGAGCTTTATTTACTTAGCATTTCAATAGGTATACCAAATTGGGTTCTTTATGAAAGTTTCATACAAACATTTTTACTTTAAAATAAAAAAAAATGTGTGTTAGTTCCGACGCACGCCTAGAGTTTAACGCCATCTAGCTTTCAATCGTCAAATCAGTCAAACAATGGATGATAATGATGGAGGATGATGTTGATGATGAAGAATGATGATGATGATGACGAATGATGATTATGATGATGAATGGTGATGATGACGAATGGTGATGATGATGAATGGTGATGATGATTAATGGTGATGATGATAATTGGTGATGATGATGAATGGTGATGATGATGAATGGTGATGATGATGATGAATGGTGATGATGATAATGATGAGTGGTGGTGATGATGATGATGATAATGATGATGATGATGATGATGACGACTGGTGGTGATGATGACTGGGGGTGACGATGAATGGGGGTGATGATGAATGGTGATGATGATGATGAATGGTGATGATGATGAATGGTGATGGTGATGAATGGTGATGATGATAAATGGTGATGATGATGAATGGTGATGATGATAAATGGTGATGATGATGATGAATGGTGATGATGATAATGATGAGTGGTGGTGATGATGATGATAATGATGATGATGATGACTGGTGGTGATGATGAATGGGGGTGATGATGACTGGTGATGATGATGACGAATGGCAATGATGATGAATGGTGATGATGATAATGGATAGTGATGATGATTATGATGATGATGACGACTGGTGGTGATGATGACTGGGGGTGATGATGAATGGGGGTGATGATGACTGGTGATGATGATGACGAATGGTAATGATGATGAATGGTGATGATGATAATGGATAGTGATGATGATTATGATGATGATGCTGAATGGTGGTGATGATGATGAAGGAGATGATGAAGATGACTAATGATGACAACGATGAATGACGATGATGATGATGTTTCACATCATAAGAATAGGATGTACCAAGATTATTACTATCATTAGATGGCGTTGTTACTGATCAGCCATCCAACGCCATCTAGATTCTATGTTACGAATTACAAACATAACGCATAACGCTACGGAGAAAGTTTGATTTTACTCCCCATAAAATTTCATACCGCGGGCTTATTTATGAAAATCTATACCTAAGGAGAAAACTCCAAAAATTTGAAATTCGCACCGCGCCCTAATTTAAAATTTTAAGGTTAAGGCTTATTTAGGGTTCCGTAGTCAAAACACAGTACGTTTTGGTTAGGGGACCCTGAAATTACAGTGTTACAAAATGAGCCCTGAAGACAAAGCTCGAGCTTCGACTCGAGCCCTGGACCAGAGCTCGAACCTCCGCCTCGAGCCTTCACGTAAGACTCGAGGCGAAGGCTCGAGCCTTATTAGAGGGCTCGAGCCTTCAATGAGCTCTAGACTCGGAAGGCTCGAGCCTTTTATCAACACTACTTCTAACCCTTATTTGTACCCCTTAGGGGATGAATTTCCAAAAATCCGTTCTTAGTGGACGTCTCCTTAGCATAAACTATCTCCCTGCCAAATTTCATCTTAATCGGTTCGGCAGTTTCTGAGATTTCTTGTTTAATCAGCGGTGTGTCGCTTTTCAATTTTATATATATAGATCACTGTATGCTTTCCGAAAATAATAAAATAAAATAACTTGGGTTGACCCGCTCTCTTTCAATCCGCGTAAGAGGCAGTCTACAAAAACATAATTTTTCTTGGCAGTCGGGTAAAAAGAGAGCCATGTCTTGAAGTGAATCGATAATGGTTTGAAGCCATTATTAGATATGTCATTATTTCCTTCACTATAAAACTCCAAATAATGTACATAAAACTATCGTAAATATATTTTGTAGCAGCACGAATACCTGCGCCTAATTTTTTCCGTTCGTTCATTTATTTCGTTCACTACAGTCTACACAACTCTGGCTACTTCCTATTGTTTCAAATGAGCAATGTGTGTTCAAGACGCGGTTGATTAGTTGCGGAATTCTGCTCAGAATTTGTAAGAAGGCGCATTATGTGAGACAAATGTACCGTGCTAGGTGTTTTTGTTGGTCGGATGTGTAATGGATGACGTAATGAGATGTTTTGTTGATTTTCGGAAGTTCCTAGAAGATGGCCTCTCGTATTCGGCATTTTGATGGCATGTGTAATTAATCTGTTGACCGAGTTTATCAACTTTGTGTGTTGCACTTTGCAGAACTAGTTGAATACATTATTCGAGAAGACGAGCCACCTGATGATATGTGGTTGCCGTCGCTCATAGAGATCAATAACACATAGAGTATCACCGATACGTTGATGGCCAAGAAAGACGAGAGAAAGAAAGAATTGGGTTTCAAGCGGTCAGCCGGAACACGAGTCGTTTGGCGGCGGACTAGAGTGAGATGGTCGTAATTACACAAACAGAAATGTTCTCTGTCACCGAAGCAAGTGATCCTACTTATTATAAATGAAATTTACGGGGCGGGACGTGAACGGGGCAATTTATAAGTACGTGCGCGCCCCGTTCCCGTCCCGTCCGTGCCTCCGTTGCTTGTGCGCTATCGTTTTAATTTTCTATGAACGATGTTTCCAAAACTTCACTTCCCATCCCGGCCCCGTCCCGTCCACGCTACGTATGAATCGACCTTAAGATATAGGGTAGGTACTTATTATTTCGGAAAACGCGAGCGAATCCGCGTGCAGAGCGCTGGTTTAAATCAAATTCTTTACCTTGGCAGCTTATCTCTAAGGTAAGCCATAACGTTCTTCGGCAGAGTCTTGTTTCTTGATAGAACGAAAGCGCTGAGGTACCGAGCACCTTCCCTCTGCTCCGCACAATGTAGCAACAGAGCCCACGTCTTGTATTCCGTGTCCAATACATACGTGTTGTAGATGCCGTCATCTGGAAATTGTATAGGATGTTATTATTTAGGTGTACATAATAAAAGAAAAGCGCTGAAGCGCTCATAACCCGGCGGCATGCGACGATACTAGAGTGATCGACAAAGTTAAGCAACAGCGGGCGTAATCGGTACCTAATTGTATGGGTGACCGCTACTGGCAAAACATTTTTGAGCGTTTCTGTGCTTCGGAGGGCCGTCTGTCCCGGTTGTTATCATAATATAACAGTCGTTAAGCCATGTCGGAGGCCCTCGGGTGGTTTGAAAACTTCCGACAGTCGGGTTGGCCACTAACCCCTCCACCAATCCGCACTGGAGTAGCGTGGTGGAGTATGCTCTAGGCCTCCTCAAGAGGAGAGACCCGTGCCCAGTAGTGGGCCATTAACGAGTTGAAGCCTATAAAAGAAAATTTATTAACAAAGGGTTGTTTTTAAAGGGTGTCGAATTAAATCAACAATTATTTTCTAGACTTCAAAATCACATGAAATGTTTAAAGGTTAAGATGCCTGTGGCCTGGGTTATGGTGATCACTATTGGATCTGTCCCGCTAGTGATTCCATTAGAAGGGAGCTTGAAGTCTTCTTGTAGGTACATAGTAATCCTTACGACTACATGGGATGGGAAGGAAGCTTCCCTTAATTCCCTTCTTCCTTCTTCCCCATATTTCTTTATACTTCCTTACATCACCTTCCATACTTCCTTAGAAATTAACAAATAAGCTAATTGTATTGAGGAGATCCCAAAGTTTTCCATATAACTACATATACTCCACATACTTCCATATACCTCATGATTCATGAAACTGTATTAGATACCTCAGTCTTCCGGAATAGACCTTGAATGAACTACTAACGATTTTGTTATGTACCTATGTATTGTTTCATATAGGTTGGTGGTTCCTACCTTATGACGCTGACAGCCGGATGGGCAGGAACTAACCCATAAAAGAACATGCAATTTAGATATTTTAAACGCAAATATGTTCGTTACAAAACTGACCAAACTTTTCAAATGCGCAAAAACTTTAATTTCAGCTTCCTTTTGTTTATCGATGTCGATACTTGTAAGGATGTCTGTCAATTTGTTGCAATAGGAAGTGTATATTACATGCTTGATTAACTTTCAAACGGAATTATCATTTTCAACAAATCATTAAATTAGCGTATTGGTTTGTGCAATTCGTGTCAATGCTAATCTACTTTTGTATTGGAATGAATCCGCACAAAACGTAGGTAACAACTACATTGTAAGTTTTAGTACGATTATGAATTTTAGTTAGTAGTTGAGTTATCGAAGGTTACTAAGCTGAAAATAGCGTGGGTTGTCCAAGAAATATGTACCTTTTCTATACCCCTTTTAATCTAGTGCAGTAGTTTAATACAAAAAAATATTCGGCCTGCGTCATTCAGTCAGTCAAAAAGATTTATTTGCTTAACACCTCAGAAGATATTATACCTACTAGTACTTATAATAGTAATATCACAGATACACATGTATCTAGTTACCACAATCTTACTGGAATCAACTGTGATGTATTTTGTTAAATAGGTTTGCTTTGAAAAAAAAAACTTAATAAAAACTTACACGTAATTTCTGAATGGGTCCAATGAGCCGGTTCGTTCAAGTCCACTCGCCAAGTGATATTTCCCAAAAGATTTTCGCCGATGGGATCGTCCGCGAAACGATATGTGAAGTTCATGGTCACTCCTGGCGTCCACTCCACTGTGCCATCTGAAACAGAAGTCAATGAGTACGCATTTGATAGGTACTCGAATGTATGTAGTTGAGTGTAATTTGAAAGAAAGAAAAAAATAAATAAAATATTCGTTTAAATCACGCTATCAAAGTGCACTTCATACGCATGGAATGTTGAAATTTTGAAAAAAATATATTGTTGATCTAATTGCCTCCAAACTTAAACAAATTATCACCTTGACTTATTTGAAGATAACCTGAAAATTTCATCAAAATTCGTCTAGCCGTTTTGTAATTCAAAGGAAACATAAATAACGAACACACACATAATTTCATGTAACATAAGTTAACACACATAAAAATGTCATGTTACACATGCTAGTTTGTAGCACATGAGCATGCGTAATGAAGTCTTCTAACTGAGGTGCGGGTGGAAAGGATCAAGTTGAGCGTGTGTGCGTGTCATATCATACACATATCATAAACATTTAAAAATTCTTAAGGTTATGCATTTATGCTAAACTAACAAGCTAATTTATAGCATCAGTTTCTAGCTCATCACACACTCTTCTCTACCTGTCTTTGTTGACTTACCGGCCGCTTGCACGTGATCATCCTCAGTCAAAACAGCTCGCATACAGCTGTAGGACAACGCTTCTTCCGCACTCGCGTAGTATTCCACCACGTACCAGTCACCAAGCATCTGTAATGAACGAAAATACATATTTGTAGCGTATAAAAAAAGAGACAAAAGAAAAAAAAGAAAGGAGAAAAGAAGGTAGACTGGTACTTACGATATTTATTTTGTACGCCTATACTTGGACCCATTTGTAAAGATCGTCGTCAGGGCTGAACTGACGGCAATAGGCTGTTCAACCGTGATCACGATCCATGCAACTGGGTCGATAAATCGGTGTAGAAAGTAAGTATCGTGAGTACCCATACCATACTAAAATGTGGTCTTTCAAAATTAAAAGACTAATCACAGCTTCATCACCGGAATAAAATATTCATAATTATGCCTGTATGTAACATAATAGCAAACCAACGGGAACACTTATTGCTGTAAATTTATTATACTACACAAAATTGCGCAAAGAAGCTTTTTAATTGTATCGATATGAGATCAAACTTACAACAAAAGCTGTTAAATTTTAATACTAACATAATTTTTTACTTAAGTAATAATACCTCATGCAATATGAAGCTTACTTTGCTAAAAACTTTATTTAACGGTAATCCTTTCAAATCAGGTACATTACAATATTATTATCAAAGATTACCTGTATATAAAAGAAACATATAGGTAATATAATTTGTTAAAGTTATCCCAATGCTGACCACAAAATACACAGATTTTAAATGTATCAGTGTATAGGAAGAAAAATTGCTTCAACTTTTAATCAGGCGTATTAGGTCGTGTTCTAATGTTTCTACACTTTATTGAGTGTTTCTTGTTTATCTTGAGAAAAATTATATGGGTCTATTTATTACAAAAATTGCCGACTAGCGAGCTGAAAACACACCTGATGCTAAGTGGTCATCGTAGGCCATGGACAATGGACATCAGCGGCACCAAAGGTATCACTGATGCACTGCCGCTCAAGTAAGAGAGAAGAAAAAGAAAGAAAGAACTGACTCTCAAATCTCCAGTCGGAACACCACGAGTCGTTTAGTGGCTGACTCACAAAGTCACTAGCAAGAAGGTTGTAGCAATTTATATTTAACCTTTTAGTTTGCACCAAAAACATTCAACTTGACATAATCTCGAAACACGCCGCATGTAACAAATCGCACAATTTGTTTAGCACTACGTTTAGTCCCCACTGCTACGAGAGACCTTGGCAATAGATAGGATCTGAAAAATGGTGTCACTAGATCAAGTGAATTTTTAAACCAAAATATTGATGGTACTTGTCTCTTGGGACTTCGAAGACAAAAAAGTGTTACGCCCCAATTCAGAGTCACTAACGGTTACTTAAATCGCTCCTTAGTACAGAATTTGTATGGTGATTAATTACTAAGGAGCGATTAAAGTAACCGTTAGTGACTCTGAGTTGGGGCGTTAGTTAAACTATCGTGAGACAATAATTATGATGAGTAGTGGAATGGATCTATCTTTTGATGAGTGTTGCACCGCTGCCGCGCTGCACCGCTAGGACAAACATTTATCTGGCACCGGTTGGGAATCAAGTCCCTAGACTAAACTCTTCGGTCACTATTAAATCGGCTACATAATAATTAAAGTATGACATCCATGAATCCCATGAATTCCATGTTAAGAAGTACAGACAGTACCTACTTAGTGTAGTAAATCTTAGGGTTAGTAAGTCTCGTCACAGTAGACAAGCTCATAATGTATGGAGCACGGACCTGAAAAAAAGCCGGACGTAACCTCGTCTAATCGAAAGTGAAGCATAGCAATGGCTGCCCGCTTACCATGTGTGCGTAATTTTTGATTCGCGATTGAAGCAGTGAAGTGTCAATGTGTGGGTGTGTGTACTTGTACGAATAGAGAGTTGGTATTACTATGGGTGCTTCACTGAATTTGTTCTTGGGAATACGTCCGTCTTTTTTTAGGTCCGTGGTATAGAGTTTAGATTCATTTACGGGTTTCTGTGCAATTTATAGGATAGCCTCAATTTGCGTATTAATATGTTAACATGTATCAGTATAGTCAAAACCTAATATTAAGCTATATGCCAAACTCGTGTCATACCGGTTTTAAAATTACACAAATCTAACAGTTCAATATTGTTTCTTTCCAACCTGGTTAATTGACCGGCTGGGTAGCTGTATACTCACGAATAGATTCTTGTGGCAGTTTTGTGCGATTAACTAATCATATAATCTTGGTTCTCTTGGTATAGAAATAATCAGGGATTTATAATTTGGCTATTTCACTATTTTCAACAAACGCTCATCTATATCTACGAAACGCTCACTTTGTTTGGCGTAAATAAACGTACCTACGTCTGATCTATATAAAAATACAAAAGGCAGTTGTTGTATGTGTCTTAAGTAAAAATACAAAAGTCAGTTGAAACTATCAGTTTTGTTAAATAATTTAGATTTAATCAGAAGCATTTAAAGTTAGGCGACCCAAAGCGGAATTCGTAATTAAATGAATGGGAATACTAAGCTTTCTCAGCTTATCGCGATTATATTAGCAAACAGACAAACATCTCTACATATATTTATTCATCTAAAACAATAACGGTATCACAAAATTAGCATACTTTACGACCGGTTCCGCTAATTTATATTTAATGGTATGTTTTATGTAAATAAAAACAATAAATTTTTGAGCTAAAGAAAAGTGCTGGAGAATGTGTATTAACAAATTAATGTGAAGTGTCGCGCAAAACATAAGGATATAAGTTTAGTTAATTTATGATATGTTTATGATGTTGCATATCTTAATATATAAAAATTACGTATCACGTTGTTTGTCCGCGATGGACTCCTAAACTGCTTAACCGATTTTAATCAAATTTGCACACATGTGCAGTTGATCCAACTTGAAAGATAGGATAGCTTACAATGTTCCTTAAGGCACACGGAAGGTTTTAATAAAAAAAAAACTTTTGACAGAACGAAGTCTGTCCGGGCAGCTAGTAGAGAGTAAATATTTAAGTCGCCATAATATAAATCTGTACCACAATCTACTGGTATCTGTAAGTTTAGAAAAAAGACTCTCGCCCTAAAATCGAACTAACGTTATTTTATTTCATGCAAAATATTGTATTTTTATATGTATATCGCCTTTACTTAATACTTCCTTTAAATAATTATATTTTTTCTCCTTACATATTGCACCATACCCATTCTAAATAATTTGTATTAATTATTGCATTTTTAAGATTACTTGTATTTTCTTTTGACTCTACCGTAGATTCTTACCAAACACGACGTTATTTTCATTCCATTCATTGGATTGTTTGGATGAAGTCGCTTGTAAGTGATAAAACCGTCTATTTTATTGAGCTTGCCGTAAAAAATACCTGATGTTTTGTAGGTTTTATTTTGTTAATTGTTGCGATCAATAAAGAGTAATTTTCCATTACTATGTAAAATATAGCAGATACTTTATACATCTTTATACTATCTACACGCGGTAGCGTGCCAAGCCAATTTCAAGCTAACAGAATTGGCGAGCAGCACCGTGTGTAATATTACACGAACCATTTAGAGCTACTTTTGACCACCTCATAACTCAAAAACTATTATACATAAACCTGTCAAATTTGGTTCATTTATTGAGACTTGCAAAATACATATGTGCTCCAAATTTCATGAACACACCTCAAACGGTTATTTAGATATTAACGTCCAAAAATCGTCATTTTTATCACTGACTGACCTATAGATCAAAACTCTAACCCAGTTCCAGATGACCTAGAAACTTGATATTTGGCATCAAGGTAGACTATTAGGCGCATAAAAAGGCAAAAATGTAAAATCTGAAAATTATTGATAATTAGTGAATTAACGGTTCCACTGTATAAAGAAATTTTACAAATAACAATAGGTATATTCATTATCTATAATCATCTATAATAATAGACAAAAAGTAATGATATCTCATCAAAAACATAAATGTGAAATGAGAGCCAATTTCAAAAAAAAGAATTAAGATCTAAATGGGTGCCAAGTTATGTGTAGAAAAGCTTAAAATTTTAGTCACAAGAACATGTAATTCAAGCTCTACATTTAGTAGTACTATAAAAAAACAAACGAAATCAATTCGCCTAATAAAAGTAAAATATAAAGCCAAATCTTATGAATTCCATAGTTCCCTCGTTGACGGTATTTTATTCAGCTGAAAGCACAAGGCAATTTGCTTTCCTTGAAATACCTGTCAATTATTACATAGACATTAAAAGTTAGTAGGACATGTAATTTGACATTATTCAGTATAGTAGTATATTCATACATGACTATACATGTATGACATGTATTATACTTTTAATATAAGATACAAATAAGGTACATACACTATAAAATATTTACTTTAAATTAAAATAATAACTCACACACCATAGAGACTACTATTATTATAATTATTATCTGTGTTATAATTACGATAACTTTTCACTCGTAAGTGAACACGAATGCCTCTTCTATAGTAGGCATTTTGAAGCCGATTGTCATAATGATAATTGAATAATGTATGTAAATGCTTACATTGAAATGTCAGGCGATGCAGGTGGCTGATTTAAGTAGTGCCATTGTTAGCCCATAAACAGTATTAGAAATTTTCTCTGTCTACTACAATGTTATTACAATAATAATGTATTGGGTGTCTCTATAATATATGATGATTGTATATTTGATTTATTGTGTATTATTATTACTAGCGCGCTGCCTGCAGCTTTGTCTGCGTTTTTTGGGAAAATAACTACCCTACATCTTATTGTACACTATGGTTTACATGTGTGGTAAATTTCATGAAAATCCGTTTAATAGCTTATCGTTTTTGCGTGAAAGAGGTAACATAAGTGACGACCCTGTACCTAGTTGGTAGCGACCCTGCCTGCGAAGCGAGGAGTCCCGGGTTCGATTCACGGCCGGGGCAGATATTTATGTGACAGATAAATATTTGTACTCGGGTCATGGGTGTTATTGTGATGTGTTATATGTATGTATGTGTCGTCCATGCCACCCGCGACACAGGTATAAACGTACTGCGGGGGTATGAGTGTGTAAGCGTTTATATCTTTATTTATTATATATACATACAAATTTTCACATTTATAATATTAGTACGATTTGTCCCAATAATTCAATACATCTATCGTATCTTTGGCAATAGAATATTGTATACGATCTCTCTGATTTCGTCTATCGTCCGGCTTAGCTCTGGCACTAACTTACGACCTAATTTCATCCAGTGATCAAGGGTCAACTGTTAGGCTAATAGGGAGATATTTCCTAGTCTCTCTAGCTTACGAGATAGTCTGGTTTAGACGATGTTAAACTTATATTGATTGGTTGACGATACGGTATTTTATCTTGCTGTGAATTGAGGTTAAAAATCTGTATTCTCCAACATTTGAATGAATTATTTATTGATGTTTAATGATTTGTTAAGTGTCATGATCTATGACTTTTCATCTTTATAACTCGTTATATTTTATTGACGACCCTGTAGCCTAGTTGATAGCGACCCTGGCTACGAAGCGAGGGGTCTCGGGTTCGATTCCTGACCGGGGCAGATATTTATGTGACAGATAAATATTTGTACTCGGGTCTTGGGTGTGATTTTGAGGTGTTATAAAGGTGACGTTGACTTTATTCACCTGAGTTAATTCACCCAGGTGTCTTAAGTCTACTTTTAGTGTACTTTATTCATGTGTAGTCCAGTGTAGTTTATTTTGTCAATGCGGGTATTAAAATATAACCGTTAAGGTGTTCCGTCGCTTGGAGCCCAACCTGTATTCAGGTCATGCTTATCACAAAAATGCATTGTAATTAGAACAAGCAATAACTTTAATTTCTAGTTGGGTTAAGAGGAAGTTGGTCTAATTAAGCTTGCAAGATTTGACCCACGCAAATAGGGGAAGCTAAATTAGAGTCTTTGGTCAACTCATCCCGCTTAAAACTTATCACGCGGGATAAGTTGTCCACATTAATATTTTTATTATTTTACATTGGCCAAGTCATACCGCTTTAAAGAAAAGGTGAAATGATAACTGTCTGTGGGTTAAATTCAAAAATGGTGGGTACTCGATACAGTCAAAATATTGAGTGTTCGCGATGAAAGTTAAATTCATTTACGAGTATAGGTAGGTATACAAGTTACATGCAATATTACTTTACTAGAATAATAATGCATACGTACAATGTTATTTTATTGCCATTGGGTGTTCACTATCAAAAGTATCAAACACATCCGGCGCCCACACGCAATCACTTCCAGCTTAAAAATTGTTGCTCGTATATTGATATGGTTGTGTATGGTTTATAATTTAATTGAACCCATAAAAATTGTAAAACGAAATCTGTCTGTTAGGCGAGAAAACCGCTGAAATATATACACTTACGATTTACTTGAGCAATCCGCAATATTTAGGTGGTTGCACTATACTTACTTAAAAAAGTTGATAATAAGCAAAAAAAATTATTATTTAATTTTCACTAGATAACGAGTAAATATTAATTATTTCACGAAATAGTTTTACTAATCAGCTAATGATCATGATTAGTATATAAGAAAATTATAATAAACGACCACAATGAAACTAAGCTACTATTATGTCTTTTATCATTTGTTGATAGAACTGAACTTTGTATTACACATAACAAAATAAGTCTTGTAAAAATATTACTGTCAATCTTATTTCGTTAATGTAAAAAAAAGGTAAATATTAGCAGTTTTTAAATGGTGATTCATTATAATATAACTATACCGCGAGAAAAATATTCAAATTCTGTTCGATAACAAAATTCAAATGGCAAAATTAGAAAATAAACTTACCTGTGGTAGATCAAAATGCGGTACTGCTCGAACTTCAGGACATTTCCTTTTATTAACTATTCTGCCAAAACTAAATCCGATTAAAATAAAAACTATTACAAAAGGGAACACTTCCTTTGCCATATTCGAAATAAAAAAATGAGTTTTTCGAATAACAAACTTTATATTTTTTATGTTCTAATTTCAAAACACAACGATTCTAAAGTTACTGAACGTATTATTCATTCGCAGGACAGTACTGGACTAACAAAAGGGAATTGTTATCAATTTGTATGGGACATTTGTTAATGTGTTTGTGGACGCGGAGGGCATACCATTATCAGGTATTTGAGTCATATTGTTCGGGATTATTTTTTGTTGAATGACTAATAGCTTTAGAATGATACTTTGTACACCACAGACATAAAAAAAGAACAGACGTAACCTTGTCTAATCGAGAGTGAAGCTGACAGCTGACAGCTCGCTTACCAGTGTGCGTAATTTTGTAATTTTTGATTGGCGATGGTGTCAATGTCGTAGCCGTATGGTGTCAATGTGTGGGTGTGTGAAGTCTTGTACGAATACAGAGTTGGTATTCCTATGGGTGCTTCACTGAATTTGTTCTTGGGATTATGTCCGTCTTTTTTTTAGGTCCGTGTTGTACACGTAGATTGTTTTAACGGATTTTTTAAAAGAGAAATAGAGCCGTATAAATTTTTTTTTATGATGACGATGATGACGAGGTAGTTAATTATACTCGTACAAAATATGTTAGATATTCGATGATTATAATTTACTTATAGTCCCTAAATAAAGGTTTTGGAATTAATCAATTGCTTTTACCCAATCCAAATCTTAGAAAAGCTCGTTTAGCTACAAAATTGATAAGGTCTATACGTAGGTTCTATGGTTTAATTATTTAATCAAAATTTTCTTTTTTTAAAAAGATATTATTATTTGTTGATTGGTTAAAGATTTTGCGACCAAATTTACCTATTGTAGCAGACACTTCGACGTTATGATTATCTGGACACCAAGACCTATAAGAAGGTAACGGGATTTATTTTATTTGTGTCAAGAATTTAAACATCCATTTTTAGAATAACATTTTTGAGTCACCATTCCACTTTAGAATTAAACTGATTTTACAAACAAAAACTACTTAAACACGATATTGGTCCCTGGACTTATAAATCAGGGTAAAAATCAAGGAATTACTAGGAAATAAAGCAACCGTAAGTGTACAAGTGTAAACTGGAAGAGCATTAGGTATTCAAACAGGAGCCTCGGGGCTTCAATCGATTCCCCACCGCAAAGTGCATCGGATTTCCATCAGGGGTGCTCGCATTCAGGCTTCACATTATGCTGTCTAGTGCCAATATATCCGTAATTACTGCTGGATCTGTTGCTCAGTAATTAATGCCCCAACTCAAAGTCACTAATGATTACTTTAATCGTGTTAGTAAAGAATCACCGTACAAATTCTGTACTAAGGAGCGATTAAGTAACCGTTAGTGACTCCGAGTTCGGGCGTAAGTCTTTAGTCAAGTCTATTCTAGTAATTTTTTTTTGGAAACTTGGTTATCGATTTAAAGTACGTTTTTAAGTTACTTAGATTTAACTATCTATGTACCTGATATCTATGTTTACTCATTTACTGTGACAAGGATTTAAACTCAATAAAATTATATGGACCAAATTCGAGAAAGATTTAAAACCCCAAGTAGACCTTTAATAATAAATATTCACTAACTGCCTATTAAAAATTACTCAATTAATAATAACACCTAACGACTTGAAACATTTCCCAATCTACAAAATTTCGGATCCGTTATCGGGTTAAATCCAGAATTTATTAGTATGTTTGGGTCACAGGAGGCTATAGACGGGATCCCTGTTCATCCATTATTAATGTGTATGTTAGCCATTTATTCTGTTTACTTAGGTAAGCAACATACAAAGTTACCTAATCTAAGTATTAATTTTACTCGTCTTCTAGCTCCTTTTGGGGTTTCCTCAATTCCCTATCTATCTTTGAGTCTAAATCAACCTTCAGTACTTGTAATGCAGTCAGCTCATTAACGGTCGACGCAAAGGGTGTATGACGGAGACTGTAGAGAGCAACGAAGAAGCAGAATTGTTAAGAAGAGCAGAAATGATGAAGATGCCAGAAGAATTATTTATTTCAGAGCTTTGCATGTACTCTCTTTATACCTGACGGTATGCTTAGCGATACTTGCTGGGTACGTACTATATTTTTTCCAAACTTACCATAGTTCAATGCTTTTTATGAGTGTTGTTCGCTGAAATGACAGTCTAAAATGGAGACTGCTTTCTTCTTGACCTAAGGCTTGTTGCTCACGCTCCCTGTGCTGATATTCATTCCTCACAAAGATCATTTTACATTGGGGTTTACTTTTCTTTTACTTTGTGGCTTGTCGACCTATCCATGCACGCCTTTCATGCATCCATTGTCAGACTTTTGATAAAAAAAATTGCCATATTATCCTGAACTTGATAGACGATAAATTATGTTCGCTGGAAGCGGAAACTTCCCGTACATACCCAACGGGACTAGTGGGATAGACCCATATAATAATGATGCAGAAAATTACCCAAGTGTTATTTAAAAAATCTTAAAATATAAACAAAGGCATTACATGATACGTCTTCGTGTAAGATCGAAAAAATAAAAGTTTTCGGAATTGTATTTATTCAGGTTTGTTATTTGTGTCCACTTAACAACAGATGGATCCGTATTTTGTTTACTGCTTCTAAATAAATTTAATATATTGCTAAAAGCTAAACCTACCTACTTTTTAGTTGTTTTACAAGCCATTTAAAACAAGTAAAATGCTTAACATAATTATGCTATTATAAATTCAATCCACGATTTTTTACATGTCTATTCAATTGGTGAATGTGTTTTCTATTTATAGTGATCCTGAGTTCATGTTATTTATTGTTTATAAAACTTTTCTGACACATTTAATATACTATATTTATCATAACTTTCAATATTAATCGATAAAAAACAAAATAATATGTTATAAAGATAAAATTTATGTGTATGCGGTTGTGGTGGTGTTATAACATTATTGGGATAAAGTCAAAACCTTAAACTCGGAAAGTAATTTAATATATGTATTATTATGATGGATATGGATGCCACTATGTCCCAATAGGATACGTTGTGCCAACTATAACTTTATAGTTACGGATAGGGTTTATCCTTATAGCTTACGTTTAAAATCTTTCTTAAGAAATTAATTAGTCAAAAATAAATTCGTTTATTCTTCTTAAGTTTTATTACCATCATATGATATGATATTATACAAATGACCCACTAAGTACTCGGGTTTTCTCTTAAATACCAGATAAGCATTAATTAAGATAAGTATACTTTAATTACCCGAGATAAGAAGTTTCAAGTAAGTCTAAATACTTAGTTGCGCTGAGTAGATTCCAAGGTCGTTGAACGACCAAACTTATTTAAGCTGATTTTAAGTGTTCAATTTTTTTTTTGCTATACCTAGTAGACGGTTACGAGTATGTTGACGATGTCGAAGCGCTCGGCAATGAGAGTTCTGGTACTAAAATATTGGTCCCATGGGACTAGTAGTAAGACAAAGTAGTGCCAGTTGTCCCATTATAAGACAACTCGATGGGAATAGTGGGATAGTTCCAAATTTTTATTCAAAAAAGAATTTTAATAAAATTATGTTTTTATGTATTTTTTTGACGTGATAACGTCTATTAAAACAATGAACGCCGGGTGCACGCACGAAAAAATGTAGCGTTCCGCGAGCGGCAAAAGCGAGAGAGAGGCACGATCGGCTACGATCAGCGTATCGTGTCAAGACGTTGTCACGTTAAACTACCGTCCGTAAACCGACTTTACAGACAACCATTTTTTCAGAATTCCCTTTGACAAGGACAAATTCAAGAGTTTTGTATTCATTTCTATGTTGCTAACCGTACAGTAATATACAGCCGACTTGAGCCACAGCGAAGAGTGTACCCAATATCTAACAAACTTACGAGTGTGTCACTGGCATTAGTATTCTTTGGAAAAACTATCTTGACTATTCAAATCTAAATCAACGGAGGACCACTGACCGCGCTTTCCATTGTATTTTATGTAGCTTCTTATATGACACTAGGATTCTCTATATCAAGGATAAGATTACAACAATTTAACATTAATAAATAAACAATAAACGCTTACACACTCATACCCCCCCGCATTAGGTTTTCACTTGCGTCGCGGGTGGCATGGACGACACATATAACACATCACAATAACACCCATGACCCGAGTACAAATATTTATCTGTCACATAAATATCTGGCCCGGCCGGGAATCAAACCCGGGACCCCTCGCTTCGCAGGCAGGGTCGCTACCAACTAGTCGCTACAGGGTACAATAACAAAAATATTGTCATGGCTCAATAAGGTACCAGCTACTATATTTTGTAGGGTCATGGCCCTATAATAACATTATTAAGTATAATCTTAATTGATTTCCATTTGATTAGTAGTATTGGTATCTTGGAGTGTTATGATCTATATCCCTATAGACTACTGGCCCATGCACAAAAATCATGGGTCATACGAACCACCAGGTGACGTATATAGGACGATAGAAGAGCATAAAATAATAAGATTCAGCACTATGCCGTCACTTGTAAGCTGTCCAACTGAGTGCTGGTGAGAATTCAAAAGTGCAAGTTGGGTGAGTAAATTTTGGTCATTTGATTCTGTACGGCATTTTTAACCATCGATAGGGCCATGAAAAATAATAAGAAAGCGCGCAGTGCCGTACAAAAAAGGTGGTCCACAAAGTCGGTAAATGATTTTGAATTCGTGACAATTTCGAGGGTAAATTTGGTCATTTGATACAGTACGGCATCAGTTTCATACTGTTGCAATACAGCTTCTAATCCATTATTCCGCAACGCCGTACAAAAAATCGTGCGACAAGGGGAAGAAATCGAGGGTTGAAACCCCCTCTTTTGCAGTGGTCCGGGGGGTCATTTGAAAAAGTACGGCTTCGGTTCCAATACATTTTCTAGGACTCAAAAGTACTATTAAAAATAATGCCGTCAAAAAATGATAGTCCATTTGAATGTATAATTAATAATTATCTTAATTTCATGGTATACTTGATTTATAAAGCTGTAAGGTCATTTGACCCTGTACGGCAACTTTTTTTTTAACATGACATTGTAAAATACAATTGTTATATAGTATTGCCGTACAAAAAAAACTGTCCTAAAAAAAATATAGAGAGCTACAAAAACTGAAATTTTTGAAATTATTGCAAAAGTTTAAATATTCATAGATTAATGAAATATAGCAATTTTCTACCCTTTTTCCCTTGTTTTAAATAGTATTAAGATAAATAAATTAGGAAAAAATTATGCCGTACATTTTAATGCAGACCATATCTTTTAGGCTGATGAAAATGACGCTACCATTTTATGGTCCAGTCATCTTAGTAAAAATTTGGTAAGAATTGCGGAAATTGAGATACCCAGCTGAATTTTTGTATAAACTTGTATTTTGGCGATCTAAAAGTTGTCTCAAAACCTGCATATGATAGGATGACCGCGTCTATTAAAAATTTGAGGACAAAGGTCACAAAAATCGTTTTTTTGCAAATATCTCGTTTCCTATGAAATTTTCGCTATTTGTATCTTCATCAATATTGTAGAGAATTAAATTCCCTTCAACTTTTGTTTCAAAAATTTTTTTATACGTTGAATCGTTTTCGAGATACAGGGCGGAGAGAGCGCGGTTAGAGCATCATGTAAGGTCAACCGGTATAGTCCCGATCAAAACACGCTATATAAAGTTTATTAAATGAAGGGAATTTAATTTTCTAAAATATTGATGAAGATACAAATAGCGAAAAACTCATAGGAAATGAGATATTTGCAGAAAATCGACTTTTGTGACCTTTGTCCTCAAATTTTTAATAGACGCGGTCACCCTATCATATGCAGGTTTTGAGACAACTTTTAGAATGCCAAAATACAAGTTTATACAAAAATTCAGCTGGGTATCTCAAATTCCGCAGTGAATTACTAAGATGACTGGACTATTTAAGGGTGTAGTACTTTATGGCCATCTGATACTGTACGGTAAGTACGGTATTAACATATTTTTGAAGAGCAATTGATAATATGATAAAATCATTATGACGTCTAACTGTAGTGAAAGGGTGTGTATATAATATCCAAGAATTGAAACTGTAAATCCCAGTATCAACAGTTTTGTATACTTTTTGGTTTAATAAACAGGGTGTTTGGTAACGTCTTGGCAATACGTGAAGGGCATATAGGGGAGGTCATTTGCAACCAAATTACCTATTATGACCCCTATTCAAATATCAACCGTTTTCGAGTAATTCCATATTTTATGTATTTTTCAAGAATATGCGAAATTCAACTTTGAAAATTGAAAAAAAATCACTAATGCATAAAATATTATGATTTTTTTATTTTTATCTGGTTGCTAACACTACAATACATAATAATCAACCATTACACGGTGAATTTTTTCAGTAATTTTTAAATCAGAGCTACAAATCTTACAAATTTTCATACTTCAACCAGGTTTCTTCAACTTTAATAGGTGTTTTCTGCAAAAAAAAAAACCGGAATAACTTTATCGGCAGAACATTTTAAAAACATGTACAACTTATTATCTATCTAACGAGATACGAAAAGTTGGCAGATTATAAAAACTGAGTGAACAAAATACAATAATTGCGGAAAAAAATAAAATTATTTTGAATGAAAAATAACAATTGTAAGAATTTATGTAAGAATTTATGTAACTGGGTTAATTACACCAAGTAATCAAAAGTACAGTTAATTTTCAAAATTGATTTTTATTGTTAATTAATACCATTATTACTATTATTATTTCTCCACGGGGTTCGCCTGGATAGTTACCATTACCACCCTCGAGCGTGATGAGTCAGCCGCCAAACGACTCATCGTGTGCCGGCTGAGGGCTTGAGAGCCAGTTCTTTCTTTCTTTTTCTTCTATCTTTTTTGGCCGGCAACGCATCAGTGATGCCTTTGGTGTTGCTGGTGTCCATGGGCGACGATATCCACTTACCATTCGATTTCTTACGATTCGTTTCTTTAATGGCGCGAGTAATACCTACAACATGGAGGTACAGTAAATTTGTAGTTTGACGGAGGTCACCCATCCAATCCATTCAATGTCCAACTTCTGCAAACATTGCTTAATATTTTTTATGGAAATAGCCGGCAAACGAGCTGACGATCTACCTGATGGTAAGTGGATATCGTCGCCCATGGACACCAGCAACACGAAAGGCATCACTGATGCGTTGCCGGCCAAGAAAGAGAGAAGAAAAAGAATGAAAGAACTGGCTCTCCAGCCCCCAGCCGGAACACGACGAGTCGTTTGGCGGCTGACTCATCATGCTCAAGGGTGGTAGCTATCCAGGCGAACCCCATGGAGAAATATTAACCGATGGGGTTGCAAAGTCCTCGAATGGCGGCTATGTCTTGGTAAAAGAAACACTGGTCGCCCCCCGACCAGGTGGACTGATGAGTGATGACCTAAAGAAGACAGCGGGAAGCCGCTGGATTCAGAGGGCATAGGACCGGTCGGAGTGGCGCCAATTAGGGGAGGCCTATGTCCAGCACTGTTAGACAGATAGATAGATAGATAGATAGATAGATAGATAGATAGATAGATAGATAGATAGATAGATAGATAGATAGATAGATAGATAGATAGATAGATAGAGTTAATAAACTTTATATATAGCGTGTTTTGATCGGGTCTATACCGGTTGACCTTACATTATGCTCTAACCACGCTCTCTCTTCCCTGTATCTCGAAAACAATTCAATGTATAAAAAAAATTTGAAACAGAAGTTGTAGGGAATTTAATTCTCTACAATATTGATTAGATACAAATAGCAAAAAACTCATAAGAAATGAGATATTTGCAAAAAAACGATTTTTGTGACCTTTGTCCTCAAATTTTTAATAGACGCGGTCACCCTACCATACGTAGGTTTTGAGACAACTTTTAGAATGCCAAAATGCAAGTTTATACAAAAATTCAGCTGGGTATCTCAAATTCCGCAATTCTTGCCAAATTTTTACTACGATGACTTTATTTATTACTAAATTAATTTTACTACAAACCTTTGGACCAACGAAAATGTACGGCATGTAAAAAAATATTATCTATGCATAAAATACTTTCAAAATAAATTAATTTTATGTTGTATCAAATGACCCCCCGGACCACTGCAAAAGAGGGGGTTTCAACCCTCGATTTCTTCCCCTTGTCGCACGATTTTTTGTACGGCGTTGCGGAATAATGGATTAGAAGCTGTATTGCAACAGTATGAAACTGATGCCGTACTGTATCAAATGACCAAATTTACCCTCGAAATTGTCACGAATTTAAAATCATTTACCGACTTTGTGGACCACCTTTTTTGTACGGCACTGCGCGCTTTCTTATTATTTTTCATGGCCTTATCGATGGTTAAAAATGCCGTACAGAATCAAATGACCAAAATTTACTCACCCAACTTGCACTTTTGAATTCTCACCAGCACTCAGTTGGACAGCTTACAAGTGACGGCATAGTGCTGAATCTTATTATTTTATGCTCTTCTATCGTCCTATATAGGTCACCAGGTGGTTCATATGACCCTGGATTTTTGTGGGTGGGCCAGTAGTCTACTAGCATTAAGTTTGATAACTTTGATTTAATTAGTTTAAGTTGAACAATCGGTGACGTCGACTTTATTCACCTGAGTTAATTCAACCAGGTGTCTTAAGTCTACTTTTAGTGTACTTTATTCACCTATGCACCCAGGTGATTTAAATCTACTGGCAGCAGGTGAATAAAGTATACTAAATCGGTAGACCTTAAATTCACCTAGGCGGTTAAGGCAAGCTATACAAGAGCCTACTGCCAAGGTGTATTAGTAAACTTAATTTATCAGATCTTCGTATATTCAAAAGAAGGTTACGCCGAATTTCAGCAGCTTTACTCTAGTATAAGCATACCCGGACAAAATAGCTGGTAGAAGTTAGTCCAATGAAATATGAAACTCGGAACGTGTTTAATTTATTTATTTGAGCCACATACTATCACAGGTGTGATGCCCGACTGGTTCCGATTGTAGGTATTAGCATTTGTGTCACTGTCTTTACAACTTGTTTTTATAACCCAGTTTTGTTCCATCGCGTAGTCCAGCGTCTAGCGATGTAGGTTTCATATTTTAGGGGCCCGCGACCCGAAACAACTGAACCCTATTATTATTCGTTTGTCCTTATTATTTTTCTGTAAACTTACAGAATAAAAATTCTTAAATTTCATTGGAATATCTAAAACATTTACTATTATGTACATAACTAGAAGGAAAAACATATCTTGGTTACCATGATTTAGTGAAGATCCATTAGTTAAGTTGTTTAGACGCAGGGTCTCGGTATTCAAAGGAATATTTTCCCCTGCTTTCCAACAGACGTCACACTTCACGGCAAGTGCTTATTTCATTGTTAGTTCCTTTTTGTACAGTCAGCAAAAGAGGTATGCGGGACATGGTACAAAAACGTTCCGCAATGTTAAATATTACATAATGTTTTGTATTATTTATCAATGTTAAATGTTATCTACGTAAGGTATGATTTAACATTGATAATAACATAGTAATTCTGTAATATTATTATGTAACGTTTTTGGATCATGCCCTAATATTTTTGCTGACTGTACATACTTTGCCTCGACATTCTCTAGTACTGCGATGAACTGGAAAAACTTGACTTGCTCGATGTTCCCGGCTATAATGTGGGCGTCTGCAACTCAAAAGTGAATGGGCTTACTAATTTGATGCCTTTTACCATTCAATACTATATGACTAGATACAATCGGGTGGCATTATATTGACATTCACAAATACACTCAGTAGCAAATAGAATATCCTAAGTACGAAAATAAAGTAGTCAATCGTTATTTCTATTTAGTAAAAAAGAAAGTTATATATAGTATTAGTTACTTTTAGACAGTCTTCGAACATACCTACACAAATAACATTAAATATCACTTATTTACCTGTAAACAGTACAGAACCCTATGCATGGAAATCTGATTCGGTTTCGTCTGTTATTAATAAGACTCATCGATGATGGCGGCACCGAATGATCACACGAATTAAACGAAATGAAATAATATTGACACAAGTAGGGCTTGAAGAGTCATTTACACAAGGACAGTTACTCAAATAAATTACGCTACGATTCACGCACTAGGTCGCACGTCGATCACAGATGAGAATTACTGAGAATTGAGAGGAATTCTGCAATTTGTTAGCGTCACTGGCTCTACCATCCTTCTTAGAATCGTGTACGGTTAATTGATTTTATGGCGGAATTAGCAAATAACCTATTGGTCGCATTCATGTTGAGTGTAGAAGGTAAAGCTTATACATTACCACCCTTGAGCATGAGTCAGCCGCCAAACGACTCGTCGTGTTCCGGCTGGGGGCTTGAGAGCCAGTTCTTTCTTTCTTTTTCTTCTCTCTTTCTTGGCCGGCAACGCATCAGTGATGCCTTTGGTGTGGCTAATGTCTATGGGCGACGTTAGCCACTTACCATCAGGTGGATCGTCAGCTCGTTTACCGGCTATTTCCGTAAAAAAAACAGGCTTCAAACTTAGCTACAACAAGCTGAATCTACACAAGTTGGCTTGACTTCAACCTATTGATGTCCCACTACTATACTAGGGTCTCTCTTCTTGAAAAAGCCTAGATCATTTATATAGCCAAACTAACCTAACCTAACCTAAACAAAGTGTCGGAAGTTTTCTTGCTGCCCGAAGGCTTCTGACATGGCTTAACGAGTGTACCTAAAATTAAAAGTACTTAATCTTGAAAGACTGTTCTTAGTCTTGTCCAGGTAAAAATATAGATTACAAACGAGTCAGCAATCGCCAAATAAGAAGAATGAACCAATTAATAGCTTCATCTTACCGTGTTTCTAAAGTGCAGCGAACTTTTATGAATTATGGGGCTTGGTGCACAATTCTATAATAAAATCCCGAAATTAATACGTGACTTGCCAGTTTTCAACTTTTAGGCAAAGGTTACTATATTGTAGATGAGCACTTAAATGACAAAGACGCATGGAAATAACCAGCTTTGCAACCAGTTCCGTACAAGTTAGTGATATTTTTTTTCTAATAATTTAATAACCAATGTATTTTTATTTTTAAAACATGTACTGAGGAGTTTCTTTACGGCTTTTCTTCTCCTCCATGACAAAGCACCTTTCTGAAAAGCTGGTAGATAAAAAAATTACGTGCGTAAGTGTATCAAAGATACCTTTTTGAATGATACTATTTTGAATTTTGAGTAGATGAGCCTACTAATGGCTACTATCGCCCATGGACATTAGTACCACCAAGAGTATCACCGATGCGTTGCCGGCCAAAGGAAGCAAGAGTTATTGACTCTGGCTCAACAAATTTACAAAATCTTCTGTGCGTATAATATTATAACTTGTAAAACGTTCCTTAACATCGGAATGTGGTTTATCTGATGGTCTAACATTGCCGCCGAAAGTGTTTTTAGTGTCCGTCCTGCGTTTTCACCAATTTGTCCGTCCTTATCTCAACGCGGTCAGGGGAGCGTCTTTGTTATTCACGCCTGCACTACCACTTCGTTTGTGACGTAGGCTTCGTTATGGGTAGAAATGGCAGGGAAAGCATAATACATATTAAGTTTGGGTTAATATTGTTCAGTTAAATTATGTTTAAGACTTTATTAATTAGGCCGAGGTATTCCAAATTTTGAAATACAAGGTCTGCTTTGGCCAATTTTGTTTTTTCAGGTAAGATTATAAAAAAAATATTAAAGAGAGGATAATGTTGTTAATTCTTTATTTCACTGAAGAAAACTCTTACTTTTTTCACATTTTGTTTTTGTACATTGTTTCGCATTATGTACTTACCCATTTTTATGATAGCTAGCAAGTGAGTATAAACGCATAATTAAACGTTCCTTTCGAATAATTGATCAAAATTAAGGTTGAACATTTTTAATAAAATGCTAACGATGACCGACTGACAGATAATGCACAGCTTGAATCTGTGGTTGTGGGAAACATTTTTAAAAATTTTTACCATTTCATTTAAAACTTATGGTTTGTACGAGTATCGGCATTTATTTAGAAAGTTTGATTTATCAACTTAACTTAATCAATACCAAGTTTATTCGTTCATCCTTCTCATCTTTCTTATTCGTTCTCTCAGAAGTCCAATATTTTCTAATTCAATAAGTTCATGGTCGCTTTTTATCGTGTTCGCCCAGTCTAAACATTTGTATCTCAATGCAACACTTGCTCACAGAATCTCTCAGCGAATCCAAAATTAGCTTGCGCTCGAGGAATCACAATCGATGCGTTTTATAGCAAACTTATAGTAAGCAGAGCACGTACTGTGGCTGTGCACTTTCTTAGCATGCCATGGCGTTTTCTCCGCCTCGCTTCGCCATTTGAATGTCGTTAATTTACCCAAAAGTTGTTTCGACCTTGAAGAGTTTCATTTCTATTTACAACAAGTATCCGCTTGGGTCGAGGGATGTCCTCTTTAAGAATAACTTTAGTTGATAGACTAAATGGGCTAAGATGGCGAAGTATCACACTATCTCAAATTCCTATCCACTATGCCATTTCCACGTGACTTATACCCAAAGTCGAGAGAATACAAAATTACATTCTCTTCAAAGGGACTACGATTAAAGTGTACGAGTCATCAAGGACTTTCTTGCAAATATACATACGACTCCATTTTCTGTTGATATTTTATTAATGCTTAAATATTCCATTTTAGCGTGGAGTCTTTCAGTAGTTCAAAGACGTTAAGACATAACCCTCACTCTAGTCAAGTGCACGCTGGTAAAATTTAATCACTTTTTGGAACATTATAATGAACTTTCAAGTTTTTCATAGTAGGTATTTACACATAGACAAGTAACCATTAGAAGCATTCAAATTCGGACGTTACTACGAAAAACTAGAGATATGCTATCAAATTCAGAACCATTAAATGGTACTGAAATTTTGGAACCATTAGACTAATTTAATAATTAACATCATACATAACTAAATGAGCATGTCAGATAGTAATATGTATTTAAAACTTTCTATGCTAACTGCACTCCCGCAGCTACTCGTTTGTCTAAATTTCTAACAACAAACGAATGGCCTCGTGAGATGGTGATTGCAAGTTTGTGTGCTTTTCATCCAAGCGACTATTGTATTTGGTCCTTGGGTCAGTCCAATTTCATCAATAAAATTTGACTTTTCATTTTCAAGGATGGTTGAATAACAAGAAGGCACCGGCGACTGAAATATTTTGTCGAACCTTCTTCGGTTCATTGATCGTTCCAAGTTTTGAAGTAAAACGACGAGACTTACTTTTGAAAACTTATTCGCAAGCAATGTTGTGTAAAAATTCTATTCCACTGGATAGTTTACGTTTTGTGAATAGTAGTGGCTGTCTATTTTAAAAAACTTTACCGGACATGAACATAATATTATTGCATTGACGTAGTTATTATTTATTAATATTTCCAAGATTTTCGGAGTTAGCAATTGCAAAATAAGAAAATCAGATATGAAGTCTAAAATTTTAAGAGTAATTAACAATTAAATTTACAAAACAAGAATTTATTAAGACGCTAAAGCTATATGGCATTTAGATATGATCATTACATTGGCACTTGAGAGTTAAGATGAATTTTATAAAACGTATAATAATTATTTGAATAAAAAGAAAAGTATATCTATTTTGCTTAAATTAATACCTGGTAAATTGTTCTATAATTCTAACTTACCGTATTAATTGTTCTATGATTCTAATTTACCGTATTAAAATTTTGTTTATATCTTAATAATAAAGTAATACCGAGTTAGTGTTTTTAAAACTTTAATTTTAAATATAATCCGTGTTCAACATAAGTACTATTATTTCTTCTGTGGTTCAACTTTCATTTATAACTATTTATAAATTTTCAATCGCAATTAGAGTTTTTGTCGATTGTAAATCAAAAACGTAATTACTGAGTTCAGTATCTAAACGGGTTAAATGTTTAAGCAAGATTTTTTAAGAGAAAGTGAAACATTTGCTGTAAATACTTATGTGTAACCGGTTGTTTTATTATGGGTTCGCGATTTTCGTAAATAAGACTATTGATCTATCGATTGAGGTACTAGCTCGTTGAGCTTTCACTTTTCGCGAAATTATGGTGTTGGTAGAATAGATTTATATATCTTTTGATTGATATAGCAATTTCGGCGATTATGATGAATGATAAATTGTTGGTTAACCCGACACGTTTATATAACTAGCGATAATGTTTTGATTGAGTGTTAAGGAATTCCAGTACATTAAAGAGTTGGTAATCACGAAATCAATTAAGTTTGATTATTGATTCGACAACTGAATTTCCTGTATTGCTCTTGCTGTTCCGAAACTACTTTTCCTTTTTAATCTGTTAAATTCATCAATAGCTCGACTATTATTTTTAATTCTTTTTTCAAAATCGATACCGTTGGTTTGTGAGGGTCAAGTTCTTTGAGGAAATTATGGGATTCCTGAGCTTCCAAGTACACTTGACACCTTTAAGTCGTATCTTCTTATTGTCAACCGTTGAGATTAAATTTATTTAGACAACTTAAGAACTTAGTAACTGCATTAATCTCTGCTGATACAAAATGGACTCATTCCTCACGTCTAAAGTGAGTTGCATCTTTTAAGTTTTATACTATTTATGTCGCTCATTGACATCTACTATCTATCTGACAAGCTAATGTAATTACAGTAGGGTCGCAAACTCGTCACAAAGTAAACTCGTCACGAAAAAAGTATGTACCACCACGTGGTGGTCCTTAAGGAATTCAAGGAATTCAATTATTGCCAGTTAACCTACTTTTTTCACTATTACCTATTTCTTAACTGTCTCGCTCGTCCTTACTTACTACATTTCCTTACGTCCTTACTTACAAAGAATAGTCCTAATGAATAATTAATAACTACTCACATTCCTACAACACCTAACACTAATAGGAGGTTCAGTGTCCTATCCTACCCGACTGCAATCTCCCCTATAGCATTTCCCCTACAGTATTCAGTACTATGTGAGGTTTCTCACAGATGTCTATAGATGGGCTTTAGGGGAAGGTGGCACTTCAAGATCGTTTGCTATCCTCATCAAAGAATATACAAACGAACCTTATCAATGCCAAAATAGTACAAGGAGATAATAATATCATTGTTCATTTTTTTATAGATAAGTTTACGTCATAACACAAATTTATTATTAAAGATGCCAGTGTCATATTGGTATCAGTAAACAAAAATAACTTTTTAACACTAAATTTACTGTCAATGAGTGTAAAAATAATAATGATAGTGAAGTGTCGTACGTCAGTTTTTAGTGCTCCTTTATAGAACTTGATTCTGTCTTATCTTATCAAGCGAATGTCGAGTTGGGTCATTCAGCTATAAGTCTTGCTTTCTTATCAGATTGTTTCGTGGAGTAGGAAAGAGTAGCCATTGTTTGTACCAGTGCGTTTCAGTCAAGATTGCATCTTGTAAAACAAAATTACTCTGTAAACGTAATGCTTATGCGTACCTTTCTTTATACTTTTAATTTTTACTACGATTTATTGGGTTGAAAAATTAATTATTATTAGAAAATATTTTGATTAAACAAATAAATGTTATGGCTGCACAATAATGTCATGAATGATTGAAATAATTGATTCATTTGGGGATATCAGTTAACAAGTTAATAGTTTAAAAAACTAAATACACGGTTTTATAATGTCAGTGTTAAAACTAAAGAACAAAAATTGTGACTGTGATGTTAACCATTAAGGAGTTTCTTCGCCTGGAGCCAAACCTGTGTGTAGTATCCGGTCATGCTTATCACAAAAATGTATTGTCATCAAAACTACAGCAGAATAAAATTTTTAACTTCTTACGATAAGAGGAAGTAGGTCTAATTAAACTTGCAAGATTTGACCCAAACAAACAAACAGGGCAAACAAGATTAAACCGTTTAATAAAGAGTAACTTCTGATAAAGTTACGATAATTTGCGAGGGTGTAGATCCTCCACAATAATTAGTAATTCTCTCAGGGCGGGGTAGGTAAATCATGTAAAGGCACAACTCTTCAATTATTCTTCAAAATATTATATTACTTAAAAAAAGCCTTTAAGTACAGTATCAAAATAAATTAAATAGGCAGTGTTAGTAAAATTGATAAAAGTATTAAAAAAAATATATATTATCCCATCCTCTGTGGGAACCCAGCTGACAGATGCATTTCTTTTTGAAAACCAACTCAACTGTCAAGATTTAAAAATTTAGAAGAAAAATGTTTCTGCCAGTCAAAGAATATTGAACGAGGTATTACACCTCGTTACAAATTTTCATTAGGAAAGTACGATTCAGGTTAGCCTGTAAAAGGGGCAATAAGCTACTTATGTCAGCTGCTCTACTTATAATGTTTAGTGAGAAAAACCAATAGAGATTGAAGAAGAAAAGTCGTCTAATAGCCATCGTGATTTGATAAAAGTGGCAAACGTTGCCTTCTGACTTGACAGATTCAGAAGCTTTAAGAACATTCTACTCAAGCCAACTCTTGTTCTCGAGACAAGGAAGGAGGACCACTACCAATACGATCCAACTGAATGTAAAAAAAGAACTAAAAAAATTTGCCTAAACACTTCTTGAAAACATCACGGAAACGGGTCTCCGTAATATTCTGAAAGATGTATGAAATTTGATATTCCGCAATTGATTAGCGTGGATTGTGATGTACTACCCACCCACATTGTGACAGGAGAGGGAGGAACAGTTATGGTTTGTGATGAAGCAAATTCCTAAAACTAAGGTATAGGTATAGGTAAGGTTAAACAACAAGATCGCCAAAACGATCTATCGAACAAGGTATCGTTCCTAATCCATCAGAACGCTATTAGTCGACCGCGACACGAATGTTAAAGGCTGATAAACGCACAAAATGGTGTTAACGTAGAAAAATGTATGTCAGTGTGTGAGCGAGCCGTCGGCCACTTGCCAGGTCCGGACTTCGTTTTTCCATAGTTAAATAGTTATGACCGAATCGGGTGACACTAAAGATGAATATTTAATCATTTGAAAAGTCAGAATGCAATCTACTCGTATGAATAATACTACTCGTCTATTTTAGTTACAATTGGTAATAATTTTATATCCCACCCAAAACAACTATAAGAGGAAGAATGTAAAGAAAACGAGGAAAAACTAATGAAGATAATATTAAGAAGACAAAGACAAATAACTATAGAAAACAAAGGCCTATAGGAAATTGTTGAAATATTTTGTTTTGTTTTTCTATACTAATATATAAAGAGGAAAGATTTGATTTTTTGTTTGCATTGAATAGGCTCCGAAACTACTGAACCGATTTAAAAAATTCTTTCACTGTTGGGAAGCTACACTATCCCCGAGTAACATAGGCTATATTATATTTTCAAAAAAATTAGGGATCCTTAATAAAACTCCAATAAGTTGTAAAAAAATAAGGAAACCGAAGCAAAGCGAGGGCGGTTACTCGTATTAAATAAAGTTGTAACATAAATGAAATAACTTTTAGAAATTGAAAAGCTAATTTACCTTCATGTTTAAAAGTTTTTGAAGTGATACTTCTTATGCGACTTGCAAAGCATTAAACGTTAAGGGGATTGCCTTGCCCGATGACCTTGGAGATTTGGTCCCTCTACTAGTATTTTTTAACTAAGCGCCATCTACCGACCAACGACTATACTACAATAAAACGAACTGAAGATAAAGCAAGAAAACATGTGGCACAGAGTTTTCATCGTTTTTGCCTATTTATATTCGCTCTCTGAGAGATCTTCGAATACATTTTGTTCCTATAGTTTTTGTAGTCTTGTACGAGTACCTGCCTACATGATAATAATTTATTTATTTTGAACTACACTATGCATTATGCCTGCTGATATATTATGTAGCTTTCATTCTACTAAATGATACATTCTGAAGTCTGATGATGACCAGGTAAGTACTGATCAGTTTTCAGTAACGGGAATAGTTAGGATGACCTAGCTTTCAACATTTATCTAATTGAGCATGGGTGCTACTACATGAAACATTCTGAAGGTCTGATGATGACCAGGTAAGTGCTTATAGGTTCTCAGTAACGGAAGTACTTAGGATGACCTAGCTTTCAACATTTAACTAGTTGAGCACGGGTGCTACTACATGAAACATTCTAAAGGTCTGATGATGACCAGGTAAGTGCTTATAGGTTCTCAGTAACGGAAGTACTTAGGATGACCTAGCTTTCAACATTTATCTAATTGAGCACGGGTGCTACTACATGAAACATTCTGAAGGTCTGATGATGACCAGGTAAGTGCTTATAGGTTCTCAGTAACGGAAGTACTTAGGATGACCTAGCTTTCAACATTTATCTAATTGAGCACGGGTGCTACTACATGAAACATTCTGAAGGTCTGATGATGACCAGGTAAGTGCTTATAGGTTCTCAGTAACGGAAGTACTTAGGATAACCTAGCTTTCAACATTTATCTAATTGAGCACGGGTGCTACTACATGAAACATTCTGAAGGTCTGATGATGACCAGGTAAGTGCTTATAGGTTCTCAGTAACGGAAGTACTTAGGATGACCTAGCTTTCAACATTTATCTAATTGAGCACGGGTGCTACTACATGAAACATTCTGAAGGTCTGATGATGACCAGGTAAGTGCTTATAGGTTCTCAGTAACGGAAGTACTTAGGATGACCTAGCTTTCAACATTTATCTAATTGAACACGGGTGCTACTACATGAAACATTCTGAAGGTCTGATGATGACCAGGTAAGTGCTTATAGGTTCTCAGTAACGGAAGTACTTAGGATGACCTAGCTTTCAACATTTATCTAATTGAGTACGGGTGCTACTACATGAAACATTCTGAAGGTCTGATGATGACCAGGTAAGTGCTTATAGGTTCTCAGTAACGGAAGTACTTAGGATGACCTAGTTGATGACCTTGTTTTAATGTTGCCATTGAGGGCCATCCATAAATTACGTCACACTAATTTCATGACTTTCTGACCCCTCCCCCTCTCTTTGTCACAGCTGTTCACATTTGTGAGACCTCCGCCCCTAGTGTGACGTCACATATTATGGATTAAGTTCCAAAATACATATACATATGTATATATACCAAATATTCGATTTTGGAATGTGACGTCACAAAATTTAGGATCCCCTCCCACCCTTGTCACACAATGTCACGCTACATCAAAACCCCCTCCCCCCTAACGTGTGACGTAATTTATGGATGGCCCTTTGTGATTGTTTCTAAATTACAATAATTAATTAATTCTATAGGAAATAAGGAGTAATCAAGGTCTTTGGTCCTGCTGAAGGAGATCAGTGTATTTTAATAAAAATAAAAAAATATATAAAAAAATATAAAAAAATAGGAAATAAGGTTATGGGGGCATCAAGAAATCTGTAGAGTTTAAATTTTCAAATATCACCATTATATCTAGCAGGTACGCGCGGTAGCGTGTCCAGCCAAGTTCAAGCTAACAGAACTGGCGATCAGTACCGCGTGTAAAATTACACGAACGATTTGGAGCCACTTTTGACCCCCTCATAACTCAAAAAGTATTCGACATAAGTCTGTAAAATTGCTCATTGCTTGAGACTTGCGAAATACATATTTGCTCCAGATTTCATAAACACACCTCAAACGGCTATTAAGATAACGTCCAAAAATCGTCATTTTTATCACTGAATGACCTATAGATCAAAAATCTAAACTAGTTCCAGATGACCTAGAAAGTTAAAATTTGGCTTCCAGATAGGTAGTTGAGTATACAAATACAAATACCAAGGAATAAATCAGAAACTAGCAAATTTTTATAATTTTATTATAATGTGTAATATTATACGAATCATTTCGAGTTACTTTTGACCCGTTCATAATTCGAGACCTATTTCACCTAAATACATGAAATTTGGCACATTTATTAAAACCCCTTAGCTTATTTAAAATTTAAAATTTTATAGATGTGGCTAAAACTGTTTTTGATACATTAACGTTTAAAAATCCGCATTTTGGTGACTGAGTCACTGACATAGGATTAAAAACATAACCTACTTCCAGATGGCCTAGAAACTAGATATTTTGCATCAAGGTAGACTATCAGGCGTATCTAAAGGAAAAAATCTAAAAACTGAAAGTTATTGATAATTAGTGAAACAAGTGAATTAGCGGTTCCACTGTGTAGAGTAATTTTACAAATAATAATGGGTATATTCATTATCTATAAACACTAATAATTTCTAGACAAAAAGTAATGATATCTTATCAAAAACATAAATGTAAAATGAAAGCCAAGTTAAAAAAACGATTGAGATCTAAATGGGTTCCAAGTTCTATGTAAAAAAGACTAAAATTTTAGTCACAGGGACATGCAATTCAAACTTTTAAAGCACCATGGCCGCCTATTTCTTGTACTTTGGAAAAAAGTAAGTTAGATCTATAACTCGTCTTCCAGATATATTTTTTGTTTCTGCTTGTGATTCTTCTTCAATAATCAAATCTTGTAAATCTTCTTCATCTTGTTCAACCTAAAACAAACAAACAATGCAGTGTCAAATTAAATTAGCTAGGGAAACTATCTAGTATCTAACAAATACCATAGTGTAAGCAAACAGAATAAGTTACCAGCAAAATTTGCTCTGCTCCCTCATCAACTTCCATCCCAGACAGATCGTATGTTTCTGTTAACGGCTGAAGTTCCTGATTTTGTTGATTTTGTAATTCTGAGTTTTGCTGGTTCCTGAACTGCCTGAAACATAATAACTTAAGTGAGCGAATGTAATGTTTTTGCTGCTACAGTCAGTAATAAGCCATACACAAAAATTCAAATGAGTCCAAACACGATGGTTCTACGCAGTGCCATCATTGAGATCCTTTACCCACCTTCGGAGTCCACCATCAGGTAGGTGACATCATCAGTCACCAAGGTCTCAATGAGACCTTTCAAATGAGTCCAAGCACGATAGTTCTACGTAGTGCCGTCACTGAGATCCTTTACCCACCTTCGGAGTCCACCATCAGGTAGGTGAAATCATCAGTCACCTAGGTCTCCATGAGACCTTTCAAATGAGTCTAAGCACGATGGTTCTACGTAGTGACGTCACTGAGATCCTTTACCCACCTTCGGAGTCCACCATCAGGTAGGTGACATCATCAGTCACCAAGGTCTCAATGAGACCTTTCAAATGAGTCCAAGCACGATAGTTCTACGTATTGCCGTCACTGAGATCCTTTACCCACCTTCGGAGTCCACCATCAGGTAGGTGAAATCATCAGTCACCTAGGTCTCCATGAGACCTTTCAAATGAGTCTAAGCACGATGGTTCTATCTAGTGCCGTCACTGAGATCCTTTACCCACCTACGGAGTCCACCATCAGGTAGGTGACATCATCAGTCACCAAGGTCTCCAAAAGCCTTTTCAAATGAGTCTAAGCACGATGGTTCTACGTAGTGACGTCACTGAGATCCTTTACCCACCTTCGGAGTCCACCATCAGGTAGGTGACATCATCAGTCACCAAGGTCTCAATGAGACCTTTCAAATGAGTCCAAGCACGATAGTTCTACGTATTGCCGTCACTGAGATCCTTTACCCACCTTCGGAGTCCACCATCAGGTAGGTGAAATCATCAGTCACCTAGGTCTCCATGAGACCTTTCAAATGAGTCTAAGCACGATGGTTCTACGTAGTGACGTCACTGAGATCCTTTACCCATTTTCGGAGTCCACCATCAGGTAGGTGAAATCATCAGTCACCAAGGTCTTAATGAGACCTTTCAAATGAGTCCAAACACGATGGTTCTACGTAGTGGCGTCACTGAGATCCTTTACCCATTTTCGGAGTCCACCATCAGGTAGGTGAAATCATCAGTCACCAAGGTCTTAATGAGACCTTTCAAATGAGTCCAAACACGATGGTTCTATCTAGTGCCGTCACTGAGATCCTTTACCCACCTTCAGAGTCCACCATCAGGTAGGTGACATCGTCAGCCACCAAGGTCTTAATGAGACCTTTCAAATGAGTCCAAGCACGATGGTTCTATCTAGTGCCGTCACTGAGATCCTTTACCCACCTTCGGAGTCCACCATCAGGTAGGTGACATCGTCAGCCACCAAGGTCTTAATGAGACCTTTCAAATGAGTCCAAACACGATGGTTCTATCTAGTGCCATCACTGAGATCCTTTACCCACCTTCGGAGTCCACCATCAGGTAAGTGACATTATCTGTCACCAAGGTCTTAATGAGACCTTTAAAATGAGTCCAAACACGATGGTTCTATCTAGTGCCGTCATTGAGATACTTTACCCACCTTCGGAGTCCACCATCAGGTAGGTGACATCGTGAGCCACCAAGGTCTTAATGAGAGCTTTCAAATGAGTCCAAACACGATGGTTCTATCTAGTGCCGTCACTGAGATCCTTTACCCACCTACGGAGTCCACCATCAGGTAGGTGACATCATCAGTCACCAAGGTCTCCAAAAGCCTTTTCAAATGAGTCCAAACACGATGGTTCTATCTAGTGCCGTCACTGAGATCCTTTACCCACCTTCGGAGTCCACCATCAGGTAGGTGACATCGTCAGCCACCAAGGTCATAATGAGAGCTTTCAAATGAGTCCAAACACGATGGTTCTATCTAGTGCCGTCACTGAGATCCTTTACCCACCTTCGGAGTCCACCATCAGGTAGGTGACATCATCAGTCACCAAGGTCTCAATGATACCTTTCAAATGAGTTCAAACACGATGGTTCTACGTAGTGACGTCACTGAGATCCTTTACCAACCTTCGGAGTCCACCATCAGGTAGGTGACATCATCAGTCACCAAGGTCTCCAAAAGCCTTTTCAAATGAGTCCAAACACGATGGTTCTACGTAGTGCCGTCCCTGAGATCCTTTACCCACCTTCGGAGTCCACCATCAGGTAGGTGACATCATTAGTCACCAAGGTCTCCATGAGACCTTTCAAATGAATCCAAACACGATGGTTCTACGTAGTGCCGTCACTGAGATCCTTTACCCACCTTCGGAGTCCACCATCAGGTAGGTGAAATCATCAGTCACCAAGGTCTTAATGAGAGCTTTCAAATGAGTCCAAACACGATGGTTCTACGTAGTGCCGTCACTGAGATCCTTTACCCACCTTCGGAGTCCACCATCAGGTAGGTGACATCATTAGTCACCAAGGTCTCCATGAGACCTTTCAAAAATTCAAATGAATCCAAACACGATGGTTATACGTAGTGCCGTCAATGAGATGCTAATACCCACCTTCGGAGTCCATCATCATATTAGGTCTCCATCTGCCGCGGCGCCGTCAAACGAAATTCTCAAGATAGCTAAAACGTTAAAAAAATAAACACACTAGAAATAATGTACTCAATAGGGTAGGTTCTTACCAATAGTTTTGGAGATCTCGGTCACATTTCACTTACATTTATTCATTATATTAGCCACAGTCAGTCTTACTCTATGATAGGGTCAATAAACTAAACGAAATTATTATCTACTTTACATATATTTACAAACTTAATTTTTATTGTTCTTTTACGAAATATTTATATTTGTACTATTTACAATATGACTTCATTCAAAAATTTTTCAAAACGTGAGGTTTTAGTTTTTATTTGGAAAAAATAGCGCGCGTACAATCCACCCGTCACAAGAGTCATCGAGACACTGATGTATCGCGTAACGAGAGTCCCGAGCACGCGACGCAGGGCTTAGCGGGGGCGCTCCAGCGGGGTACTGGTGAAGTTTTGGGTTTTTATTCATTTTTTCAAAATATTAAAATAATTAAGAAAAAAAAAACCATACAAATTGTGAAACACGTCATTACATATTTTTTAGTACAATATTCATGCCGAACTATTTAACCGTTACAGAGAACATTTACAATTTAGGTTGAAGAAGGACCTATTTAACAAATTTTTTTCCCAATATTTGGGAGAGGTTATTAAAATTTTAAATAATAGAATATCATTGTGATGACCTTCAGTATACCATATATTTTTTATATGGAAATCGCACAAAAGGATTCATCTGCAATCTTCTTCAAACTTACAGTATTTTTGAGATTTGAGCGAGCCAATCCCCTTAAGCGCTGCCATTTTAAGAGCACTGGATATATAGTATAGCACTAGCTTTTACCTACATCTTTTTTAAAGTTATTACTTATACAAAGCTTACAGAGTCTCAACAGCGTGATTCAGCTTCATGAACAACGCCATCTAGTTGACATAGGTAGTACACAAGTATTATTTGTTCAGATAATTTATGATTAATGTTTCTTGTTTTTATTTATTACAAAATAGTTTTTTTTTAATAGAAACTTCTTTTACGTTTTTGACCTTCCAGTTCTATAACATTTATGCTTAGTAGTTCGATAAAGTCAGCTTATGTATTGAGTGTGGCATTCTTTTAATTTCTTAAAGATATAACCAGTTTCCTAACCATATTATCTTAATAGTGTCTTAATATAAAATGAAGTCGCTAGAATTCCTTTTTCTAAAATTAGATCGTCGTGCCTAACCGATTCTGTTAATGTATTTCATCGATCACTAATAACAGAACTGATAATTAGTAATCGAAGAATATGTATTTAAATTAAGATACATTATTAGAACGGTGAAATTCGCAAATTAGACAGCTATTAGCCCACTGAATATATAATTGAATTGAAAATAGGGGCTCTGTTCTTGTTAAAATTTAATTCTAATTATAATGCTAACCGACCTATTACCTAAAATATCGAGTCATTATGATGATTTTAGCAATATTACGTAACCATGAGTTTAAATGGCCATTAAGAGATTATAATATTAAGAGAAATTCATTCGGTAAAAATTCAATGGAACAATTTTATCAAAACATTTTTATTTAATGCTCTATTATTCCACATTTTTATTGTATCCTATAGTATTATTAAATAATGTGTTATTACTTCTAGGTGTTCAGTTAAATCAGATTAATTAATGAAGATACTGTGGTGGGCTTTAACCTTCCTTGATTACGAGAAGATACATGTTGCGAGATTGAGCCATTTAATTTGTCGTAAACGCTACAGTACACAGGACTAATTGATAAGTATCGCAGATGATCGTAAAATTAGCCTGCCTTACACTAAACCTCTAATAGGTATATAAAGTTGATTATGGACTGCATCAACCACTTAATACCGAGACCACGCCTATTTACAACTCTTAAATGAATGAAAAAACAGGCAACATCGTCAATGAGGCCCTTAGGGCTATCAAATTAACATGCAAATGGCATGCGTAGTCAGGTTATGAAAAGAATGTTCAAACAAGTAAATCAAACGAAAAGAACGCTTCGGTCACAGATAGCGAAAGCTTATTGACATATTGGAAAGTGGCCACTGTGCGTGCGGAAGAAAAAATTGTGACCCTTATTTTGAAGTACATAAGGTATGTTTTGGCTTCGTGGGTGTAGTGTGTGCACGTAGGTGGTTCCTGTCTCCTAATCGACATATTTGGGTTGAGTGTACGTAACATTCACGGTCAGTAATTTTACTTTGAGTGCATCGACTTCAGTGAACATGACATTGGGAGATTTGGTTCATTTGTTTCGTGTTACGATATTGTCATAATCCATAACTGTGCTTATCTCGAGCTCAATTATTCTCATACGGCTATTAAGCGTTATTTTAATGTTAAAAAACGATAAATACAACATCATATTTTACGCTCATTGAGGTACTAAAATTTTAAAAAATCTGCAATGACTTACGATTCGAAACTTACCTACACCACGCAAAAGCATAAAAACAAAATGAAAATCAGCTATTTTTATGGTTATACTCATATACCATAAATGGTTTGTTGTATACCAATGCAACATAAACATGTAATCTTTTAGGATTTTACAAAAAAAATTCAGAGCAGAGAAAAATTCAGAAAATTGTCGATGTGTTGATCTTATCGGATGTTGATACTTTAATCTACATTTAAATTAATTATTGCAAAAAAACTGTATAAAACACATGGGTAAAATTACAAAAGATTACTAAAAGTTTCCATTTGTTCTGAAATAAAGTCTTATTTACCACATTCAATGTTTCAACGTTGACGTTAAAACAAAAGTTGGCCGCAGCGACATCGTTAGGAACCGGATCCTAATCATATCGAGACGGGATTTCATTGACGGCTTAGTTCTGACAAACAACCACTTTACACTGAACTACCTCATCCCCTGCGGCTAGAACAAATCGTTTTAATCCGGGGAAGACGTTAGCTAAATTACCGTTCTTTACAAGCTGGTGATCTGTTACTATTAAGTGTTTTGATGTTTCATGTGTAGTTCGCTAAGCCTCCTACAGCGATACAAATCTGCGTACTGAACATCAAACGATTAATCTCTCGCAGGATTTATTTTCATATCGACGACCGGTAGTTCCACATTAGCATTATAATTGTTATTTGTCAGTGCCGAATGAGATGTAAGTATTAATGTCTTATTAGCTAAAGATAGAATTGAGAGATTAAAGAAAAGTAAAGGGGCTGGGTGATGAAAGATTGATGAGGAAGATACAGCAGTGAAGGCGAGCAAAAACTCAAAACTGACAACTAAAAGAGAATCATTTGTAACATTAAATGAATGCGTACATGCGAATTAGGAGGATGTCAGAACAAGAGAAAGAGATATTCTAGGAAGCGCATTAATGCTTTTTACGTTGTCGTTTTGCTTTCTTTATATGTACTACAAATACAATAAACTAAGCGGCTTTTAACATAAGCGTTTCTGCAATTATTTGTAAAAGTTTCTGATCTCGAATCAAAAATATTTGTTGAATAGTTAATAGATAGCCAAGCCTTTTTAACGTTTCTCTGTGGATGTAGCCATTATACGTTTTTATTATTAAAAAAATAAAGTTATTTTTAAATAAAATTAAATAAAGTTAGTTTAATTTTTAACTTCTTAAACTCTTACTGTTAATAGCACATCATGGTTAGGATTTACTTAACAGTTCCATAATTTTGTATCGGTTTACTTTTCGACACGAAAGTGTCGAATTTTACATAGATTACATTCACGTTTCACATAGATTTATGATGCAATTTAAATTGATAGGCTTGATCTAATAACAAAGTTAATAAATGAAGTGAACAATAATTTATTCGTTTTAGAGAATTGAATTTGACCACAATTTTACAAGCTATAAAAACGCCATGTCTTGTATGTTAGTTCAGCCTAAATTTTTCCCTGATTGATCATAAATTAAAACGAGACAACTTTCTTTTAGGCTTAAGGTCTAGATTTAGAAACGTCGTTCTTAGTAGTTCTATCATTTTATTGATCAAAAACCGAAGAGAATTAACTTCGTTGATTTAATGGAGAGGAAAGTCGAATCGATGTTTAATTAAACGCACATAACAGCCTGTTTTGCATTTGTCTTTCTGTTTGAGTCAGCTTTTTCTAGGTCACATACGACTAAAGTTTCGAAGTGACATTCCTACTAATGTACGATTATGTGTAAAAAGAGCAAAGTAATTCATGATACCCCGTACAATTAATTTCTCATGACAATTCACATTTGAATATATCTGTACCGTAACCGAAAATTCGTTGTAACATCATAAAAAATATTTTTTACCTATTTGCAGTTGGTAAATTGATATGAGCTATATCGATGCATGGAGAGGACAGTTTTCCAACTGCAATGGAACACTCGTTGCGTGAGTCCAACTCGCACTTGGCCGGGTTATTTAATGTCCAGTATACTATCTAACGAGTTCACAGACCTCGATGGGTTCACGAGCCCATCGAGTATTAATAGAAAAGTTTTGAATAATGTTTCAGTAGTACATTCTACAAGAAGGGTGACGGCTAACCGAGCATGTATAAAACTCGAGAACCATCTGAATCCATCATATCCATCATATCCATCAAAAAGTTCATTTTGAAGCAAGATCCAAAGTAGAATTGAAATGCTATGAAATTAAAATCCCTTTCTTAAAACCCTCCAAGCTGAAGCTCTGAGACTCTGATAAATAAATACAAGACAAATGTTACGCTAAGTAATATATACGTATCAGAACAGCGATCATGGTAACTTGCCATACTACATCTGCCAACAACCACAGTCATGTACAGTCGGCCTCAGAAGTAGCTTAACATTTTAGTACCTTGTCACATAACATTTCTTGAATTTGTCATAGATGTTGTTATGAAACATCGAAACAGGTACTATTACAAAGTACTATAATGTTAAGCTACTTCTGAGGCCGACTGTACGACATGCATTATACCTACAGGTAACGAGGGATTTCACTTTGCAGATTGAAAAGCATAAATTATCGGCATAAGCTAATCAAACAAAGCTGGAAGCAATAATACATAATGATACAGTTTAGAATAGATACAACATGCTGATCTGTCTGTTATGAATCCGCTTTACTGAACGTAAAGTGATCCGATTCTGTCATGTAATATCGCGAAATAAGAGAAATATTTTTGTGTAGATAATTAAGATGCCATCAAGGTTGTGATTTACTGATATTGTCGAATTAATTATTTTTAACAAATGTTAGTATTCTTTTAAGAAGACCATATAACATATAGGTAAGTATCGATACAAAGGAATGCAGTATTTTTTATCGGTACAAATAATTGTGTATTGTGGGTAACTGTTAAAATATTTTATATTATTCACCCTCCGTCATGGAATCAGCAACAGAAACTAACAAAAGATGACACGAAAGCAGCTGATATTAAGAATCACCTGCCAATTATCTATTACCTTAACCACAGCTGCTTTGTCAATCAATGTTTTTAAAAGTTTTATGCCCCAACTCAGAGTCACAAATCGCTCCTTAGTAAAAAAATTGTATGGTGATTCTTTACTAAGGAGCGATTAAAGTAACCGTTTGACTCTGAGTTGGGGCGTTAGAATCTAACAACACAATAATACGGCTATTAATAGGTACATTTTTTAATGTTTACATGTTTCTATACTTGATCTTACATAATTTTATTACAAACTCTTACTTACAAAATTCTACGCTGAACTACAATTCTCTAGAGAGCAAGCGTCTGGTTAGTTAGTTTATCTCCAAGGGTCGCAAAACTCGCAGACGTCTCAATGTTGCCAACTTAACAGAATAGAAGATAAGTGGCGGTGACACGGAGACCGTCAAAGTTTTTTTCACTTGGTCGGAGGAAGTGAAACCTCTCGAAGCATGTCGGGCGCAAGGTCGCCAGTAGGATGCGTGCAAGTGGGCTGGCGTAGCGTACAGGTACGTTCGCAATACATGAGTGCGATTTTATAAAGATAACTATAAGGTTTAAAATAAAAATAAAAATTCCAACAGTTTTATTTACACTCAATATAGCTAAGAACCCTCTCGATCACGTCAAATTTCAACCAAAAAAAAAATAGCATGATAAGCGATACATTCATCTAGGAGCTATGATGCCATGATGTAGGATGATGTAGGAGATACGTGAACTAATAACTGATGCATAAGCACGATTTTTCAACTACCATAACATTTTTTTTTCAAAGATTTCTTATCATGGAGGAAAAGAAACGGCAAAAGAATATAACCAAAAATATTTCTTGCTTTTATATGAATGAAAATTTCCCAAATTAGTTAATGAAACTAAACGTTTCACAACAAAACACGATATTTAGACAGCGATTCGATGACAACATTTTTCACGCTTCGAGCGTTAAAACGAAGAAGCATAAAAATAATAAAAAATGTACTGTTTATCTGTACTGTGTAATTTACCTCAGCGCGTGTTTCATCCCCATTATACTTTTAAACTGAAGTTATGAGTCGTTTGTTTTAAATTTTATAAACCTTTTATGTACTTTAACATTTGCTTTAACCCTTTAAAAATATATTCGATTTGATTATTGTGTTGATTATATGTGTCGTCCATGCCACCTGCGACAAAGGTAAAAAAAAACCTACTGTGGGGGTATCAGTGTGTAAGCGTTTACTGATTTATTTATTTATAATACTTTCACGTTAGAAGTTAAAAGTCGGGCTATTTTTGTTCCTTTATGTATTAATATTTTCTTTCTTAAATGACATGAGTAATATTGAATGACATATCATATTAAATTATGTGGAATATTAATTTTAATTTAACTCTGTAGGGATGCATGTAAATTAATTATTAATCTGATGAAAATAATGAATATTTGTACGCCATTAATTGGCAAAGTATATTGGGACACAAAATTCTATTATATTTACATCTATTGTTACCTGTAACCTTTAACAAATAAAAATGATTTGATTTGATTTGATTTAATATTTTTGTTAAAAAAACATCTTTTAAAGACCACACCACAATTGATCGAACGGGTCGTCCCCAGATCGCGCGCGTGCCGAGCGCCCGGATGCGACGCGACGTGTTTCTAGGCTCCCACTACTTATCCTGCCTCGTTACACCCATACACCCATTACTATTAGACCAATTCTTTTTGCTGTAAATCGTTCATAATCGTTTGTTTACTCATATCGCTTTTTAGTTCGATGTTTTTTGTTTTTTTTAGTCTTTAAAAAGATGACATATCTACAAACCTTAATATTTTCATGGTAATGGTCAACGTCGTCCGAGGACTTCAGCAACATCAAAGTAGTGTGTGCAAAGTTTTTTTTTTTATAAATTATATTTCTGTCTAATATAAAAATATTTCGTTTTCTGCAATCCTTCTGCATGTAAACTTTTCATATTCCTCCGTTCGCGTAACTCTCATAAAAAGGTAAGGGGTAAAAAGGGATGAATTTTTCAAGTGGGCGTGGATGGCCAAATTCGAAACTCTGAGGAATAGCGAAAAGTGGTCAATGGAGTCTCAGAGCCAATTTTGATGAAAACTAAAAGTGCATCATTAGATTTTTGAAAAATTTGCATTACTGACCAGGAATCGAACCCGTTGATTTTGAAAAAAAAAAACTCACCCTGTATTATTACACCATTCGATAGTGTTGCTAACGAGGATCAAATTCTGGGAAGTAATGACATAAGCAAACTGTATAAATACTTTAATAATTACTCTGACAACTGATTAATTCTCTGAAATTATTTATTAAACTTTGAAATTTTTGAGTCCATAATACATCAAGTTGGTTGTATCGTAGCAAGCCGTATTAATATCAGGCTACGTTAGCCAGAATACCACAGATTGCTTGCTCTTCGTGGTTGAATGTGTAGCTGCAGCAAACTAGCTCCCTACAGACTCGATTCCTAACAAGATGTTATTACCTACACTAATCTAGACTGAACTGGGTTCTATATTGAATTTGAAGTAGCGTTTGAACATGCTCTTCATCAGAAGGAGCCATAGATACGAACGTTTGTGAATCCCGAATGTGACCCAGTTATAAGTTTTGAAGTTGGAACGTATAAGAACCTTATAGGATAGCATTTATTAGTACAAAAGGACTGAAACAGCAGAACGTATTAATTTTTAAAACCATTATAGTAGTAATACGAAGTTATTTTAGAGCTATAAATAAATATAATAATAAAATGCCAGAAAAACAGCGGAAAGCAACTTGTTTCGTTGTAATAAGTATATGTATCATCTGTCACGCTTAAAAATTAAGTAAAAAGCGAGAACATACGTAGTGTGTAAATAAATGAAGAAAGTTATTTGAAACGTTTTATTTGGTAAGTCATTTAAAATAACATTTCCCACGACACGTCTTCGGCAATTTCACCGGATATTTTCCAAGTCTGTCAAATATACCGATTTCCTTTTTTCGAAAGGAATAGTTCAACGGCCATGCTTATACGTGATTGTGATTTTGGAGGTGTCCTTCATTACGTAATAGTGTTTCTAAACCAAAGATACTCTGCTGATGTACTCACCTAAAACTGGTTAGTAATAAATTTTGGTACTTTCGCATTATTGTTTGCTTGTTATCTGGTGAAAATGTTAAAATAATCTACCAATTCCGTCAGCTCCAAGAGGATGGCAGAGATCAATGGTAAGGCACCAAATTATTTTCCTTCTCTCTTCTTTTTTTATGGAAATAGCCGGCAAACGACCTGATGATCCATCTGATGGTAAGTGGCTATCGTCGCCCATGGACATCAGCAACACCAAAGGCGTCACTGATGCGTTGCTGGCCAAGAAAGAGAGAAGAAAAAGAAAGAAAGAACTGGCTCTCAAGCCCCCAGCCGGAACACGACGATTTTCTTGGTGAGAAAGGCATTGATAAAGCCTTTAGTGCCTTCCGACTGACAATTTCTACTCACCTAGAATGTCTAATATGCTAAAGAGCCCAGGGTTCTATAACGTCCAGTTCTACAACATCTCTCATATTGTCTAGTACTGACATTCATGAAAGAAGTAGACCACTTACCATCATCTGATCGCTTGTCGTGTATTCTTCACATAAAAAAGTTGTACTCATTCAGGACACACTCTGCAAGATAATTATGCATCCATCGTTGATCCGACACACTGCATTATCTCAATTAATACGACAGATTAATCGTCAGCCGATCTACGAAGCGTTTCGGGCGATAAATGTAATCTATGACATTATCCGATCAACGCTGATGGATGACTGATGTTTTTTCTAATAGTACTTACTGTAAGTACTCTAACAGATGTTCATAAATTATATGGTAACTGAACCGTAAGAATAGTGTGAATAGAATAGATATGTGGCATTACTTTTGACTACCTACTAATAAGATATTTGCAGTTTGTGTCATCCGTAAGATTGATAAAGTGTTAACGGGCACTATGGATTGGCCGGATGTATTGGGTTTTTTTGATTTTTTTTTTTAATTTTTTTAATTAACTTACATCTAATATTACAGATCCTTTCCGATGATTTGGAGTAGTATTATTACATTTAAAATTTTGAGATTTTCTGTATTGTGGATCCCGATTTGCGTGGCATATTTCAATTTTCAGTGGTCTGGTGACATCTCGATTCTCTATTGATTGAATGTTCCAATTTTTCACTGACCTCCTTTTGTCTGTACTTTCATTGTCAATATTGTCAGAAAACTATTACATTATATGTAACAGGACCTATTTAAAAATCAAATCATAGGGTATTTGTTTTTATGTAAAAAGCATGATAATGAATTATTATTATCCGTTTATGCGTTCTTTTCATAGAGGTTTGTAATTTCTTTTCGCTGTTATTTTTTCTGCAGCTAATTTGACAGTTGTTCGGTAACAATTATTATTAATGTAATTATGGTAAATTTGATTATTTCTCATATTACGAGAAATGCTAAAATAACGAGATGAGCATTTAGCAGTTGTTTGTATTCCATTCGTTTGCCATGCCAAATTAAGCATTTGTATCTTAAATACCTCGTATCTATCGATCCGTACATCTAATTCAACATTTAAACACTAATTGAGAACAAATGATTCCTTATAAAACGTGACAGAGTAAAGTAAATAATTTGGGCATACCAGATCTTTCCAAATGGCCGATATTAGAAAGCTGTAGGATGGCTCCGGCAACGTGTGAACGAACGAACTAGTCCGCTCGGACTTTGGAGACCAATCAGACCACCCAGCCGTCTCGCTTCTCGTTTCATTTCAATGATATTTAATGTGACAATTGTGTAATTTTATGTTTTATTACAGGCAGGCATAACTTGTCAGCAAAGGCGACTATATTTATTTATTTATTTAACACTTTATTGTTTGTGCACCAAAACTTTATATAACCTAAAGAGCACAAGGAAGGAACACAAAACAATGGGCGACATTATCGCTTTAAAGCGATTTCTTCCAGGCAACCCAGCAGTAGATTGAATTCAGCAAGAACAGAAAATGGATAACAGGCGTACTACAAGAAGTGAAACACTTATATTAAAAAAGCGGCCAAGTGCGAGTCGGACTCGCCCATGAAGGGTTCCGTAGCAGCAAGTAACATAATATAAAAGTTCTTGTACTTCATTGTAACTTTGATCGATGTTTTTTGCGGTTTACGATTTAAGACATATTAAAAAAAAAACTACTTACTAGATCTCGTTCAAATCAATTTTCGTTGGAAGTTTGCACGGTAATGTACATCATATATTTTTTTTAGTTTTATCATTCTCTTATTTTAGAAGTTACAGGGGGGGGGGGGGGGACACACTTTTTACCAATTTGGAAGTGTCTCTCGCGCAAACTATTCAATTTAGAAAAAAAATATATTAAAAACCTCAATATAATTTTGAAGACCTATCTATAGATACCCCACACGTATGGGTTTGATGAAAAAAAATATTTTTGAGTTTCAGTTCTATGAATGGGGAACTCCCAAAATTTATTGTTTTTTTTTTCAATTTTTGTGTGAAAATCTTAACGCGGTTTATGGTATACATCTACTGACCAAGTTTCAACAGTATAGTTCTTATAGTTTCGGAGAAAAGTGGCTGTGACATACGGACGGACAGACAGACAGACAGACAGACAGACAGACATGACGAATTTATAAGGTATCCGTTTTTTGCCATTTGGCTACGGAACCCTAAAAATTAATAGCTGAGAAGAAAGATAAAGAGAAAAGAAAGTATTTTCAAATGACAAATTAACACAACCAATAAAAGAGCAGTGACAAAGATAATGTATAGCAAAGAAAAGGAAAAAGGAAAGGAAGAAGACAAATTAGGAAAGAAGATAGTGCTCTCTAAGCAGTCTTTTAAAATAAACTACGTTTTTTGTCTTTCTTATTGGCAGAGGTAAAGAGTTCCAAAGACGTATAGCAGTCAGAGTGAAGGATTTATGAAGGAATGAAGAGGTGTGTGAGGGGGTCAGTACTATAGTGTAGTGTAGACGGTAGTCTTTAAGAGAAATAGGATCCTTAAAAGCTAATCTTTTCATTTATGTCTGTCAGTCTGCAAATGTCCAAGTGTCATAAGGAAACTACTCCAGAGACGAAAATGGTAATTGGCATTTTGTAACATATAACAGCGTGATAATGGTTCTAATGGCTCTGTTTCCGCAAATTTTGAATTGAAAAGTGACCGTTACCATAATGGTGTGACCATGTTTCACACATTTTATCCCGAGTTACGCTTCCCGCCCACGTCCGACTTTTTGTAGGACAGATAATCGAGCCGCTTTTTCCATATTATTTCTGACCGACTTTTTTTAGGACGTGTGCGTTACACTATTTAATTGCTATCAGTACGTTCTATTTTTCTCCTACAAATAATCGTTCACCGATTATCGGACGTGGGCGGGAAGCGTTATGGTTTGATCTGGGGAGTGGGGGTATCCAGCCATTATGACCTGTATAAAAATTTTCAACATAAAAATGAATCCAAATCAAATAAAATCCAAACTAGAGGTTTGGACCTTATTTTCTTGTAAGACCAATGGGCCACTTAAACATCTAAAATCAAATTAATTTTCTAATTTGGATTGCATTTATTCTAACTCAAACAACATAACTGTTCCCACCATATTTTATTCATCATTTATATTCACTTTCTGTTTGCGTATGCGCATTATGGAATTTTCTGATTTGTATAATTAACGAAAGTGCATAGAGAGCTTTTGTCAAGAGTGACACTGATAATACCTTTTATCATAAAAGTTTTATGTAACACTCGACTCGTTAGAATTTAAATATTTTAATTTTTTATCAAATTCGCAACTGAATGTGTTCCGTCATAATATATACTAATATTATAAAGAGAAAAGATTTGATTGTTTGTTTGCATTGAATAGGCTCCGAAACTACTGAACCGATTTGAACAATTATTTCAATGTTAGGAAGCTACATTGTCCTCGGGTGACATAGGCTATATTATATTTAATTTAAATTGGGGATCCTTAATAAAACTCCAATAATGTAACCCAAGGTGTAAAAAAATAAGAAAACCGAAGCAAAGCGAGGGAGGTTACTCGTGTTTTAATAAAGCTATAGTAACAAGTAACTATTAGTAACATTATCATATTCGTATGGGTATAAAGTGCAGCGAAGTTGCTAATCTAATGAATTAAGGTAAATTATTAGGTAAATAAATAATGTCTTTAAATTTTAATAAGTACATTAATTTTAAGTTCCTAAGCAAATTTTATTCAATTGAATAGAGAATATATAATTCCTTGTTTATAAGAATGTCCCAAGTTTATGTCCCAAAACATAAATTTAATACTAAACTTATACAGGATGTCCCAGGGCCAAGTGACAGCCCGGCGTCTATTGATTATTTGGACAAAACTATTAACAAAAAACCTATAAAGTGCAGGTCTAATCGCTTTGGTGTTTTTTTATTAGGTTTTTATTTTTTTTGGAAAGAAACCTGACTTGCTGCACTATTTTCGACATATTTTTTTGTTTTTACATTTATTTTCATTCTGTTTTTTTTTGTTTACCAGTTGTTATCATAGTTTATCTATTCGCGGTATAAAATCTACCCAAAATTAAATAGGATATATTTTTTAAAGACATTAACTGAATTTTTTTTAATTTATCCTTTTTTATTTAATTTCGCTAAAAAGTTGGAAAAATGCCCAATGAATATTATTATTTTATCAGTTATTATTAAATTACATGATATTACCTACAAAATCTCATGAACATGTTTGTAGTTATCAATCATTAATCTTAAGGTTCTGTATAACTGTCATTAAAACTAGTACAAAAAATAGCCTGACAAAACATTGGTTCAAACATTCAGTAACGAACGAATTCCCAGCTATGTAAACTTCGGAAACCAATTAAGCAGTTGGTAACTTTTTATACTGTTTGTTTTTCTTCAATGTTTGGAAATGTTGCCAGTTCAGAAATGTAGATATTTTACTGCGACAAGGAAAATATTTTTATCACTTTCTTCTCGATTTTTATTTCTACGTTTATGTTTGATGAATCGCTTCATTTATAATGCCAAGCTCTTCTCGTTAGATATACACTCAACTGGATAACAGCAAAGCTAATGACTTCACAAACCTCTTGCTAAAGGATAGTAGTTCCAATACTAAGTTACTAGCGTTCTACCCGCGGTTTTGTCCGCGTTTTCCGTATTATTAAAGTATCCTTTATGTTATTCTAGATTATGTTGTGGATTTTTCTTCATTTTCCGTTGTAATGATACCGTTGTTACTGGTCCTCTTAAATATAAGTGTTCTCCCAATCGTTACACAAACATTTTGTAGTTTTTTTTCGCATTATCCTTTTGAGAGCGTCACACACAATCTCTTTCATACTTTTTTATTCCTCTATCTTGACCATGAGATTATCACGAGAGTTTCTACTAACCATCAGGTGGCTTGTCCGCTATTTACATAAAAAAAAATAGACAGAGACATATAAAACTGTTCAGCTGTGTCATAAGTGGGTCCTAAATCCGACCCGCTGGTGGTAGGGCCCCTCGGAGGGATTATATTGGGAACATTGATTTTAATACTTCATTAATTTATTACTATTATTATTTCTCCATGGGGACCGCCTGGATGGCTGCCACCCTCTTGTCTGAGTAAGCCGAGAAACGACTCGTCGTCTTCCGGCTGGGGGCTTGAGACTTGACTGGCGTTCCTTCATTCTTTTCTTCTCTCTTCCTTGACCGGCAACGAATCAGTAATGCCTTTGGTGTTGCTGATGTCCATGGGCGACGATAGCCACTTACCATCAGGTGGATCTTCAGCTCGTTTGCCGGCTATTTCCATAAAAAAAAACTGTTAGTTAAAACAACAAAAATACCACTACGGTATGTAAAGCGTCCAAATACAAGATTGCGGTCAGCTTGGCCGTTCATATGACCTTTGCGTTTCAGTAAAAATAACCCGTTTTACCCATATTTGGTTGAATTGGCCATAACGACCATTGACCTGCAAGCAAAATATCAGAGTAATTATATAGTAACATATTTAAAAGTTATTGCTTACAATCCGACGCGGCGACGGTTTGTATCATTTGTAAGTGATTGACCGAGTTAGCATTTGGACTCGGTCGGTTGAAGGATGATAGACTTAATCAAGTTCTCTATCGCCCCAAAGGACGTGTGATTCTTTATTAAGGAGCGATTAAAGTAACCATTAGTGACTCTGAGTTGGGGCGTATGAGTTTGAAAATAAGTATCTAAATGAATTATGTATTAATATTTGAATTTGAAATAGCAACGATGACTGACCTTTGTTACCAAGAAATGCAGAGAATGACGGTAACTGACGACAAGAATACATGTAACGACTCATTACTGTTCGGTTAGAGATCAGTGGTCACAAGCGTGCCCTTCTTGACCGCTTCCGAGCTTCGGTAGACCATTGATCACGAATCTTTAGGCCACGTTTCATTCTTTTTGATGGCAAAGGAACTTCCGCGGCTAGGAAGCTAGATCCTCTCAGCCATGCCTATAGAAGCACCGTGGTGATGTTTTCTTTTTTATGCCTTTAGCAGGCAAACGAGCAAACGGGTCACCTGGTGGTAAGTGATCACCGTCGCTCATGGACATGACATTAGCAACACTGGAGGCGTCACCTCACCAATGCATTGCCAGCCTAGACCCGCTAAACGATTGAAGTATTATTACTAGCACATAGAACCGATACCGCGAACACAATGTATCTCCCAATGAATTGGCGCCGATCGGTTTCAATTTTCAATGGATTCGTCCGATTTTGAAAGAAGAACGGGGACTCAATTTTGAAAATAGAACCTCCCGGCGGGACACATATTTTATTCGAGATGTCTGTTGTATGACTTAGTTCTATACTTCAGAGCGCTAAACCGCTTCTTGAAAGAGTTTCATAATGATAACACTGATGCAGGAAATCGTTATAAAGTTTACACGTGCGGTAGGATAGGAAATTAAGTGAGAACCCAACAGTGGACAAATTCTTTCTTCTCGAAACTCTCAAGATCTGTTTCCTATATTGTTTGACAATAAATCTTCAGTATCAGACGTTGAAGTCGAAGGCCATTCTTTGACATGAGATAAGGAAATCAGTTAAAACTTGCCAACGCCTTATTAAAACTATTATCAATATTATACTTATTAAGACTATAATCCACAAGTGATGTGATGCGATCATAGCCCGATAATGGCTTGTGATAATCAAATGATTGACCGAGCTTAGGAACTTCGACCGTGGTGGATAGTAATAATTTTATAAGCGTTTCCATAGGTGCCACATTTGGTCCAATTTATGGTTAGATAGCATTAGTTAAGCCATGTCGGAGGACTTCGTAAGGTAAAAAAAACCTGTGTTAAACAGAGTAACTAACAGCTACACAAATAGGCACTAGAGCAATGTGGTTGGAGAAATAGTAGCTAAGATAGGATATTAACAGAAAAAGTTAATCTACCGTTCCTCTTTACATAATTACAATCTGCAACTGATAATGTTTATGTCCGAAGCAGCCGGCATAAATTGCTTCATATAATAAGCCACTGCAGCATTGCTTGGACGGCGAGTTAATATAACATTTGCAAGCGATCCGATAAATTCCCAGCCGGCAGACGAGTAACCTTCGCCGGTGACCTCTCGCTTCATTCATCACACGCGGCCTTTAATTCCGATTCAATCAGTTCGGAAATTTGGTATGTATGTAGGCAGACTTTCTCCGGGTGAAACGATGAGAAGTGGGGGGCGCGACCTTGTTAGAGGGAGGCTGACACCTGCGCATGCGCAGTATCCACTTGTCACTGGCTAGTTGGCGCGCGCGCATTGCCGCGTTCGAGATTCAAACGCGTTGCCGCGCACGTGCTTTCGTGCTTTAAACTTTTTTATCTGTGGACCTGTTGTTGTGAGAACTGTGTGTGTTGTGGGACTTTTCGCGGCGGGAAATTTGAAAAGGTATGTTGTTATAGTTATTTAGATAAAATACATAATTATGTGTTAATTATTTGTGTAAATTATTCATCATATTTGGTACCTATAGCTTTTTTATTAATATATAAATAAACCGAAAGAGACAATGTATTACAAACAATTGTAAGGTTACTTAAATAGCTATTAAAATACTAAGCAATTTACTAATAATTTGCATAATTAACGATGTTAAATTTAATTAATAATAAGATTATAATGTACCGACAGATTGTTATTTTTTATTATCTTTTATTATTTACCATAACACGCCATTATAATAAAATTATCGTATTAATAATTACCTACGTTAATCCACTTTTACACTTATTAAGACTCATTATAATTGCTAATCTCACGGATTAAATGAACGTAATGCACGATTATTATAATACATACTTTTATTATAAGAAAAGAAAATTATGGTAAAAGCGCGGATATCAAGTAAAATGTGTGCCACAAATCATAAGTCCACATTCAGAGCGGATCGCTGCGAGTGGGTCAGATGCGCGTATTCTGCATACGATGATTATAAGGGTGTAACTACACATGTCACATTCGAACCGGAAAACGCGTGTAGCTTGAATATTACCTACAACGTGTTTTTGTAACGTTTGAGCTTTAGCTTTCTAAAATATACTAATTATATTTATTTTATGGTAATATCTTTTAAAAAGCTATCTATCGCTTTGGTATGCAAATTCGACGTTCGAATTATTATGACGATAAATATTGTTCCGGATTGTGTAGATGCTGTATCTTACGAGTATAGTTAGCACGAGAATACCTATTAGATTAGCTACCAGGTACTTTGACACTTTTAAAATTATTTATACTGGATAGGACAAACTGACTATTCCGAGACTATGAAATAAACTTAAACGATACGTAGTAAGTAGCTGAAAAGCTGATTTTGAGAAATCCAAAATTTTATGGCAAATGATTTTACAGAATATTATAATAATGACAATAGTGTAAACAGGATACAAAATATGTACTTATCTATGCACGTAAGAAATTATATTTCTTTGGCTTAACAGAACAAAAATTGCTAAAGATTTCATCCCATATGCCACAACTTTTTGTTTGTAAAAGGAATCATTTATCAGCTAACTTCATCATGTCGGTTTTTGGCTGTCGGTATGCGCGCAACGTAAAAAATTTACGCATAATTTTTCCCCACGCGCCAAAAAAAGTATAACTTCAAAAAAAAACGAAATAAATAAACTTATACACTCATACCCGCACTAGGATTCCCTTGATCACTGAAAATCAACGCACAATTAACAACATACATAATTTACATAATATCTACCCCAGCTGGTAATCGAACTCGGGACACTTGCATTACCAAATTAGCCTAATCTGTCGTTGGGGAGTAGTGGAATAATCCCCCAGATGGTAGTCAAGCATTAACTTATAATTTTATAGAAATACGAAAAGAACGACGACGAAATTACGAAGAAAACTTTTGCCATTTGTCTAAGAAAAACGAGAACATTAAATCTGAAACTGCAAATTATTTGGTCGAAGAATTGTTAACTTTGGCTAAGCATTGGCTTTGATTGAAATACGCGTTAAAATTCAAAGTATTTCCAATGTAATCCAATGCTATCTTGTACATAGAATATTGACATCTGAACCAGATTGTCATGCATGATTTGTTGAGTTCGATTACTTCCTATATCGTATCAGTAATTGTGTTAATCAGTTTATTATTTTCTTCATTGTAACTACCGTTTACTGCTACGGAGTTCTTGTTTTTAGTTTTGTTACAATAAACAATTCAAATGGCAAGTATCACCAGATCACTACAGCATAGATTGTGTATGTCAAGTCAATGCTTTATGTTTAGGGAGTTTTGATACTTTGAATAGTATTATTACTATTATGCGTTACATCATTTTCTCACATTATCATTTTATTTTACTCATAAAGTCATATATTATATTTTACAAATTCAATAAATTATTACTGGTGTATAATTTTATTACTAAGACGTACACTTTTTCGATTTCGATTAAATATTCAAAATTTACATAAATTTTAATTCCGGTATTATAAATGTAGATGTCCCAAACGTATTTGTAGTTGACTTAGTAAATAAAGGTGCGTTCACTTTTACCAGCGCAGTTTTTCAGCTTTCTCCACAAGCTAATATACTCACGTCAATGTTTGACTTTACTCAAAACAATTAATGTTTTCTAAATTTCTTTTGCTAACTGCCAACTTACCTTACTTATGGAAGTCTAATATTAAACAGCATAAGATGGCTTCTCTGAACTCTGAAGTAACGTTTTTTGATTATTTTGTAATCGTACTCACTAAAAACCCCTCGGTAGATATTTAACGTCTAATTCCACGTTTAATCTCTAATGCAATATCAAATAGCAAGTCAGTGAATACATTGGTTGGTATTCGGTCATTTATATTACCTACTATAAAAGATTGTCATGTGGAATGAACTCACTAAGTACTTCTTACAGAAGTACCATTTTAACGCATTTTTTTATTTATATCTTTCTTCATTAGTCTATTCAATAGTCATATTAAACGCAGCCTTATAAGAGGATCACAATTCTACGACCGTCTGCTTAGTAGTAAAGCATCGCCATATTCTTATGCATATTTTATTATTTGTTTAGTTGTTCTTTGCACCTTATAAGGCTCGTTGTAACATCACGTAACTTATGTAATATCAATTAAGTAATAGCAACCACCTTTGATTTGCGTTTGGAAACTTTTATTCTATCGCCCCAAAATTTTTCGTCCATCTATCGCATGTTGCATTACAGCCGGCCCTGGAGTAAGAATAATAATGGAGATTCAATGATTTAAATAAATATTGCTTTTAGTTTTTAATATACGTCTAACATCTAAATGATTGTATTAATTATGTATTCCGTACTCTAATACGCAAATTGAAATACAATTTTATAATTGAATATTTTGTCTACTATTACTATTGATTTCCCATTATCATTCCCATTTTTTAATAATTAAGTTACGATTAAAAACGCAATTTTAATACCCTGAATAGAATAATTTTCTAAATTTTTTTAGTTTAATGCCTACAAACCGAAAAAAGTTTCACTTGCATCGTGGTTTCATAAAACCACACAATTCTTTTTCCTCTCTTGAACTCATTTTTCCTTTCTTGGCAGGCAACGTATCTGTGATGCCTCTGGTGTTAGTGGTGATACTGAATGAATGAAATCTATTCTACTATTGTAAGAAGGTTTTAAATATTAATTTATTTTATTTACGGTTCGTAGGACTCTGTGTTTTGTGTTTGCACATGCCTCAGGTCATTTGTTGGCGTTTATCATTCGTTTAAAGTCATTTTCACTCTCAACTTACAAGACAGACTTTAATATTTTAGACAATAAGTCAATGAAGGAGGGCATGAATTTTATATTATGTTACTTACGGCCATTTCAATTTTCAATCAATGCAAAAAGTCACAATAGTTGTAATTACTTTACCATAACTATTTAAGCTTATTCAGAGATTATTGATAGACGATTGAAAACGACCGTAGCAGAGCATAGATTAGTTTAGAAAGAGACATCTTTACCAATCGTACGCTGTCACATCCATGTCACATTAGTTTAACACGACGCAAACAGGAAATGTGTGGTCCGTCTCGTTAATCGTCAGTTAATCGTTTGGTTAATAGGAGAAACTCTAGAACTGCGTTTTTGTGCAACCGGACTTTCCCCAGTGTTAACTATCTGCGGATTAATCGATTCATTATACTTATTGTATGAATTTCTTCACTATTCATTACTGAATATGTTGTTGCATGAATTGCATCGTACAGTAATGCCAGCTATGTGGTTAAAAGCAGAACTGGTATGTAAACCATATTGTCGTGTTCTGCATCTGATAACATCTATTCTACTGATATGTAGTTAATTTTTTAAACATCGTTAACGATTGCTTGAATAAGTTATGCGTGAAATTGAGTGCGTATGGCTTCAATTCATTAAACGCATTCTTAATTGGATGAATTTCTCAACCACATTGTCACTTAGACAGCGTGACCAGCCCCAGTGATCTATGTGAACTGGTGCAAGAGACTATGGATGTACTACAACTGACCTCGCTATCAAACTCAGTTTATCAGAAGATATTTTTTTAACGAAATTGCCGACAAACAAGCCACCAGATGGTCATTGTCGCACCTGGACATCAGTAACTCCTTAGGCATTACTTGTCAAGAAAGAAAAGACAAAAAGAAATAACCTTTTTTACCTTTAACAAACAAAATTAACGAACTAATGAAATGTATAAGCGACACAATAGATTCGACTCATCAAATCTCAATTGTTGCGACTAAAAGCTTATTTTCTACGTTTCATTGAATTATACAGCTATCTGTTAAGGTCCAAGCTTCAGTTGGAATAACAAAGGGAAACCGATTCGCACGGTGTGACCAATGCCATTTCGCCATTTCTATAGCCGGCGAAAGTAACAGATAACATTTGTAACACATGTTTCGAAACCCTTGCGTGATCTGTGCTCTTACGTTCTCAGAATTACGTTGGATTCGAATTTTGTATTGCTTTTTTATAGAAATTTCATTTTGATTGCGTATGTGTAATGTGTACATGTATTGTATTCAATCTAGGGCTCATGCTCCTCAACTTAGGGGCCATCCATAAATTACGTCACACTTTAGGGTTGTCACAATTTTGTGTGACATTGTGTGACAAGTGGTGGGAGGGGTCCTAAATTTCGTGACGTCACATTTCAAAATTGAATAATTTGTTATGTATAGGTAAATGTCAAAAAACAATTAATGGAAATAAAACTTATTTCGGAACTGCTGTTTTGAATATGTTTTGAATATATTTGATAATATGTGATGACTAGGGGGGGAGGTCTCTCAAATGTGACCAGCTGTGACAAAGACGGGGGGAGGGGTCAAAAATTCATGAAGTGTGACGTAATTTATGGATGGCCTCTTAAGTATTCAAGTTAAACCCTGGAATTACTTATCATCATAAGTTTCGAAGTTTTCTCGAACAACAGAAAGATACGACCTGTTATAAAATTCATAAGTCAAACGAAATCAAATCAAAATTATTAAAACTATAGATAGGTGTAACAAATACATTTATGCACTTAATTTTTTGACTCTACCATCTCAAATAAAATGATGCATGATTTACAGAGCCACAGACTAATATACGTACGATGCTATTAAAGCATCTACAGCGTAGCTACTACAGAATAGTACGACGTCGCTGAAATTTATTATTAATTGATGACAATAATAGTATTAATTGGACACCATTAACAAATTGACAGTTAAACTTGATCCCTACATACCTAATTATTTAACCATAATATAAGCAAAGCAAAGCAACAACCCCTAATTGTGTCCCACTGCGGTTAGAACGTTGGTCTCCCGAACGAAGGGGCCCGAGTTCAAATCCTGGCACGCACCTCTAATTTTCAAATATTATGTGCGTATTAGAAGTTAATTAACACTTGCTTCGGTGAAGGAAAACATCGTGAGGAAACCTGCACACCGCCCGGAGAGATCTCCATAAAGTTCTCAAAGGTGTGTGAAGTCTAACAATCCGCACTTGGCCAGCGTGGTAGACTATGGCCTAATACCCCTTACATTGTGAGAGGATACCCCGAGCCCAGCAGTGGGACAATTATGGGTTGCTGCTTTGCTTTGAATGTTAATACAACAACGAGAGTGAATCGCAACAATCCTCTTGTACTCATTGTCATGTTTTGTAATTATGTGTATGTATGATTAAATTTCACGAAGTTGCGAGAAGTCACGATACATCTACTTGCAGATATTCAAAAGCATTTTTCACATAATATGCGCAATTAACTGTTCGCAAACGAGCTTCGTTAATCAATTTTCACAGCGTGGGAATGTTTTCTTTACGGAAAACGTATTGTTAATCTTTTGATCTTCGTAGTAATCTTTGCATTGTGACTAATTATGCTTATGGTTGGGGTGCTTTCTATCTTTTTGTTAAGTTTTCAGTGGTTAAAGACATATCACGTATTGACGGAAGCAAATTAAGACATGCAGTGGCGGAGAGCTGTTGAATGAAGTGATCTGTCTTACTTTTACTGCTTAAAATTGCATCTAGAATCGAGCATGAATCGAATAATTTATGTAATTTTGGTCTAATACTTTGTAAGCTAGGCTTCCATGTTAGCAATTGTACATTCATCTTCTATTAAGCGACTACAGACCTACGCCAAAACAGTGAACCTGATATTTATATAGGTGTAGGTATATCTACACTGATAGTTATAAAGAGGATAGATTTGTATTTTTGTACGTTTGTAACAAATAAACTCAAAAACTACTGGACCGATTACAAAAATTCTTCCATCAATAGAATTTTGAATTCCGGCTGGAGCAGATAGATGTTTATTGACACAACCATTTGTTTTCGGGTCAGGTGAATGTTATAGTGATGTCTTATTCGTGTTGTCCATGCCACCCGCGACCCAGGGAATCTTACTGAGGTGGTATAAGTGTGCAAGCATTATCTTCAAAACTTATTCGTTCACAACTCGCCACACGCATACTACTACATTGGCATCCAAAGATGAGTCATGTAAAAGCTAGATGCAGTGATTACTAGCCGGCATGCATTTGAATTATGGGTTATCGTGTCTAGTTATATGCAACTATCTGTGTACTGCATACCGCTCAACCAGAGAAAGTTAAATGGGGTCGTGAAGACCTCATGGATATCATAGTTATCATTATTCGATTAGATGATTTTAAACTTATACACTGTCTTTGATTGTAGAGACTTTTACCATGAAATGCAGGTACCTGCCATCTTTTTACGTATGCGGATGGGACTCCTATGTTTTAATATATTAGACAGGGTAGCATTTGATCCTTAACTTACTTAAAAAAAACGTGATTTTTAAGTTTTGAAATCATTGCGATCGTTAAGACTTATCGAAAGTGTTCAAAGGACATCAGAACTCACACTTAGATAATCCTCTACAGCACTCACTCCTCAGCCAATCCGTATTCTTCATTAGGTCTATGTCTATATTCTTCTATGTTACGCTGGAGTCCGAGGTTCAAGCTCTGCAAAGCTTGTCCAAACATGGTACTATTTCAACCCTCATAGTCCAGTGAGTAGCTATTTTGCCTTTCAGGCTTCATTTTCAGATTTCATTTACAGTAGAGACCTCTATGTTAGTAAAGTTATTGTATAAGACTTCGAATTTTGTTACTGTTTTGTTAGTAAAGAGATTCAAGTCCTGCAAATAACGCTTATTTATATAAATCCATACATTCACGATACAATGTGTAAATTGTTGTACCTATTTCAAATCAAAGAAACCAAACAACTATTAAAATACCCAGTTTCCGAATTTAGCATTTAAGTCTAATAATAATAAGGACTAGAATAATTTGAAGAACTCTTTCACTCATTGAATTTTCTTGATGACCGACTACAGTGTATGACTAACGTAATTAAGTTGTTAATAATTGTATGACAAACGTCTCTATCGCCCCAAGCACAAGGTCGTATATTACTTGTACTCAGTCATGGTAGCCATCAAATGCATTAGTGATGGGAACGAAACTTGAAGTGAATGAAGAATTATTAATTCAAATTGAGATGTGCGATTGGTATGTCCCCCGCGGCGATCGAGTACTAGAAAGGTGTAGAAAAAACATCGTAAAAAATATTTTCAGGAAATGTCGACTCGTCACGGCGGACCGTTCGCTGCGACTGTCAATTGTTTCTTGTCAATCATAACAAATGGAGTGGATACGACTATACGAGTTTTAATCAGGCGTTTCGATTGAACTGTGCCGATTGTCTAAAGCAATACTCGGTCTCATTTGTTTGGGTCACGCTGAATTTAAACCTAAAGAATAAAGTCGTCGTGAGAATTGAACTAACATAACGATTAATGTGACTCTATACTATTTTTAATTGGCTTTTTTGCTACACTACTTGTGTTTAGCCTTATTTATTTATTTATTCCCAACTTACACTAACATTACAGGTCAAGCTTAATGCGTTAGTATAATTAACAAAAATGTAGCCATACAATTAAATAGAATTAACAATAATTATACGTTTGATCGCGTTTGGTCGCAAGTTATTTAAAAAAAAATAGTGATAATTCTGTATTAACAGTCAGCATTAATTTTGTTAAAAATAGAAAAATTGCATTATGCAATTTGCATGCAATCCATACAAGCTACAATAATTTTAACAGGATGATGATGATGAATACCCGCAAGTGGTGTTTATGTCACAGGAAAACGAAAAAATCCATGATTTGATAAGTTCCATAAGGGATTTGATCGTATCCTGCAAGATGATAGAATGACGACTGACGATCAAATTCCTTAGGAAATTTATCAAATCACGGATTCCTTAGTTTCCCTGCGACATCTATATGGATCTGGTGACAACAACTACTCTGGTAAGTGTGCTACTTTGCTTCAAATAACCTTTGCCTTGACATGACATAGGTCTTTTCCCAATGAATTAATCCGGTATTAAATCATTAGCGTCTAAGAAGATTATAATGTAGAGATTCATCCAATAAATTATTCCCGTTCGACTGCAGTGTGATGCCATGTTCAAGTGAAAAGTGTCTATGACTGAGTTAGTACGCTTTGATTTGATGCATTCATGTTACACGCTAACAAACTTACTAACAAAGCAAGTTGATTATAAGATTGTAAAATATGTACATTTCAAAACAAAACACAGTAAAAAATTTCTTTCAAATATTTATTATTATTTTTTGTTGTTCTTAACTCGAATGTATTGAGCATTACATGAGGTACATTTTTTTAAGATTAATTAATCATTCACCATTTATATTTTATTGTGGTTAAATAAATAAAAACAATATTCAAAAAAACAACATTCAAAAACAATATTCTAACAACATTAAAAAAATATATATAATAATAATATTTTTTTAAGCGAGCGTTTTTAAAAACGCGCGTGACGTTTTTCGTGACAGTCGTTTTTGTGTCACCGTCCGTGTTACAAATCTTAAAATTTCACTCTCATCATTTTTTACATTTATTTCATAACGCGCCAAAGAAGTGTAACTTCAATAAATAAAATTGCGGGAGTCGACGACGCTTTGCATAAGTTAGGATAAATATTCCTTTCAGCTATTACATCGCGCTGCCTAATGGAGTGAAAGAGAAAGCTGCATCTATTCATACGTTAATTGACATTATACAAACGATCTTTTGTTTGCTCATCGCCTCGTGGTGTTCACACAGTTTAGTATGCAACTTAAAGTTTCACCCAATTGTAATAGGGTGAGAAACGTGAGGTCTCGTTTGATGATTTTATTCAAAGAAAGTGTATGAACCAACCAGTCCAGGTAGATTTTTTAAGTGTCTGTATAAAAATAGTACGGATTTGCCCGAATGTTTGTCAGCAATTAGCAGTATTGCAATGAAAAAGCTGAAAGTCAAAAAAGAATTTGCAATTGCAACCATATAAGCATACATATGTACTCGTATCGGTAACATAATGTTACCTTTTACACAACGAGATATTATTGCTTTGATCTGTAGAGTAAAAAATAAATATACATATATTGTTAAACATTCTTAATACCTAAACATGTTATTTCAAATACTTTAGTACTTTTTATTGTGATTAAAATTAAAAGTTTACCGAGACTAACTATAAATATGTATTACTTTATGTAAATTTAATTATTAATTTTACATTCAAAATTAAACATCTTAACAGTCGCGTATAATTTATATTATTGTTATAACACTGTAATAACACTTGTAACGTTAAATATAATTGACTCGATCAGTTTATTTCACAATTAAGGTAATTAACAACGATCCATTCACGTACGATCCGCCCAATCGATTACCGGTCGTATGCGTATGGGCGGTACGCGAGCAGTAGTGGTGTGAATGCATGTCGATAAATGATAACAGTGTTATTTACATAACAATGTCATAAAACTATAACATCATTCCAATTGTAATAAATAAATAGTAAAGTGTTTTTAAATCTTTAATTAATTCCGTCTGTTAGATTTCTAAACATAAAATTATACAGTTACTTGGGGATATTTTATATATATATATTTTTAATATGTAAGAATTAATTTACATTACAATATTCCACGAGCACAATAAAATTTATAGTCTTATAATTTGACATGAGTATCATGAATTGATTAATAATGTAAACTAACTACAAATGTAATACTTAACAATAGATATACATATTTAAGGATATTACTGAGACAGATTGTGAGTTTACAGACTACATGTAAACATATGTACATACAACTTGCTTAATGAAACAATAACATAATAATGTCATAATAACATAATAATAATGTCAAACGCGACATTGCCGCTCTGTTGACAGTTTTCGCGCTTTTACTACGCAAGATGCAAGCAAGATGCGTATAGCTAACGAGTCATCCGTCTAAATTAATTCAATTTCAGAATTTATTTAGATAGGAACTCATAAAAATCTATATCAACATAGACACAACACTTCGATACATCGAATCGTTAATTAGTCGGTGAAAGTTACCGGCCGAGTGACCACAATCTCGGGCCGGTGTTTCGGCGGTGCCGATTTTAGACAGATTCTACTTTCGTTTTTGAATACTCTTACTTACTTCGCTGTTGATTGAATCGCTGATTTATTTCGATCGACGCACAGGGAGCGCCCATTTGCATAGCGATGCTGCCACGGTTTTATTTACAACTATTTTGATTGTTTTTGCCCGTTGGCCGTTGTTCTATTGTGTGAATATTCCGAATAATTAAATTTCTTTACGCGAATGACCTAGAACTACTGTTAAAATAATGTTGGATTTAAAAGTTTAGACAAATCTGCAGGTTTGCTTGTCACTAAAACTATCGATTATCAAATAGTGATTCGATTCTTGACCGATAAATAATAATAATATAATAATAAACGCTAACACACTCATACCCCCGCAGTAGGTTACTACCTGTGTCGCGGGTGGCATGGACTAGACATAACACATCACAATAACACCCATGACCCGAGTACAAATATTTATCTGCCACATAAATATCTGCCCCGGCCGGGAATCGAACCCGGGATCCCTCGCTTCGCAGGCAGGGTCGCTACCAACTAGGCTACAGGGTCGTCAATAAATAAATGTTTGTTCTCATCCATGCCACCCATGACAGCTTTTTTAACTGTCACGCCACATTCACTCGACCTAAAGTGCCGTTTCTGACTGGTACAGACGAATTACAATGTTTATAGGAAGGATTTCTTGATCCCAATAAAAGGACCCCATTGTGAGTTTTCAATACTATCCATAATGTCTGATTAAGTTAAGAGGTCAAACAATACCTGCGACTTATTACAGTATTTAGACAAGTAATTTGAGGATTATGGATAGATAGATTATTATGAATAGCCGAGAGCGGATTAAGCGCTGAACAATTATTGGACGTTCAGAAGTTGATCTGTTATTAATAAGTCGGTAAAAATGTTTACAGCGCGTTAGCAGTAGTTGTGCCCAAAGAGCGTTTGCTTGTGTGAGTTCAAAGTCTTGTGTGAATCAACAAACTGGAGGCGCACTAAGCAAATAAACAATAAGAAAAATAATGTTTACATTAAATGTTGAATTTTTCACGTTTTGTATGATGTTGATAACAGCATTTATATTTGTTTATCTTCTGATCAAAGCGGAAGATCACAAGACCACACCTTCAAAAGCCGTTCCAAAAAAGGCCTCAATAATTTTCCTTTCGCCACCACAGTACCGTTACGTCTCACAAACTTTATTTCCAATACATCAAACGTTCAAACTATCACATCAATTAAAAACGTCAAAGCTTAGCGAACCACGTGCTTGTATAATAGCCGGAGATGTATGTATGCCAGCGGGTCTGACTATGTAGGTTTACGAGGTTTCCCAAGCCTCGGGTGCCAGTATTGTCTGGGTAATTAGCGTCTGTTAGTTCCTAGGATTCCGTGTGAATCAAATAACATAGTGATATGAGAATCGGGATGATATGATTTGCGGCGTTGTTACGCTGCAACGGTACGAAATTCTTGATGCGGTCTGTAGATTTTTCCAGTTGTAATATGACTGTAAAATAGTCAGGAATTAATGCGAAAAAGTTAGCGTTCCTCACTGTCCTAGACTATTTGCCACTTACCATCAGGTGGGATTGAATCAAGTATAATTATATCTTATAATTTACGAACGCATTTCATTATAACTTTGAAAATTTTAATCTGTTAGAAAACTTCATAAATGTCTCCCGTATTGGCGGAAGCTTATAACCAAAGTATTTCATCATAACTTCAAAGCAGATTAAGGCAAGAGTTAATGGCCAACTCAAGTTAGAAGTTACTTAATTAAACTAGGTTATACTTATAAGATCATCTCTTGATTCGCTACGAAAATGTGCAATTACCAAGGACTGACGAGGAAATCTGCATACTTGAGTCTTTTCCATAATATTCCCCGTCAATGATGTTTACGAAACATGGCTTCAAAATTTGCATTATAAGGCGCTGCCTTATACACATTTGTGGACACATTTTCACAGTAGACTTTACATACAATACTGTTTAATTAATGTAGAAATGTATGATTTGACACAAATCCCAATTTTAATAAAGAAAACCCGTTATAATTTTAGACCTCATCGACACATAGAACTACCAAGTCATACCAAACGACTCAATATTTTTGGAACCAAATCAACTAAGCCTTTATAACAACCAAAAGAAGTCAATGACCGCGGTCATGAACTTTATGATATGTCAATTAAAACCAGTAATTGAACGTGTTTGTAATTTTGGTTTAAGTCGTGACTCGTGACATACTGCTATCCTACTCCCACTTCTTTATGTATATTTCCGTCTCTATCGAAACGTGACATGACCCGTAGAATGTCCTCAACATCCTGCAGTGAAAGTGTAAATAAAGTGGAGAGTGGTTTTGTTGAAGTGTTTTATTTGCTTTTATTACAATTTCCTTTTCTTTTCTATTTGTTATGTGTTTAAGCAATATTGTGGAACAACATTTTGTCTTTTTATCATAGGCTATTCATAGGTTAACATATCTGTGGGTTAATCCAAATAAACCACTGAGATAAGCCATATATCATTAAAAGATTTTGAATTTCAAACTAGATTAATGGTACTAAGGTTCTACCTACCAAATAGGTATAGCAAAATGAACTCCTTTTATTTTAAGATCTTCTTTTGTCTTTTAGTTTATTTATACACACAAATAAAATGATACAAGCACATTTAGCAGATAGTAGGTCACTGATTATTCCATTATAGGAATCTTTTCTAGCAGAAGCGTAAAGAGGAGAATCGCATTAATTAAGCAAACTGGGTATGCACCTAGTAGAAAAATATAATAGGTAAGAATATTGTTTCTTTTTAAAGTGAAACTTTTATGCTATCGCCCCAAAATTTTTCGTCCATCTATCGCATGTTGCATTACAGCCGGCCCTGGAGTAAGAATAATGGAGATTCAATGATTTAAATAAATATTGCTCTTAGTTTTAATATGCGTCTATTATCTAAATGATTGTGTTAATTATGTATTCCGTACTCTAATACGCAAATTGAAATACAATTTTATAATTGAATATTTTGTCTACTATTGACTTCCCATTATCATTCCCATTTTTAATAATTAAGATTAAAAACGCAATTTTAATACCCTAAATGGAAGAATTTTCAATTTTTTTTATGTATTTTTTTTAATATTTTTTGGAATATTTTTTTTGAAATGTTTTTTTATTGTTAAATTACATATTATATATATATTTATTTTTTTTGACATTCTTTTTGATTTTTAGGGTTCCGTAGCCGAATGGCAAAAAACGGAACCCTTATGGATTCGTCATGTCTGTCTGTCTGTCTGTCCGTCCGTATGTCACAGACACTTTTTTCCGAAACTATAAGAGCTATACCGAGCTATACCGAGCTATGCTGAAATATTTTTTTTAACATTTTATTGAATTCCATTTGTCCGTTGATTGTATCGCAGCACACATTTCATTTTTTTTTACTGATAGTGAGACATCCCTCAATACTCACAGCATTAATTTCATTCAGGTATTACATAATACCCTTACGAAGAACAAATATTTTGCATCTACCCGACACCTTGCTGCAACAAACGACGATTAGCAGTGTTAGCAGACAGTTGCGATGCAGCTCAAAGAATTATGAGACAATAATTAGATTAGGATCTGTTAACCTTTCTAATTTTGCCATTACTTTTTGATTGTATCGAACTTAACATTGATAGAGTTGGTAGGTACTGTAAACAGAACACTGAAGGCAATCTGATAATTAGCTTTTTCTTTGTCTAAATTGAGGGCGATTTGATCTTGATTTTAATTCTAGTATTTCTAATTTTCTACTATCGTTAGCATCGCACGCAGTTAAGTGGTTCGATAAATAGTTTAAATATAATAATGATATTTAATAATAATGAGGATATTATTAAAAAAGGCATTAATGTAAGCAATATTCAATTATAATAATAAATAATGTTCCTATTAATTATGTTTTATTTTTTAGTCAGTTTACTACTTATTACCTATCATGAATATCATTGATTAATCTATAACTACGTTAAGGCTAGAATATGATTTAAAAATTAAAACTTAGAAGTAGATAACGTACCTATACCTAGTATATCTTGAAAGACAACATCTGTACCGTAATAAAAAATAACTGAAAAATTTATTATTTTTCAATACAATCCAAAGCCAGTTCACATTAATTTTCATTTTGCTACACAAAGTGCTCAATGTAAATTAAAGTTTGCTTACTTACAATAATTGAATTCACGATTTGTTTAGACCATTTGTCGTGGACTTTTACTTTCATCGCGGGGCAACGCCCTCGCTACATTGTCGATATGTGCGCCGCCATTGATATCATTGTCTGCCTCCTGTCTAGTCTAGTTGACAAGTTAGTCTGCTGAACGCACATATGTCCGTGCCGAACGCGCCGCATTTGTATCAATCATATGAAATCCTGTGCGGATGACATATGCGGCTGCGTGCGGTGCGGACATATGTGCGTTCAGCAGCCGTGTATCTGCATATCAATCTATGCACATATGACATAGGAATTGTAATTACGATAACATTTATTAGTAATCCAATAGTAAATTTAAAATTATTATTCGATAGGTAGGTAGCTACGTACGTAGGTAGAGTGGTCTATTGTATTGCACGGACGTAATTTATATCGTATTTTTGTACTTTACAATTATAGCAATAAAAATATAGGTATCTATCCTTTAATCTAAAACTATCTTTTTTAGAATATAAATTAAAAATCTATACTTAGATCAAATTTTCAATAGTTAGCTATCATAATCAAAATTTCATTGCACTTTTTAAAATAATCGTGACTTTTTTTTTTCATTGAAGGGCTCCGTTTTGGGTCAAGTCGGCAGTGAAAGTAACTTCTCCAACTTTGTACCGCCGCGCCGACTTATTAATTTGTTTAATTCTATAACGAGTCGAAGTTATTTTTAGGGTTCCACTTGTTTTAAAAAAGGAACAATCATTCACGAATCTGCTTATCTGTCAAAACGCATAGAGCTGACAAATCAGGAAGTAGTTAGGTTATGTAAGTAGCTCCCTATATCCTTTCAGAACAAAAATTATTTTTCAACTCCGTTGATAAAATATGTCGAAATTAAAAAAAAAATAATTAGAAAATGTCCGACCAAGTTGGTGTCAGGCCACGCGCAATGACGGGGCTCCGTAGTTCATCGATACTATTACTCAATAATTAATCTGCGTACGGACGTAAGGACGAACATGACGAAATTATAAATGTTCCGCTTTCACTACGGAACCCTCAAAATATAACGTAATCGAGATCCTACTGCTTTTTTGGAATCTGTTAAAAATATCACACCGACAGGCACCAGTATCTCATATATAATAATATAGGTAAATTCTATGTTTTTATAAATGTGCCGATACAATTTCAGTACCTACCCTAAACCTCATTACTTCGATTCACACTTGACCAGCTTACTGAATATGTTTCCAGTTATTGACCGTGGTTTGAGACTCTTATTCAAAGAATCATGTACGTTATTACTAATTGGATGGTTGGACCGTGAGCTTGGATTCAATTATCAATAAGGTTACCTCGAAATGGAACAATTACTTGAAGCTCAATATAACCGTAACAATGTTTGATCGTTCAGAAGCTTAACGATATAAAAATAACGCGGTTCACTGTAAAGATTAAAAAACAAACGTACAGTACAGTTGCTTTATATTGTAAAATACCTGCCATATTAATATACATGTAGCCTAGTTGGTAGCGACCCTGCCTGCGAAGCGAGGGTTCCCGGGTTCAATTCTCGGCCGGGGCAGATATTTATTTGACAGATAAATATTTGTACTCGGGTCATGGGTGTTATTGTGATGTGTTATATGTGTAGTACATGCCACCCGCGACACAGTTAAATAAGCTACTGCGGTGGTATGAGTGTAAACGTTTATTTATTTATTTATTTATATAGCAAATATTAATGGTGGTCCACCAGGCTGCTCCAGTTCCCTTTACCAGGTATCAACTATCAGGTTAATGTCAAAAACAAAGCCAAAAATTTACATTGACAATTGTGATGCACCTGACACTCAAGTCAAAACGAATTTGTATCTTTCTACAGCATTCAATAATAATAACGATAACATCTATTTATTGCAAAAAGTTAAATAATTACACTCACACGTCACTAATCAAGGTAGGTACTTAAAGTCAATAAAAAATAATTTAAATCAAATTGAAATGGCAATAGGAGCTGGCTCAGCTTTTGCTAACGCGGGGCTGGACTCCCGAGTAGCGCTGGTTTTCAGCCAATCCTTCCTCCCTAGGATGTTATGCGGGAGTTACAAGAGTCAAACTGTTATCTAATTTAGTATGTTTATTATTTGTATTTTAGTCATGATGTACTTAATGTTTTTCCTTGTGTATTTTGCTTTATGTGATTGACGTTCTGTATAGCTATGTTACGTGTGAATACGGCCTAATACTTAGCAGTGAATCCCTCCGCACACGACCGACAATTACGTCAAGCGTACACTTAGCTCACGCGATTCGAAATTCAAATTGTAAAAGTACGGATACAAGGTGAAAACGGAATTCAAAATACTTAGCGAATGTTCACGTCATTTCCGAGGCCAAGAAAAATGTAAGTTCAAGGCCATTATTCCGCAACGAATCCGTCACGAAACTCACGAATGCACGTCGTAATAAAAAAACCGCGTTTTTCATTTCTCGCAATCTCCGCTGGCTCACGCTATAGCCGGCTAAAGTATGCGCATTTGATTATAGGATATTATGCGTCACGTCACGTGATATTGAAATCATTATTGAGTCAAAACAGGCAATGAGCGTGGGTTATAAAACTTATGAATGAAATGATTACGTGATGTGGTCTCATTGTTGCAGGAAAACGTTCCCAATTTTGCAACAAGAATTATATAATTTAGTAAGCATTTATTAATATTTTGTTACTAAATCATTATGATGAAAATATGTGTTTGAAAAGTATTTAAAACCAATAATGTTATATCATTAATGAATCTGCAATTCCTTTTTGTTTTCCCTTTGCGTCAATAATTAGTATCTCTCGTTTCTCAAAGGATCGATTGGCATTTGAAACAACCCTAATTTGTTTCGCTGTTATAAGTTACTTTAGTATATACCTGCGAATTAAAAATGATAAGTGAATAATGATTAAAAAGGTACTCATTGTAGATAACAAATTTTAGAAACGTCAAGTCATTAGAACAATCTGCAGGTAGTTAGACGTAGACATTTCCGTAGTACCTATACAGTGAATGAGTGAAGGGTTTCAAAATACCGAAAGCAATAACATTCACCAGAACGCTTCGAAACTGACGATTGACACATCAGATACTAATGATGTGGTACAGTACACTCAATTCTCTGAGATCCAGAAACAAATTGGATTCCGTTCCGATCTTTACGGCTTTCTTACGGCGTAAAATTGATTCCTCCCATTCATTCAACTCAAATAGTGTCTCGGAATCCGTCAAAACATCGTAATAAAGCACGAGCCACCGCACCCAGCAATTATACAATGGGCAGGCACCAACGACCGCATATTTGCAAGCGAAATGTACCGCAAAAACTCCAAAGTGGTCGCTACAAAGAGTTCCGGCAGTTGGGCACTTACCAATACTTTCTCCCGGTGGTCCCACGGCCTACTTCCAAACCAACCCGTTTGACGGGAACGCCCAAAATGTTCGGTGTATTGGTGATTAAAAGCGATCGTGTGCCCACGTCTTTACTTTCGACTTTTCAACTCCTGCCAATTAAGATTGGCAGCGGTTGACGGTTTTCGGTTCTCATTCACTGTTGATGGAATGAAATTTTTACTTGCGTTAATTAGAACTGAATGTTGCGGTTGCAGTGAATTACTCGTATCGAGTTGAATTACTGTCACTGTGATGAGAAGACACTGCCTAAAAATATACATTTCACTTCATAATATAGACTGGGTGTTAAATTTTCCTGTCCTATCACGAGCAAAGTGCTTCGGCCTTCAACTCACTAGAAACAATGATATTATAACGAAAAACCCCTGACTGAAAAAAGTTGCATTTTTTGGATAAGTAGTAGTTAGCTGTTTTCAAAAATGTAATTAATGAAATGAAAATTAACATATATGCAGAATGAGTTGAGCAACTTCAAGAAACCTTTTTTCCACTTTGTATTATGAATGTCGAATAACAGAAGAACTAAAAGGACACAAATAAAAGTTTAAATCTCTAATTTTTTTATCAATTGGTGAACCTATATTATTTTTAACGTAAACACTCCAAATACATTATAAATAAGTAAGGTAAGGAAATATTGAACACAGTATAACTAAGAAAACAAAGCACAATATTGAGAACAGAACTATGACATTGCTGAAGACACCTTAGCATCTAAACAATCTAAACGACCGATTATTTTGACGCATGTCTCACTCGTAAGCTCAGTATTACTCGTACACGAAGAAAGTCTTCGAAAACACATCGCTTTTCCTTTCAAAGCCAGGAGGGTATAAATCCTCACTCTCTGGCTTATCTTTAAGACCTGTTGACCTCTGATCTTTAGTTTCTAATGCGCTTCATTATTTACGATATGTCTACAAGTATTTAGAATGAAACAATGGATGTCATTTGTATGGTGATACCTGTTGTTGAGGTTTGTACAACATGTCGAGGAATAAATTGCCCCGGATATGCCGTGTTTTACTTCATAGTTTCTAGTTAAGTTTCTGTGTAAATGCAATAATCACAAAAAGTAGAATTTTTAACAGAATAATGATTCCCAAGAATGTCTAAACATGAAAAAATGACAGTAAAAAAGATAAAGAAGGAAGAAAAGAAAAGAAAAAACATAAAGAAAGAAGTTTCAGTCATCTTAGTACATTTGACTGTTGTCTGAGCAAAAGCAGTGATAGCCTAGCGGTTAGAACGTTGGTCTCTCGAACAGAGGGGCTCGAGTTCAAATCCTGGCACGCACCTTTAATTTTCAAATATTATGTGCGTGTTAGAAGTTAATTATCACTTGCTTCGGTGAAGGAAAAACATCGTGAGGAAACCTGCACACCGGAGAGTTCTCCATAAAGTTCTCAAAGGTGTGTGAAGTCTACCAAGCCGCACTTGGCCAGCGTGGTAGACTATGGCCTGTACCCCTCACACTGTGAGAGGAGACCCCGAGCCCAGCAGTGGGACAATTATGGGTTGTTGCTTTGCTTTTTTTGCTTTGCTGAGCAAGTCTAAGTGCGGTTATAAATCTCACCCTCAAAAGTAATAAAAATGTAGAGCCAATTACTGTTTTCATTAAAGTATATAAGAAGTGAATAATGAATCGCCAACGTTGAAAAACTCATTTTAGGAGAATTCTTTGTGAGCCAAAGGACATTGTGATTTGTGGTCCAATCACATGATTGCCAAGTTCTAAAAATTAACTATACCTAACCATATCATTACTTATGATTTTAAACTTATACCATCGCGAACACTGAACATTTTAAATTCAACGGTTACTCACAATTCATATTTTATAATACCTACCTTAAATTATAAATATACCTAATTATAAAATACGAATTGTGAGTACCCGTTGTATTTATAATGTTGAACTATAACCATTTCATGAAGTAGGTTATTCGTCTTATGGGTACATTTTCTATTGGTTTACATTGACCTATTTAAGTACGTACCTACCGGTATCTAAAGTATAAGAAACACATTAAAACTTTTGATTTAGTGGCCACTACATTCAAAATTAAATTTATAGCCGTATTTAAAGGTGTTTAGTGGTAAGCCATTTGATTAGTACCGCGTTCGATTTCCGGCCGTAGCACATCAATTATTTTGGTGACATACAAATGTTATATGTAGGTTAGCAGGGGCGTAGCTACTGCCGTATCAGCCGTATCAATTATACGGGGCCCCGAGCGTATAGGGGGCCCCTACTAACACTCCCAAAAAAGCTCGCCAGCGGCCTACGACCGCTACAGTTGGCACTCCTTTTATAATTATTTGACAGCTGACGTTGAGGGGGCCCTACAACAAATATTGATATGGGGCCTCCTTAGGGCTAGTTACGCCACTGTAGGTTAGGTAGATGTACATATGTTTTTTATTCTAGAGTATATACTCTATTCTACTAGTATTTTAAAGATAAATTAATGTGAAAGTTTGTAACTATTAAACGCAAAAACTTTTCAACGAATTTTCATGGAAATTAGGACACTATAAGACCATGATCTGTAAGGCTATTCTGTTTTGTAACTTGACAGCGGAATCCGCGATGAGTGTCAAACTTCGAACGACTAAAGATAGGATTTTGACACTCATCGCGGATTCCGCTGTCGAGTTACAAAACAGAATAGCCTTGCTGATATAAGATATAGGCTACTCCTTATCCCAGAAAACGCAGACAAATCCGCGGGCTGAGCGCTTGTTGTTTATTACTATCATATCAAATGAGTATTTTGACAACAAACCTACTAATTAAGAGTTTTGGGTATTATCAGTTACTAGCTTTTGCTTACAGCTTCGCCCGCGCTGGAGATCGATTTTTTAGAAATCCCGCGGGAATCCTGAACTTTTTTTGGTATAAAAAGTTCTGGGATAAAAAGTCGCCTTTGTGTTAATCCTGGGTATATTCTATCTCCGTTCCAAATTTCAGCCAAATCAGTCTTGTAGTTGTTGCGTGATTGAGGAACAAACATCCAAATATCTTCACAAACTTTTATAATATTAGTAGGATTATTTATTTAATTCACTTAACCTTTAATATTTAATTTAATACTTAACATTTAAATACACATTAAAGAACCGATAGACCTTTACCTATTATATAGTATATAGGGTGTTCAATCGCAATGAAATAAAAGAATTTTGTCTCATGGGTATGGGAAACTGGTACGTCATTACAAAGTAGGTTCATCATGGGAGACGAATACAATAGTCCATGAACTTTATTGAATGAACTTTGCTTTGTCTTGAATGACAAACGACCGCCGGATTGAAACTGAAACTGATGGTAAAGAGGGCGTTGCTTGTTGACTTAATGAACCATAAAACCGCAGTGTAAAAACAATATTAAACTATGTTAATTAGTGTGTAAGCATTGAAGTATAATATCATAGAACAGACATCTCGAACAAAATGTGTCCCGCCGGGAGGTTCTATTTTTAAAATTGAGCCCCCTCCTTTCTCTTCTCTTTTCTCTCTCCTTCTCTCTCTTTCTCTCTCCTTTCTCTTTCTCCTTTCAAAACCGAACGAATCCATTAAAAATTGAAGCCGATCGGCGCCAATTCATTGGGACATACATTGTGTTCGCGGTGTCGGTTCTGTATGTTAGTAATAATACTTCAATGTGTGTAAGTCTAATTTTTTATGTCTAATTAATTAGAATTTCATCAATTATTGCGACACCTGCTTATTATTTATGCGACCGTAAATGGTCTAGAACAGAGTTTATGAAAATTAGTCTATCTATACTGGTAATTGGTACCTAACGGCATTCATTAAAATTTACACTTTTCTAAACTATTTCATTTAGGTACCTACCTACTGTTTAAATCTTTCTCTCTTTATTTTAACTTTTTTATCATAATAATTATTATACCATTCAGTATTTTTTTGGGTAACACAAAATCGTTACGCCTAATATGTAGTTATATCCATAATCATACGCATATTTTATGCTTACAAAAGCGGGTATAACTCAGTCTGATTTCAATCTTAAGCTTAAAACACCATAGGGAAATGAACTGCCAATTCCACAAATTGCAAATACCGATTATATGATTTGCATGCGATGCTTGTATTGGCATTATATTACACATTTTTAACCGACGAAAAAAAAAGGAGGAGGTTCTCAATTCGACGCGTATATATTTTTTTTTTTATGTATGATCACTCGGCAATCGGCACAGGGTGGTCCGATTTTGATCATTCTTTTTTTAATGGATAGGATATATCTTGAAGTTGGTCCCATATTTTTTTGAAAATTTTATTCCCACCCTAAAGGTACGAAAATAGGGGATGATTGATTATTCACCCACGGAATTTTTACCCGTTACCCCAATAACTTTGTACTGCATGATCCGATTTCGATGATTCTTTTTTTATTGAATATTGTATACCTTGAAGTTACTCTTGTTTAAATTTGGAAAGAAAATTTTACCCCTAAAGGTACGAAAATAGGGGATGATTTATATTTCACCTACTACATTTTTACCTGGTAACTGAATATATCACCAATAACTTAATAATTTTCATAGCAACTAAAAATTAAAAAATAATTATTTTTTGACAAAAAATAAAACCAACGAAAAAAAAACTGAAAAGCGAAAAATAAAATAAACCATTTAGTATTATAAATTAAGACCCTAAATTAACTGAAAATAAATAATTTTGAGGCGGTGCCAAACCAATGAAAAAACAAACGGTGAAAAGATGTGCGCCGCGTTGCTGCTGCCGTGTGCATCGCATGCCACTGCCCTTATAAAATGAACTTTATGTAATTAATTTTGTTTGTTTGGCACGGTCTCAAAATTATTTATTTTCAGTTAATTTAGGGTCTTAATTTATAATACTAAATGGTTTATTTTATTTTTCGCTTTTCAGTTTTTTTTTCGTTGGTTTTATTTTTTGTCAAAAAATAATTATTACTGAAAATAACACCAGAATTCTAAGCTATATGGACTTACGTTGTAATGGGCCTACAGTAGAAACTTAATAATAAAGTTATTCAAAACACATGCAGCAAGCAACATCACATTTGACTTTACTCGTAATACTCAATCACCATTCGGTGATATCTATTAAATTTAATGTTCACAAGTTCGTAGACGAATGAGTTGTTAGTCAAACGATGGGAACACGATGTGCCGAGAACTTTCCCTTTAATTTTAATGGTATACCAATATCAAACTCAAACATTTGAACTTTCGACGCGTTAGCAGGTACAGTCGGTAAAATAATTAGGTATGTGGGGCATGAAACAAAAACTTTGGGTAATGTTTAATATTACAGATTATTTGTGTATTACAGAATATTGTGAATATTATCAATGTTAAATCGTACCTTACGTACATAGGTAGCATTTTACATCGATTATAACATAAACATTCTGTAATAATAAACATTCCTGAACGTGTTTGTTTCCATGCCCTGCATACCTAATTCTTTTGCCGACTGTACAAAAACCAAATACGAAGTAGCATCGAATGCTCTTCGTAGACTTACAATAATTTCGGTCTAAGAAGATTGATAAGTTTAATTATCACAACCGATAGCTGCTCTTCCTATTGGAATGTAACACATGAAACCATATTTAGGGTAAGCTCAGTAGTAACTGGCCACTAAGCGACCTTTATACTTTAAATCAATGAATTGTTCAGTTACAGCATAGGAAAATTTCTGCATATGTGTGGATAACTTATAATATCTTCTTTAAGTATCCGCATTCGCCGCGATTGCCGCGTAATCCCAACTGCTTCGATAGCATTCCACATTCACAGCATAATATTTGATATTTTTTGTTCACAGTTCACGATGCGGTTAAGGCGCTGCTCAGCTATAGGCGTCCTCCTCATATTACATATGGTGAGGAAAGGCCCTTATTTATTTCTTATCATTAAGAAGTGTAAATTGAAATGATTTCCCGACTGTACAGATTTCATAATAGTAACTTACCTACCCTATACCTTATTTTCTTGTCATTATAAGAAATCAGTCCATATGAAGTTTATTTCCTTGGAAAGTATTAAGTATATTTTTATAGTTACAAATATTTTAATTATCTTGTTTTGAAATGTCAGGAGTTAAGGTTTACTAGGTACTTTATCTTAGCAATATATTTCCTGACACTTCAAATTATTGTGTGATAAAGTTAGGTATAGGTCACATTTCAATTAGCTTGGAACACAACTTTGAAAAACAGATTCGGGCGTTATGCGAACTTCGGTGCCCTAAAAGACACCCACTCATTGCTATTATATCTATTCAACATACATAAGTGTCATATAAACAGAAAACCCATAGAAATAGCACAGTAAAACTTGATAAACGAAAGAAAGTGTTTTTGAAATCTGTAACCTTGATCTTTAGAAATTCATAGAAATACACGAAATATGTAAATATGCTTGTCTAGTTAGCATAATGGCGTCGGGAAGTTTTTCTGAATGTGCTTTCTCTTGCTACGAAGATGACGCTCGAATGTCACGTATGAACATACACGAGTATAATATTACATTGTTGGTTACTGTGAGGTCATATAAAATACCTAAAAAAATGACAGTTAAAAGTAAGTTAACGTAGTGATGTTTTAGGTTTTGAGTTACTTTAACTTTCATTTTAAATGAAACAGCCATGAATCGTTCAAACATAAAGTGAGCCATTTAATGCCTCCTTTAAATCATTGTGCGGTATTTTATTGAGTCGTATAATTTTACTATAAGCTAATGAAAATGTTATACCCGTAACCTCATTAGTAGTGGCTCTTTAAGTGAAGCACAGGTATCGAATCTGGCTATGTTACAGATACATAAATATTTGTTTTGTGGTGGGTAATAATGATGTATACTTTGTGTTTTTCTTGCCATCCGCGACTGTTTATTAGTAACTATTAATTATATTTTTTCATCATTTTAAATTTGAAATCCCAAGTAGCCTTCGACATAAGAGTAATAAATACTAGACGAGTTGTTTTAACACATAAATAAGTGTAATTTAGACAAGTTACAAAGGATTTTTTAGAAATTCTTACCCTCAGCTCTTCAGGGACTTATAAAGGGTACAAGAGTACAAGTAACATGGAACCTGAAACCGGTTTTTAGGGTTCCGAAGTAAAATGGGAACCCTTATAGTTTCGTCATGTTTGTCCGTCCGTCTGTCCAAGGCACAGCGCCGAGACCTTTAATGCTAGAAAGCTGTATTTGGCATGGATATATATGCATATATATATCTTAAACGCCAAAATCGTAGAATAAAATATTGAAAAATATTTTTTTTCAGGGTACCTCCCCTACATACCGTGAGGATGAATTTTTTTCGTTGCGTACTCCATAGTGCTGGGTATCGTTGAAAAGATCTTTCAAAAATATTATAGGTCTCCTTAGACTATTTTTGGATTTAGGCGTTCGTTTGCGAAATATTTGACTTTAAATTGCTAATTTTAGTTTGAGACAAGTGTCCCCTCGCCGGCTAAACGGTTGGAGTTGGACAAATGAAAAAATTCTCAAAAATGTGTTATATGATGAATTTAGAAGGAAAACTATCACAGCTATGTTAGCATTAGTGCTAATTAGCAACAGTCGATAAACTTACTACTTCGGAACCCTACATTGCGCGTGGCCTGACACGCACTTGCCCGGTTTTACACGTGTTTATGTGTTAGTTTAAAATCATGTTTACCTACTCCATATCTTATCACAAGTTCGACAGTATGTCTAGTACCGCATTTTCGCGCCAATTAAAATCTGAAATTAAGAGCAAATTAATAGAGCGAGAATATAGCAGACTAACCGAGCGTACGCAGATTGATTAGCCGAGAATAATTAGGCTATTTTATACATAATTAATTAATGTTCATGATTTGGTTTATCATAAGTCTATACTGTACATTATAACAACTCATAGGTACATTGAATTTTGAACAATATATATTATAAACATTACGTACACAAATAATTACTATCGCACATGTTTTTTAAAATTTGTCTTTTTGTTAGTGCTTCTGTTTCTGTTTCCGCTTATTTCATACGACCTAACTTATTTGGATGCGGTTCCCTGATGTATAGTAATTAAGTTGAGGTGACATTTTAGTTTCGTTTTATTTAAATAAAAATATTTTTTAGTGAAGCCTGTATAAATATTATTTTTATTGGCTTTTATTCCCTTTGCTTTCATCATCATGTACAATACAGGAATTTATAAATATAAATGTGTGACCTGTCACTTATTGTCCTGACCGACATACGAATCCGGGACTTTCGGCTTTCATAGAAATAGACATCAATACAGGGTGCTTAATGGTACTTAGATCAGAAATCAAAAGAAGAAATTAAACACATATGATATAAAAGTATAAAACTTGTACAGAAACATAGCGTTCCGGATATATCAGTTCCGTCGTAAATACACGATTCAGTGTTAAGTACCATAAATTCAACCGGACAATTGCCTCTTAATCGTAAACCGCCAAGAAAATCTATTAGCGCGTGTAATAAAGTCGATTACACTCGTCTTAAATCGATTACAGCAATTTTGTGAAAACGTCCGCGCGAGTACGATGCGGTTAGTTGGCGGCGCTAGTGATGTGCTATGAATGGATGGGATCGATTAAAATCATTAACTTTCAAAGCCTCAAGCGCCGGTCTACTTGTTGCACCATTATTGTACGAGTCAAGTCATATCTTTTTTATCTGTTGGTATCATCAGTTTAAACAATGCAACCTGTCAATCTCTGAAACCAAGTTACCAAAAATACAGTCGAGTTAAGAAGTTGATTGCAGAGGTTCTAAACTCCGTTTTTAAACAAGTCTTATTTAGTAAACAATCTTGGGATTTTTTTTTATTGAAATGTTAATAAAATTAGTAAAAAAAAAAATAATGAATTAAAAAAAATGCACTCCGGGAGAGCCGACAGAAGTGAAAACTTGAACAATTTTATTACAAGTGTATTTTTTAAATCATCAGGAAACATTTTATGTGCAGGAGATACTTTTAAATGAAATACGTTTTTTTATTCATTACATTTTTTGGAATTTTTGGTGAATGGCTGCCAACGCCTCGTAAAGTATATGTAAACTGCAATCTTGATATTAATACGAGCTGTAAATTAAGTAACTATATTTCTGCACTTCTCTCAGAGATGGCGCTACAGGTAGGTGTCGATTAAAATAATTACAATGTCGCGGGCTGATTGGTTTTATGCCATCTCATAAATACCCAAAGTGCCTAAAGAAGTTTTCACTTCAAAAATTTTACCAAATAGGACTCGTTTAAGATGGAGTATAGGCCTTGAGAATTGGTATGCCCTTGGTCTTAATGACAAGGATGGCAAGCAGCTGTTATTGAAACAAGGTTCCAGCATTCCCAAATCTTGCTGCTTATACCATTCTTTATTATATTTACTGGATGAGGATACGGTACATGTATTAGATATATAAACCACTAGCTGACCGGGCGAACTTCGTATCGCCTAACAAACTATTTATTTTTTCTAAAATAAAAGTAGCCTAAGTTACTCCTTGTTACATCAGCTATCTGCCAGTGAAAGTCCCGTCAAAATCGGTCCAGCCATTTCAGAGATTAGCCGGAACAAACAGACAGACAAAAATTGTAAAAAATGTTGTTTTGGAATATGTACCGTGTATAGAATCGAATGCACTTAGTAATAAGCGGTTATTTTAATATTACAAACAGACATTCCAATTTTATTTATTTGTATGTAGTATGTATACGTATGTATGTATAGATTATAATGAGACACCAGAAAACCACGCTATTCTACGTGAAACAGATCTCAAATCCAAGTCAACGACAACAATATCAATATTCAATTAAAGATCAAAATCAGCAACAAACAGTAGGGCGTGTCAATAGGAAACGCAATGAGATTGAATCTAATACGGTCACCGGGTATATGCCTAACATGGACATGTCGTGCTTGACGGACGTCACTAGTTCCGTATACGTACACTATTTACCCGTTTAGCCTTTAGGAGAAGGCTAGTGAACCTAGCTACTAGCTAACTAGGTGTCATTGTACCCGAGCAGTAAACAACTTTCCTGTGCGTCGTTTTGAATGACCAACGTTGGAAGGTTTACTTAAGTCATTAAGGTCAGTATGGGTACGCGCGGTTTACATAGATCTTTGTAAATACACTGTCATGTGTAAAAGATATGAAAGATGAGGGAGTCAGTGAAGAGATGATGGTTATTACAACTATAAATTTTGAAATTTAAGAAAACCCCTACAATTTTTTTATCAAACAACTGAAAATCATCTCGATCACGTCAGCTTCTAAACAAAAAAACGCATCAAAATTGGTCTATTCGTTTAGGAGCTACTATGAGACAGACAGACATACATGCAGACACGACAAACTTATAATACCCCAATGATATTATAATTTAAAAAAGAGGTAGATATGTCACTAGCGCGCCGACGATGAAGAGCGTAGAAACAGCCAAATGACCGTTCTGCTCGTAGTCGCTCTGTCAATATAAGACGATACGCACGCTTTTGTTGGTGTCAGAAGTACTTGACATTTGACATACAGCGTTAAAATGCCTTCGTGTATTATACCAATGTGATTGGTGTAGTGAAACAATACATGAAAGTGTGTGTGTTGTAGCTCTTTTCGGAACAGATTTTTTGGTTGATTTTTAAGGGTGTAACATATCTATATTTTGTAAATATCATTGTAATACCCCTCTTTTTGCATCGGGGGTTAAGGAGTAATATTACCCGAAATATATTTGGAAAATGAAAACGGGGACAACATGGTCGATGGTCATTGTTCAATTTGATTTGGTATTTAACAAGATCAATAAGTAGGTACTTACCTGGAATCAGTGGGGATAAACCAAATGAGTTATACCGAAGAACACTAAAAAGATTTTTTTTTTGTTTTAGGATGTAAGGCAGTAATTCCGTGCGTAATCCCAGTCTTTCAAAATAATGTCAGTAAAACGTTTACACCTCTAATAAAATTGTACCTCATAAATGTAATTATAATTTGCTTAGTTTAAAACCTTCACAATTTAGCAACAATTCCTGTCGGCACTCTGAATCTTCCGATTCTCGTAGCGGTTCAAAAAATCAACAGAATAATTTATTCAGAAATCTCAAATTTCTTTTAAGTATATTTATCATGTAATACCAATATCAGTGTAACAATTAAACTACAGGAAAGGTTTCCTGTTTAATTCGGAGTTACTTATTGCTTTTTTATAAAAACCGTATAAAAATCGGAAGTAACGTAGTAGTTAAGTAATAACTTTACTTTGTTCATTCATAAATATTGTTCTACCGTAATTCTGGCGGGAAACGATCTTACCACAGAGTACTGTCCATTAGTACAATAGTGGTGTGAGAGTAAAAGCAGCTTTCCACCGGCCGACGCGACCTACAGCCGCGGCCCACGACATACATTGAACTTGAAATCCTGCTTGTCATCGGTTTTGGCCTACCTATGTAGCTTGTTTTTACTCTGTTTTAGAATTGCGACAGATGTTTTTTACACTGTATTAATCTGTACCGTCTTCAACTTCATTACTTACTAATGCTTTATCTGTTATATGAATACATTCAATCTTTTAAGTTTATTGCAAGGTATTATGACTACTAGTTTTTTTTTAATTTATTCATGCTAAGTTCATTCATTCTTCGACTTTATTTATTTATTTAAACTTTATCTATACTAATCTATACATATAATAAAATTGAAGAATTAAACTGTGATTTTGAAAATGATTTTTTCAAGTTGCAAATCGTTATTTGCACGATACCAACACCGAAAAATGAGTTTTAAAAAAAATTTCCTGTCTGTCTGTTTGTTTGTCTCCGCAAATCTCTGAAACCACTGAACTAATTTTAACACAACTTTAACTAAGATATTAAGAAGTCTTCAACTTAGCATTTAAGCTATTTTTTATGGTTCCACACCAAAGGGTTCCTTAGGGATATTTTGTATGGAAAAATAAAAAAATGTCAGCTGATTTGTTTTAAATAATAAAAAACGTTTTCTCCGTACAAAAAGAATAATACATGCATATGTTAGTTTTTACTTATATGACATGGAAAGACCATAAAATGCCTTTAAAGGTTATTTTTTTCATTAATTCAAATCCCTATTACTGAGTGGATATCTGTTTTCTTATTTTGTTTTCAAGAGCATGTATTTTGCGTATTTAAATGCCCCAATATAATTTCAGCATTTTATTAATTTCACCTTGGAAGTGGTTGAAAAACGCAAATTAATTATGTATGAGTAACCGATCTACTACTGTCTTGGCCACTAGATGGCGCTGTATTTGTTGATTCACGCCAACGACTTTAATACATACAAACCTCTTTTTTACCTACAAATAAATACAATTGAATAGTCCGTCTGTGATTCCGAAATAACTGAATTTTTCATGTTGTATCGTTACTTGCACGATATCAAAACCGAAAAAGAGTTTTTTTTTGTTAATTTTTAATTGTCTGTTTGTCTCCGCTTATCTCTGAAACCAATGAAAGGATTTCAACAGGACTTTTCTACGATATCGAGTCCTCAACTTAAATTATAAGATATATTTTAGGGTTCCATAACAAAGCGAGAAAATAAAATATGAGTCGATTTGTTTTAAACTTACAGAAACCTTTTCTTCATCCAAATTAAGACACAGGTACATACATTTCTAAGTTTTTTTAAATATAATTTTTGCAAGATGGAGCCAGAATGTGGCACTGAAGTAATTTTTTACAATAATTCAAATAGCTATAACTGACTAAATATCTATTTTTATCTTCAGTTTTTTTTTAAACCACGAATTTCCTATTTATGCTCTGCAACAAAAATTTTGCATGTTTTATATTTCACCATGGAAGGGGTTGAAAATCTTAATTTAGTTGTACGAACAGTTGACATTGAACAAATTGAACAATTGATAATAAAATACATAACTCCACATACAAAGCGTACTGCGACGTGTTAAATCAAGCTTAGGATTGTTCTTTGAAATAGCTAAGTGTTCCATGATTTTTAGAGTATTGTTAGTAGTTAGAATATTGTTGTAGTTCTGTTATAATGCATATCTTCAGGAACATCACGTTGAGACTGCTGAGTGCTGAATTTTCTCATTTTCTGTGAAGGAAAAGGGGAGATCCCCTTTGCCGAATTAAGAATTTGCCAAAACTACAATGTAATAAATGTGAAAATGTGTTGCTATATACATAACTCATCTCACATAACTCATCGAATTAACCTTAACTCTCTCGCATCGCTGAACCAATCTTGATGTGTTTGGGATAAATATAGATTGTACCTTGGAGAAGGATTACTACTTTTTTTTGAATCTGGGTACCTATATAATGTGAAATACTGATGGATTAGCCAAAAGGCACCATACAAACTATTTATTCAATGTAATTTACTATGGGTTAACCAGGAAATACAAAATTTAGAAAATAATATGATGAAATAATAATAATAAGTAAAAGCAATCGACCAAGTGCGAGCTAGGGTTGTTGAACCTAACTTAACTATTTAGTGGAACCTAATATAGCTGTTTTTAGGGTTCCGTAGCCAAATGGCAAAAAACGGAACCCTTATAAATTCGTCATGTCTGTCTGTCTGTCTGTCTGTCTGTCTGTCTGTCTGTCTGTCTGTCTGTCTGTCTGTCCGTCCGTATGTCACAGCCACTTTTCTCCGAAACTATAAGAACTATACTGTTGAAACTTGGTAAGGAGATGTATTTTGTAAACCGCGTTAAGATTTTTACACAAAAATAGAAAAAAAATCAATAAATTTTGGGGTCCCCATACATAGAACTGAAACTTTTTTTTTTCATCAAACCCATACATGTGGGGTATCTATGGATAGGTCTTCAAAAATGATATTGAGGTTTCTAATATCATTTTTTTCTAAACTGAATAGTTTGCGCGAGAGACACTTCCAAAGTGGTAAAATGTGTGTCCCCCCCCTGTAACTTCTAAAATAAGAGAATTATAAAACTAAAAAAAATAAATGATGTACATTACCATGCAAACTTCCAACGAAAATTGATTTGAATGAGATCTAATAGGTAGTTTTTTTTAATACGTCATAAATCGTAAACCGCAAAAAACATCGATCAAAGTTACAACGAACTACAAGAACTTTTATATTATGTTACTTGCTGCTGCGGAACCCTTCATGGGCGATTCCGACTCGCACTTGGCCGCTTTTTTATATGCCTTAAGCAGGCAAACAAGCAGACGGGTCACGATGGCAAGTGATCACCGTCGCCCATGGACATTAGCAACATTAGGGGTGTCACTAATATGTTGCCGGCCTCAAAACGTGTAACGAAAAGATAAACGGAATCGAGAAACAAACTTAACTTTACCGTTGAAAAACTGTCTGCTCATACATCGACATGGGTCCCGATCAAATTACCAAGTTCTGCAAATAGGTGTAAAATCATTTTCTTTGTGATACCTATTACCTACTTACAAATTCATAGTTTTCTTATTTTTTTCTTTATCCTATGTTATACCTAAGACACGCGTTCCTTAGAATAAAAGGTTTTGACAGACATACAAACAGACGGGCAATAGAGTGAGTGATCTTATGGAAACCATGTTTTTTCTTTTGAGATAAGGAACCCCAAAAATATGGAAACTTTATGTGTTGTATTGACCTTTCATTGTAATGCGGTTCTAATGATCAATGTATGTTCTGCAAGTAAACTAAAATACCTAATATTTTTGCCGAAGCGAAGCGAGGACAACTGCTAGTACTTATTAGGTATAGCGCTGAAGAGTTTGTTTGTTTGGTTGAACGCGCTAATTTCAGAAACTACTGGTTGGAATTGGAAAATTATTTTTGTGTTTTTTAGTACTTAGTTTTTTTCCACAAATTAACGCTCGTGAATCCGCGGGGCACAGCTAGTTATACCATATAAGTATACTCGTAATAGGTTATACGTAGATTGTATATTATTATATTTAAACAATATAAGTGACATAGCCGTCACTCTCACATATTCCCTTTATTTGAATTATATCACCTTTTAATCATTTATTATTTTTTTAACCCCCGCAACAATAGGTGTTATAAGTTTAATATGTCTCTGTCTGTGGCATCCTGGCTTGTAAATGAATGAACCGATTTTGATGCGGTATTTTTGTTGAAAGCTTTAGTGATCGTAATGGTTATTAGCTATGTTTAGCAAAATAAAACTGTCGGTTTTTTTAAATTTATTCATAGCTAAGGCAGAAACCATCATTTTATATTGTTTATTTATTAACATGTTTCGGTTCGTAGGGCCTTCGGTGCTGTTCGATGAAATTTTTTTATTTTTTTATTTTTATGGAAATAGCCGGCAAACGAGCCGATCATCCACCTGATGGCAAGTGGCTATCGTCGCCCATGGACATCAGCAACACCAAAGGCATCACTGATGCGTTGCTGGTCAAGAAGAGAGAAGAAAAAGAAAGAAAGAAAGAAAGAAAAAGAAAGAAAGAAAGAAATAAATAAATAAAAAGAAAGAAAGAATGAACTGGCTCTCACACCACAAATAACACAAAACATAATGTCCAAACACTTTAAACTTACTTTACTTTTGAAATGCTTATTTGTAATTATAAGTTTGTTAAAAGTTTTTTTCATGTAATTGTTTCATGTAATTGTGTGAATATACACATAAATAAATACAAAAACAATTAGGCAAATCTCTCACGCAAATAAAATCCAATAAAAAACACAATTAGAGCCTATTCTCGCGCCAGTAACACGAGTAGGTACATGCATATTGACATATTTTTTGATATTATTATGGAAAATTATAGTTTATAAGAAACATTAATTATGATTTATTGTGATGTTTTTATTAAGATAAACGTCATTGTTACTACTAATTTACTATCCGAGCATGGTTAGTAGGAATTTGACTTCAATATGCTAATCTATGTCCAGTCGATATCCAGTCTATGATGGTGTTAACAAATCTCATTTTCCTTGCTCTACATAACTTGCTATGAATAATTCAGACCGCAAGAAGGGATTGTTTTGATCGAAAGGAAAGTAAACGTACCTTAACTATACTATATTCAACCTTCAGAAATTATGTAAATTAACATTACGTTAAAGTGACGATACATATCATTTCAAAGCACTTAAATATCGAAAAGCCGAGAATCGAAGCCGCGTGTGGTAAACGAGTCACGACGATCGAAGGCTTAGCGAGACAGAGTGAGTGATACGCTGTAATGAAAGTAAAATGAGTCCGGTGGGAGCAACGACCTCTCTGACACACTGCACTTGACGTCTTCGACTCTACGCGGATATAGTATTTAGCGCATACTCGAACATCGGATTTGCGATCGATTTATCTTAAAAGATGTCATGAAAATGTTGTGAATTAAAGAGAAGAATAGATTAAAAAAGAAGAATTAAATTTTATTTCAATAACTATATACCCCAGCGAACACAATTAAAAGTTAGTACGGACACGAGTAAAACATACGGGAAATAAAAATACATAAAATAAAAATTCCTCAGAATTTGTGTATATTGAAGTGACAGTTAAATTAAGCATCGGTAGAGATCAATAGGTGTCCTGGATGTGTGGGTGGCTAATATTTCTTGAGCGTTTCCGTGCCTTACAGAACACGATAAGACATAGTTGTTATAAATAGTTACGAAATACAGCAACCGCTAATCTATATCGTGAGGACCTCAACATTTCTAATACTTGGGTTGGTCCTTAACTCATATCATCTGTACAACAAGAAACAATACCTTCGTTAGGAGGAGACTTCCTTTTAGGATGGTTGACTGACAGGTCATATGAAGTTATTGTGATTCGATGTCTGATAATTGCCTAAAATCCTAGACAAGATTACATACGAGTATCTCACAGACTTGCAGACCTCTCACCTCAGGATTAATTTTACTTTTAGTCTACTGTAATAAATAATAAATAATTTCAAATAGATAATCCGTAAAATGAATACATGTAAGCGAGACCACCCAAGTTGAAGAAGGAAAATTTAAAAATACAGTTGGTAGTGAAGTTCCTGCTACTAAATAAAATGTTGCGAAATGAAAATTTTATTTCATCGTTTCTAATTCTAACTTCTTTATTTGCCCTTTTGTCACTGGCCATAAGGCAAAGCTTATCTAGAAAGAACCTAATGATAATGTTAAACCTTGACCCTCCAAAAGGAAGTTAACCACAACTTAATCTTTTCAACATTAAAAATCTTTAGTCCATTCTTAACAATGGTTTAAAAGTTTAACAACTACCAGTATAAAAGACTCATTATCCACTTGTCGGTGTTCAACAAATACGAAATGCTACACGCCTTAATCAACTTGAACACTGACAGCACATTAGCTGGTCGAAAAAGTGATTAATGATCAAGATTAAACGTTGGAATCGGTGATTTGATATTAATAGCCTAGCATTTGCCTATCAGTACATTTGAAAGTATTTTGACTAATATTGAGTATCTGTTAATCACACCTATGAATTGATCCTATCTGAGGTCGTTGTCCAACACTTTCTCTTCCATTTCATGGCTACCTACAGCGCTGACGCAACAATAATGAACGGCCTGGTAACTTAGTCCCTGTTGATCCATCCTGATAATGATCTAAGTAATTGCTGGACCCGACCGAAGAGACCTCCACAAGCCCACGCATAAATCTTTATTGAAGAAATAAAAAGCATCGACACATCTTGGGTCGGCCAATACTTTCTAATTTTGTAGCTCTGGGCGAAACAAATGCCAGTTATCTACTGACATTGGTTCCCGGACAATAGTACACAATAATAAAATGATTGGTATTGAAAATCAGGGTTAGATAGGTAACAAAGCAAGAGAGGTCAGGAATTAATTTCTCGATACCAGTAACGGTAATAAGCAATTCGAGCAAAATTGTAACGTTAAGTTGACGAGCGTTAATTAAAGAGCCGAGATCAGAAAAAAAATTAACGATGGAGTGTAAACATGCAAGTGTACATGGAACCAGTCTTTTGAAAAAGTTCGGAAATCAGTCCACTCAAAATAACTATAATTTAAATCAAATAAAAACCAGAATCTTGGACAACTTTCACATCAATATTATTATTCGAAATATATGAAAATCGGATGCTTAGGAGGTATCTAGTCAACGACCCAATATTAATGTTCGCTGTTGTGTTTGGTTTAATCTCATAAAGTGGACACGGTTGTTTGGTTAATGAATTGTATTAAAAACGGTCAGTATGTCGAATTAAATAACACTTTAAATATTGCCCCATGTACCTACTAGTGAAAGTTGTCGGTGCTACAAACCCAAGTAATTTTCACGTCAGAACAAGACATGAGGTTTAATAAGTTCTGACATTCAAAAGCGTCATATTGTTTTATTGGTTATTTTGATTTAAGTCAAGAGGAACGATTTTTTATGATACGTTTCTTTGATTTTATATAGGTACAGTTACAAATACAACACACAACATATTGTCTTCAAATTAATGTGCTATGTTCTTGGATTATTTCAAATTTGGAATCTTAGATTAACTTAGATTCTTGTTCATTTCAGAGTGGAACATTAAGCGACCAAACATCAAATGAGGGAGGAGGAGGCAGTGGTGGACCCAGTTCGGACAGCAACAGTGCTGCAGAACCATCAACCGACCAGCTAGCCATGGAATCTTCGGAAAGGGAAACTCCAAGCCACGCCTACAATGGACCTCCACCACCAGTCCCACCACCACATAACAGGCGGCAGAATCCTCCGCACCATCAGCAACATCATCCATTAGGTACAAGTCATAATTACAAAGATTGTCTAAACTATGTAGATAAGCTTTAATATCCATAATTTACATTTTTACTATATCCACAATGTTGGAATAGGTGTCAACAGATGTGCATATGGTCATAGAAAACACAATGTATTATGATTATTTTACAATATTATATTATTCTGTAAAGCAAGTAATAATTATTCTTCCAAAAGTAAATACAACAATATCGAAATTAATGTACAATTTTGCATATTTTCAGGTATGCCGAGGATTCCTAATCATCATCCTATACACACGAAACCATTTGCACTCGGGCCTCCAGTCAGCCATCACAAGAATGATATAGGACCAAGCTTCAGAGGACCACCACCGCCGCCCGCACAACCTGCTGATGCTCAAACTTCCGCCAGTGAGAAAGTCTTCAGCGGTGCCGGAGACGTTTGGCCAGCGCCTGCTCCAGATATGCCTAAAATTGTATCTCTTGATGTAAAATGTGAGAAAAACGCAATGAGGGTATTTTTGAGTTTCGATAAACCATTCTTTGGAATAGTGTTTTCGAAAGGACACTACTCCAATCATCAATGTGTTCACCTCCCCCCGAATCTAGGCAGAACTTCTGCTTCTTTTGAAATCGGCGCTCACGCTTGCGGTACTGCAGGCAGCGGTGATCCAAGATATAGAGGAGATGTTGCAGCTTCTGGAACATATTTTGAAAACGTTATTGTTATACAGTATGATCCGCAGGTCCAAGAAGTTTGGGATCAAGCTCGGAAGTTACGATGCACATGGCATGACCAGTATGAGAAGGCCGTTACATTTAGGCCCTTCCCTGTTGACATGTTAGATGTGGTAAGAGCCGATTTTGCTGGAGATAACGTTGGTTGCTGGATGCAAATTCAAGTTGGAAAGGGACCATGGGCTTCCGAAGTATCAGGACTGGTCAAGATCGGCCAAACGATGACGATGGTGCTAGCTATTAAGGATGACGATGCGAAATTCGATATGCTAGTACGAGACTGCGTAGCTCATGATGGTCAACGCGCTCCTATACAATTAGTCGATAGGCGAGGCTGTGTAACAAGACCAAAATTAATGTCAAGGTTTACGAAGATCAAAAACTTTGGAGCTAGCGCTTCTGTTCTTTCTTATGCACACTTCCAGGCCTTTAAATTCCCAGACTCAATGGAGGTTCATTTCCAATGTACAATCCAGATTTGCAGGTATCGTTGTCCCGAACAATGTTCTGATGGAGGCCATAATGTTATTGCTTCACACGCTGAATACGGACCACCTCAAATTGATTCCTATCCAGTCGGAGCTGAAGTAAGAAGAGACGAACGAAGAGTAAGGAGGCAGCGACGCGCAACATCTCCTGAAAAAGAAGTTGGAGTAAATAGAGTTATCAGAGTAGTGTCTGCTGGTGATTTGAATTTAGATTCATCTGAAGAAACAGCGGTACCTAGGGTTGTTCCGTCGCCTGGCCTTGTGTGTATGACAACACCAGGATTTGCAGCTACCCTCGGTACTCTTCTTGCTACATTAATTTGTTCGTGTGCAGTATCAGCCGTGTTATTCTTAAAATTACGTCCAATTACTACATTGAAAAAGAAGACTGCTGCAATCGCAACGATAGCTCGACCGCATCCCACAACAGGACCTCATGTCATCTCAAAAAGTAGATTTTACTCGTAACAATGCCTTTATTTAACGTATTTAAATTTGTACATATTAGTGTGATGAGACTGAGTATGTAGACCATGCCAATTCGATTATACTTCGCGTGTTATCTGAGTGCTCAATCTTTTAGATGTGATTTGGACATCTTTATAATTTTAATTAAATATATTTTGTCGATGTGGAAAACATGATTTGACAATAAGTCAATTATTATGTGAAGGTGCCGTTATGATCTTCTCTTCATCATTTTTTTTTTGTCATACATAGCCAAAACAAAAGTTACTTTCCGTGATTTTGTTATCACAGATTTGTTATCCAATATTTGGAAGTAAATCAAATCATAAATGGAAATAGCATGTTAGTTTAAATTTCTTAAAACGATCATTAAAGACAAAATGTAGTATTAAATTATACACGTACCTAGTTTAGTACAATGTTCTGTTACCTCTGTTCAAATATTTGTTTTTGATATAGGGGCAACGGAAAACCTAAGATGGTTTAAGCGTCATTTAGGTGAACCGCTAGAAATAGTTTAAATTAACTTGTCATTAGTATTAATAATATTTATTTTAGTTAAGTTCTCGTTATAGTCATTACTACCTGTAATGTATTTATTTTATACCACCTGAGTACCTCCTCTTCTGTTTTTAATTTATTATTTTAAATGTTGTTGTTATATTTCATAACATTAATCTTAATATAATTTATTTATACGAAATGTTACAGATTTATTTCACGCTGCAGAAAAGTTTTGTTTTCATAAAGTAATTTCTTAAGTCTATAAATTCACAAAGTACCTACTGTACATGTGGCCAAGTAGTGAACGTTATATCAGAACAAATGATTATGTAGAATATATCCTTGAAAATTAAAAGCTATACTGTAAAATTATGTGTTGTTTGATTTTGACCTTTGAATATTTGAGTACAGAAATGAAAAAACCTATATGTATGCACTACTATGCACCTAATAACTATGTACAAGAACATAGTTTCATTATAATTATTTAGTTAGTCTGTTGGGCAGTCGGCAAACTATCGGCAAAGAAAGAGATCCCATCTCCTCATCTTAAAATTAAGTTAATGCTTGACCAAAATCTCACCTGATGGTAAGTGGGGATGTGGACTATGATGGTGAGCGCAATAAATAGTAAAAACCTATTTATTCTTTTCTTGAAGACATCTACGTCATGGTAGGTAAGCTATTCCAGTCCTTCATGGTATGCTTGCTTGCTGATGAGGCAAACCACATCATCAGTACCACTGGGATGTTCATGACAAAACAATGGATACCCGCAATGCAGGACGCATTCTTTCGATAGAGAAACGATGGAGGAATTATTTCAAATAGTTCTAGCGTACACTCTCCGAAATGTGTCCTGTAGAAATCATGTTAGTTGCTAATGAACTGAAAAACAAATGGAATCCGTTGCAATCGGAGTCTTAACGCTGGTAGTTATAAGTGAACTCAGGGAAAGCCTTTTTTTAGTGAATAGCCGATAAACGAACAGACGAGCTATCTGATAGTAAGTAATAAGTCACCATGTCACGTGGTCAATACTAGCAACAAAGGCATCACCGATTCGTAGCCCGCCAAGAAAGACGAAGGAAGACCGAAAGACCACAGCGAGACAGCTGCCTCAAGCAGAAACATACGTAAATTATATTATCATTCTTAACTCCCTTAGGGGCCATCCATAAATTACGTCACACGTTAGGGGGAAGACGGGAGGGGGGGGGGGGTCGATGTAGTGTGACATTCTGTGACAAGGGGTGGGAGGTGGTTCTAAATTTCGTGATGTCATATTTCAAAATCGAATAGTAGGTTAATATTTAAAAAAAAACATGGAAATAAAACGTATCTCGGAACTGTTATTTTAATTAAATAATTTCTAGGTGTAAAATTTCATAATATGTAACGTCATACTAGGGAGTGAGGTCTCACAAATGTGACCAGGACGGGGGGAGAGGTCCCCTATTAATATTATAAATATAAAACCTTTATGAGCATATTTGTTACCCTTTCCCACTAAAACCACTGAACGGATTTTCAAGAAATTTATCACACAGGAAGACCGTGAACTGTAAAAGGACACTACTCCAGACAGACAAACAGTAGACAGACTAGTAACTTATTATCGCTAGTTTGTTAAAAGTTGTTATGTGTATGAAAAAACCAGTAACCTCAACTTCTATTTCTAAAGACTGATTATGTAGCTCAGTCTCGTATTTACTATGGAGTATAGAGCTAAGGAGAGCCATCTCATATGGGAAAGTTAAAAAAGTGTCCAGATGTATACTGAAAACAGGTTCCAGTACCTATCCCACCATCCTAACACAATAGCGCTGGCGTCGGAAAAACTACGATATGAACATAGCTGCTGTAGACGGAGTGAAGTTTGCTGAATACAATAAATTTTTTCCTAGCTACCGCAGCGCCACCCTTTATGGATGCGTTTTACAGACACTTTTCATACACAGAGATAGCTCTCTTTATCTCTCTATAGTATTTTCACACAAGGGGTTGATTTTGATGCACTGATATTCTTTGCCAATGAACAAGTTTATGCAAAACTTTACCAAAAAAACCGCCTTCAACGATATAGCATAAACTTTTTAATTTACGTAAATTAATAAGCGAAGCAAGAAGAAATAATATAATACAATTCCATATCACTTTCATCATATAATTTATTCCATTAAAAAGTTAACAAGTATTTAGCTTACAGGTCTCGTTATAACACGGAGAGAGAAATACAACCATTTTCATAATAAATAATAACTTCCCAAAACGAAGTATAAAATTTAAATAAAAACACCATAACCACTTGAGGAAATAAAGGACCATTTTCATTCATTGAAGTATAATGTCATAGAACAGACATCTCGAACAAAATGTGTCCCGCCGGGAGGTTCTATTTTTAAAATTGAGCCTCTGTTCTCCTTTCAAAATCGAACGAATCCATTAAAAATTGAAGCCGATCGGCGCCAATTCGTTGGGACATACATTGTGTTCGCGGTGTCGGTTCTATATGCAAGTAATAATACTTCAATGTTTTCATTATATAATGTATACAAATTGTATAGAAATGTAAAAATAAAATTGCACTTAAAGAACGTAAGTTCTCATTAAACTTTCTTAAATGTATTAATATTAATTAAAATAAATGCAAGATTTTTGGGTGGCATTACAATAAACAAGAAAGATCGATACGTGACATAAGGTATTAATGTGAAGTAATTATCATTAGATGGTTCAATACATTCAATATACAAAAATAGGTATTTACTTAATGTACTGTAACACTAACAAAATTGCAATTGAATAAAAGTAATACAACGTTTTGTATTACATCGTTATACATATAAAACACGAGTAATTGCCCTCGCTTTGCTTCGGTTTTCTTATTTTTTTACAACTTATTGGAGTTTTATTAAGGATCCCTAATTTCTTGAAAATATATTATAGCCTATGTTACTCGGGGATAGTGTAGCTTCCCAACAGTGAAAGAATTTTTGAAATCGGTTCAGTAGTTTCGAAGCCTATTCAATGCAAACAAAAAATCAAATCTTTCCTCTTTATATATTAGTATAGATTACCTGCATACATTACCAATCAAAGCACTTCCTAAAATGGGCCCGTACTTTCCTGGACGTAACATTATCGGATACTATCATAGTTACAAACATTACAAACTATCATCTTTATAAAATAATATAATTATGTATAAATACTAATTACTAATGTAAGATTTACTGAAATAACACAATCACTAAAAGAAGCACCAAATTGTTTAAAATATAAACAAATATGGAAAAATGGAATCTTTAATTGAACCATCATACAATATAATAATCACATAGAAATAGAAGCCACCAAAGATATAGAGCGTAGTTTAAAAACTACGAATAACCAGTTTTTAAGTGATCAACTAAAAGAAATAACTGAAAATGATTTAGGTATTCATTATTACTGCTAACAATTTTTTTACGCTGATTTTAATTAATCTTTGTATTAATTCTTGTCATTTTAACTTAAACATGATGTCGATAAATCATTTTCAAAATTTTGATTTAATCACTGTTGATCGATCCTTCGAAAGATTTTAGTCAACTTAACATAATTTAATCTAATTATAGCGACTACATTATTTAAAGATTACAAAATACGTTACTTAATTAATATTGAGCAACATAAGGGCAAAGTAGTAAGATATATAAAATTAAATGCATAATAAATGCGAACAATGAAACACTGAAGACTGAATCTATCATAAAACATTATTAAGTATAGAATTCATTGGTGTTTTAACAATGTATATTACAGCTACTCATACCTTAAAACTATCATTACTACAAATATACATAGATTGATCGACAAGTACCGTGAATAACATATTATTATGATCAATCACTGACATCTATATTATAAATAAAATTTCGATAGGTTTTCTCGATCTGAATGTCGCCAATCGGATGAATGAAATAATTTAGCTGACGGCCAATTAACCAAATTAGTTATAATAATTCAAACTACACACAACTCAAATCGAGGGATAGATCGATAAATTAGGTCGCTTTTTTATTAAGACGGAAACAGGAGCCCCGCCAAGTGGGGTCCCGTCGTAACCTGTGACATACAAATTTGTAGATAACAAGACGTAGTCACATTATGTCGTAATAGCATTAAACAGGAGGTTTTGTGGTCAAGCACTTATTCGGTATGTATATAAAAAAAACATTATGTCTGAACCTGCCGTTTATGCACCGTCCAAACCAGCTATAGGTACTCAACGTGCGGCCAGCCAGGCTTTTGTAGTTGGCCCATCTGGTGTTACTTTATTTTATATTAATCGCGAAAACCTAAAAAATCAATACCAATTTTTTTTTCTTTGTATTGCGGCCCGCGACAGCATGACGTATATGTGTTTGTGGCCCGTATGAAAAAAGGTTGATTATCACTGGGACAAACTTATGATATTTTAGATGTTAGGCCTTCTGTAAACCTATTAGACGCAAAAAAGTGGACTCATAGATCGTCTGGTAGTTTTTAAACGGTATTATGTATTCTAGATTTACGCGCATGTCACATAATTTTAAGATAGTAGGTATTATAGTATAATAATCTGTTTTGATGACTTCATTGACCAGGCAGCGTTAAATGGCGCGAATTAATTAAACACAATATTTTTTGTTGAGATTGCCTATCCAACATTATTTATTTATAGAAACCAGTGATTACAGCATCATAGAACAAAAAAGAGGATGTGTTATACCCGTAGGAGGAGCTTAGTAAAATTGTCGGTAAACTCGCAGAACTGAATTTAAACGAGTTACATCGCCATCTTTTATCCAAGCACCGAACTAATTTTAAATGTAAAACATTGCGTTAGTTCATCGGGTACGTCACATCCCATAACACTTGTTCTATGATAAGAGTGGTTATACTTTAGTACTGTGCCACCAACTTATCTGTGAATTGACGGAGGGCGCTGTCGGACGCATTGGACCAATCATTGAACGCAATTCGAGACGTAGTAAATGTCAATGAATGAACACAAAGAACTTATGAATGGGGCGGCATTAGTTCCAATTTTCGCAATTTCTCAGATAACTTGGTGGCACTGTACACTAAAATTTAAGCATAGAGTATAAAGCTCTTATAATAAAATGTAATATAATATGTCATAAACTACAGTATTATGATTGCTTCTGCAATTTTCTTGTGTTACATAACTGTATAACTGTACATACCTACCTATTATTAGGACATTATTTTAATATGGTAAGTAAATATAAATAGGTACAATAATGTTTCAGCTTTTTGATGGAATCCGAATACTATAAAATTATGAATGCTATAGAATATTCAAATAAAATTGTAATGAAAGTAAAATGTAAGAAAAAATATCTTTTGGAAAATAACACAAAATGACAAAAAAAAACCTTCTAATAAGAACAAAATAGGCCATAAACTAATCTTATCCTAATGGCATGACTCGACGTTTATTCTTACCCGCTAAACAAAAGAACACGACATTATTATAAATTAATTTAAGTTTAAAACAAGTGTGAATTCTGTACAAACCTTATCTGTAAATATAAAATGTATAATATTCACAACAGTGAAAAATGAATAAAATCAGGTTTCATAGGACTTTGTCCGTAGCACGACTTAGCACCATCGGTTAATCGAGGCAGTTAGAACCATTCATCGGAACTCGTTAGAAAATCCTAATCGTTACTAATTAAATGAATAATATAATTTAAAATCTAATTCAGATTACATATTTATTGACTGACCTTAATAATTTAAGAATATGATAATAATTGAGAAGAAATCCTTTAATCATGATAAGGCTATCCGCCCAAGTCCGATAATCGATGACCGATTTTTTGTACGAGAAAAATAGAACGTACTAATAGCAATAGTGCAACGCACACGTCCTACAAAAAGTCGGTTAGAAATAATATGGGAGGAAAAATCGGCCTGATTATTGGTCCTACAAAAAGTCTGACGTGGGCGGGAAGCGTAAAGCTAAGGCTAAGGGCAGAAGCCAGTAAAGAGATTTATGGAAGGCGTAACGGATTTAAATTTCAAACATTCTGAAATAGTTAACTTAGGCTTTATTCGCTAACGTAGGTCAGTCTTAAAAAATCAAGAAATTACATTGCAATTACCCAGCTACAATATTCTTGTTTAAGTAATAGTTTTATTACCAGGAAAAAGGTAGCAAAAAGCTACAGTCAAATAATGTTCGAGCAACTTTTTAGCTACTAGAATGCTACTTACACTATTATTAAAACCAGGCACAGTGTCAAAGAAGTTAAGGAAAATCGATGCATATAACAGTCTTAGGTACCGTCAGATACTTATCAGTTATGTATCAGTGGGATAGTGAATTTTTCTACTGAAGAAAGTTCCACAGAACGTTTTGAAATACACAAAAATATTTGGGACATACATCAGTTGTGAGCATACGCTCATACACTGCGTCCTCTATTACACAAATACTTGGACTTGAAAATATGTTAAACACTCCTATTACGTCAATGTAAACTCTGAGGTACGAAGGATACGTACAGATTTGTCCACGCTCATTCACTGTTATACCTAATTTATAGGACATAATGAGGATAATTTCGGTTATTAGAGTGAACGTATATTTGCGTCATTGTCTCATACATTTCACATAAGTAGTGTGATGGAACATTATGGGGATACTGGAACCACAAAATAGATATATAGAAGGATATCTCCATACAAACATAATTCTAATTCATACCTTTTTTAATTTCCGTGTTTATGTTCGAGCGTGCTTGAATGGAGTTACATCTCTGTTGCTTTTCTATTCTGTGCTGGAAGAGATAAGCTCTCGAATCAGCCATCACGCGAGTGATGTAAGTGCGGCGGTGATCCGAGGAGCCGTAGCGCCATCCAGGCGGCTAGCGAGTGGCTAGCGGGCGCGGGGGAGACGGGGGCGCGGTGGGCGGCCATGCGCGCGCGCAGCCGCTGCAGCAGCACGGCGGCCGCTAGCGCTGCGCCTGCTGCGGCGCCCGCTGCGGACGCGAACAGCGCTCCGAAACTAACTGCGCCCATGCATATGCCGTATACCACCTGGAAGTTAAGATCGGTTACTGGATTTTTTTCTAAGTTAGGTACTCGTAATATAAAGGACGACGAACGGTGTTACGTAACTTCTTAGTATGACTTACAATGTACGAGTACATTGTTTTTATGGATAACTTCACATTGTCTTTTTTTAATAAAAATTTGTTTGATTAAAAAACCGATGAAAAGCTCTTATAAAATAACCGCAATCATACAGAATGCTACTTGAATATCAGAGAAAACAAAGAACAAGTTGGTACCCACCCAGCTGTCAAAGTAGGGACTGTCTGTGTGACTATCGCCTAAAGAGAATACAACGTGACAGATAAAAATAGAGGGATTTGATCTACTATAATTTTATTATCTATTTTATGGAGTTAGGTTATGTTTTATATGGGAGCATAGGTTTATTACAGCCTACGTACCTCTTCCCTTATCCGTCCACTGAAAACAGTGACAGGCTCCCTCGAGGGTCCGAAAGCGAGATCAGCTTCCGACACGACGTCGTATATCCCCGATACGCCGACGTCAGCTGACCTCGCGTCGCGCACTGTACGCCGTTTGCGAAGCGACCGCGGTCCAGCGACGGCGGGGCCTGGCTGCTTGGCTGGTACCACGCCGTCACCTGACGGCTCCGGTTTGAGGTCAACGGCCAGGTTGCGGGGACCGTGGGGGAAACGTTCTCTTTCGCCCAGGTCGGATGGACGGTCCTGAAAGTTATAGAGGCATAATGTAAGATCTAGTTTGAGACAGAGTTAAGTGAAGAATTTGGAATGAGCTGGAAGTCAATGAAAACAAAACTAAAAATTGATCCAATGTCGTCAACAAAATCTTTACTTCCACGACCCGGCATGGTTACTATGCCGGATCGCCGTGCCAAGGATCCTGCACTCGACTCGGTCTGTATTCTTGTCTTTGTGTGTTGTCCTTGGCACCCACGACACAAAGAATCTTAGGGCTATGAATGTGTAGTTTTTTTACTCACAGTAAACGGTCTAGCCAAAGCCTCAACAAGTTCCTCCACAGCAGACATTCGGTCAGTATCCTCTACGACGGGCGCCGGCGCTCTCTGCGGGAGAGGTGCTGGTGCTGGCACCGCGTCTCCAGATACCTCGTCGCCGAACGCTTCTTCCAGCGGCAAACGGTGTTCTTCAGCTAGGCTCATGTCTGACTCTTCTACCGATGAGTCACTGGAACAGAGGTTGAAACGTTAGTAAGTATGTCGCGAACCACTGACGCGGACGGCCGCAGGTTGGGCGCAATCATAAGTTGGGTGAACAGTAACTAGTTTTTTTAACGATCAAACAAACGAACAAAGTAACGTTTGATCCTAATTGTCCTGTCTGTCCTGAAGACGAAGACAGGACAATTATTACAATAAGAAAACCGCATAATCTTATTTTTTGTGAAAAGCCCAAAAACAAGCAGACAAGCTACCTGATGCTCTATTAAACTATGAAAATCTATTTCGAAGGTTCAAAAATACATACCCAATCTCATTATGATCCTGATGCGTCCTGTCGTCCTTTCTGTCCAAGGCGCCATGCCGTTCGTTCGTGACGCCGGCCAGCTGACAGTGGTCCAAGCAGCCATGCCTGCATATCTCAACCTTGCACCTGATGTGCACACTCAACGCATCCGGGAACTTGAATGCGTGGAAGAACGCATATGTTATCACTGTGGCTCGCTCGTCCGCTGCTTTCGCTTTCAGGAATCTGGAATTTTGAAAGAATTTTGTTAGGGTTTATTGGAGTGGAATGGAAAAATAATAAAAGACAAATGAAACATACGATAAAGTAAAAACTTTACATTTCCAAAACATATTGTTACACAAAGAAAAACCATTAAGTACAAAGATTAAAATAAAATTAAATGTTACAACCTCAGATTTAAGAATCCTTTAATCTGAGGTTACAACTTATTTATAGGTTATCTAAAGTTTGGCTTTGACTGAAAAAATCTCTTAGTTTCAAAGAGCTGCGGTAACCAATTAAAATAATCCGTTTTCTCATTTATTTATTTTAATATTAATCAATCATAATTTTTATCCTATCATAAATTATTGAAAAATGTTTTTTTTTTTATTTTGACACAATTATTACACCCTAGCTAGGGCGCTCTTATGTTATACCCTAGCTAGGGATTCTAATAAATCCCAGAGATTCCCTATTTCGCGTGACATGGACTATACAGATATCACAAGAGAAAAAACATTTATTTGGCACATCAACGTCAGTCGGGAAATGAACCAGAGACACTTCGTTTCGTTGGTAATGTCACACTAACTGAACTACGGAATCACCAAATTTTTATTTTCTCTATGAAAAGTAGACATGTCTATGTACTTTTATTGGAATTAAGTCCTACAAAGTTCCAGCAAAGGTAATAGGTGTATCCTCATCAAAATTCCAACACGATATCTCCGCAAGATAGTGGTACCTATCAATGAAATTGAATAGACATTTTCCATTCTGATAACCCTTTAAGGCTCAGGTATATCTGAATCAAGTTATGGGTTTGGTTCCGACTGCAGTCGCCAAGGTGAAAGGGCAATTGCTTTATAGAAAGCTTTATCTACGTGGGAATCAAAAGCTAAGTGCTGAGCTAAACATTTTTGAATATAAAACATACAATGAAACGTCATGTAGTAAAGTATACAATAAAACGTCTTTTTTGTTGTCCAAGTTAATAGTTAAGTATTATGAAACTAATAATAATGAATAATTAGGCATTTTTCCCACCTAGAATTTAGTTTTCTTTATTTCAGTGCTTCAAATACAAAAATGTAAGGTGGATCGATTCTTGTCAAGCGATGCGCCTACACGTTATACAGGGTGTCCAGCAACCAACTAGCGATAATTTAAAGGCTCGAAATATACCTAATTTTGTCGACAAAAATACCCACAGCCTCTTCCTTTTGGAATGGCCGCCATTTTTTTATTATGTTAGACGACTCTGCCGAAAGACTTCGATTTCTCCGGGCTTATAAATGTGAAAAATCTATTAATTAAAAGGTAATAATACCATCTATTCATTACAAAAAGATTGGATGAAGTTTCAAGTTACAAAGGTCATTAAAAAATTATTATTCTCAATGTAGTCAAAATTTTCACTATTTTTTAAGTTTTTGTAACGTTTGTAATTCAAAAACTAGTATTTAAACACTCCTTTTTGAAGTTATACTTTTTAGGCGCGTTATGAAATAAATGGAAAAAATGATGACAGTGAAATTTTAAGATTTGTAACACAGACGGTGACACAAAAACGACCGTAACGAAAAACGTCACGGGCGTTTTTAAAAACGCTCGTTTTGAAAAAAATATTTTTACTAGTGTTATTGTTAGAATATTGTTTTTGAATGTTGTTTTTTTTTAAATTGTTTTTTGAATATTGTTTTTTTATATTAGTCTATAGTTATTTACAAAAATTAATTTTAACACATTTTTTGAGAAATCATCCCTTCAAGGGTTAATTTAGGGGATGGAACTTAGTACGCAACTTCGTCAGTTTTGAAATAAATAGGGTGAAAATTTGTATATAAGCTTATAGTTAAACAGGGGAGGGGAAGGGGAAGGGGAGGGGATTGGAGGGGGGAGCAGGGGAAGAGGGAATTTAATGGTCTCTGATTTGTTAAACCTACCAAAACTATAAAAGTTAAAAGTAACAACAAAGTACATTCACTGATTATTAGGCGATATGAAGTTCGCCAAGACAGCTAGTGTTAAATATTTATTTAATGATGCCAAAAGAGTATAACTTCTCACGCGCGTACATAAGTACACGTTTATGTTTTTTAGTACATGCATTGATTAACAAGGATATTATATATAAAACGACATCAAAATCATTGCTCTAAGTTGCAAGACTGGTGACTTATTGCTGTTTGAATATGAACCTTACGCGAGTGTCCATACACCTTGCGTAGCTACGTGCTACATTGAAAAAAAAGATGGCTAGAACCCCACATTTGGGTATTTTTGTCGACAAAATTAGGTATATTTCATGCCCTTAAATTATCGCTAGTTGGTTGCTGGACACCCTGTATAACGTGTAGGCGCATCGCTTGACAAGAATCGATCCACCTTACATTTTTATATTTGAACCACTGAAATAAAGAAAACTAAATTCTAGGTGGGAAAAATGCCTAATTACTTAAGTTGGTTGCTGGTCACACTGTATAAATGGAACAATATTTTGCATCTGCTCAATAACTCTGTAATCTAACAAATTAATCTTAACCGTCATAATATTATGATTAATTAACTTAATTGACATCAATTAATCTTTGCATCGTATCGTTTCATGTAGATAACAGGAATTATTTTTTACTGGATATTGCGTACTATTGTCATCACCTGTGACTTTATAATGATAAATAATTTATAATGGGTAATTACCTTCCATTGACATTATTCGGGCACCCAATAAAACTGATAACTGGTGACCGGTTTTCGTTCAGTTTAGTTTTAAAGCTTATGTTTCGAGTTTCGACTTAATATTGTAATACTCAGTGCTTATCTAAAGGTCGACTGGCTATGCATTATTAGTTTACAAGTTTATGAATAGTTTATTCGCGAGAAGTTCTCGTGAAATTCCAGGACGTAGATTAGATACTGAGTAGCCAAATTGACGATGTAGCCTCATTTGTAGTGACCCTGCAAAGGATCCCTCATCCTGGATTTGATTCCCGGCCGGAGAATTGTTTTTCTGACAGATAAATTTTTGCTATAGGGAACTGGGTTTCTCTTGTTTTATTTGCCTAATGACTCCTAAATGTCTTCAACCCATTAGGTAATGAGTTTCTGCAGGTAACTGTAGAACAGGACACAAGTCTCTCCAATGGAGATGTGTCGGAAGTTACCACCCGAAGGCTTCCAAAATGGCTTAATGACTGATATCGAATGCTAATATCCGAGATCCACGAAGCAGGGAAGCGTCCAAGAAATTTTGCCACTAGCGGTCACATATCCAGCTATCCACGGTGCCCTATTAACTCGGACGATCGCTTGGTATCAACACAAGCCCCCGGGTTAAGAGCGCTTCTAAATTTAATGATGTTAATATCACTACAAACGAACATTAAATTCTCAGTGCGCAAATCAGATATTGCACATAAAATTATGTATTTTCCCAGACATATTCTGGCTTTGAAACATTACCAATTACAACCATCGCATTGCAGTGCCTTGGCATTTGACCCGCGCGATGTTCTCTCGGCCAGCGCCCAAGCCAGATTAGATAGCCTTATAGCGTTCTCCCAGCTAATATGGTGAAATTAACAGCCCTATAGCGAAAAGGTAATCTTAACATTCACCCGTACTAACGATTTAACGATAATATTTTAACCTTTTAATAACTATAACAATGATTAACTATTTATATTCTGAGAAATCTATCGGGAAAATTTATGATACGGGAAATAATTAGCTCAAATTCGATTAAATTAATTGACTTATTGTGCTATGTATACTCGTAGTAGTACGAAGTTATTCCTATCAACGTACTTATCCCTAAAACTTTGAAGTACATAGTCATAACAGAGCTTTATTTTGTATGTTGGTAAAACTGCTTTATTACTCAATAATTTAATAATTGTTAATATAAAAATTTTAAATTTCCCCGACCCTTTTACCTTCACCAAAAAACACCTTGAAACACCTGAACAGATTTTCACAAATTGTAGTTAAAAACCATCTGTATCACGTCAGCTTTCAAATCAAAAACCGCATCATAATCGTTCCATTCGTTTAGGAGCTACAATGCCGACAACACACACACAGACACGTCAAATATAACATCCCTCCTTTTACGTTTTAATAAAATTACCTGGAAATCATTTTCGGTCGCAGCACACAGCCATACTCGTCCGAGAGCTGAATGATGTGGCCAGAGCCGTCCGAAGCGGCGCACGACTTAACTCGCATGTCGAATTCACCTGGAATAAAGGGAAATCGTCATTTTACTGATGCACATAGTAGTTAGTGCTTATAATAACTGTTACGCTAGAAGTTTAGCAATCACAGTAAATATTTTAATTGTGATAGTATTTTTAATGTCTAATAGGCTCTTAATATTATACTTTATGTAAACAACCGACAAACGAACAGATGAGCACCTGATGGTAAGAAGATACCGTCACTCATTTGAATTTCGTACCCGGATGACCGACCTTTGCTCGGTATTTTTTTTTATCAAACAACGTCTTAGTGTTGCTATTCGCCAATAGATGTCAGGAAGAGTCTATTGTAACAGTTTTTCATTGTCTGAAAACACGGATAAAACGACATTTTCTAAAAATGAATCCTAGCTAGATCGATTTATCGCCCCCGAAACCCCCTGCATACTAAATTTCATGAAAATCGTCGGCGCCGTTTCCAAGACTCAAAAAATTTGCATACAAGAATTGCTCGTTTAAAGAAGATATAATTCAATAGGATTATAACCAGGTAAGTAGCATAATATGTTTCTTCACTTACTCGATTTGTGACAATCGTTAAAGCGTTGTTGCTTCATCTAAAGAAGCATCATAACTTTCCCATTACTAGGCGCAAAAATTACGTGCTTGCAGAATTTTACCTTTAAACGTTCAACTCAAATTCATTCGAGTTTATGTTCATGAATAGAAACGCATAGAAAATAGAAACAAAAGTAATAACTACATTGTTAGTACCTACCCAGGTGTACCAGGTAAACAATCTAGGGTTAACTTAGCGTTTCTTAATGGAATATTTACTTCCTTAGTACTTACTTGCTAACTGCCTATACCTTTTAATTACTTTTCATTTACCTCAACCAGGTAAGGCTGTAAGGTAAGTTTCTTGTCATGATTTGCGGTAAACGTGGTTAGTGGCTACTTGTTTTTTACCGCAACTTCCAATTTGTGGATGGTAATTTTGTAATCATCAGATCGTGTCGAATATGATGCCGCATCAAACAATGTCTGAATTGGGTTTTTAGGCCTATTATTAGTTTAATTCGTTTTGTTGTTTAAGCGTTTTATTTAAAGAGTGAATTGTGATTCATATACGGTTTTCCGTGGCTGTCACAAAAATATCAAAAGTACTTTAACTTCGCTAAATCTGTCACTCCTGCGTGCATTATTCTTAACAAACCGGCCAACGGCATGTTTTCTTTCCACCTACTAAACCCCGTACTAGATAGGTAAGTACCTAAATGATTATGCAATTAATCTCTGTAATTTCATTATCTCTTTCCATTAATAGTTCGAAATGGTCTTTAATTAGTAACCCGTTGTACTATTTTATTGTCCAACAGGTTTTACAAGTTGTCAGAACATAAGAATAGATTGTTGCGAACGTCGAAAACCCGATTACGTTATTTCAAAAGATTTTGAATCACGAAGCTTGGATTAGTTAATTATTAATAACCCATAACTGTTGCCGGCTTTCTCACGTTTTAGTTCGCTTTCAATCAATCAAATTGATTATTTTATTGAGATGTGAGAACGACTTGTCTGCATCGCTGCTTATATAGTACGATACTCCTTTAATTTGTTTCGTAAACTGTGCTAAACCTGTTCATTGGTATGAATAATTTATTGTTATTATTACATTGTTTATAGCTAAGATATTTATTACAGTTAAGGATTATTAGATAGAAGTTTGCTATATTAATTTCTGTTAACAAAGCCCACGCACGTTAATTATAGGTTAACAGTAACATTAAATAACCGTTTGTATTCACATTTACACACTGTATATTAGGTTTTCCAAGATTAATATTTGTACTAAAATTCGATTGTAATTCCAACGTGATTGGTGGCAAAAATATACAACAACATCTGTTAAAGGGATATACAAGTTTTTGGATGACAAAAACCAATAAAAAAACTTTGTTAAAATTTATTATCATCATCATTATCATCTTAATCACATCATCATCAATCATAATATCATCTTAATTATCATCAGGTTGAAGTCACTAGGTCGTAGCTAGTCGGGTTGTCAGACGACTGAATAACATTTGAAATTACTGACGAAAATGATAATTAAGCGACTGATGCACTTCTCCACTCATTTCAGCAAATAATATTCCGAAGGCCGCGCCACACTTGCCCATAATCCTTCGACCACTCCACGGACCCGTTAAGCAAACTCATTCGTTCGTATTTGTCGAGTTTACTTTTTACTATTCTTTGTACCGTTAACCTGTTTGCACACTATTATTACCCTGTTAGAGACGGTTTTACGAGTTACGTGTGGAAGGAAGGCGGAAATTTGATTTGTTTTGTGTTATCTGGCTATTTTTAGAACGGAAATAGAGAAAGACTTCAGGGTTCGTTTCGTGGTATCGTTGTATGCCCTAAAGTGGGGCATGTACATAAAATGTATTTGGATTTGAAGTTCAAATTCTGTCGAATTTTTTTGTAATGTTTTCCCGTCACGACTAAGTATACGAAGAGGATAATAAGATAAGGTCACCCTTTGTATACCTTACTTTATTTCAATATGACTGTGTTTATTATTGTATTTTGGTGTACAATTAAAAAGTATTTGTATTGTGTTGTGTTGTATACGAAAACAATAATAATGTAAGTTTGAATTGAATTAAAAAAAAATTATAGCACGCCTATTTAATTATATATTTTTTTAAAACACACTGAGACTCCGTTCTAGGATATCCTATCTCGTGTGTGGCAAGAACTTGAAACCCTGCTCCGAGAGAGACTGCGTTCCGATGTGGTCTGTTTTAAGTTATACCTAATACTGCAAACACTATCACTATCCCGATTGACGGAATCCTGAACAGTAAAGCAGCAATAGTAATATAGTTCAAGACTCTGTTCACTTAGATTTGAAGATACCTACTTATTCATCGGACTGAACCACCTAGTAAGTAGGTAGTGCAAGATGCCAGATTGCGTATGTGTGCATATTAACACATTTATATAATAAGATACATAAACAGCCATTACGTGACATTAAATTGTTAGTCAATTGACTTGAAGATTAGAGAAAAAACAGCTAGAGTGCATCAATTAAATTGCTAAATCGATTTCAATTGTTTTTAGTTGATTTCAGTAATTCATAGGATAAATTTAATAATCTTAAATTAAAATTTTAAAAACCCCTCACAGTTTTATTAACATTGAACATAGCTAAAAATACTCTCGATTAAATCAACTTTCAAACAAAGAAAACTAGATCAAAATCGGTTCATCCGTTTGGGAAAACGATGACACAGGCAAAAATACAGATACACAGATACAAAGACACACAGTTACAGAGACATACATATACACAGACACAAAGATACACAGACACACAGATACACAGACACACAGATACACAGACACACAGTTACACAGACACACAGTTACACAGACACACAGATACACAGAAACGTCAAACTTATAACACTCATCTTTTTTGTCGGACGTTAAAAACGGCAGTTAAACAACCCTCGTTTAGACAAAATTCGAATAAAAAATATAATATTTTGAGTATGAATCTATATTATATGCTGTTGTAGTAGCATACAAGATAAATAATATTAGAGTATGTAAAACGCATTATATTTTCCAACAATTCCAACTAAGGCAGTACAGTTAAATTTCGCGGTAGACTCGTAATTGTGGACAAAACCAACTTCATAAACTCCCACGTGATACTTTGCTTAGTGATTTCGTATGTTTGCTTAAGCACTTTTAATTATTCTCAAATGGCACTCGATAGGCACTTTCCATAGAGCAGGATTTACAGAAATACTTACTATGTCAACAAATGCTTATGTCCATAAAAAAGGCTGTAATAGTGTATTTAAATATTTTGAGCCATTAATATACAGCTTTTTAAATCCTTAAGTACCTACTCAGTGGGACTAAATCAGGATTTCTTAAAGTGGGGTCCACGGACCCTTTAGGGGTCCGTAGCATGTATCAGGGGTCCGCAGTGGGTCAGTTTGTAAACATATTTATTAGGAAATTGTATAGTAAAATTTGACGAAATGCATTGTCGTTGTCGGATGGCGAATGCAATAGTATACAATACCTAATCACTGCGCGTTGTCTTAATATCTACGCTGTCTTAGTACCAATAAAAGTATTTTTGTTAATATGAATAAGGCTCTTTTTTTCATTTCCAAAAATGTTTTTGACAGGGGTCCGAGGAATTGTTTAAATTGTGAAAGTGGCAGTCAAAAGTTCAAGAAACCCTGGACTAGATCATATCTAATAACAATTCATATACAAATTAAACAATTTAAGAGCTAATGTGAGCGAGCGAGAGAATTTTTAACTGTTAAATCCACAATATATAGAAGGTTTATACACAGTTTACACACGCCCCTTACAATTATGTTGAATCGTTCTCTTGAAAAGATTTAATTGAGTAGGTACTTGTTTAAACCTCGAAGCTTACTTAGTCATTAATGAATGTGTGTAATTACCTAAATCCCCTCCTTTAACCAGGATAATAGGATTAATAGGTAAGTAATACTATAACCACAGAAAACATAATAGTACCTAAATTCATAATATACTATATACTATACGAGTAACGGCCCTCGCTTTGCTTCAGTTTTCTTATTTTTTTACACCTCGGGTTACATTATTAGAGTTTTATTAAGGATCCCTATTTTTTTTTAATATAATATAGCCTATGTTACTCGGGGATAGTGTAGCTTCCCAATAGTGAAAGATTTTTTCAAATCGGTTCAGTAGTTTCGGAGCCTATTCAATGCAAACAAAAAATCAAATCTTTCCTCTTTATATATTAGTATAGAAGATAATATGTCCAAGGGGATATATTATATACTATACACTATACGACATAATAGTACTATATCTCAGAATTACACTCTAACACGATAAACTGGTACACCACAAACAATAAACAAGTAGGCATTTCTAAATTTCCCGAGTGTCGTGAATAATGCGTTCTGCAATAATAAAGTTGCTTGAGTCTATTGTATTCGCCCAATTGAAATGTAAAGCCCTCGTGTGGGAAAACCTGTATCGCCGGGTTTATTAGGTAATTGTCAGATTTGACAAACAAACCTTTGTATTTTGAGCAGTGGTAGCCTAGTGCCTCGTCTGAAATTCAAGTACCTACCCATTCGAAAGATTAATGTTTCAATCGCTTAACTGCAAGTATCACGAAAGTGTATTCAAAAGTTGTTGGTCATAGAAGTAAAAGAAATTATTTCTCAGTTATGAAACATTTTTAATGCCTGATTTCACACACCTTTTGAGAAATAATTGAGAACCCGTCTTTAGGACTCAAAGTAACCCCTTACAGACTTTCGACCCGCTAAGCCTACCTCATACCTAATACTTTTATAACATACTTGTAGTAAATCTAAATCAGATTTTTATTCAAGCTAAATGTCACTGCTAGTATATTGTCATCCAATAATCAAATGAAGTTATAATCGTTTAGTATATGATACCGACGAAAAGTTATCTACTAGATAATATCTAGGAGATCGCCGCCCAAGGCAAATTTATAGAAAATAATTCAATTAAATTGAACAGTAATTTATGCGATTCGCAATCATACATATAAATTAAATATCAACTCAATTCACAATTCGATCTTCATTAGGAAGAATTTACATATGACGAAAGGAATTGCCCGTCTATATTTCATTTAAAAGCAATAATTCATAACATTGTACGTGGGTGTACAATCATGGAAACTTGCCCTGACTGAATAAATGAATAGTTTTATTATTATGACAGTCAAATCACATGCCATTAAAATAAATTGGAATAATTAGCGGATAGAAATTTGCGATTTATAAATCCCTTAAAGGAATAAGCTTTAAAATGTTACTAAATTGTAAGAGAAATAAACAGTTTTGGAATTTTAAAAAATAAAAGAGCTTTGGAGGCTAGCTTCTCGATAGGAACTCAGCGCATTGGATCTTTCGTACTCAGAAAACGAGTTTTGTATCAAAATCTCATATTCCGATACCAAATGACCCAAAAAATCGAAACTTCACGAAACCACACTTAAATCGAGAGGAAATTAACCTTACCTCTATAGTCGTTGATAGCAACGACCAGAGTCAGAGTGGAGCCAAGCGGCACGATGCCGGAGACAGGTGGCGCCCAGGGTCCCTTGCCTGCCTGGATCTCCATCCAGCAGTCTACGTTGTCTCCTGTAAAGGAAATTCACCTTTGTACGATAGCCAATATTTAACTTGACCGAAACCACATCATACTTTTCTCTATCTCTCTTTGAGCCCACGTCAACCTCTCCTGCTGGTGGTTTAGTATGTGGATGGTGGCTTCAACCCATTAACGACCAACTAAGCATGGCTCTCTTCTCTTACTGTGACTTAGAGCATACTCCACCATCATTCTAGTGAGAATTGCTGGAGGAGTAAGTTGCCAACCCAAGTGTCGGAAATTTTCATATGTCACCCGATGGCCTTCGACATGGCTTAACGACCGTTACCTTACGATTACAACTGGGAACAACGGGTGTACGTGCTCTCCGAAGCATACTCAAGAAATTATTGCCACTTGGGGTCACCTATTACCGACCGCGCCTGTTCTTGCTGAATTCGGCCGATCACTTAGAATCGACACATGCTGCCATGCTATGACCGCTTTTATGCCTGAATGGTGGCGTTTTATAAAATAAGAACGTACAAAGCTGTGGCTCTAGGTATCTTTCAAAAAAAGTTGTTTAGCTCATCCCACAAATGGATCAAAAAGGAGAAAAATTTACCAACCGATCCACATGTAGAACATGATTTTTAACCCCCGACGAAAAAAGAGGGCTATTGTAAGTTTGACTTGTTTCTGTATCTGTATATCTGTGTGTCTGTGTATATCTGTCTGTGTGTCTGTATATGTCTGTCTGTGGCGTCGTAGCTCCCAAACGGATGAAATGATTTTGATCCAGTTTTTTTTGTATAAAAGGTGACTTAAAGAGTGTTCTTAGCTACGTTTAGTGCGAGACAAATTGTTGGGGGTTTTCAAATTTTTATTTAAGATTATGTTTATTAACTTTTTGGCTAACCACACTCTTTCTAGAATCAACTTGAAATGTTTATAAGTGTTTGAGTTACCTCTAAAATCTAGTTGCACCACATCCAAATCTGCGATGACCATGGGTGGCTTCGAAGCGGTCTTCTCGTAGTCGTTGAACCATTCACATCGAAGCCTCTTCGCTTCATCCCACACCTCGAGAAGATCCTTATCATATTGCACCACGACTGTGTTTTCATAGAACTGGCCGTGAAGATCTGAAAATAAGTGTACAACTTTGAGCATCGAGGATATTATTTGTCGTTTAATACAATTAATATAGAGTAACGCACGTTTCCTTTAGTCCATAGGAGCTGTGTCGCGTAATTAAAGAGAAGCGTTGGTGTTCCACCAGTTTTCTTCAGTACGAATTAATTGAAGGTTTTGTGGTCATAACTATCAAGTAAATATCCAATTTGTGAATGTATGTTTTTTAATAGACTCTAATTTGCCTTGCGACGACATGCGAGCCTTACAGACCAATAATGTCGTCAATTTTTGTTAATTATGTTTTTTTTGTGTTGGTTTGTAAAGTTTTTTTTAATAATTATATATACATTATATTTGTTTGATCCATGTATGTTCGTGTGTGTACAGAGTATGGCACAGAAATAAACGTTTTCTTTCTTTCTTTCTTTCTTTCTTTCTAATTTCTAAAACCCACACTTGTACCATTTATAATTTTTAGAAGAACTTGCGAAAATAAAAGTTGATAAACGAGGCTCGTAAAAGATATCACGATCCATCGCTACGCAATCAAAACGTGTAATTATTCCTTCAATGACCTGTTATGATACTTAGCTGTAGATTTGCGACATTTATTGCCTAACCGATGGATCAGAAGCACTTAAAAACAATATCAGGTTACTTTATGCACATATAAAACTCTGATTTCATGAACAAGATTACAATCGCTATAAAATCGCCTAATCGTTGCATTAAAAACTACTAACAAGTCTATAAAATAAATTAATTTCAAATGGATATAAATAAATCTACAATCAAATATTCTGCTATTATTAGTCTTAAATGCTACCAACTCTCACTCCTCACCGAGATAGATATTTTTGCAGTGGCAAATAATAAAGACAATAAACAATCTAGAAGTAAACGATGTCTCTTGCTGAACGATACCGGGTTCGATTCCTAAGGGGGCTATCCATAAATTAGTCACACGTTAGGGGGGAGGGTGGGGGTCGATGTAGCGTGACATTGTGTGACAAGGGGTGGGAGGGGAGTCCTAAATTTCGTGACGTCATATTTCAAAATCGAATAATTGGTATGTATAGGTAAATATTAAAAAACAATGGGGAATAATAAGTCAAGCCGCAGATTTTTTTTTAGGCCACGGAAACCAACCTCTGATTTAATAACTAAGCCACGGGAAAATGAGAAGGCTTCTAATAAACTAATTCGCCTTTTTTTAAATGCCACCTGAATATTCCAAAGAAAGCGTCAAATAAAGAACAATTACTATTTTTACTTGTCCCACTGATTTATACATCACCTTCTAATTTACTAACTCAGCCACGGATTTTACAACTAACCAACATTTTTCGTTTTACAGCCTGAACATATTTTCCTCAAAAAAGATAGTTCAAGCTTGAACTAGAAAACATCATATTTTATAATTTAGCATGTGAAATAATAAATCGTATTATTTTATCATGGAAAGAGCAACTGCATGATCTGTTTGTCGCCAGTCAGACGGGCGCTACTGGCCATTTGCACCAATCAGCGAGTGCGATTCGATTCATGCGGGTATGAGTTGTCACGTGTATTTGTTTATTGTGAGTTATCGCGTGTATTTGTTTATTTTCATTCTATTGTTGGTGCGCTCGTTGTTAAATAAGTGACAGAAACAAATCGCTGCAAATCCGACTCCACGTAGTCTTGTCTGCCCTACCCCTAGAGTGTAATGTAAACCCGCGTAGGCGCGGAGGGGCGAGGCGGCCCGCGAGCTGAGGAGCAGGTGGTTTTAACGCTCGCCACAGCGGCTGAGGCTGGCCGGCAAAGCCGGCCAGCAAGCCGAAGCTGCGGTGGTGAGCGTTAATAGCATCTGCGACGATAAGATCGCGTGGGACCGCCAGAGCCCCGCAGCGCCGGAGCCGTGACAGAAGCCATGTCTGCTGCTTGCTTGCTGCATGCGGAATGCCTCTTGCTGTTTGCCGCATGCCGTAGACCTTTTAAGGGTGTGTAACGTTTGAAGATTAGATTATGTATTTGAAAATTATATTAAATGAAAATTAAGTCAAATGAACGTTATATAAAAAGAGCATTATGCTATATAATTCATATGAAGTAAACGTTAAAGTAAATGTTATTCGAGCAAATTAATGAATTATAACATTATAATATGAAATAAACATAAGATCACATGAAATTTTGCTATTTGTTTTTATAACATGTGAAAATTATAGACATGTGAACATTATTTCAAGTTATATTATACTAAAAGTTATTATACTAACTATTACACACCTTAATTTTAGGTACGTTTTGATGACAATTCAATATATTTGATGATAATTTTAGGTATTTTGATGATCAAAAATATAGGACGAGTTATAAATTATTTATGTTTGAAAAAAAATTAAAAGATGCTGATTTATTAAACTAGATGTAGATAAAATTACTTCATTGGTGTCATATTTAAATATTTTAAAAGTTTACTAGTTGAATGTATGTTAAAAATATAGATGCTAAAAAATAACTGCTATGCTAAGTCGTATTTACAGTAGCTTACATTGAAAATTTATAGTGGCTAAAAGAGTATTTTTTAGACGCGCATTGATGGTGGCTTACTTAGTAATTTAGGGGACAGTGTAAATTTTTAGAGGACAATAATGCTATTAAATAGAAGTCAGTTTAATTACCACCCAAAAACAATTAATGAAAATAACACTTATTTTGGAACTGCTGTTTTAATTTAATAATTTCTAGGTGTAAAATTTCATAATATGTGACGTCACACTAGGGGGCGAGGTCTCACAAATGTGACCAGCATGAAATTAATGTGACGTAATTTATGGATGGCCCCTAAATAGGTATTATGTGAAAAATAAATACTTTGTTCTTTGATCTTTGCTATTTGAGTTTAAGTTAAGGGAACCGTCTTCCGTTACTCGTATATATATAAGTTTGCAAGCATTTAGTGAATGTTTTATTTCTATCATCAAAACTAATTGTTTTGTATCTATCTTCAAATCTTCAAGAGTCTTCAATTCTTCGCCAAAAAAGTTCAACATTTTTTTTTACAATGTGACACAATATTTGTTAATTTTTTAAAGAGAACGCCATCATTTCTTGGACTACTTACTAAACAAAAACGTTTAATTTTTAAATCCTTATTATTGCTAGGGCTATACGCGGATGAACTCGCGCAAAAAGTGGAAGTCGTTCGAAGAACGCGGACTGAAGTACAAGTCGCTGGTAGGGCTCCGCAAGGGAAATTGGCCCTTAACGCGCTTGGCACGTTCGCACAATCCATTAGGGTATTAATCTCGCGAATCCACACATCACCGTCATATCTAAACTCTATTTCCTACGGCGTTAAATGGATTTCACATTGTCAGGTGATGGTAATGCGACAAGTTGCATGGGATGTAGATAGGGTCGCGTATGGTGTGTGCGGGTGGAGGAAATACGCTCGGCAGGACTGGATCAGAACTGGCGTCGGACCGTCGTGTTGTTGTAGGAAAATGGTCTTTGTGCGCTTAGCTATGTGGTCGGGTCGGTGGCGATTCTGAGAAACAATGCGCGCGCTATGTTCGGTAAAGGAGCGGGTCTGTCCGTCCGTTATACACTGCCGTAGCAGCACTAGCCGATGAAAAACTAACTACTTTGTTGCAATGAAACCGGTGATTGGCGATCTTTCACGAAATAGTTACGAGTACGAATTGAAAAATGCAAGACAGAAACGGTAGTTGACGATGTAAAAATATTAGTAAGTAATAGTCTGGCAAAAGTATTTAAGTATACTTTTTAAAGGATATTGCAATAAACGGTGGAAAATTAAGAAGACTAATAAAAAAGAGACATGGAGCCAGGTTAAAATCAAAGCAAATTATTTTAGTAGCAAAAGACAAGATACTTTTTCTACGCTTATAGTTTTATTAAAAACGAGTAACCGCCCTCGCTTTGCTTCGGTTTCCTTATTTTTTTTACACCTTGGGTTACATTATTGGAGTTTTATTAAGGATCCCTAATTTTTTTGAAAATATAATATAGCCTATGTTACTCGGGAATAGTGCAGCTTCCTAACAGTGAAAGAATTTTTCAAATCGGTTCAGTAGTTTCGGAGCCTATTCAATGCAAACAAAAAATCAAATCTTTCCTCTTTATATATTAGTATAGACAAATTTTTGGACGCGTGAATAAAACAATATTACTGAACTAATTATAATAATGTACTATATTTACAACATATTTTTCATTATGTTGCAACATTATTACAAAAGTCCCGTCATAATAAAATACCTCTGGCGGCTGTACCAAGCAGCAGAGTTATTAAGGAGTGTAGTTATCCCAGACATTACAATTTGCTTAACATTTTTATGACATGGTACGTTGTAATGTCAGGGTATTGTACCATAATTTTGATGCCAAAGTTATAAGTGCTTATTTATACTTTCACGTGTGGGCAACGTGGAAATGTCACTTAAATATTTTTAAGCAGCACACTTAATGTGCAAATAGGTAGGTATGTGCAATAAGTGCAGTATTAATTTAATAACTTTGATGTAGCAATGCGATCTAGCGTTCTGGGTACTATGATACACGCAGGAATTATTCTTCTTTGTCGTATCACTCTTGTCAGAGCGGTCGTGGTCGTCACGTAGTATCATTACTGTGGGCAGATGTTAAGCGCCTCATGAGCAATCGCCAGGAATTATATAATATGTTTTTTCTATGTGATGAATTTTTCTTTTTTTTGTGTTTCTTTCAATTTAACCTTTTTGGCCTTGGAACCAAAAATACAGATGTTTATGTATTTTTCTCCCATAAACCCTTGCTAAAATCAGAAGCTCAGGGTTCATAATCGGATTTTATACTACAATACTAAATAGACACCTAATTTAGTACTTGTTCAGAAATGGCGAAAACACAAATAGACTAAATAATTTATTTTTCTCTAAAATATCCAACGTACACTGGCTTAAACATACAGAAAACCAAAGCATAAAAAATATTTGGAATTAACACATATATGTATGTAAATAAAAAGCTGTTCCTAAAAGACGCAGCTTCATTCTTTAAATACATTCAACATTTGTTAATTTCTTATACCAAACTTTATAACCTTTAAGACAAATCTTTTTCAATTTTCATTCCTTATTTTTCTAATTGTTGGGCCGAATGAAGAATAAGGCAATTAATACCAGATATCTCAATTAAAAATGACGAATGCAGGCAATTATATTAATGTATGGAGTAATAAAACAAAGACAACGGTTAATTATTACTGCCCATTTATTAACACTACCTGTCAAAATATAACCCACTTACTTTTTAGGGTTCCGAAGTAAAATCGGAACCCTTATAGTTTCGTCCGGAGCAAAGTGCCGAGAGCTTTAGTACTAGAAAACTGTAATTTGGCATGGATATACATATTATTATTTTACTGAAACTCCAGAATCGTAGAATAAAATATTGAAAAACTTTTTTTTTCAACGTGAGAATGATTTTTTTGATTCGTCGCGAACCCTATAGTGTGGGGTATCATTGAAAAGATATTTCAAAAATATTATGGGTTTTTTAAGACCATTTTTGGAATTAGGGGTCTTTTGGCTAACTGGTTGGAGTTGGACAAGTTAAAAAATTCTCAAAAATAGGTTATATGATGAATTTACAAGAAAAAATATCACGGCTATGTTAGCATTAGTACTTAATGAGTAATCTATACTAATATATAAAGAAAGAGGAAAGATTTGATTTTTTTGTTTGCATTGAATAGGCTCCGAAACTACTGAACCGATTTTAAAAATTCTTTCACTGTTGGGAAGCTACACTATCCCCGGGTAACATAGGCTATATTATAGTTTCAAAAAAATTAGGGATCCTTAATAAAACTCCCATAATGTAACCCAAGGTGTAAAAAATAAGAAAACCGAAGCAAAGCGAGGGCGGTTACTCGTACTTGATAAATTTACTACTTCGGAACCCTACATTGCGCGTGGCCTGACACGCTCTTGCCCGGTTTTATTAATTGTTACTTCATTTTTACGAAGAAGTGAATTTAATTGTGTGATCGCTAAGTAATTTAAACCAATAATTTAACATTCTAGAAGAAGAAGTAAAGAGCAGAGAAAATAAAGAAGAGGGTTACATGAATACACTCTAACTTAAGAACATGGCGATTTTTTTTTCAAGCTTTAAAGTTACTCGGAATGTTTACATTCAAAGTGATTTTATAACTTTACTTTTACTGTGCAGTAAAAGCATACTAATGGTCCATACCTACAATAGACGGCTTAAGGACTCTAAGTGGATATTATCATAAAGCTTTGTAATATTATTCATATAAAGTCGTAAACGTAGGTATACCTATTCAGTCACATTTATAAGCACCAACCGCTAAGGAAGCGACAGAAAGCCACAAGATAAATCCTCGAAATGTCTTATGATAACTGCAAGCAGTAAGTGATTATTTCCTCTCCATGTAGGTATCATGATATGATACATCACATGATGTATCTGTCTTCATAAAATACGGGAAATTTACAACCTAAGTGTAGGTAGTAGGTAGTATCTAGCTGTATAGGGTTCTTTAAGGATTCATTCCCACTTGTATAAATCGTCTTTTTTATTTTTCATTTTTTCATTTCATATTTTATATTTTCAGTGGCACTTAAACACTTTTGACCATTTCACACATTTTTTACAAATCGTGATCGTAAAAATTACGAATTGGTACATTATTAAAATACGAATCTGTACCCGTACCGTAACAATGAACTGTCAGTACATATTATATCGTTGGCTTAAATATTTGAATATATGATTTGTAAAAATTTACTAAAAAAGTGACATGTAACATAATCGTAACTCTATGTAATGTCGTCTGTTTCTACATATACCCATTTTCTATACGAATTTTGCGTGTTAAATATCTTCACTAATAAAGGGCGGATTGGATTAAACTAGGATATACCGTGACAAAAGCAAGTTTACTTTAGGTTAATTGGCCCAGAATCTCATACGAGTAAAGAAAAGCAATACTTAGCGTGTGGGAACGAAATTCGTGACTCTTTCTTCGTCTTCCGCATGATCATAGGAACCAATTAAGGGTCTGGTTTATTTCACAAACAATTCGAACTTAAGACATTCGCTTGCTAGTGAAAATTTCGGCAATAGAAAATACTAGCTGACCCGGCGACCTTCGTAACGCCCAACAATTTTTTCTAAAATAAAAGTAGCCTAAGTTACTCCTTGTCTGCCGGTTCATCTGCCAGTAAAAGTCCCGTCAAAATCGGTTCAGCCATTTCAGAGATTAGCCGGAACAAACAGACAGACAGACAGACAAAAACTGTGAAAAATGTTGTTTTGGTATTTGTACCGCGTATGAATCCAAATTCACTTAGTAAAAAGCGGTTATTTTAATATCACAAACAGACACTCCAAATTTATTTATTTGTATAGATGTATAGATGAGGTACCTATGCTAAACTTAAATTTCATTATTTTTGAAAGAAAGAAAGAAAGAAAGAAAGAAAAAACGTTTATTTCTTACACGAACACGGATCAAAATAAATAAAAATGTACCTACATATTTATTTTTTTAACTATGAATATTTACCACATTGGTCTGTAATGTAATGTGTCCAGAGATAATGCTTTTTGCTTTGCTTTGCTTTTTGAGATAATGCTTTTGCGCATCGAAGGGCATAGTAAGGGTACAGTAGTCACTTTCCACCAAGTTAAATACCATTACCATTTAAACACTGGACAGACACAACTTCAAAACTCAAAGTAATAACACAATTTCACCACCATTAACTGTGTAATATTTAACCCATATATCTTAGCAAATTTTCACCACGCACGTGAAACAGCAGTTAAACTTTTTCGTGAATGACCGTGTCGGCAGTTTAATGACGTCATAAAAACAAACGACAACCGGCAAATTGTGGACTTGTCGTAAATTTACGATGACCGCTACATAATTCGTTCGCTGTGTCAATTGTCACTTGTCACTGATCAGTAGGGTTGGCATAAACAAATCTGGTTTTCCTTTAAGGAAAATGGCAGATATTTGCAGTCGCGTTACGATATTTTCACCCAAATAGCTGGTAAGGTGACGAACTCTTGAACTTGATTTTTATATCGTTATAAAAAGGCACCTATCAGTAAATATGTTTGTAACAGTTTCATGAACTTGGATTTAGGTTAGATTAGGATTTAGATTTAGCGATATAAAATGACAGCCCAGAAAATGACACTCTTTTGACTTTATTAAAGAGTACATATTGTTAAGTTCTGTATTTTAAATTAGCGTGTATTTTTTTTTCAATAACTGGAAAACAATCAGAAGAGGCACTCTGATATTAAAGTGGCTCCCGTTGATAACAACTAAAATAATTCGTCATTTGAAGAAAGCTCTTTCATAACAATTGAAAACCTTATTGTTCAAGCTTTGAAATTTGAAAAAAAAAAAACTATTACAAAATAATTTGAATCAAATATGACTTTCGTAACTGATGACAATGATTTAGTAAATGACACGCCGAAACTTGTGGAGTATCAACCCTAGCTCAGTGATGTATCGAAAGTCGATTCAAAGTATTCGTTAGCAGATGAGTGATAATCACCATCTAAAAGTAACTAAACGACTTTATTCAAGATCAAGACGCTCCATTCACTTACAAACCGTAGGAAAATGTTTATATAAACACGTTTACTAGAAATCTGTCTACATACTTGCTGGATCTGGGTTCATGCGCTATAACTTTTCGTTGTGCCTAAAAATAAAAAAAGGGTGCGTGTACTTTTGTACGCGCGTGAGAAGTTATAATTAAATAAATATTTAATTTAATAACGTGTATCAGTTTTGATTATCTTTCAAAAACTATTTTGTATTAAATAAAAAAAGAAACATTAATCATAAATTGCCTGAACAAATATTACTTGTGTACTACTTATGTTTACACAAGTACAAACTAGATGGCGTTGTTCATGAAGCTGAATCACGCTGTTGAGACTGTGAGATTTGTATAAGTAATGACATTAAAGTTTAAAATAATAGAGGTAAAGATAAAAGCTAGTGCTATCTATATACTGCTTTCATACCCACTCCATGGCAGCGTTAAACGTTTAATGTTTTGCAAGTCGCATAAGAAGTATAACTTCAAAAATAAACCATTTTTGGTGACAAATAATACTTAAAGAAATCTTTATTTCCTGAGTTTGTCACCATGTTCTTAAGAGTGTATTTTACCAAAGAAGAAATAATAGTACATATGTAATAAGAATAGCAAACGTGTCTGCAGCGCAACTATCGCCCTCCGCCCATGGAGATTTGAGACAAGCCTCGAACAGAGCGTAGTGTCGTATAGGCGGGACTGTAGTCAGTTAGTAAGCTGTTAGAATTAGAATTATATATCACCTATAATTAGTATTACTAGTAGTTACAGAACCTACTATTGCAAGGGTATTATTTAGGTCTCTGCCTATACTAGCGTAAATCTTAGCATCAAAACCGCGTGCAGTCAGATTCAACTAGTAATATCGACTACAAGAAGTGTTTTTGATGGAACAGTGTAGTGGGTGACAGAACCTTAGAATAAGGAAGTCCACTTGTAGGGCAGTTTAGATTTATAAAATTAAATTTTAAAAAACCTTCTGATATTGTACTAATTTTATCTTACTGTTTTTATTTTCACAAATAATAATAATCTCGACAGTCAAGGATTAGGATTAAAAAATCACCTCGAATAGGTCCATTCGTTTAGGGGCCATCCATAAATTACGTCACACTAATTTCATGACTTTTGACCCCTCCCCCCCTCTTTGTCACAGCTGGTCACATTTGTGAGACCTCCCCCCTAGTGTTACGTCACATAATATGAAATTTCACACCTAGAAATTATTAAATTACAACAGCAGTTCCGAAATAAGTTTTATTTCCATTAATTGTTTCTTAATATTTACCTATATATACCAATTATTCGATTTTGAAATGTGACGTCATGACATTTGGAACCCCCTCCCACCCCTTGTCACACAATGTCACACTACATCGACCCCTCCCCCTAACGTGTAAAGTAATTTATGGATGGCCCCTTAGGAGCTACGATACCACAGACTACGCTGTGCTACACACACACACACACACACACACACACATACTCATACACACACGTTGAACTTAAACACCACTCTTTTTTCGTCGGGGTTAACAATACTAGCTTATCTCGCCTATCATTTCACAAAAGCCGTCGAACTATAAGCGTTGGTTTGGTTTAATAAGCATCAATCAAATAATCAAGTTACCTGGCTTGGTACCGCATTTGGCGTACGCAATTCTGAACGAGAAGTACGTCTGTCCTGTCGACGGTGGCACGTAGACGCATCGAGGGTCGCCGTGTTGACCTGTGAACAAATTACGTATTAACATTAAAATAATATACAACGGAGAGCGGACGAAAATAGAGGGATAGTAAGGGGAGAGTAGACGAGGAGAAGGTTGAGTAAAACCTTGCCTTATTTCTAACAAGCTCTCTGCGCGGCTTTGGCCGCGTTTTTCGGGATAATCTATTCATCTATATCTATATCTATATCTATACATCTATACTCTATACAAATAAATAAAACTGGAGTGTCTGTTTGTAATATTAAAATAACCGCTTTTTACTAAGTGCATTTGGATGTATACACGGTACATATACCAAAATAACATTTTTTTCAATTTTTGTCTGTCTGTCTGTCGGTCTGTCTGTCTGTTTGTTCCGGCTAATCTCTGAAATGGCTGGACCGATTTTGACGGGACTTTCACTAGCAGATACCTGATGTAACAAGGAGTAACGCTACTTTTATTTTAGAAAAAAGTTTGTTAGGCGATACGAAGTTTGCCAGGTCAGCTAGTAATTAATAATTAATTCCAGATCATGGTCTATCTGTGTGTTAAATTTCATAAAAATCCATTCCGTAGTTTTTGCGTGAAAGAGTTACAAGCATCCATATTGTAAACGTTCACACTTATAATTAGTAGGCGGATCAATTTTATCAATAACATTTATTTATTCGGGAACACGGACCTGAAATAAAAGACGGACGTAATCCCAACAACAAAATCAGTGAAGCACCTCTAGTAATACCAACTCTCTATTCGTACAAGTACACACACCCACACATTGAATCAATCACTTCACTGCTTCAATCGCGAATCAAAAATTACCATGTGTGCGGTAAGCGGGCGGCCATTGCTATACTTCACTCTCGATTAGACGAGGTTACGTCCCTCTTTTTTTCAGGTCCGTGTCCGGGAATTACAGTAACAAGATTAATTAAGGTAACAATGCAATGTTCGCTTACTGTGGAAACATTACACTCACACATAACCATCACAAATATTAATTAATTACGTTACATGACGTAATAATTATGAACACAATGATGAAAACGTAGCCTGGTAGACTACCTATACGAAGAAATCAAAAAAGAGATTAAAAAGAAGAGGAAATTAAAGAAAAAAGAGTCATAAATAAGTAGCACAATGTAATTAAATAGTTATAATCCTCATAAAGCAACAAATGAAAAACCGAACACAAGTTTCATTCAGCTAAATAGTTATTGAGTTATTTACCGACAGACAGATGACAGACAGACTAAGTACCTCTTAAGAGGTTGAGTTATGTCGGAGATAAACATACGGACGGATGAATGAGCGCTGTGACAGGTCGACTGTATTGTTATGTCCTCCTAGTATTTTTAGTGCGGGAGATAGTGTTTTTCTATGAATTTAAACCAACGTAGCTGCGCTTCTATGGAAATAGCCGACAAGCCATTCGGTAGCCTCCATCGTCACCACCACCATCGTCATCACCAAAAGCATCACTGATGAGTTTCTTGACAAAAAAGAACTGTCGCAAGGCGCAGCCGAAACGCGACTCGTTTAGCTACTGATTCAAAGCTAAGGATGTCTTGCATGGCTTGAAGGATAGTTAAAGATGGGCAGATGATCTAAATCATCTCAACCTTGTCATCACAAGAGTAACATCAGAAGAGTCACCAATGGAATACCGGCCTTGGAAGAGACCTCTTTTATAATGCGATAACAATCTGGTAATTCGTTCATTGAGGTATAAGTATACATAGAGAAGACATCTCAAACAAAATGTGTGTCCCCGCCAGAAGGTTCTATTTTCAAAATTGAGCCCCTGTTCTCCTTTCAAAATCGAACGAATCCATTGGACATTGAAGCAGCGCGGCGCCAATACATTGGAACATACATTGCGTTCGCGGTGTCTGTTCTATACGCTAGTAATAATACTTCAATGAATTCGTTCCACAATTATGTTTGTAATTTACAAATTATCAAATTTTAATTTTAATGCAATTAAGTTCAAAATCCAAAAAAAAAACCGTTATTTCATAGCTTTAGTTTTGACTTCTATCGGCAGTTCCTACAGACTGCTATTTTTTTGGCAGAATTTGAGCAGGAAAATGAGTAACTGTGTGATCACCGCTCACAGTCATGCTTTGTTTCCACTAGTTCGATTCGTTAGTTCAATCGTCGAACTAGTGAGGATTTTTTTAGCTACGAGAAAGAAAGAAAGTTGGCGCTACTTGAAGCATCTGATTTCATAGCACTCCCGGGTCATTATTACTATTTAAGACTGATGCGGAAAATTAGTTTCATAGTTACCACAATGACACACAACCTCCTATACTATTCAATACAAGTTTTCTTACAAAATAAGCTTTTACTACATTAGTGCACGTACCATCTTAAGGTCGCTGCATACGTAACGTGGAAGGGACGGAAACGGGACGTGGACGGGGCATAAATATACGTGATGCCCCGTTCCCGTCCCGTCCGTGCCTCCGTGGCGTATGCGCTATCGTTTACATTTTCTATGAAACGATGTTTCATAAACTGTGAAGTCCTGTCCCCGTCCCGTCCCCATCCCGTCCACGTTACATATGCATCGACCTACAGACTACGTCTCCACTATTACATGGGATGTAAAACATAAAGATTAGATGTGTATTCTTGAAACTTTACTTTCTGAAACAAAATGCTGCTTGCTGCTTGAATAATTTAGATTTCATTTTTAGATGGATTTTTAAACACTATCCACTCTCCATCGTCTATAAAAATCGATTTTAAAAGATATAAAATAAGTTTTAGATGTTTTATGTTGTCTCTAACGTTTTCTTTTCTAAAATTAATTTGCATGTAACTTCTAATAGCTAAAAGACCCTATACACAATCCTGGAGCTGTAGTATGAGGCGAATTTTAAATTGTTTGTCACTGCGTTAACTATCTCGACATACATACAGTTTTTCTAGTAATTACCACTCACATACTCAAACCGAATGCCTCTTAACTCGGTTAGACAGTTAGATGCAACGTAATTACTAGTGAGAAATATTATCTATACTATCTATACTAATAATATAAAGAGGAAAGATTTGATTTTTTGTTTGCATTGAATAGGCTCCGAAACTACTGAACCGATTTCAAAAATTCTTTCACTGTTGGGAAGCTACACTATTCCCGAGTAACATAGGCTATATTATATTTTCAAAAAAAATTAGGGATCCTTAATAAAACTCCAATAATGTAACCCAAGGCGTAAAAAAATAAGAAAACCGAAGCAAAGCGAGGGCGGTTACTCGTGAACAATATAAATAAACAATCACAAAAAAAATAAGTGGAATACTATATTCAATAGCAGAAAGCAAATGCATTTTTATCATTGTTCTAAAAGACGTCGTAACATGAGTTTGAGGCTACTTCCTAGGGAGGGATGTAGTTAATTGTAAATATCGTACTACAGTACTATTTTAACAAAATAAATAAAAAAAAAACATATTTTATGATAACACTAAAGTCAATACCACGTAGTAAACAAAACAAAAGGAAAAGTAAGTCGGTTAAAATCAGAGGAGAAAAGGAAGTATTGTTTCTTAAACTATTTTGTGGTGGTCCTAATGTAAATTGTGGTTGTAAGAGAATATAACGCAAACAAAGCCGACCTTCCTGAACTATAAATACAAATGGTAAAGGTAAAAAAATATGAACTCACTTTACCATAAGTAAAAATTTACTGAACTTTGATTGATCGAGCATTAGCCACTCGAGAACTTAATTTTCTTTGTCGGCTAACATGAAACCCATTAATTTTCTTACAAGCAAACGCCACGCCCATTTAGCGTGAAATTTAGAGTAAAATTTCACATTTCGCCAACAGCTCAAAAAATCGTTAAAAATCGCACAACTTTCATTAAAGTCTATAATTATGTGCGTTCCAAGATTCCACTTTTTACTGGCGTTGCAATCATCTTCTTCTTGTAACGCTTGCTATCAATCATTGTAAATAGCTTTCTTAGGTCCCTTTGTCAAGTAATACGAAAATTCTAATTGAGATCATCATTCACAGTCTCGACGTTTTCAGATCGTGTAATTATGAATATGACATAAAAATCTGCATGACTAAGTTTTCTTCGTGATAATTTAAAAGCGCACAGTCTGCGGTCCCACACTAAATGGAATAAATTTAAGTACCTATTAACAGTGGATATTTTGTTAGTCACTTCATTTTCATGGCTAATTATTTTAAAAAACTATCTGGAATACTCGTACCTTTACGGTTTCGGATATTTTTGGTCACGTCTATATCATAAGAATAATATATCTAATCAGTACTTACGTACTTCCTATTTTCATTTACATTTCAAACCAATTTCAAGAAATAACTTTGCTATCAAGATCCTATACGTCAACAATATGTGTTTTCAAAAGCGCACATGTTTTAATTCAATTACTCCACATTAGCTCTCTTAGCAACATACGAGGAAATTTGAACCGTATTGTTAAACAATTAAGAATTGAATTGCTCAGAGCCAGAGCTGCTATGGCCAGCAGCCACAATCAGAGCACCACTAATTGTTGCTTCTAATTGCAGACGTTTCACTTGCAATGATGACGGATGTAAAGTGAATTATTAATAATGTGCTCTACTTACACAGTATGGAACATACACTGTCTGTATGAAAAGTTTTCACTGATCGCAAGTGGCAAAATTCCTAAATACTTTCGAACTTCATAGGGTCTCTTACACTGTCTGCGTTGGTTGTTTTTTAAATTTTAAATTTTCTTTTCATATAACTAAGATTCATTACAAAATTAATTTGGAGGTTGAGATAATTACGCTAAAATTAAAATATTTTAATAAAATAAAATATTATTATGAACTGCATAGAAATAACAATTTTAAATGATAAACTTACAAAATTGATGTTGTTTATAAATACGTCATGGAAATTAATAACAATGACATTATCATTATCTATCACAACCCAAAAAATCCCTTTTCACGGGTCCTCCCCGATTGTGAAAGGAATAAAGACCATAATAATGGCCAGGAGCGGAAAAGCAGACTTCACACACGTTTCAAAACAATAAGGAGAACTCGTTCGAATCACGATTCATGTACTAATCATACATTAGTTTGCTCTGCAGGAACATTTTTTCCCGTAAAACGGTCTGACATGTTCACACACTTGTTAGTTTGTGTCCTATTCCACATCATCCTGTGGGAACAAAAATTCAGACAATACATCTAATGAAACGAGACACTAGGGTAGCTTGTTTGTGACAAATGGAATTACAATAATCGATAGGATCGACTTTTTGTGGGATCCTGCGAAAATGACGCAAGTTATGAATGTTAGTATGGAAACACATTAATCTGTAAAGTGTGTCAATAAAATGTAAGTGTTAGATAGATGCTGATAATGTCACTAATACTAATCACCTCAAACCCAGCTCCTAAATTAGGGTACTAGTGTATGCTAAAGACTTTCTCCATCACGAGGAGAATATGTATTATGTAGTGGACCATAAATGTCACTCTAAAAGCTGAGAAAATGCATCAAATCTGCAAAAATTATCTCCGCCGCAAATATAAGATTGAAATTTTTGTCACGTTCACCTCCAATACCATCGTAGGTATCAAACAAAGACATAAAATTACCTTTAGAAGACACAATGCCCTCGAAAGGGTGCGAGAAGGTGAGGTGAACATCCATGTGGTCTTTCCCGCACATTACTTCCAAGGACTGTATGACAGGCATACCCTCCGGCCGCTCCATGGGCCATAGTTCTCCAGCTCGTACCTTCGTCTGGAACAAGGGAGAACGAGAGTGAGATACCAGTTGATTAAGTTACCCAAATATTTATATTGTTTCTACCTATTTCCATTATACACTTTGAAACCATCCATCCAATATGCCCCAAGGGGGCATAATTATTCATTTGAAAGGCAATAATGCGAAGATGGTTTTAGATAAATCATAGTCCATTCATGAATTCATTTTTTTACTTTTCCCATACAAAAAAATTAACTTATTGTTAGTATCACACGCCGGGTATCTGCTAGTGAGTTTTATTATTGCTCGCGGGAAATATAATTAGCTAAAAGTATTTATTATTAAAGTATTCTACTTTGCAACAATCTGTGATCACCTTGTAGGAAGCGATGGTATATATTAAGACGTGCATATACCTCCCTCTTATCATCGTATTATCTCAATAGAATGGAAATGTCGTATCAGTAGTAAATTAATATTAAGAATTTCTGCGTATAGCAGGGCACGGTCAATCGCCTGTTAGCTCATTAATTATGACACGTATATGTAACTTATAATATTGTGACTAATAATTTATGAGTAACTATGTTCAACTTTTGTATCCCGGTCGGATAATGGTTCAAATCACACGGGGTAAGTAATCAAATTCAGTATTACAAATCATGTTCAGATATTGGTAAGAAATCCTGATTTTTTTTTGTAGATACTTATTGTAATAAATAAATGCGAGTATATCTCCTATTTAAATTACGTTCTATATAAATAAAATAGAGAAAACAAGTGCCTGACAATAAAGAATAACAATGTTTTCGCGCGGGTACTATTTGTAAACATAACGATTATGATTCTCGAAGCAAAGCGAGGCCGGTTACTAGTGCTTTATAAATACATGTTCTCTAAATCAAAATGCAGCACCATTTCTCATCAACATCAATTAAAGGCTTCGTGTAAGAAGCACATCATAATTCCTATCGTACTTGCAAGCGTCACTAATGGTACGGAAAAATATCACTTAATGACTAAACAACAAGGTTACGTTTAGGATATCGGTTACGACAACTGTTAGTACAGTACTTTACGAGTCGGGACCAGGGTTGTATAATGATGGGCTTCTGAGAAATCTGAGAAGAGCTCTGTGGAAACCATGGAAAATATGTTATACAAATGCAGGCAGATGTGTAATGGGAGCAGTAAATGCAGATATTTACCATACAATTTAAGAGATGGTAAATTCAAAAGATACCTTGGAATGTATGGCGATCGTACCGTCCTAGATCTTAAAGCAACATCCCCAACTGCTAATATGTACGAGTACATACTGAAAAACAACGCGAAAGTACCCTAATTTCTTTCTAATGTTTAACTTTGTTTTTAATAAGACCACAGTAATTTTTTTTTAATTTTCATCCATTTATTATTATACACATTCCTGAATACAAAGTAACATTCCAGATTCGGTGTGAAACTAACTTAAGTAGTTTGATTCATGCAATACGTCTTGCTTGGTTTCGGTTTTTCCCCTTTTTATGACCAAGACGACATTCGTCACCAAAGGCATAATATTTAGGTGCGTATAGGCGTTCCTTTATAGTTCAAGAAAAACTTACTAATCCTAAAACACATCATCACATTCTAATAATATTTTTCTCTTTCACCTCATTACAAAACTACAAAGTTAACAAAAACAAACAAATTACAAAATTAACAAACATTCTCAAGTTCTTACAGGTACCTGTCTCACCGTATCCTGGCTATCATCAAGTATGCGTCTCATAAAACAAGATATAATTACAGGACTCGTTTATTTCCACCCAAATCAAATCAAAGGCGTCGTCTCGCGAGAACTGAGTAACGAAAGCGATTTGATGGATCGTACGGCCACGTTCCGGGAACAATTAGGGTTGGCAACTCATTCAAGCTACTTTGTTAACAGGATTGCTAACCGCAATGATATTACGTTTTATGCACATTTGTTTGAAATCAAAAAAATATTTTTTTTACTTTTTTCATCATTTATTTAGATATCAACATCGATAATAACTTTTTATTTTTATTTGGCCAAGCTACTTAAATAAGGTAGTAAATGATAATACTGATAATACAAACAGTGACAAAAAATACATCGATTAGTGAAGGGGATAGTTTCAAGCCCAGGAAGGAAGTTCTTATGCTTCTTTGTACTGAACATTAATATGAATAGGCCTCCAACATACTCACAGGTAATTTTACCTCTAGCAGTCCGACCCAACTGCCCACCGCTATAATTGTTGTTTACTCGGATGACACCAACAAACAATAGTTTTTTTTATGAAAATAGCCTGCAAACGAGCTGACGATCCACCTGATGGTAAGTAGCTATCATCGCCCATCGACATCAACAACATCAAAGGCATCACTGATGCGTTGCCGGCCAAGAAAGAGAGAAGAAAAAGAAAAAAGAACTGGCTCTCAAACCCCCAGCCGAAACACGACGAGTCGTTTGGCGGCTGACTCATGTTCAAGGGTGGTAGCTATCCAGGCGAACCCCATGGAGAAATAATAATAGTAATAATGGTATTAATTAACAATAAAAATCAATATATCCAATCCAACCCCTCGAGGAGTCCTATCACCAGCGGGCCGGATTTAGTCGCCTCTTACGACACCCATCTGGCGTGGGATTGGGGTTAGTATTCTAAGCCACCCCAATACGGCTAAAGATTATATAGTTTAGACTAATTGTCAATAGGAAGAAAATTTCCTATTATTATTTATGATTTACTGTTTTTATTTACAATTGTTCCTAAAAATATTTTTTCAAGAGAAATTGGTAACCCTAGAACCGAAGTCGGCACATTTCGTTCCCACGCGGCTGTGGAGAATTTGCAAAACGAGATAGACTGACCCAGAATGAGCATGTCTGAAAAAGATGGAGATATTGTACCCTTTAGTAATGTATATTTTTGTAAGCCCTTCAAAAATTTAACAGTTTGTAAATTTAACGATAAATTATCAGGTTAGTCCAGTTAGGGTGCTATAACAGAACTTTAAGTCAACTTTGAATTACTTGATGACGCCACTGTAGGATATATAGCTCTGAAACATTATATCTACCAAGTACCTATAAGCTATAGGTATATAAATCAGTCATTTGAAATTTTGAAATCCACTGTTGGAAGAAGGCCTCCCCTAATTGGCGCCCGCACCACTCTGAATCTTAGGCCCTCTTTCTTTCGTTTTCTTTTTTATTTTCACCATTCTCACTTAGACCCTCTGAATCCAGTGGTTTCCCACTGTCTTCTTTATGTCACCAGTCCACGTATTGAGTCACCAAGTATTTCACCACTAAATAATAGAGGTAATAATTATGAATATATCTGCAAACAGATTTTATTAAGAAGTTACACAACTGCTTAAAGACACCGTTTCTTTCGTCAATAACCGACAAAAAACCACCTGATGGCAAGTGGTACTGATGGTCAATGCTGGTAATAGGCAATGGTAGTTCAGAGGACACATCAAGATTGTCACGATTTACACGCTTGTAAATAATATAAGTATAAGGGTAGTTCCAAGAGGAAATAGCCAAGTAATGACAACAACAGTGATACTAGACAAGTTATACGCCAGCGAAAGTGGTTTAAGTAGTTTCGACACGTCGTATAAACCAGGCCTATGGATCATTGATGAAATGTTTAAAGGTATGTCATTTGCATGATCAATGATGACCTTTTCAAGACGTTAGTTACTCGCTTTCATATCTGTCTGTTTGGTAATTCAATGTCTATACATTTTGCCAACATCTTTTTAAAATTTCTTTATGATCAGCAGTATTGACGTAGCTTCCTTTTTCTTCCTTTTTCTTCTCGATTTCTTGGCCGGCAACACATCAGTGATGCCTTTGGTGTGGCTGATGTCCATGAGCGACGATAGCCACTTACCATCAGGTGGATCATCAGCTCGTTTGCCGGCTATTTTCATAAAAAAATTACATAGCTTAGAAATGCAAAAATGACTTAATTTTTCTGTATTGCAGTATGGCTCTAGATTTCCCGAATTATATTTTGGCCAATTAAAAATCCAAGCTCTATGAAGTTACCAGCTGATTCAAAGACGCATGATCAAACTGAGGCGTTATAGCCATTAACTTGTAGCTTTTATTTACTAACGACTACCTTGAAATACGAGGCACTAATTACCGCGTTAAATCATGTATAATATGGTTAAACGCAGGCGGTCTGTGTACGCAATTTGTCTCGAGCGCAAATACAAATGATATCCTTCGTTCAAGGTAACTAATCCCGTACTTCAGCGTCGTGGTAGGCAGCCCATGATTACCTACCGTTTATTATAATTAAGCATTTATTGAAATAGGAAATGGAATGGAAAAAATGGATGTTACAACATAGAAAAAACATGTTTACATATCATACCGATGGGTTGACGCAAATTATTTCTCGTTGGTTCAATCCAATCGGTGATCATGCCTTATATCTGTTTGGTTCTTTATGTTTCTGAGTTGAATAATTTTTCCTTTGAACTTCTATGCCAGATTGGTTATGTATTTTGGTAAATTAAGTCGATTAATTTAGTCTCTGGTACGAAGAATCGCTTCAAAAGAAGCTCGGTGGACACTTTCTTCGTGAACCCATAAATTATACAAAACGATCGTAATTCTATCCAAGTGATTATTTTAATAGCAATAAATAAATCGTTCCATAGTGTCCATGATTTATTCAATTAAATTTGAACATACACATGCCGGTCCATTACTACATGGAAGAGAAAAAAGATAAAATTAAAAACCAAACCCGAACATAATTGTCGGCAACCTATTATTATAAACTTCAAATACTCAAAGGATTGTTCGCAGATAGTATAACGAGATAACTGGTTGCGTAGCCGCCCATGAGGACCCGATAATGGTGTGCGAGTGGGTAATAATGAAATTACAGGGGCTTAATTGCGTCGGCGCCCCGCGAAGGGGCTAACCCGTAATCTCGTTGCTACGAGGTGTGACTAAACGGAGTTGAAATGTTTTATTAAGATCTAGTGGGACATTTTGTGGACTGGGGAGGTACTATTCCTGGAGGGCTATTCTCTAAAATACAAACTCGAAATCGAAGCTCACTCAAGTGAGACTCGAAAGCGAACTTGCATCATCTTGATATATCATTCTCTAATCATCTAGTACGCACTTGCGAAGTGAAGTGAGTCTCGAACTCGAACTTCAATTTTGAAACTCATCGTGGATTCTGCTGTCGAGTTACAAAACAGAATAGCCTTGCTGGTCTGGTACAATATACAACAACATACGAGTACATTGAACGGTAAGGTTCTTACATGGTTACCGATTATCTTGTAAAGGTTTTTCTAGTTTTGGGTGTCAGGTCCGGATCTCTCCGACGTTATTCAACGGGTATCCGGATCCCATCCTTGTTGACCGACAACGCTTTTGATACACGATGTCCATGGATGCCTTGATCACTCACCAACTATGGCCTGTGAGCTTGGACAATGGCAATCGATATAAAAATACATTAAGAACGATATTGCTTTTTGGCTCTTTATACTCTTTTGATTATGTCATTCGGAAATGCAATGGGTAGTCAATATTAATAATCGCGCGCTCGGCACCTTGTCAATTTGACATTTTTTGATTACGACTGGTTTCAATAAACTTATTGCAGCCCATACCGACATGTATATTAAAAGTTCTACAACTGAACAAAAGATTTCCTTCCCTAGATAACTTCGTACGCGTTAACGAGAACATTCAAACGATATGTTAGAATTAACTCGTGGATTTCTAACAATATTCTGAGAGAAGTAGCTATTATCTACTACACGTAAATCGAAATTGGAAGGTAATGCTGCAATTTAGTATTACAAACACTATCTAGATCGCGAACATTACAACTATTTTCAAAGGGAATTATTACAGAGATACCTAATCGCTTCTTTAGAAGTGCTTGGAACTTGCACTACTAGTTAATCGATGAACTGTAAGTTAGTGTATTATGCAGCTTTAGCTTTTGTCAAATATTGTAGAATTTTCGTTTCATAAAAACTTCTCTTGATTTTTACAGAGAAAAAGATTTTTTTTTATTGGTAAAGCATAGGTTAATATTAATGTTACCTGATCTTCCACCGGGTACCAGTTATCTGGTACCATGGCCTCCTAGTAACAGACTCGGGGGAAGTCTGCTAGAGTACTGGTGGAGGCCGAGGAGGGAAGCGCACCTTATCATCTGGTGCGCGCATCGTGGAGGGCCTTCGGGCTTTCGTGGTGGAGCCGCTAGTGGGCGGCTGCCGCCGGCGGGGTCGCGGATGTGTGCGAAAGCGTTCCCGTAACTCCGTCACAAGGCGGTGAGGTGGAAGATGGGGGGGGTTTTAGTGGGTATACCGTGGGTCTCATTAGCCTATACGGGAGTCCCACTTAAGTACTTGATTTTGCTGACGTCTAAAGACGATGGTGGCCATTTACTAATTGATGGCTCGTTTTCTCGTTTGTGGGATACATAAAAAATATCATAAAAATATAATGAAAAATAGTATAAATTATATCATCATAAAAAATATAAAAAAATATCTCATAACAATATTGGCTAAGATTGATAATGAATATAAAACAATTCACACTTTATTATACTGCTAGAGTTCATTCACAATTCCTACGATTAACAGGTAAATATCTCAGCTATTACCACTTGAAATACAAGATAGTGTGGCGATAAACTCGTTTGTGTCATTTTCTTTACAAAGGTTCATCGTGTTGAGATTTTGTTCACGCGATAATTCTTAATGCCGGTTTAATAAAGCTGTGTTTTGTCGGGTTATATTCATTTATGTTGTACTAAAGCTCTGCACGCGGCATTGTCCGCGTTTTCCGGGATAATAAATACCCCATATCTCATTCCTGGTCATAGTCAACCTTTGGCGATAATTTTCATGAAAATTCGTTCATAATTTTTTTGCGCGAAAAAGTAACAGCTCCAAATTCGCATCAGGACATCTTTTTTTTAGTATTTACAATGGAAAAAAAAAATGTTTACACTGAATTCTTTATATGACTGATGAAAGATTTAATGATCTTTTTAATCGGGAATCGATTTAAAGACAACAAAAAAATTAAAGTTACAACAAATTGAACTTAAAATGTCATCCAAGTCGATAAAGCCATTTTTGAGATTTGCGGGATCTCTTCCAGGCAACCATTGACTGGAATATTCAAAATATGTTCACAAAAACGATAAGGTAGAGCGTATACAGAAACAACAAAAACATAGCATGTCAGCAAATAGTGTGACCTGTGAATATTGAGGCGAAAAAAAACATGAAAAAAATAGAGTTGAAACAAAATATGGGAAAGAAGTAGACAGAAAGTAGGTATTTAATACCAAGACATATAGTAATTCTTCACTTGTTTCTTAAATGACTCGAGAGTCTGTGCGCGTTCTATGGCAATAGGAATTCCACAATCTCACACCTGTTGCAGTGAAGGGTTTACTATAGAAGGATGAATAATATTTAGGTGTAAAGAGAGCTAGGTTATAATTCGAACCAAGAACATGTGAATCATGGGACTGATGCATGTACTGAAATCGTTCTTTTAAATAGCTTGGAGTGTCTGGGTTAAACGGTGCGCAGTAAAGAGCAGAAAGAATATGAGTATTCCGGCGAAGTCGAATTGGGAACCAATTGAGTCTTTTACTATACTCGGAGATTATGATCATACTTGCGTATAGCAAATATGAATCGTATTGAAAAATTTTGGAGACGCTAAAGTTTATTTAGTTGCTCCTCAGTTAGGTCTAGATAACAAATGTCTGCGTAGTCAAGGATCGGTAAGATCCATAAATCTCGGGGATTTTTTACTTTCTCACTTAAAAGAATACTAACCCAATCAAGCATTTTAATAGGTCTACCACCTATTAGACAATTTGATCCAAGAGATAAGCCTCGAGCTACCAATAACTATGGCCTGTGTCTTGTGTGGATTAATATTTAAACCATATAATTGACACCACACCGAGACTTTGATTAAATCATCGTTGAGAATTCGGCATTGGTAGTAGATTTGGAGATCATTAGCATAAAGGTGGTAGAGTGAAGATAAATTGAGACTTATTGAGTTGATATAGACAGAAAAAAGGAGAGGAGACAACACGCCACCTTGCGGTACACCGGCGGCGACTTCTGTCCACTTTGAATACTTATTGCAATCTATTGCAGTATTAGATTTTTTTATTTATTTATTTATTTAAACAAACAAGTACAATTTCATGCTTTACATGTCTGCCAAACTGCGAAGCAGTTTGTCGGCAGTGGTTCTCGTGGATTACAATTTATAAATTATACTTATTGTTACAGCTTATAATAAGCAATAATAAACTATTAATTATTACCTATTATTATGTAAGTAAACTATTTTTATTTTATACTTTAATATGTTAGCTTATATGTGCGTGCGTGCGTGCGTGCGTGGGTGCGTGCGTGCGTGCGTGCGTGCGTGCGTGCGTGCGTGCGTGCGTGCGTGCGTGCGTGCGTGCGTGTGTGTGTGTGTTTACTCGCGTGTGAGAATATAAAACAGTTTTCCTTAAATATATTTTATGTATACGGTATCAGTTACAGTTTTAAAGATAAAATAATGTAATATTTACTGTCATGTTTCCTCCATTTTTGAAAGAAAAATGTTCAACTTTCATCGAAATATTTCACAAAAAACGCCTTCTGTTAACTTCAGTCTGCTAAATAAAAAATATGACAAATCTGTTCTGGAATTAGATTTCACTTGCATGACGAATATCAATCAATTGTTTATGAAAGTTAAAATTAGTCCAATGATTCTTTCACGATAATCAATTCAATCAAATTGTTAATCAATTGTGCATACCTACTCTGGTATTGGAATATATAATAAATCATGATTAGAATTAATCTCTGATCTATTTACAATAGATAGTTTTATAATAGTTTGTTTGACTAGTTGTTTATCTTTATTGGACTAACAGTTTAATGAAGTAACTAACGATTTTATAACTATGTTTAACATAGGATAGAATTTTATTGTTCCTATTCGTTTTATGTTCACAGCCTAATATCGAAGTTTTACAGATGCCACAACGCTTTGTGACTATTATTTCGCTCAATGAGTGTTTTCGGTCTTTACATTTTATTACAGGAAATAGTAGGTATAGCACGCTTTAAAATACTACTACGAAGGTAATGTTATACGGGAATAAAATTCATGTAGATACTTACGAGTTATAAATGACCATCATAAATATACCGGTATTAAGTACATCCTCATGTGGTCATCCATCGTGGACTAAATCAAGGAGAATATTATCTGTATTATGTGTATTGTGAACTCAATTCAAAGTCATTGATAAAAGAGACCTATTATGAGCAATAAGTGTATAATAACGGTTTTTTATTTATACATTAACAGCTTGGCATGTACAATGTATTTCATAAAATTTTACATACATTTTCTGATGGTTTCTCAATAAATAAACTCGTGAATCATTTTACAAACAGTATTTCTAATAATATAATGGTATTTTTTAATTGGGAAGGCTTTTGTACTGTATATTCAAATCTAAGTATGAAATTGATCAGTTGATCTCCAAAAGACGGTTGATAAAACTATTAAAAGTGAGATAATAAACTGATAAAAAGAGATAAATTAACAAAGGTTCTTCAATGTACTCCCAAATTGTACAAAACCGAATTGTTAAATTGTTTGTGCGAATAACAGGGAATTGTGTGCCATTTATAAAATTTATAGCGATCTACCCGCTGTTTTGCCTGTTTTCCAGAATAAGGGGCCATCCATAAATTACGTCACACGTTAGGGGGAATGAGGAAGGTCGATGTAATGTGACATTGTGTGACAAGGAATGGGAAAGGTCCTAAATTTCGTGACGTCACATTTCAAAATCGAATAATTGGTATGTATAGGTAAATATTAAAAAACAATTAATGGAAATAAAACTTATTTCGGAACTGCTGTTTTAGTTTTATAATTTCCAGGTGTAAAATATCATAACATGTGACCTCACACTAGGGGGTGAGGTCCCACAAATGTGACCAGCTGTGACAAGGACGGGATCAATAAGTCATGAAATTAGTGTGATGTAATCTATGGATGGACCCTAATAAGTTGGTACTCTTATTCAAGATCATGGTCTAACTGAGTGCTCAATTTAATGAAAATCCATTCAGTAGCTCTTGCATGAAAGAGTAACAAACATCCACGCAAACTTTCACATTTATAATACATATTAGTAGGATTAGCAGGACTTAACTCAGCTTATCGTTCACGCACAAATCCCTCCTCCTCGTCTCATTTACATACTAAACCTCGTTGACAAAAAATCACTTTCGATACGACAATCACTTTTGGTTACCAGGCGGTCATAGCTCATAGCGAATACGAAGATCTCAAGACAGTATGTAGCCGCGAACCAGTTATTTAGTTTAGCAGTACCGAGTCATTCGGTGCGCTAGGCGCGTGCCGCACACCATTACCGTAATGACGCACTTGTATAGAAAATATACAGTAATCACAGTGCAACTGTGTTTCTATTATAGCTGGCTATTACCCGAGATCATAGAAGAGGGAGATGTGCTGTTTATTACATGTGATTTCTACTCGTTTCACTTGTCACCTGGATTTTATGTGTCCAGTCGGTTGCGTGCGTCTAATCTTGCGTTGTTTATGCCGTTATCATATTATGGTACTTAATAGGACTCATGTTGGCAGCTTGTGTTAATTCATGTGATCGATAAAATATAGCTATTCTGCTATCATATTATTTGCATAACAATACGGAAATTGTCATTTTGTAATGGACAAAATCATGAACTTTTTTTCGGCTTAGCCCTCATTCCCAACGTGCAATAAGGAATTATATTCTTAGGCTAATAAAAACTGACACAAATATTTTTTTAGCACAATGGGCTTTTAGCACAATTAGCCAAATAAAGACATACTTAAACCCGCACTTACGTCACGCTTTTCCGTGCGTAAAGTAGCTCTTTTTTAAACGGTTGGGAAATTCGTGACTTTGAGTTTCTTATCAATGGACGGTGTTTAGCAAATAAAGACATTCGTGCGTATTTATATTACACTGTGGTTTAAAATAATATAACTATAACACGCCGTTACCGTTAGCACTTTACGCACCGTATCGTACCTAATATAATTGGCTACCGTCACTGTCTCAAGAAATATGAGAAGAGAAACAAATGAAGAACAGGCTTTCACATGCGTTTTACCACCCATGACTACATCGCCACTTACAATTAGGTGGGATTGTAGTCAAGAATTAACTTATAAGATACGAGTAACCGCCCTCGCTTTGCTTCGGTTTTCTTATTTTTTTACAACTTATTGGAGTTTTATTAAGGATCCCTAATTTTTTGAAAATATAATATAGCCTATGTTACTCGGGGCTAGTGTAGCTTCCCAACAGTGAAAGAATTTTTGAAATCGGTTCAGTAGTTTCGGAGCCTATTCGATGCAAACAAAAAATCAAATCTTTCCTCTTTATATATTAGTATAGATAAAAAAAAACACTCGCAGCCGAAATACGATGAGTCGTTTGACAGCTGACTCAAGCAAGAGATAGCGAAGAGAGAGAAAGACGATGATATTTTTAGTAATGATAATTATTAAGTCATTAAATTATTAGCCGAATAAACCTAACGCGAAGACCTACGTGGCCCTCCCACCAAGTACAACCAAGACTGACCCCAATTCTAGGCGAGTCCAATACGCTTCAAGTGGAGATTTACAGATTATCGCGGGTAAGAGTTTGTACAGATTGCTCTTTAGAGCGGAACACCATATCTTTTTTTATGGAAGTAGCCGGAAAACGAGCTGACGATCCACCTGATGGTAACTGCTATTGTCACCAATGGATATCAGCAACACCAAAGGCATCACTGATGCGTTGCCTGCCAAGAAAGAGAGAAGAAAAAAGAAAGAACTGGCTCTCAAGCCCCCAGCCGGAACACGCCGAGTCGTTTGGCGGCTGACTCATGCTCAAGGGTGGTAGCTATCCAGGCGAACCCCATCGAGAAATAATAATAGTAATAATGGTATTTTATTAGCAATTAAAATCAATATTATCAATATAACCCCTCGAGGGGCCCTACCACCAGCGTGCCGGATTTAGTCGCCTCTTACGACACCCATCCAGCGTGGGATTGGGGTTAGTATTCTAAGCCGCCCCAATACGGCTAATATCTAGTTAATCACCGAGGTATATGTATGTATAGCAGTACAGCAGTGGTATTTCCCCAGAGGACGTAACCACTTCACACGTCGGTTCATGGACTGAATACATTTTAATATTATGGGAATAGGACTAGGGATAGGATAGTCAAAACAGCATTGTTTGATGATATGACGATGAACGATGGTAGGCCACCATCGCCCAAGAATAAGAAAGATGAGACAATAATGAAAGATCTCTCTAAGCCCCCAACTGTATAACGACGAGTTGTAGGCAGCTGCCTCAAGCAAGACGGTGGTAAGCAGAATTTAGGTAACGATAATAATATCTACCAATAACGATTTTAATTTATTAATATCTAATGCTATAATAACATAATCCTCTCTCGAAGCACTCCACCAGGCAAAGTAGGTATAAAGAGGGTGAAATTTTTAAGTGACGTGGATGCGGTGGATGGCTAAATCGGAAACAATTAGGAATAGCGAAAAGTGCTCAAAAGAATCTCGGAGCCGATTTTGATGATAAATAAAACTGCACTATTGGATTTTTGGAAAATAATTATTCCTGGCCAGAAATCATAACCGTTGATATTAAAAAATAAAACACATCCTGTGTTATTACACCATTTGATAGTGTCGTCGATAAAGATCGAACTCTGGGAAGTAATGTAGTAGAAACACATATATATATTTTTTGTGTTTTAAACGAATTGTATATCTAATATCGATATCCATAAAAATATAGGTTTAGGTTAAGGTTAGACTTGAGACCAGTGTTCTCGAACCTACCGATTTTTCGGTATTTCTACCGATTTGGGCTCTGTTCTACCGAAATACCGAAATGCAACGATTTTTCTACGATTTCAGAGAATACGTGGAAATTCTCCCGATTTTACATATTTTTAAGTTGGCAACCCTTCTCATTTATGTTTTACGTTATGAGGAATGGGGAATCCCTCGCCATAGATTTAAAACCAGTAGATTCTCCCATACATTTGACAGAGCGAGATTGCCAGTTACAAAATCTACGTGAGAGACAGACAAAAATATTATTTTTTGTTCCCGTCACTGTGGCCGATTAAACATATATATTGTTTATCACAAGTGCAAACAATGTGTAAGTGGTGACAAACAATGAAAAGTGAGTTGGCTATTTGGATATTTAATGTTGTTTCAGTTTGTTTTTTAAGCAGAAAATCGTAGTAAGTTTAACGCCCCAACTCAGAGTCGCTAACGGTTACTTTAATCGTTCTTTAGTCTTTACTAAGGTCGTACCATTATACTTAAACTTATGCATTTACGCCCCAACTTAGAGTCACTAACGATTACTCAAATCGCTCTTTAGTACAGAATTTATATGGTGATTCTTTCTTTAATCACCAAGCACAGAGTGGCACATTTTAAGGAATTGTGACCAAATTAAAGCATTTCCTGATGATATACAACTATTTTGGGATCAAGTAAGTTTACTTAAGCGTGACGATGACACTCAAATGTTTCCTTTGTTGTCTAATTTAATTTTTAATATTTTATCACTGCCGCATTCATCCGCCAACGTAACAAAACAGCGAAATAGGCTGTCTACTGAGTCCATCGCCGGTCTATTACATGCAAAACGGCTTTTTAATGACGCTAATTGTTATGACTTTGAAATTAATTCAAAGATGACCGCGGCTATAGCCAAAGAAAGTTGGTATGGTCCTAAGTCCTAAAGATCTTAAAAAAATATTACATATTGTCAAATATTTTTTCTGTATAGTATGTGTTTATCTAACCTGTATAAGTGTTTTGTAATTTTACCGATAATTTAAATAGCTTTGAATCTTTTTCTGTTTGTTAATTAGGTGTATTTGATGTACAGAAATTTCTATATAAGTTTATTTTATGATAATAAAACGAATTTGATTAAATATTGTATATTTTTTTTTTGACATCTACCGATTTTGGACTTTTTCGTTCGAGAACACTGCTTGAGACAAAGGTAGATAACATCGCAACGAAACTATTGATGATTTCGACTGTACAATCACCAATAGTAATAATGGTGTCGCGGAGACAAACATGACAATGAGTAATAGGTATTGACATGAATAGAAAAGGGAAAGTGCGTGTCTTTGATTAGCGGGTTTCGGCTTTGAATACACAAAACGGTTTGTTCACTGTTCTCGTTACATCGAAATTACTGCCTATAAAATTTTTGCCTTATAAGTTTACGGTCGGTATGAACATCCATACCGTAACGTTAGTAGTAACTAAATTAGTAGTACATACTATGTTATAATCGTTACTAAATCCACGATGTAGTTCTCTTCAATTTAATCTCACATTAAAAAGGATGGGTTCTGAAGGATTTCTGTAATTCGCTTGGGTAAGAGCAGACGAGCCACATGATGGTACGCAGTTACTGTCAGCCATGGAGAGAGAAAATAAGACCTTGTTACTGGATCTCCACTGCGACAGAAATACATACAGAACATTTCACGATCGATTTTTAGATGGTGGTGTCTAAAATACCGTAGCAGCACGCACTAGTAGCCAGGGTATTGAAGGATAAAATAATTTTAAACTGTACAACCTCTCCCAAAAATCGTAGTAGCAAGCGGAAGGCAAAAGAAAGCGAAGTAGGCGCAACTTGTCTGAGTCATAAAATTTATTACCGGCATACGTGTGGAGAAATTTGTGAAGAATGTGTATCTTTCGCCGTTAGTCACCACATGAGATTATATCTTTCTTAAGTTAGTGTTATTGGGTAATCGTGTAACTCCTGTACGACTTGGTTAAAGTTACATTCCCATGATATGTTTAATTGATTTGCCCACTACATAGTACCATACCATGACCGTGCTATGAAGGTATCAGGCACAGAAAAGACGATACACTCTAAGTTCTATGTCTATGACATTTTCGTAAATAATTTTTGACGCGAATTAGAATACGCGAAGTTGTTGGTCGTTGCTGGTCGTATGCTATAGTGAGCAGAATTCTTTATCGACAGTGTTGCAAGTGTAGCAATCCTGCAATTTTCTCTTAGGTATGACAAAACATAAACAAATAAAGTACAAGTAGGTGTACTCTATTACCTAGAGCACAACAAAGAAGAAAAATTACAAATACGAGTAAACATCATGGTTTGAGATGACACTTCATAGTCATGTTGACTAAGCTAAAGAGCTAATAATGACTCTACGTTTTGAAATAAACTTTCTTTTTAATTCAATAAAAGCTTCTTAACTGAAGAAAGTTGTGTCTCGTCCTTTTCGTGTAATTTTCAAATATGAAATGGAAACTTAACAAAATAAAATTATAGTTACCTCCTCTTTATAAACATATTATTATAATATCATTACCTACTTCTATTAAAATTAATTTTATTGCAAATCCAACTTGCAATTGGCTGTTTATTTATGTAAAAATATTTCGTTGTCCAGTCCTATGTCTACCTGAGAATTATATATATAAACATCCAAACCAATATAAACATTTTATTTACGTTAGAAACAGGCTCAATATCACATTAACATCGGTCGCTGTATGGTAAAACAACATTCATCAACTCATAAATTACACGAATCACACTTATACGTTTATTTATAGATTTAAATGGAAAATCCTACATTTACTTACAGCATTCATTAACATTTTGCTCTCAAAGATGTCTTATGTCTCAAACGACGTAGACATTTTGGTATTTCATCACTACCGTCCCATCGCCTCGAGCGTAAGGCCAATAACTCTGTGTAAAACGCGTTTTTATGACTCACCCGTCCACGCATGTTGCCAGACTTCGTGTGATGTTAGCTGATGTGCCGAATTTGGTTGTACATCGTGGAAATTGGGATTTAAACAGAGTAGATGCGTGTAATGTTTGCTAAAAGATACAGTAGTTCGGTTAAATATTGAATTGTTTGAATTGAAGGAATATCGTGAAGAAATGATTAATCTCGATAAAGTTAATATTTCTATAGGAACTAGTTCTGTCACGGGTGAATTAGACAAAACTTGGATGTTTTAAACGCCAAAGATTCTTCAACAATATATATTTGGCAAATCAATGTCATCCCTGGAATTCCAATCCGGGAACCCTCGCATAAACAAGGTCACTTCTAACTGGGCTTCACCATTAAGAACTCTTGACGAAATCCCAAAAAACATTAACGAAAGCCTTCCGTGAAAGCGAACTTCCCTCTCATCATTTCTGTCATTAGTTTTAAGTTAGATAAATGTACTGTCAATGCGATTTAAACGAGTGGGCCGTTAATGATTAACAGTCCATTCATTAAAGTCATTAACGGATAATCAAGAAAAGTACCTATCTAGATAATTTACTTTCAAGTAAAAGTGAATTATTTTTTTTAGAACTAATATGATTACTAATGAATTTCCAAATGAAGTGTTCCATTACTCATCTTTAGTCTGCCAGTCTATGGGACCAATACATATTGTGTTAATGAATTTACTTTCGTTGCCATTGGCGACTAGGGAGGCAATAAACCTATAAATTATTGCCTAACTATTGAAAATGTAAAATAATTTCATAGTTAATTTTTAGAATGTGGTAGTGATAGCCGGTCAAATTTCCATTATCATTTAAGAGCCTAATAGGGATTAAGTTGGATGGCACTAAGCCCATAGGACCAAAAACATCAAAGAACAAAATGTAAATGCCTAATATTAAAGTAGGACGTTGAATGTGTAATGTTTTTCGACTAAGCTAGCTTTGATTTGGACTAATGAATGGAGAAGTTCCCGATGTCTTAGTAGACCAGTCAATCGTACCATTCTAATACACTGGCGATCGCTCGTTTAGATCGGCGTTTCGTTTCGTAGCGATGAACCTTTCAATAGAGCCATTATCAAATCTGTGAGCAATTCGATAGTAAATCAATCTTACTTATCTTTCTCTACACGCATAAGTACGTATGAATTGCTATTTACATACATAATCAACATGAATCTTGTTGTCATTACTCAAGAATTTTTGCTGTGAGCTCAAGCGTTGATTAGATGAATTATGCTAGTAAAATTATAGGCATGTCCGTAACTAATAACTTAATCTTTATTGCACGAAAAATAGTTTAAATACATTTATTATCAAAACAAAATGGATGCTTGCAAAATGACGATCGTTTTTATCTGAGAATATGAGTAAAAACTAGAGATATTACAATTTCATTTCAAATTGAGCATGTGTGCATGATTTCCAGTGAACCAATTTTAAATTTTAAATAGCCGGCATTCGAGCTGACGATCCACCTGATGGTAAGTTGTTGTCGTCGCCCATTGACATAAAAGAAAGAAAGAAAGAAAATCCGGGACAAAACTGTCAACTAAATGTCCCGCTCTGGTGAAGCGTCTTGTAAACTTGTAAAGGGCCTGCACTGACCCAATGAATTATAACTCGAAGTGTATCTTAGAAGCTCAAATGTCTCTTGCACTCGGGAGGTTTACAAGGATACATATATTTACTTATCCGTATATAATGTGTTGTATATTGCACATACATGTCACAGGTATGTATTTGTATTATAACATTTTTCACCCCCATGTTACATGAGTTATTACTGACTTGTTTGCATAGCCGTGAAAATGATCCACGCATGAGTAGATATTATTTGACATAGCAATTTAAGATTTCCTTAAACTACTCAATTAAATTTGTTATAGGTATAGTTAGCGAAGATGATCTATCTACTAAGTTTTTTGGCAATAAGTCGTCATTCGATCGTAACTACACTAACCGACTTGTAAAGTTCAATGCCACCGCGCCAGGTGTTATGGTACAGGGATATAGAGACACTGGATGTAATTTGCATAGGGTCGCGTTACTTACAAAATGTGTATTTAAATTGGTAAAATAAATGTAGTTTTTTTTATTATAATATAAATTATAATTCAAAATTATTTATTTTAAAGTTTAATAAAAAAAGCTACCTGAGCTTTACAATACAATTATGCAGGTCGTATTGAGCTGCTAGGTCGCGTTTTGAAAAGTTGCTTCATCATTGAACAAAAACTGGAGTAAGAATTTTTTTAAAGCTGACTTACGACCTCTTTAAGGCCTGGAAAGAATAAGAACACCTGTCTCTGCAGGCGTGGTCACTATGTGAAACTAACAGAGTCATTCACTACAACTCAAACCAAGATCTGTTAAAACATAATATATTATTTCCTTTACAATAAGAAAATTTAAAAGATCTAAATCGCGACCTATTTAATAATATCTACGCCTCGTTATTACTGGTCTCGTATTATCGAATACTGATCTGGTATAATACCACGTACATACCGCACTCTGTCACGTCCAGGCAATATCATCTGGCTCTCGAATACAGCGATAATGATAGCTTAGATACGCTGGAGGCAATGATTCTCTTGTCATTTTCTCGCCACGCTAATAGAATACGGGACAATTATATAACTGTAATGGTACACAACTACTATCAAACTGTCGCTATTAGTTCAAAACTTAATCATAATTACTACAATTATTTTCAACGCTTCTTAGCTTGAACTGTATGCGTCAATGTCATGGATTCATTAATTTAATTATCACGCACTTTAAACTGCAAATTATAAGTTTTGCACGCTTGTCAAGAAAATACCTATGACCTAATATATTTACTAAGATTAGTTCATGTTTGTGAAATGAACTGATCACAATACATGTTACTACGATTTAGATTCAGATAATATAACATAGACAATACACTTTGTATTATTTCTTTAACTTTTAACGGCACGTGTTGCGTAAAGTTTACCTTGTTCTCTTGTTGATATTGTTGTTGTTCTTGTTCTGGGTTCGACTCGCAGCGAAACGGAAATTTGAATGATGAATTTAATTATTTTTTTTTGTCGGTATGTGTGCGTCTATATGTGTTATCCATGGCACCCACGACACAAGGAATCCTACTATGGGGCTACGAAAGTAAAGTGTTATTAATTTATTTAACTATATTTTTAAGCTTGATAATGTGCGCTGCAGATAAGGTGCACTTTCCAGATACTATGCATGCAGTACATCTTTGATAGATAACACTGGAGTTACAACTAGTTTGTCATCGCATTTTATTATTGGTCAATAAAACTAAATTGAATTCTACGCGTATTTATTCTGTGGTTCGAATATTTGCTGTAATTATTTCCGTTTCCTCTGTTTTTACATTTTGTAACTTAATATTTTTAGTATATTATAGTAATTTAGTAGAGACAAAGAATAAAAGTGTACAAAAAGGTTGAATAATTTTATTAAAGTGTAATAAAAGTTTTCTGCAATGTAAAAAACCGCAAAAAGTAAGAGTCAATTTAATTAAAAAAAGAAAAAAAGGGTTCTGCCCTTATAGGATCACTTTGTTATCCATCTGTCTGAATTTGTGTCTGTCTGTCAGTCCCCTTTTTCTAAGGGACGCGTGGAGGTATCAAGTTGAAATTAATATGTAGTACGTATGCAATGTGTGAAAAAAGTAGGTCAACGCAATCAGAAGATATCTTTTGGCTTATTTTGATACTCGCAAGGGAATCAATACTTATAGAGTACTTTGACCTAGAATCATGAAATTTGACAAGATGCAATGTTTTAGAAGTAAAGGAAAAAAAACGAAAACCGCAAATTCGTAGAAACGTCACAAAAATGGCTTTACTTATTTGCACTTAAATTGATAGTGACATTTAGGTATATATGTTGACGGCAGTTTTCGAATGACAAAGTTAAAATTATTTCGCTAGTTTGACTAGCACTTGGCCGGTTTTCATTTTATGTAAAAAGGGTAACAAACGAGGCTGAGGAGCCACCAATAGTGTGTGTAAATTATCAAATGAAGTTCATCAAATTTATCAGCTATTACTTGATAAAATGGAAGCAGGGACCCCAGTATTAGATGGCTGTAAGACACATAAAGGTAATCTTCTCATAAGTGTGTGAAATCTTTCAACTTTGAATTGTACTATCAACCTTATACCCAATAACTTTGATTCTATTTCTGCTTAATCTGAACATATTCAATTGATCGATGAATTTCTAATACCAATAAGTTAGTTATCTGGGTACCATTAGACATTCCTTTCGTAAATTGGTAAAACCGCTAGGAAAACACTCCAATACGGTTTCCTCGATTATAAGAACACGTTGATTTACAATGAAAGGTTACTAAGATATGCGGACACCTCGGGGCAATGGTCATAAAATCACGTAACATGCAGACATAGAAAATTATATGCTGCGAATGGACTGTCCGACTGCCCGGCCATCTGTCCTATAGCCGTATCGATTTCGTAATCACGCACCTTACAGCGTAAATTGTGTGGTTTGTACGGAAGTTCTTTTTTATGTAAATAGGGCTAACGATATGTGCTCATCGCAACTTTGTAGCATTACTAAGAGCCGACTAAAATGCGCTGGCACCATTGGTATAAAAATCAATATAGGTGTCCAAACTTTTAGTACTGAACAGCTTGTCTAATATAGTATATACGTATAGGTCTATGACACATTTGTAAGTATCAAGCAAGCAAAGTCCACGTCCAAGTAGGAAGTCTACGTTCTTCTTACTTAATGTTGCCTTTAACTAGTTTTAAATTGTAATTCAGCTTAACTAACTACCACTAATTAAATAGTTTAAGCTAGACAACATGAAAATGTATACCCTTGTAAGTTTGTTTCAAAGTAAAAATAAAATGTGTAAAAAAGTATAATATTTATTATCATAACGAATAAATTATAGCTCATTAAGAAAGTTAAATAGCAGAAATTTCTTTATAGAGCCTACATAAAAATTCATACCATTATAAATAAGTATATTATAAATTATCTTTATGGACTCATAATGCCACAACAGGCCTGGCCGTTTCTCGTATTTATGAGACTGGGAAGTCATAATTTTGGAACGGTCAACTTTGATGTAATATGTTGATTTTAATAATTATTTTTTGTTTAAGTTAATGTATAAATCATTATTACAAGAGCGTAGGGTTTTTTGGGAATTTGGTTACTTTGAATAAGATTTGTTTTTCATTGATTCCAGAGTTACCTATTATTACCACAGTGTGAATATACTCGTAGAAATTAAAATATTTGATATGTACGTGAACCTAAAGTTTAAAAAAATAACTTTGTTTTGTTAATGCCAAGAAAAAATATATAAACCCTTAGAAAATATCAAAGGCATCGTGAGTACCTACTGGTAACTTGAGCCCTATTTTCAAAATGATTATGAATCTACTACAATAAAAAAGCGGCCAAGTGCGAGTCGGACTCGCCCATGAAGGGTTCCGTAGCAGCAAGTAACATAATATAAAAGTTCTTGTAGTTCGTTGTAACTTTGATCGAGGTAAATTGCGGTTTACGATTTATGACGTATAAAAAAACTACTTACAAGATCTCGTTCAAACCAATTTTAAGTGAAAGTTTGCATAATAAAGTACATCATATATTTTTTTTAGTTTTATCATTCCCTTATTTTAGAAGTTACAGGGGGGGGGGGGGACACACATTTTACCACTTTGGAAGTGTCTCTCGCGCAAACTATTCAGTTTAGAAAAAAAATGATATTAGAAACCTCAATATCATTTTTGAAGACCTATCCATAGATACCCCACACGTATGGGTTTGATGAAAAAAATTTTTTGAGTTTCAGTTCTAAGTATGGGGAGCCCCCAAAATTTATTGTTTTTTTTTTCTATTTTTATATGAAAATCTTGATGCGGTTCACAGAATACATCTACTTACCAAGTTTCAACAGTATAGTTCTTATACTTTCGGAAAACAGTGGCTGTGACATACGGACGGACAGACAGACAGACAGACAAGACGAATCTATAAGGGTTCCGTTTTATGCCATTTGGCTACGGAACCCTAAAAATTACCATTATCACTATGAAGATCATAGCTAGAATATTTATTTTATTCATATGTATAACCTACATCAGAATGTACCATACTCGGTTGCAGTCCAAAATAGAGACGGCCAGCATAAAACCCGATTAATATTCATAATTTAATTAAAATTGTAATTTTACATAATTAATTCAAAGCAGTTACAGTTAAGGCGATGTAATATTACCTTAATTAAATCAATGCAGTGGCATTAGCATTACCGGTATCCGAAGTATTAGTGACATATGAGCTTTATTGGTCCGAGGGCAATGACCCTGGTCATTGATTGGCAGTATGCACAGAAAAACTAATTATTAGATGTTCTGTGGCAGTATGGGTAATTTTATGAAGGAATACCGATATTGATGTATGTTGTATGTATGTAATCTCATTTTGCAGCGCTCGTAGCCTGGCAGCTTGTATCAATCCTAAACGGTCGGTATTTAAGTTGGTGCGGCGGTCACCGTTTCAAGGCAAAATTGCTTGACACGTTAAAACGCCATCGGTTCCGGTTATTATAACAAAATTAATAAACAAGTTCCGATAGCCAAATTTCTAACCTACCTACACCAGGACAGGGCCTAACTTCATTACCGTATCATGTCACTCGTCTCAATATTTTTTTTAAATAAATTACGAAGCCAGGAAGTCAGCAATAATTAGCTAGGTAGGTATATAAAGCAAACATTATAATTATTATAATAATTATTAACTACCTCATTAATAATAAAACGTACCTACAGTTGCTTGCTAATTGGCACGTGTTGTTTTTGTACAGTAGAATTGTTATAAGCATGTATAACAAGTTTTTTTATTTTCTAATCAGTAATAAGACACTGATAACTTAATCTGTACCAGTCTTTTGCAACTTCGAATCGACGTATGTTAACTCGGGCTTGCGAAGTCCTAATTACACGTCATAATATTGCTTGTAGCGCAAGCGGTTGTTGAAGTGGAATCGATAATATCTTAATACAACCCTGTAGGTACTAATACTTGTAACTAATATTGATGGATAGATTTAGAATACTGTCAATAGTCCCACACTCTGTACGAGTACAAAGGAAAAGTCTGACGTGTCATACATGACTCTTCCTGTCACGTGTCATATCTGCCTGGGGCAAGTACAGAATTTGGAACCTCAGGTGTCAGAGTCATTAATCTTAATATCGTTATGAAATACAATAATTATTGACAAAAATAACAGACTTTAAAATTAGGGATAACTCAAAAACTACTACTACTACTAGTCACATCTCGCTCAAAAAGTGGGACCACATGACAAGCACCAGCTTTCGATTAAAAGAGAGTCATCAAAATCGGTTCACCCAGTCGAAAGTTTTGAGGTAACAAACAAATAAAACAGTCAAAGTGAATATCTCCTCCTTTTTTGAAGTCGGTTAAAAGTATTCAAAGACATAATATTATGTAGATTTTTCCCAAGTTGCAGCCTACAGAAGTATGTCACCCTTATCCCTACTCACTTACCGCACTCCATTATGGGACATCCTGGTGTCATTTTGCTGACAAAAGAATTCGTATGCTTTGTAAGGCAAGAACTGCTTTCATGATAAGATACTAATCTTTAACAATAATTGCAAATATTTAACCAACTGTCTGTGCTGAAGTTTCTTCTCACATTGTCAGCCAGCCACTACGCTAGCTAAATGCATAAATTGGCAGACTTCTCACATCTAATTAATTGAGGACATTATGGAAATCTCTTGGGTGCACAATATGCACATGCGCTCAATTCGTGAATTGAAATTCATCGGTGTTCATAAATTCATATTGAATTATATACAGGTTCAAGTAAAATACCAGCCCCCACTCAATAAAAATCTTTTTGCAAGCAATTGAATAAGTTCAGTAACGCAGTTAACCCTTTCTCTTGAATAATCCAAGCACAAATAATATTGAACACCGAATAAATGTATTCACGATCGACACTTTAAAATACATGTTATGTCAATTACCCGTTACGGGAGACGTGAAAAACATGATTGCACCATTTGAGATCGGATACGTGAGATAATTTCAGTTAAATTATACAACATCCGTAGCATCGCACGTACTTCCCATTCGATTGTATTAAGATTCAATTAAACTGAATCTGAAGATGCAAATACCGATAAAACCGGATCCATGTTACTTTCGTTGACAAATCGAACCGAAGCTACTCTTGTGCGTTGTCGAAGTGGGGACCGTTAACATACCAAGACGGGGCATCATCATAAGATTTGCATATTCATCAGAATCCACGGATAGGTGAATCGGAGACCGTTACAGATCCGTCAGTCGGCTCACGTAAGCCGGCATTGTTCCTATTCAGGCTACGAATGTTTTATTCATCGGAACCCAACAGCAAATTACAAGTCCTGCTCGCGCTTCTAACCCATAAAGTATTGACCTAAGTGCTAACAATGTGAGTCATTCAGAGTCAGTAAAGATGGATGCTCTGTGATAGAATGAGGAAACACTCAATAGCAATGTATCCGTTTGGCAAAGAATATACCTACTCGTTCTTGCTTGAGTTGAGATGGAATTATGAAAGTAATATACAAAAACTTTAGTTGTCTAGAATATCAATATGTTACAAGTAAGTCCTCGTGAACAACTTCCAATAAGGCTTGTCGTATCAGAGCGGATCTGAAAATCAAAGTCGTGGTCTGTTATTATAGCCAGTGAAACCCAAAGGTCCCCAGGAGCAAACATCTAACTGACTTCAGATACCTGATTATAAGACTTTACCTTATTAATTACCAGGAAGATGAATACCTGTCAGCTTTCCACAACAAAAAAAATAATTATTGCCGCTTATTACGATAACCACAGTCTAAATAGATAAGTAGCCTCATCAATGTAATGGAAATCATCATCAATTGCGTAGATTGCTAAGGAAGCCATTGGAATACCGAACTCGGTCGGCTGGCAATTAGCCATAGATAATTGAGGTACGTGACATTCACAATGGGTAGAGTGTTCACACGGCTTTCTCGACTCATTACTCGGCAGGACGTCGCGTCGCGTCGTGACGGGACGCGGACAGACACGTAGGGTTGCCAGTCTTTAACAGGTTCATAGGTATAATGGATGCTTAGTCATCGACCGAGTGAAGTGAAATAGCCGACGCGGTCAGTAGTTGGTTGGGTGACCTAGCAAAAATATCTTGAAAGTTGAACGCAAAATGACAAAAAAAATTTGGAGCCCGTGAAGCCGTCAATTTAGGTTGTTATCGTAAGATAACAGTCGTTCAGCCATGTCGGACACCTTTGGGCGACATGAAACCTGTCTATTGTCTCACTGTCGGCATTCAACCGGACGGATGGTCCAGATCAAGTTACATTCGGATTTATTACTTTGACAAAGTACGCAAACACCTTTAGAAACACCTTTAAGGTCGGATCGGAAGAGACAAAAAAAGAGGGATGTTACAAGTTTGACGTGTCTGTGTATCTGTATGTCTGTCTGTGGCATCGTAGCACCCAAACGTATGAACCGATTTGATCTAGTTTTTTTTTGTATGATGAAAAGGTGATTTAATCGAAAGTGTTTTAGCTATGTTTACTGTAAAATAACTGTCGGGGGTTTTTTAAAAACTAATTTAAGATTATTTTTCATGTCCATACCTGAAATCAACAAAAAACCATTATTGAAATCGATTTAACAATTAACTGATGCACTCTAGCTGTTTTACTGCTGCACTTTGCATTCATGATTCTGAAGAAATAATACATTTGATCCATACCTATTGGCTATTGCTCCTTTTCCCCTGGTCAATTTTCTCTTCCGTATCTTTGCCGTTAACTTGGCAACCCTGACCGTAGGGCCGACGCCATTTAATCGCAAATTGGAAGAGGAAATGTGAAATGCCTGGTAGTTAAGTCCAATAAAGGACAGAAGCAGCTTATCCGCGCCAATTTTAAGCCTACTATTTTAAACGCTTATAACCCCGGAAACTTTATAATTTAGTTTACTTCGGATAGTCACAAGAGGTAGTATACTAGAATTGGTGCAACTGATGGAGTCATCCAAGATTTTTTTAAGGCACGGCTATTTCAGGAAATAATTTACACAAAGACTGCCTCTATGCAAAGATGCGCACGCACAGTTACAGAAGTTATCATACATACGGAGAAGTTGAACGAACCTCCATGGATGCAGTGTAACTGGAGAACAATAAACTCTTTTTTATTTGATTACTTCCTTCCCGTTAAAACTATTCGATAAATTGTTTTTCAAGGAAATAGTTATTAAGCACTATGATATTCCTAGGTACATCACGAATATTTCTTCGATGCTTGATAAGTATAGAACAATACAGACACGTAAATTTAGTCATGCGTAAAATCTCCCGTTACCAAACAAAAAAAAATCTATACCTTAGCTCAGGTGTCAGCCTAAGGCCCTACACAATACACAAGTGTTTATGACGAACAATGATTTCCTCTTTTGCTACGGTCTCAGTCAGTACAATGTACACGATAGAGTAGGTCATGGTTGGAACCACAGACATGTATGGAACTAACCTATGCTTAAGATGATTCATGACTTACAATAGCTAGAGTAAATAGTGGAATTCCACAGCCTAAGGACATTAGCTTCTCCGCGGTAAAAATACTTTCATACGCAGCCAAAGGTGACAACGAGAGAGGTTGATTGCATCAGGGCATAGAAATACCCGTTCCCGGAATAATAAAGAACGTTGCGGGACGAGTGCTGAGGGTAAGCGATTTCTAAAATTATACTAATCTTGCATTATAAGTTATTTAAAAAATAATTATGCATCATGTGATAAGGTGATTGATTAGTAATTCCTGAATCAAAATCAGAAAACTTTTCAGGATAAAAGGAGAAGAAGTTATCAAACATAAAATAAAATATTAACGTTATTGTAGTTTGACTTCATCTTGATTTTTGTTGATTGGAATTCAAAAAATGGAACTACTTAGAACATGAATATAGGCAATATTGCAATATAGGCTAGTGGCAGTATGCTGCCACAAAATGGTGTTGGCCTTAATATTCCATAGTTCAACTAAGAAATAGTAAAAGGAGCAAACGATAGCCACCCAGTACGACAAGGAAAGCCTCGTTAATATATTACGGTCCAAGAACTTGAACGAGAGATTAATGTTTTTCCGACACATAATTTTGAAGGCGTAAACTTCAAGAATGCCTATTAATGTGCTTTTTGATTTATAATATTCTATGGTGCAGCTTGCAACGTTGTATGGTGAAATGGTGATGATCGAGAAGCTTTTTACACGCTTTATATTCGCTTCACCTATTTGTTTCTAACCGACTCCTTTGGACTTGATTTTGACCCACTTCAAATGTTCAGATTTCATTTAAACTTCGTAGATTTATCGAGGACCGATGAGAATTCAATATTTAGAAAAAAGAAAGAAAGAAAGAAAAAACCTATATTGCGAGGGGGCAGATCCTCGACAGTAGTAATTGTAGGTAGCTCAGGGCGGGGTAGTAAATTATCGAATGAGCACAACTCCAATTTTTAAATGTATTGTATTGTATTAATACCGGTTAATACACAGTAGTATTCAAATTAACATATAAAATAGACACTGTTAGTAAAATTAATAAAAGTATCAAAATAAAATAAAATAACGTATTTACATAAGTAATTCCCGATGGGAACCCAGCTGACAGATGATTTTTATTTCTTTGAAAAAACCAAATGTCAATATTTAAAAATTTAAAAGAAAAAATGCATCTGCCAGCCAAGGAGTATTGAACGAGGTATTAGTACACCTCGTTACAATACCCCGGGCTCCCCTCAAAAAAAAATCTTAATGATTTTTTTTTTTTTTAAAAGTAAAAATAAAAGTATAAAGAAAGTATAATACAGAGAAAGGAAAAAAGTATATTACAAAGAAAGTAAGAATGTATAGTAGTGTAAAGTATAAAAGTAGTCATCTATTTATATAATTACAAACATAAATATTATTTACATACATTACATACTTACATATTTTATATGAAGTAATAGGTGTAGGCTTATTTAACGAGTCACGACCCGCTCGTACCATAGGCTTATTTATAGAGTTGTAATCCGCTCTTGACAAATAACCCAGAAGGTCAGATGTAAGTAAGGTGTAGGCTTATTTAACGAGTCACGACCCGCTCGTACCATAGGCTTATTTAAAGAGTTGTAATCCGCTCTGTAACTATAGTAAATAATATAGTATGTTTAGTAGATATACAATATTTACAGATTTACAGATTTATAGATTTAGATTTCGTTCCGTTCGACAGAATAATAATTGATACTGCGAACGTAACAATAAAATTAAAATATGATACAATAATTATCAATAATTCATTGACAATCAATAATTAATCGTCACTAAGCAACAACAACAAAATGCCATTTTTGTGTCATAACAATAAAAATTACAATAATTATAATTATAAGTATAAAAAATGACTCGAATAACTAATAAGGGCCGCTATGGGAAGGGGACGATAATGTCTTTTAGAATTTTGAAAATTAAAACAAAAAAATACATTAATGATATGGTAACCTTTAATTTAATTTCTCTTCTTGTCTTCCAAAAAAAATCATGTAGTCAGAATGTCCCTCAACAGTTGTCCTTTTATTACACAATTTTATCAAGCCGTCTTCACCAGCTTGTTGGATGTTGGATGAAGGAGTTGCCAGATATTGGTATTATTCGATCCTTATTGGGCGCCAGTGCGAGGGGGCAGATCCTCGACAGTAGTAATTGTAGGTAGCTCAGGGCGGGGTAGTAAATTATCGAATGAGCACAACTCCAATTTTTAAATGTATTGTATTGTATTAATACCGGTTAATACACAGTAGTATTCAAATTAACATATAAAATAGACACTGTTAGTAAAATTAATAAAAGTATCAAAATAAAATAAAATAACGTATTTACATAAGTAATTCCCGATGGGAACCCAGCTGACAGATGATTTTTATTTCTTTGAAAAAACCAAATGTCAATATTTAAAAATTTAAAAGAAAAAATGCATCTGCCAGCCAAGGAGTATTGAACGAGGTATTAGTACACCTCGTTACAATATTACAAGAAATAAAACTAAAATATAAAAAAATAAATAATAAAAAATAAAAAATAAAAAATACGCTTTTATAGAAAATCCAAATAAAAAATTAAAATAAATTTGAATTAAGAATTGTGTAATTGTAATAAAAGCGTGGGGTGCATGGTGTCAGTGAGACAATTACACGATTCTTAATTCAAATTTATTTTCTATTTTGTAGTTGGATTTTCTATAAAAGCGTGTTTTTTAGTTTTTTAAAGCATTATTTATTTATGGTAATAGCCAACAAACGAGCTGACAGGTAGATACCTGACGGTAAATGGCTATCGTCGTCCATGGACATCAGCAACACATGAGTATTGTACGCGTTATGCAAGTTTTTTTTCTTGACCCCAGCAAATATTATTAATGTTTTGGACCTACTTCTGCGCTCTCAGGTTTTGTGATCCTTCTTTCTTTCTCACTCCTCATGATTGCGTAATGCTGTCCTATTTCGCTCCATATTGTCATTTGTTAAATTTCATAGGTTTTTTGTGTCATCTTGCATCCATTTAGTGCTAACCGGATACATCTTGTATGCGACGTCAAAGTTCAAACTGTGCTTTAATGCGTTCGAGTACTCTTCTAACGTTCCATGCCTATTTTCACTTATAACTTAACAATTCCTTCCATTTTAAAAATTCATTAGCATCTATCACTCCTAGACACGCCACGTTTATCTATGAACATATTGTAAAGGAACATTAATTTTGTGGGTAATTATGTACCAATCAATCATTAACAATGCTAAACAGCGGCCATAAAAGTCTCAATTTTATTTCTGTTCTTTGTTCACGTTAACAATTTAGTCTTCTGATAGCCTGTGGGGAAATAAAACAGACATAGGCGCTTGTAAGTTGCAGCTTTGTATTAAATTGGTTAACTGAAATAAGGAACTTTGGAACTCTTGTGTTGGATAAGTTCGACTATGAAAAAATGTAACCAATAAGTTTTTTTATGTGAATTACAAGTTATTGCTTCACTCCAATCCTCATGGTAAGACGCACTAAATTAGTAAAAACCTATAGCATAAAAGACTAGTTTAAAAAAAAATATCCGAATCCGAATCCTGCAGTGAGAAAAAAATGTAAAGCCATTTATGTACATTTATCTAAATCTAATTCCGTAGATGCTAGCATCTATACCTTAAGCGCCGTAAATTATTGGTCTAAATACGATATATGATTTTAAACTGAACGTATCGAAGATTTAGATCATTGTACTACGATAAGGTTGACTTCTAGACTCAACGGACAAACCCATTATACTTTTTCCATTTAATTTCAAAAACAGACGAAAAATTTTTTTATTCAATTCTTTAACATTGTCAAAGTCAAGAGCGCGTTTCTGCGAGCTACTATCCGTTTGTTTTTACGCGCGTGGTCCAGTTGGCGTGCAATATGCGCGCTATGTGTGCCGCCGGACGCAGCGCACGCGTCGGATCAAATGGAGCGGACACATGCAGTAGCGTAACAAGATCAGTAGGATCGTGTGTGAGATTTACTGAGATTACCTGAGACCACCAACAAAGCAAATATAAATTAATCTAGTGCTAGATGTTTCTTCATCGCCGTTGGTTAATGGCAAGGAAATACTGTGGTAGTATTAAGTAGTATTGTTACTTATTTAGTGCAATAAAGTGTTTTCATTAATTTATTCAAAGCAATTTTTTTTTGAAAATTATATGTTATCTTGTAAGACTAGTTATTTTCCCAATTTTCATGATATGGTAATTGTAACATACAGTAAAAAACACTGACTTATGTAACTTAAGTTACATGACGTAATATTTAATAGAAAAAGGTATAAAAGAGGGGAAAAATCACTTTTAATGAGATTTGTGAGGTTACAATAATCGTCTTGTAAATTCAAGTAATTTTAATTGGATTTTTTATGTGTTCCATTTACTATATTTATAGATTATGTTTAAATGTCTTTTATTTATTTTAGTTAAATAAGAAACACTCTAGTTTTTTCTTTAAATTTCAAACATATTTAAGTTAACCTACCCATCTGAAGCTAATAGTTTATCTGTACTGTGGCGTCAACCGACTAGATGAGAAAGTCACTTCATGTCGAGATAGCTCAAGGAACAAACGGTACCTCACTCGATGGTTTCGATATCGACCTCGGCAAGGACGGCGACGATTCTTGTTACTCAACGGTGTAATGGCTTTTTGTGATATACGGAGATGAATGGAATGCGTTTTTGGTACCGTTTAGCGTACGATTGTTTCGGAAGCGCTGGTTCTAGGAACTTGTTTGAACAAGTGTTACTTACTTTTGTTTTTTAGCCGGTAGCCTCTTCGTGATGGACTAGATCACACACGGGCGTAATTCGTTGCATTCGGGGTTAGACGTTTCTTTCATCTAATACAGACTTTAGGAAGCATTCAAATAATTTTCATGTAATGATAAAAGCATTTCTGTATTATTTATTATATTTACCTTCCGAAGCTTAATAGTTTGATAAGGTAAGTTTGCCGATAAATAAATAAATGAACAGAGGCTCAAATAATATGAGATTCAATTAGCACAGAACAAAATAGATTCCCCGGATTTCCCGGCGCGGGTATCAAAGCTGGAAAATTCACTAGACAATTAGTCATCATCAACTGGCTTATTTAAGGGTAATTAGTCAATCACATGGCAAATTTTGCTTCATTCAGACATAGTAGAAATAGAATGTCTTTAAATTACATTTTTTATAGATAGTAGATACTGTAGTGAGTTCTCTTTTATATTATTGTATTAGGTACTAAGGAAAAATATTCAATGTTGGACGTATTTAGGATGGATGTGAGGATAGAGGCCATTCAAGGCAATGTACACAGTACGGATACATTTAATTATACGTTTAAACTGCAGAACAATATTATATTAAAATTTCTTTCCTTTAACGAATTCAACAGATCTATTACTTATTTTAGGAGTGATTTTTTAACATTATTTTAATCTCTTTAGCTTCGATGAACATAACTAATGATGAATTGAGTGGTCTAACAAACGTGCGACTTTTAAATTTTCACGACTTTGTTTTTTGAAGCTTCAAATCAGAATCTCATAAATTAGATTTCTTTATTCTTGATCGCGTAGATTATTATAGTTGTATTATTTAAGATTTAAAATACAAGAAGCGTTAAGTACTCGTAATGATTAAAATGTTTAACGTCGGCGTGTCTACGCCGTGTGTCTACATATATTATAAATATAATTAAATTATATATAATATATGTTAAATTATTTTTAATCCATTTAGTAAATTTACTTTTCTTTATAAGGTTGTTTCCACGAAATCAGCAGACACTTTGTTTCAAATTCGAAAATTACTATTCTTTTGTTTGTAGTATTACATATTACTTCTGAAACGATTTCAACCAGAACCTCAGTCCTTTCAATTTGATTTCGCTTTTGATTCGTACACTCTCACTTTTAACTCTCGATCCAAGTTAATCCATTTGAGATACTGCTCAATCGTGCGCTTTCATCGATTAATGATTTCGTATCAAATTCAGTTCGATTCACAACTCGATTTATTCTGGAGTAAACCTACAGACAGCAACGATAAATCGATTTTACTAGGAGTCGATCTGCGAAAGTCAATATCTCGTTTCTAAAAACGGAAGGAGGTTAATTGTTGTAAGAAAAAAAAAACAAAAAATCTTCCAAATAATGATGTGTTATTGCAGCAACCTATCGGCAAGTCATTGAGCGAATATCGTATGAGTTGCAAATCTTTTTTTTTTAATGAAACTTGTAGAGCGAAAGTAATGAATATTATGCTTACGCGCTGCTTTGTAGACAACGACGTCTACGTCAAAACTTTCTCAAGTTGTAGTGTAAAATGTTCTGTCATATTACGAGTACTAACTAGGTGTTAAAACTTTTATATGTGACCTTTAGATTGAGAGGAAGAAACGGACTTTAAAATAATATTTGAATTAATGTTTATCTAATTTACTCATATGCAAAATAATCTGGGGAAGAGCACATCGATCATTAAGATGATAGGTGATGCCTTTGGTGTTGTTGATGTTTGGTAGCTTATCTGTTCATTTGCCGAATAGTTATAAAAAAAAACAAAATACCCCACAGAGGCAGCCCTATCCCTCCATTCGAATAATTCAAATTCAAAACAATTCACGTGTTGTACGTTGACCCTATGACCCCTAGTTTCTAGTACTCTTGTTTACAAAACACTCAATACTCGAACTGTGACCTCTGCCATTTTGCTGACAGCCAGATCTTAGATCTCTTTAATGTATGAGAGAAACCGTTAAGCTTGTCTTCACAAATGTCAAGGAATTTATTGATAGCTCAATTTACTCATGGTCTTTGACTAATAAATGTTTTATCATTATTAGGCATTTACCTAGTCACTTTTATGGATGAAGTGAACGTTAAAGAGTACTTACATATGTCTATAAGACCACTTCTCATCAAATGACTATCACCAATGTGAATTGGCTTCTTTGTCACTTTCTTAATGATTAAAATTAAATAAAAACAATAAGGTTGTGACTTACAGTACCCCTTAACATTACACAGTCATGCTAAGAATTATTCCGTTCGGTGACTAAGTACGAGCTTGAGTGTTATCAAAATTACTTTGTATTTTATTACTATTTATTATTTAAGTTCATTACTGTTACTGATACTGGACTATTTAGTTTCGTCAATACATTGAACAGCATGGTCGCAATATCAGGTTAACTACAAGTTTTGCAAATTACATTAAAGGTGTTGCAAAAAATATATTAAGTCTTGTCATAATTATTTTATAAGTACTTTAATCCCATAGTCATATCGTATCGTATCCGTATCAAAAACTTAATTCCAAACTTAAGTACCTAAATCGGTTTTGATGATATTCCTCCCTACAATCTTATTCTGTAGTCTCCAGCATTTAATTTTTGGAGACGATAATCTATACTATAATTAAACTCAAAGGGCAAATTTTCTGTACATTGAATATTTTTTGAAAATTTCGATTAGGGGGCACTTCAATAACGTGTTAGAGCACAAAAATATTTTTTTTAGAATTATTGTCTGTCTGTCTGTCTGTCTGTTTGTCTGTCCGAGCATCACATGAAAAACCTTGAACGGATTTCAATGAAAATTGGTACAGTTGTTATTAATAAGTCATATCTTAGAACACTTTTTATCCCGGAAAATTAAGAGGTTTCCTCGGGAAACGGGATGAAAGTTTGTATGAAATATTTTTAAAACATCAACCGATTTGCTTCAAATTTGCAACAAATGTTTCTTGCTTAAATTGATGGAACATATGTTTATCAGTTTTTCAAAATTATGCAAAAAAAAGAAAAAAAGCAAATTAATGTGAATATTATTTATTTTTCAAAACCTGCTCCTGGAGGAATCCTTTGTGATTTTATGGTGGACTTCAGTACTTAAATTACTTAATATAAGTACTTACACATAAATTCACCGTTTTTTAAATTTTTTTCTGCAAGAGGTACAAATAAGGTAAAATATAATTTCCGTATGCGAAGCTACGGGCAACAGCTAGTTAGATAAATTATAATAAGTTTTCATAGTAGTAAGTGATTAATAAACGAATAATACGAGTGCTTTATGTACTTACATTAACTAAAGCAAAAATAATCCACACAAAAGTCGTCCGTGATATATGTGACGTCACATGAGTCGCCATGTTGGACCTGGAAAAGAGACATTAATTTATTAGTTTCATATACAGTAGATATTTATATAAAGATAGTACAACATACTACACCTTATAATCATGAGTGCAACCGGCATGGTAAATCTTTTACTTTGATAACGCGGAATTCAATAAACATTAAAAAAATATAGCAAAAAATTCAAAAACAATATTTAAAAAAATATAAAAAAAATATTTCAAAAAAATATTCAAAAAATTAGAAAATTGTTCGATTTAGGCTATTAAAATTGCGTTTTTAATTTTAACTTCATTATTGAAAAATGGGGATGATAATGGGAAATCAATATTAGATAAAATATTCAATCATAAAATTTAATTTCAATTTGCGTATTAGTGTACGGAATACATAATTAAATTTAATACAATCATTTAGACGCATATTAAAAACTAAGAGCAATATTTATTTGAATAATTGAATCTCCATTATTATTCTTACTCCAGAGCCATGCAACATGCGATAGATAGACGAAAAATTTTAGGACGATAGAATAAAGTTTCACTCATAATTGACGCCTCCAGTATTATAAATAACGGTGGTAACGATTTACCGACAGATGACCCGTCATCCGTCGAATCTTTTACGAAAGCAAATGTCCTATCAATACTGTACTAAATTAATACAGGAACAGTACGTGATAAACAAAGTCCGGTGAACAAGCGAGAAATAAAATAGAAAACAAAAAGTAACACACTCGTAAGAACATGAGATATCTGATGCTGACAACGTGACATTGGCCGTGATCGTTTTAGCCGAGAAAGCATCGGCGCTTACTGACCGCAGGGCTACCAACACAGCAGTATTAGTATGATCAAATCAAATCAAATCAAATAAATTTATTGCAATCATGTAGTAGATAAAGGTGGTACGCTAAACAAACTTAAATGTGCCACTTATGGGCGTTGCAAAATCTTATAAATGTCACGTTAGAAAAATTATAATTAATTTCATGCATTACTCAAAATCAATTTAAAAAAAGGAATACATAACGAATAATGAAATAAATGATGATGTCAGTAATATAAAATTAATATCAGTGATAAATTATAAAACGTCATGATCATAAAGCACATTGTCAACATTAATATAAATTACAATTCAGCTAGTATCTATTACATACTAGAATTACAGGTACCTATTATTTTAATAAGTATTAAGCACGGACCTTAAAAAAATACGGACGTAATCTCAAGAACAAATTCAGTGAAGCACCCATCGGAATACAAACTTTCTATTCGTACAAGTAAACACGCACACATTGACACCATCGGCCGCCATTCCGGCGCCGGACCGCACTCGAGTCATACGGACAACGGGAGTTGATAAATAATAATAAAAATGCCTTTGTGTGCTGTTAAAAGTTGCAAGAACAATAGTAATTCAGTTAAAAAACATAAAGGGATCACCTTTCACAAGTAAGCTTGTAATTTAATCACTGATTTCTTTTATTTTTCCTAAAGTTATTAACAAAATAAACTAGAAAAATTGTAACCACAAAATCAGCCAGTGTTGCCATCAATATTGCATATGCAAATACCCAGAATGTGTGGGAAAATTATAGTATATATAAAATCCTCGAGTTTCTTACTTTAGTTTAATAATATATATTTTTGGGGTTCCGTGGTAAATAACAAGGAACCCTTACCTATATGTTTGCCATGTCTGTCCATCTGTCCGCGGCATTGCGTACAAACTAACAATATTAGAAAGCTGAAATTTGGTATAGATTAAGGTATATTAATTACGTTAAGATAATGGTAGAACAAAATTTGAAAATTTTTTTTTTAGCTACCTCTCCTATAAGTGAAGTGGGTAAACCAGTGTATTTAATCTGTTGTTAATTAATAAAATTCATTAATCTCATCAAATATAATAATTTGCTTTTATTGAATGTGGAATGTGTTATTTTCGATTTACATGCATTAAGTATTTAAGTAGATAACTAAATTTTAAGTGAATAATTTTTAGTGCGCGTCTAAACGTAATAATTTAGTACCTAAAGCTCTTTAGTTAATACAATTCTTCACAGACTACTTAATTACTTATGCATTTTTACTAAATTTTAACTAAAAAGTGTCTGTCCAACCATGTTAAGTGATAAGCCCCGCCCACCTGCTTAACAGAAAAATAGAAAAAATTCAATCTTTTTTTTGTTTACTTGCGTACTAAATTTTAACTACTAAATTGTTCGTTTACCGTATTAATTTACTTAAAATTTAGTTATCTACTTAAGTACTTAATACGTGTAAACCGAACATTACGGAATGTTATTCAGTAAGTAATACATTTAGTGTTTAGATTTTACTACTACATAAAGAAAAAATGGGGAAATGTTCATATTGTGGTAACCCCAAAATTACGCACACGTAATAAGCGATCGGCCATTACTATGCTTCACTCTCGATTAGACAAGGTTATGTCCGTTCTTTTTTAACGTCCGTGGTATTAAGTATGAGTATGGTGTACCTATTATTTTTGTAACTGTTATTCCGAAATTTTCAAGATTTGAAAATCGGACTCGCACGGAGGATCATGTCAGGGACAGGGAATCCTAGGCTTAGACCATCTACCCTCAATAAAATTATACTTTGTATTGTTTTTCTTAATTAACTTTAACCTTTAAAAAACTAAGCTAGTAGGTTTTACGACTGCCATGTGCTTTTTTATTTCTAATTTTTCACAAATACAAACAACCGATCGCATCTTTTGTTCGTTTGTCCAAACAACTGAATGGAATGGAAAGTGTAGGTTTATATCGTTAATATAATATCACTCGTCACGTCGTAAGCCTCAAACACTCGCAAGCGATGCGTATACACCGTAAACCGATAAAGATCCAGATGTCACGCCTACCGCGGAGTCTTAAGAAATGACAAGCCAAATTGCTTTGACAAGGCAACGACCTGATATGTCAAATCCGACAGATTAGCTGATTAGCCGTGCGCATGGAGTATAAAGGTAAAGGAGAAATGACTGTTGTGAAAAAGTGTCCGTCAAACTGCGTTAAACTGGTGGCACCAAGGTAGCAACAGGGTAAATTTGGACTACGTAAACAGTTGAAGTTTGGTATACAGGACTGTCACTGTCTAACTTCAATCCGTTAACAACTGCTACATTCGTATCCATACCCTTTGCCTACGCTAGCGTCAATTTACTGCTCATAGCTGAACATTTTTTCAACTTTCCCCTTATATGAATCAGTTTTATCAGTTCTACTTTACTTCTATCCTCCATGGCCGTGCGTCTACAACTTATAACATCCCCGTAAAGGACTTCAAGTGATTTTAACATACAAGAGAGAATATTATGTTATTTTTATAAAAAAAAACTAAAAACATGCACCTTTTTATAATATTTTTACTACATTATAAATAAGTGTAGTAAAAGATGTTTTGTGATTGGGCTATTTACCTTTACCTTGTCTTCTAATTGAAGCTAATTGGCTAATTGGGAGTGGCAGTCAGGTCTGAGGCTATGATGGTGTTTAGAACTAGCTATCATATTATAGGAGTAAACTCGTCTAGAGCCAACCCTGATAGAATCAGATCATGCATATCATAAAAATGCAATGTCATCGGATTTAAGGCAATACCTATGCATGAACTTTGTAGATAAGAGCAGTTCTGATTTACCATCCAAAATTTGTATCTTACAAATATTGTAAGTTAAATAAAAGCTAGTAAAAACAAGTCTTAAACATTTTACTATAATACAGGTACTCACGATATTTATTTTGTACCGACGTTGTACCGTGTTGTATCGTTGTTGACTGTGTTGCATCAACGGAAAGTTGATAGACTTATGTATTAGTTAGTGTTGAATGTCATTGTGAAAAGATTCTTCGCGCCACCGCAGTTCATCCATACAACTGGGTCGAAATATCGGAGTACAAAATAAATACCGTGAGTACCCGTTTAAAGTAAAATGTGTTAACTTTAAAATCACGTATTACAAGTTTTAAATGCAGTAACGGGTAGCCCTATCTACGTAGATAATAATTATGGTTATTTATTTAAATATTTTCACTTATGTAAATGTTGACTCTCAGGGTCCGGTTACCTATGCGACGGCGTCCGGTTATTTGTTACGTATGGCTTTATATGAAAGTTTACACATTCCATACACACTTCTTTATAATGTCGAAATGTTATCCTATCTGTCATACTTATGACTTTCTTAGTTTCTTGTCAAGCTCTGTAGTCGATATAGCCAGTTTTGAGCTGTACGTTGTAATAATAATAAAATATAGAAATAGAAAATAAAACTTTATTTGTTTCTTAATTTCTAATAAAATTATTATTTACATGAAAACGAGACGAATGAACTGATTTTAGACTTTTTGTTTGTCTGTTGATTTGCGGAGATTATTATTACAAAATGGTGGAATAGTTTTTAGAAATATCCAAAATAAAATGTAGTCTTAAGCTTCGTATAACTATGTAATTCACATCATTAATATGTAATATACTACACATATACTCAATGAACCTGGTCCCAAGTCTACCCCACAAGGTAGTCGGAGTGTAAATAATACCCTTTAAGGATCTAAAAGCGTAATAGAGATATTTTTTTTAGTAAGTAAACCTATGGTACAAAAAGTTTAAAATAAATAATATGGAACAAATACATTGTCAAGCAAATACAAAATCTAGCTTAAATCCACTCCTCAGTCCTGATGATAAGAATGCCTATATTTGAACTCAAAGATAAGATCTTAAGATCCTTACATTCAACATACATATTGCATAAATAGAACTCCTCAGAAAGTTTATGTTAAAAAATAACAAATAGTAAAAAAAAAACAATTTATAGGTATGATACACTTATGCACGTAGTGGGATTAGGGTTGCCAGATGTTCGGGATTCGTCTGGATTGTCCCGACACATTGACACGATGACCAGACAAGTCCCGACAAAACACAAGAAGAAGTCCCGAAAAAATACCAAAATGTCCGGACAATTCCAATACAAAATTTTTTGTCCCGACTTTTTGAAGTTTTGTCCAGACATTTCAGTCTTGCCACCTGGCAACCCTAAGTGGAATAGACTCTTTTTTATCAACCATGTAAGAAAGATGCTTTGTCGTAGAGAAGAAGAAATGGCAAAAGAAATAGTATAAGCTATAAATGATGATAAATTTACCTTGTTGCTACCCTTTGCACATACATACTATGAACAGAGGCATTCGATATTTAAAAAAAATCCGTTATACGTAAAAAGTAAAACGTGAAGACTTTATGAACTCGGTAAGGTTCCACTTTCATGTAAATCACCTTAAAAATAATTAGATAAAAGAAACGTATAATTAATTAATTATGTCATATCATTATTGTACACACATTGCCAATTATTTTTAACGTGATTTAAATGAAAGTGGAACTTTGCGGTGTTCATAACTGTTGATATCTCTTTGATAATTAGAATTTAAATTAATTCGAATAATCATAAATAGAAGATTGTAGAAGCAATGTTTATACATCGTCAATACTTAGCGAGATAATCACTTCATTTATTTAAAACTAGTGGATACCGCAGGGTTGTAAAGAATTATTATAATATGAATGTCACAAACTGTGGTATGTTCGGAAAAGTTTAGATACCTATCGCTACAATTCTTTTTATCTCAAACTATGAATAAACAATTTAATTATAATAATTTATCTTAGTTTTTGGTATTTTTAAGGTAGGGCATTGTGATTTTAAGGTAGGGCATTGCCCCACAATCCTCCCCCCCCCCCCCCCCAGCTACGGCCATGGGATACCGGCGTGTTCCAGTACGGCTAAAAACTCTTCTGATGAGAATGACAGATCAGTGTTTTTACCCGAATGTTTAATTATCTTCAAATTGTTCTGTGGGAAAAGTGGAAAATCGACTTTATCAATGAACCGAATGTGCCTAATGCATTGTTTTAGTGGTTTAAAACCACCTTCGGATTGTTGCCTTTCAAATGAAACCATTTTGATGCATATCGGTTGGATGGTTTCAGAGTCTATAACGGACATCCGTACATACATTTTTTGTGTTTTATATCTTGATATATATAAATTACGTGTCACTTTGTTTGTCCGCGATGGACTCCTAAACTACTTAACCGATTTGAATCAAAGCACACCGTGTGCTGTTTGATCCAACTTGAAAGATAGGATAGCTTACATCTTCCTTAAGGCACACGGAAGGTTTTAATAAAAAAAACTTTTGACAGACCGAAGTCTATCCGGGCAGTTAGTACTACTATATATTTAATGTTGTCCCACTCATATGATAGAATAATTTCTCTCGTAGTACAGATACAGTATATTAGTCAAGTGCGTATTGACAGACTTATGACACTTATAAAAACTTTCAGAGAACTAGAATACTGGTCCCACAGATTACGCTAGTGCTCACCATGTTTATTTACACCCAAATAAGCTAATGTGCGTATTAGAATTTAATTATCACTTGCTTCGGTGAAGGAAAACATCGTGAGGAAACCTGCACACCGGAGAGTTCTCCATAAAGTTCTCAAAGGTGTGTGAAGTCTACCAATCTGCACTTGGCCAGCGTGGTAGACTATGGCCTGTACCCCTCACATTGTGAGAGGAGACTCCGAGCCCAGCAGTGGGACAATTATGGGTTGTTGCTTTGCTTTTTGCTTTTAAGCTTATAAACGAGCAAACATTTGATGATTAGTAGTCAAGTACCACAGACAATCGTAACACTTTTATCATCCAGAAGAAATTGCATCATCAAATTGCCAGGACATACGTAATACAGGATTTTTCTAGTGCAGTCTTCTCTCATCATACTCTATACATATGTAAAATATAAAGATCTTCTTAGTTGTTTTATTTTTTTATCATTATGTATGTGAGAGTAACTAAAGAAATTTTATCATTGATTTTTTTTATTTTTTGTCTATCCCGTCGCATTTTTGACCAATAATGCTGCTGTTCAAAGCAAGGGACAACTGACGACAGCGTGCGTATTTTTTTGTACTAGTATAACAATACAAAAAAATAACTTCATTTTTAATAACGCCATCTACCGTTAAGCACTAAAACAATTTTATATATAAACCTACCAGTTTCACACACATGTAAAAAAAGATCACACGTATAAAACAAAAATTGAAAGTAGAAAACTCTAGAAAACAGAAATAAACTAATATATGGCTTCCCGTGCTATAAGTTTATAACCTGCCAAATATGTATACAAGTATGTGAAACATTCACATCATAAACACGGTTAAAATGATAATTCAATTCATAATTTTATATCAGTTTTTACCGTTTGTTTCTTGAATAAGTACTTGGCTAGAGAAACTCGGTCACATGGGACTATCGCGATGAATAGAGACTTGAAGAATTTGTAGCAGACCAGTAAATTGGCATTCCACATTTTTATTTAAGTTGTAAACTGTTATGGTTGATGCCATAGTATGTGATAGTGAATGAACACCATGACAAACCGCCCGTGGATATCTATCACGTATCTCAATACAATCTACAGTTAACACTCTACAGCACATATTCTTAATCTTAATCAACACCCTTATGGAGGCCATACACGATCAAGTGTACTTGATCAAGTCTGCAGTTTGACTTGACGCGCCATCCAGTGTGCATGAGATAGATATATGGCCAGATAGCTATACCCTGGCCATACACGATCAAGTATACTGGATGCCGCGTCAAGTTCGCTTGACGCTTGATCAAGTACACTTGATCGTATATGGCCTCCGTTAGATTTCCTTACCTGAAAGCCTTCCCTGAGTTAATATATTGCAGGTATTGTATCTTATGCTAAAATGTTGAAATATTAGAAAAACATAATGCTTCGTTCTATGTTTATGTCTTCCAATTGCTCGCGGTATCTCTCACTTTAAAAAATATTTTCTGGTGGCCTACAGTCTGCAGGCAAAGGAGGATGGCTGTAGATTGATTGTATAAATTGAATTAACTCAATAATTGTTGACAAAAAATAACAGACTTCAAAATTAGGGATAACTCAAAAACTACTCGTCAGATCTCGCTCAAAAAGTGGGAGCACATGATAAGCTTTTGATCAAAAAAAGAATCATCAAAATCGGTTCACCCAGTCGAAAGGTCTGAGGTAACAAACATAAAAAAGAATACCTCCTCCTTTTTTGAAATCGGTTAAAAACGACACATTTTTACGGACTTTTCCGTCTTAGTTCTTACGAGTTGCAATACGACTGTGACTAGCTTAAAATCCCCTCCGGCATCTTTTTAACATTAAGTTTAAAGCTTGAGTTTTTCTGCGAACCAAGTTAGAATTAGTTAGACGTTTATTAACACTAATAACCCTACTTTTGAATCCAACACGCATAAATTAAGCTACATTCAAACAGAAGTACGTCGACCTGTACGCTAGTTGGTAGCGACCCTGCTTGCGAAGCGAGGGGTACCGGGTTCGATTCCCGGCCGGGACAGATATTTATGTGACAGATAAATATTTGTCCTCGGGTCATGGATGTGATGTGTTATATGTGTCGTCCATGCCACCCGCGACACAGGTAAAAACATATTATCTAAACTGTAGAAACTACCTAGAATAGAAAACCATTAACAACCAACTTCAACCAAGTTATAATTTTAGCAGCTGTTAAATGCGGAGAAATACGTCTTTCCTGTTACGGCCGTAATTTGCGGGATGTCTTGACAGCGTCCTAAACATTTATATTACCGTACGGTGTAAAGATACGCCTGTCGTATTATGTGCCGTGTCCATTTCCTCTACATTACAACTGAGGCCATTATTGTTTGCGTAAATATTGACTGCGAAGAGATTCGTAATAATGCATATCCATATTATTCATAACCGAAATATAATAATAGGTAAGGTTCTGAATATTTATTATGGTTTCGCTTGTTTTTAGAGAAAGTGGTAATTATTTCTAGATATGGTTACAGTAAAATATTTGCAACTAATAATGTCGTTATATTTCCTCTAGTTTATTTTGATCACAATGTAAAAATGCATGTCAGTTTTAACGTGCAAAAATATATAAGCACTACTGCACATATTTTTATAGCTTGCTCACTAATCGATTATAATTAATATTATCTGGGGGCACGGTCGTACTCCGCCAAGACGAGCGGGCACTACCTACCTTTTTCACACATTAGACACTTAGCCACATATTTTGACTAACATGTAGATTTTGTGAAGTTAGGGCTTGTAAAGTGAGAAGCTTGGCTCTACGCTGATAACTTTTTGATGGAGAGCCATATAATATATGGTCTCGTCTTGGCATCATTTGACATAAAAATGTGTTTGATGGGATGTCAATTTCTCAGGAACGAAAAATTGAGAGACCTAACATGCTGTTCAAAGCACAGAAGGATTCAGATTACCGCTATCGGACTCATATCCAACTACCGACCACCCCTGTAGCCTTAACTAGGTCGATCAGTTACATCGTCACAAGATCGGGATACGAACGGTTTTATCTATACCAACATGGACATAAAAATATCTAAACTCTATGAAGATGAAAGGCCGACTCGACCGCGATTTATAGCTAATGTAACTTACACATGTCGTCTTCTTATCAGTAACTTGAATGACAACAGAAACTACTTATTGATAAGGAACTAGCAAGTGGGCACACAGTGTTGCCAGATCAAAATTTGAAATTCGAGGAGATAAAAGCAAAAAAATCAGGAGACTGTTCTGACAAATTAGGAGATAAATAAAATACTTACTGAATTAAATTATTGTTCATTTTGCTTATACATTTGACTATTCCGTTTTGCTGTCAGTTTTCGCTTACTTTAAAATCAAAACAATTATTGTTTTTTAATATTTTTAGTTCACAAAAATCCGGCCAAAACATTAAAACAATTACGAATTTATAAATGTATATGAAATGACATTCGTTAACATTCCGCACAACATGCAATAAAGTTTTTCGTGTACCTGAAACATCTATCCAAAATATTCGCATGTGCAAGTACCTCTAACCCTGTGGCCTAAGGTGGTAAGGCCCGGTTTTTGAACCGGAGATTGTGGGTTCAAATCCCACCAGGGTGTATCCTCTGAGGATAGTCTATGAATCATTTTTATTTCAAATTGTGAATTTCCAGATTAATTCTATTTTTGTCAAAATCCACTTTAAATTCAGTCTAATTTTCATAAAATTCAGGTGACATCCGAAATCCATGAGGAATTAAAAAATAAGGTATACATTAAAATGATTTTGATTTTTTCAACAATTAAACAAGCATTTCTATGTACTGTCCTAATGCTGTAAGGACCTTGCAGATAAACGTATACTAGTAAGTAATTTTACAAACTTCTATTTATCAGCTTGTAGTCTCGCTGTATTTTCAAATGTTACGGGAAATCTGGAGCTAATCAAGCGAGATTGGAGCGAGATCACGTCACGCATTCCGACGGCGTATTATAATGCACTTTCGTTTTGCAAAAACGCAAACTTTTTGCCGCATCGTTTGTGCCGCTCGGTATATGTATGAGCTCGTATGAGATAAAGTTGATTGTAGACACAGATACGTTGGTTGTAGTACATCTATTTTATTCAACATTGATAGCCTAGAGATAGACTAGAGCCGAGAGACGTAGATTGAACGTTGCTTACGGGATTGCGCAGAAATTCTGGTGTAAGATAAAGATCTAATAATTCAAAATGATCTCATATTACAATTCCTATTTATCATATTCCTTACACCCCAATAATATCAGGGTTTACAGAGCTTGCATTCTTTAAACACTTTTTGAGAGGGATCTTTCAATATTTTGAGTTTAGGGCAAGGAGGCGCCTAACAAAAAACAAACAAAAACAATAAATCAAATGGGTTGAAGGGAACCAAATATCGACTTTAAAAGGATTACCGTTGACACTGAGTAAGGCTACGTTATCTGTTAAGTCTAATTGGCCTCGCGTTTTACACTCAATATTTCTTTATAAGGAAGATATTAATCCTTTAAAGCCATGGCTTGATCTGCTTTTGTTTGGTAGTTTAAAGATTTATTATAAACAGAAAGAATTATACAAATGAAAATGTGCGTAAACAGCGGCTATACTATAGTTTAAACTGTGTTGAGCTGCTACTGTTTACGCCCACCTCGGAATAGAAAGATAAATTACTGACTTACAAATTAAAATACCACAAACTAAGATCTTAATCTGATTATATGTTATTATTTAGAGATATTATTAAGTGTTGTGAGTATAGCGAATAGTGATAAAGGGATAAAGAAAAAAAAATGTTTAATGGAAAACGGCTTGTGCTAATTATAAATATATAATATATAATTTAATATTAATATAAAGGCGTCTGTGTATCATAAGACACAATCAGCTGATGATCCTAATGGTTGTGGTTGATATATCAGTCGCCAAGCTTTGTTGGAGAATTGTTGACATTAAGGTTTTAGTCCGATGCTTATGATATTATGTCCTTATATTTATTTTGTCTAATAAAAAAATACAATGCATTCCTACATCCATACATGTCATACAGATACACCCAGTATTATGTAAGCTTCTGTCCACGACTGTACCTAACTTGTTCCTGACTTCTTTACCGAAGAAAAAATATCTAAACAACATAAATTGATCAAACAAAGCCCATGCCTTTAAACATGTGCTTTGAGTATTTGACTAACGTAAAGATAAACGGTATCGTATATGGCTATTTCGAAGCAAAAACTTTAAGCCGAGTTTGGATAAATTACTAAAATACATTAATGCAGGATTTTGAGGGATCCTGTTTTATCAATAATACGCGCGGGTGGTATTTTTTTTTCGTGTAACCATGGTTGAAGAAAAAGAGATAATCCTTGGAATAACACATGAAATAATTGCAACATTTTATACAATGTCTTTAACATCGACAGCCAACATCTCTCGCTCTCGTCTTTAAAATTTTACTTATTACAAAAACTTACTACTTTCAGGCTCTCTCGGATTACTACTGGCCATATTTATACATCTATACAAATAAATAAAATTGGAGTGTCTGTTTGTAATATTAAAATAACCGCTTTTTACTAAATGCATTTGTATGTGTACACGGTACATACCAAAACAACATTTTTTACAATTTTTGTCTGTCTGTCTGTTTGTTCCGGCTAATCTCTGAAATGGCTAGACCGATTTTGACGGGGCTTTCACTGGCAGATAGCTAATGTAACAAGGAGTAACTTAGGCTAATTTTATTTAAGAAAAAAAAATAGTTTATTAGGCGATACGAAGTTCGCTGGGTCAGCTAGTATTATAATACAATTTTCGCAAGCTGTGGGCAACTGCTAGTACCCAAATATAATAGACAAAATTCACCTTTCCACAAGAATAACTAGTTAGTTATTGAGTAGTACATGTGAGTTAATTACGTTATATTTTAAAGAAGAAACTTAATAATATAATATTTCGATTTCCATCAAATCTTACAATTTGAATCTAAATCTGTAGAATAAGAAGTAGCTTTCCTGCTTACTTTTTATGCGTAATCATATTTCAGCAACATTTAACGTTTCTAACATCCTAAATTACATGGCGCTAATGTTGTTTGTAGATTGTACAATGAAAACTTGGCCATAAAAGTCCGGCAAAGAAGCTGTCTTACTAATGGGTCATGTGAGGTCGTATAGCTAGCGATGACATAACTATAACGACTATCTTAACGAAACAAACAAGAATATACCTAATATATAACATACTTATACTTATAGTTATTATTAATAATAACACAATGTTATAATAAACTTTCGGTGTTATTTAACAACTTCTAATTATCTAGTACCTATGCCTATCAAAACATAATATTTTCTAGGTAGATAACGACATAAACTTTGTTTACAAAAATGTTCGTTGTTTGTCGACTATTTCTATATACATTATGTAAAACAAATATATAATACGAGTAGATTTTTATTATATTATTTATACGATTGTTTTATCTGTCTGTATAACTTCAGCATAAGCTGCCGTAGTATCGCATAGCTTTACTAACTTTTAACTTTAGTTTTTAACTAAGTTCAAACTGTTAGATCTATATTGTTATGTCTTAATAGAACATGTCTCTCTCTTGTCCACAGGTGGGCATAAATGGCGGCGCCACAGTTTGATAACTTTTGCATTTACGAACAATTCAAATTTTAAATTGTTTGTGTTTATGTTAAATAAAATAAAATAAATAAATAAATAAAAATAAATAGCAGGTTTGGTCATCTCTTCAGTTTAGATGTACGAGCATGCTTTAACTTTAAAAGCCCGGATCTACTAGAAATGCACTTAGCGTTTAAACAAACAAAAGTACGGGAAATACCATCTCGATCTCATCGCAATGTATTTTGTACGCGACTGAAATACGAAATTAAAAACATTCCGCATTATGTAAATGTCAATAGTTTATTGACTGTGAGAGAAAATACTACAGAAAATGAACAGTTAATGATTTTGTCATGGTGGGCGAAATACAGTAGGTACGGCCGACGTATCTTGGCAAGTCTGAACATAGGCTCTGCGAACTTTAGCACATGTAAGACAAGAAATGCTACGTGTGACTGAGACATAATACCGCGTACCGAGCATTGCCGAATGTTAAGTTACTGCGCAGCCTTCTGCGCGAAGTTCAGACTCGCCAAGATACATCGGCCGTACTGTATGTACCTATTCATCTTAATATTGCCAAAAAAAAAACATAAAAATCGGCAGGATATACTAACTAGTATTTTTAATATTCTTCTGCACTATCTTATTTCATTTATTACAATTAGGTTTTGCTTTTTTTAATTAAAATATTACGGTAAAGCCGAATAATTTTAATTTTTATAATTACATTTTAGTTCGTATATCAATTTATTTTAATAAAAAGACAATACCGCCTAATACTTCCACGCGAGATAAATCGATTGAAGTATTGTAGCATCGTTGAAAAAATTTTACTTGTCTTTCAAAATAGTAACACTTTGTTAACTATGAGAATAGTATTTACTGATCTAAGAGTGTGTTGCACAAGCGAATGTGTGCGTCATTCAACGTAATTACGAAGCAGGGATTATGTTATGAGGTTTTCGTTTTGCCGATAATTGAATGAAGTGTTTAAATTAATAATACATATAAAAAAGATATGCTTCGTTTTCTCTTCAGCAATACAATCATTGGAAATCGAGCATGTCATTAATTCTTTCTCTCTGATGATGTCACAAAAACTTCAAGAGTACTTAGTAGAGATCACTACTTTAAATATAAATGTGCTGGGGGCACATTCACTTAATATTATTGTTGTAGCCTCTAAGTGGAAATATTTATTTATATTTATTTAATACAACATTGAAGTGATGTGTTTGACCCGTGTCAATGGTTACCATGCCGGATCGCCGCGCCTGGGGCCTGGGTTCGATTCCCAGCGATGTAAAAATTTGAGTGATGAGTTTGAATTTCTGTTCTTGGTCTGGGTGTGAGTGTTCTTGTCTTGTTTACTAGTAATGAATATACTAACAGAAATATTAAATCTTTGTTTCTTACCAGCCAAGTTTCCGCCGACTCGTATTCTTCGTTCTCCAAACAGTCATTGTTCTAGCACCGCACTAACATGAACCGAACGATTGTCACCTTCGCGCCCTCGGGTTGTCCTGACAGCTGTCACCGAACATAATCCCTCGGATTCACACTACACTACACTGCTGGCAAACTTGTACTGGGTCTGGAAAGAAGAGAAGTATTGATTAGATCACAGCACTTACAGCCCAATGATTTGTGTACGGTAGAGCACATTATTAAAGAAAAATAAACTCTTAAACGCTTACACACTCATAACCCCGTAGTCATACCTGTGTCGCGGGTGGCATGGACGACACATATAACACATTACAATAACACCCATGACCCGACTACAAATATTTATCTGTCAGATAAATATCTGCCCCGGCCGGGAATCGAACCCGGGACCCCTCGCTTCACAGTCAGGGTCGCTACCAACTAGGTTACAATGTCATCTAGAGAATATATAGAGAAGAACGTCCAAAATCTCAATGTGAAATAACCCTTTGGGCTTGTTTCACCATCTTCAAGTAGAGTCCTGAATAAGCTATTCGCCAACGAATAGCTTACTTCGGACTTACTTGAAGATTGTGAAACAAGCCCTTTGACAAATAGAATTACGTTTGAATTGAAGACATTATTCTAACTGTAATAGTAGAAAAAGAAAAAAATATATACTGATCAATTTTCCTTTTCACCTATTTGCTTGGTTTGGTTTATATCACTTCTTCTGTACTGTTTCAAGTGACTTCCATAAACTGTTTTAAATCAGTGATATAAAACAGTTAAAATAAACAGATATAAACGATATCTAAATAAACGGCGGTTTGTTTAAATCAGAAACATGTTATTCAAAAGTAATTTTCCGCTTACAATATGCATAGACATGTCGACGTTCAAAAAATAAACAACAGAACATCATTAAAAATATTTTCGCATGACCAATCGTCAACACCCAACACCGAAACGAAAACAGATAAAAAATTGTATAAATCGCGGCAATACAATGACGATTTCACTACGCTACTGATACACGTTTGAATTATCATAGTGTGTCGCGTCTTGCTTCTAACGGCACTTCGTAATTAATACCAATAGAGAAGCAGAAAAACGGTAAGCATACGGCATTAACAGTTTTTATTACGTGGATTACATTCTCGGAGGCCGAGGTTTCCATGAGTATTTAAAAGATAATAGTTTTATTAAAAAAGATAATGTTATAGTTTTTAGTATTCAGTAGCACGCCGCATACTGAATCAACTATGTCGAAATGGTTCGCACAGAATATCGGTACTGTGAATATGCTGAATACGATCTGTTTTGTCAGTTTTTACAATATCAAATTCGGTTTCTTATATTTATATAACTACATACTTTATATTTAGCTGCAACATTAAGTATTTATCGGATTTTTGGAACAAGGTTCCTAAACATAGGTTGCGTTAGGAGTTAACTAAAGAAATCTTTCATATTGTATTTGGTAATAGTCAAGTGTGGAAAACGAGTCCGTATGTATGGATGTGTGTCAGTTCTTTTCATAAATAAGACGGCGGACGGTATAATTCAGAAAATTCAGAAAACCACTTAATTAGAGAAAAAATATCTAAATTAAGAATCAAATACCTTCTACGTAAGAGAATCTAGTTATACGATAGCATAGTTTACGGGAAATAAAGCTTTCTTTCTTTTTTCTTCAACCCTCCTTACGAGACCAACAGTGGAACAGATAGTTACTCACTGGTTCGTTATCATCTCCAGTCTGACGGTGTTGAGTTTTGTTCCCAACAACCACACGCTAACAAGACCAGAATTCTTGCTGACAAGAAACAAAGGTGAACATTTGTTGAATACAAATGCGAAACTCCGTTTGTGTCCAGCCGTTTAGTACCGACACGATCGCGATAAGATGAGAACAATTCTCGTATTCTGAACATCTGAAGATACAAGTATGTTGTTCAAAAATCACTGTTGGGTGCCTAATTTAACTTACTACGAAGTTTAAGTGCCTGAGAACGTACGAATCGTACGCTCGCATTGCAACAGGTAAAAACGATTTTGAAATCTGTTACTTTGGGATAAGGTCGGTTTTTCAATGGAAAGAACGGTATGCAGAGAGGTTTTTACGAAGCCGCTGGGCAAAATATTCAGAACATCAACAATGACCCATTCAAAGAGTTTCGGTAAAGACAGTATACGAAATTTACGCATGACGATGCAAGATGTTCTTACGTTCCGCGTATTATCGTAAAATAACATCAAGGTGTGACGTAAATTAAAGTAATTTAAACGTTTAATGTGAAATAAAATTAAATTGTTCTCATATTTATTACCTTTTCTTAGTCGTTTAAGGGCTTTGGCGGCTTGCCGTGTTAAATTTTTACGGTGAAAGTGTCAAGATGTTTTATTTTAATGTTTTCAACGACTGCATTTAATCTTTAAGTGAGGATAATCTACCAAGCGAAGAGGAATTTAAAACATGTCGTAAATAGTAATTACAATTAGTTATTCTGTTTGTAACGACTTTCCACTATATACGCATAAATTGTCGATTATGGTATCAAGTCAGCCTGGGTATTCCGGGTAACCAAAGTTGATACACTTGTCTCTTTAATTTATGCCGGTAACTTTGAACTTCAGTGTAACAGATAATTGCGGTGCGTAGGGTCTCTGTTTGTGTTTTAATTGAATTTATTGAAACTAACATAACTTTTAACATGTTTAAGCATGCACACATTTCCTTAAAGCCACGCCCTTCCGCCAGAAACAACATTGTATTGAAACATTCAAATGCGAAGTTGCCCAAGTTTTGACCGTATGTTAAATAGAAATGAAATAAATATGGAGTTATTTATGATAGGCAGAAGTTTTGGAAAGCGTTCATCAGTGCCACTTAACTTAAGTAAAGATAGCTATTTATTTATTTAAGCAGAGGCGCCTATGTCATTTGTGAATAACAATAGGTATCGACATCCGTGAGTTCCGTGACCGACTTCAGATAAAGAGTTGATTAGAATAGTAAGTAGTTTATCTCAGACTAAAGTTCTTTTAAAAATCCAACTTTAAAATGCACAGCAGAACAATAAATCTTGTTTTACCATAGAAACTTTCTTCATTTAACATATAATAGATAGCAAACGACGCAAAAATATTTTCAATCAAAAACAAGTACCTAGATACACACGCTATAAGTGAAAATCCTTTAGATAATAGTATAAGAAATAATATTTATTTTATTCGATACTTAAATATAATTCCACTCTGTTTTTGGTGTCCCATATCTACTTATTCTTTTTTTTCTAAAGTATGAAACAAAATGATTTTCGTCCCATTTACTTAAAACTTTCAATTCATATTTAAAGGACTTTAAAAAAAAAGTTCGCAACTTGGTTGTTTTTTTTGTTTGTGAAATTGTTTTTCGAAAATTGTTTCCTTGAAATCGTTTTTTGACGTAATAACATCTATTAAAACGATGAACGCCGGGCGCATGCACGAAAAAATGTAGCGTTCCACGAGCGAGAGAGCGGCAAAAGCGAGAGAGAGGCACGATCGGCGTATCATAGCCGATGTCGTAGGCGATCGTAGTTGAGTGGAGCGGAGCGGAGCAGGGCGGAGCGCAGCGGAGCTTTGTCATGACGTTGTCACGTTAAACTACTCAATCAATTTTTTTTTTCAAAAATATTGATCGATGAGGTAAAATCAAAAACGCAGCCATTAGTTACTTTGAGACACGTCTATCTCAGACTTGGATGGGTAAGCAAACACCTTGCCCTAAATGCGTTCAGCGCAACCAAATACTTTCCACGCATGCAAACGTATTTTCTTGTAAACAGCGAACGCCATACAAGCACCGTTACCTACACCACTGCCCAAAGGTACTTACGGCCGCAACGTGATAACTCGCGCTTACTAACAATGTATTAAAACCTTTTTTAACACACTTTTTACACGCCTTTGAAAAAAATGTGTCTTATTAACATAGAAGTCGCTACCGGGTTTGCAGTTCAGGTGTTAAAATTAAGCCAATTTACGTGCCCTCGTAAGCGTTACGCTCAAGGATTATTGATTACTAGCTGTTGCCCGCAGCTTTGCACACGGAAATTTTGCTTATCATATTAATCCCCTATTTCACCCCCTTAGGGGTTGAATTTTGAAAAATCCTTCCTTACTGGATGCCTACGTCATAAGAGGGGACCTACGTGTGCGAAATGTTAAGTTTCTAGGTTTGGCCTGTGCGTTAATACATCAGGCAATCACTTTTGCCTTATATATATATATATATATACATAGTCTTGCCAGATATACTGTTACAGCCTTGTTTAATTTAAGTATCAAATACTAGCGAGAAATGTTGCGATTGATTACGAATGAGGAAATTTTGCACTATCTTAAAATAAAGAAATAATTGATATTGTGTCATTTAATAAAAATAAGTGGACGTTAAAATAAGACACAGACGGTTTATTAAGTTGCACCGCTACAGCTATGCAGCTTGAGCTTTTTAAATTGCTGAAAATTTGAAAAATAGCTCATGGGATTTTTTTATCGTACTATGATTCCCTGAAGTTCCGAGCTTCGAAGACCGTAAAAGAAGCACCCATCCTCGTACGGTTAGAACGCCAGCGATCACCCAAGCAGTACGGGCGCAAATCCAACGAATTCCCGTCCGGAAGCAAAACATTTTAGCTCTTCAGGTAGGGTTAAGAAAAACTACCATCAAATGAATGTTAAATGAAGGCCTTATACCCAGAGCTCATCGACGACACACAGGGCATTTCCGTAATGAACCTCTAAAAAAATTAAGGCTCGAGAGATGACCAGCTTTGTTAAGAAGGTACGCGAGAAAAAAAAACCGCCAAATTCTTATTATAAACGAAAAAAATTTTGGCATTGAAGAAAGTTACAAAAAACAAAGTGATAAAATATTATGCCCACGTGAATAAAGAAGCAACCAGGCGTATGCCAATAATACAGCGTGGGCATTATCCTGCATCAATCATGGTTTGACTTGGAGTCTCATATTCGGGCTCATCTGTGATGTTTATCTGTGAAAAAGAAGTGAAACCCAATAATTTTGAGTATCAAAATACTGTCCTTGCAAAGACTGTTAAACATCTTCTTCAAAAAATTATCCAAAATCCACAATAAGTATTCCAATAAGATTCAGCGCCAGATCATCAGAAAGCAGGATACAAAACTGGCTGATTGGTCATAAAATTTACTTTATCAGGCACATCGAGGGCCCTCTTAAAACACAGACTTACATCCGTTGGAAACAAAATATGACAACAATGGAAACAGAAAGCATGCGCTAAATCTCACCAGAATTTGAAGTTTCTCAAAGCATCACTGATTAAAGCAGTGGCTGAAATAGCTACGAACCTTGTGCATGCTACGATTGACGACTGGTCTAGGAGGTTGAGGGCCTGCACTCAAAATCAGGGAGGGTATTTTGAATAACCGAAACAAAACTTTAATTAACATTTAACTACCTTTGTTTTTATATAATTAATTTACAGATATCTTAATTACAAAAAAAAATATTTAGTGAAGTGTTTGTAACAGTATTTATGGCTAGACTAGGTATATGTCGGAAATCAGTAATTTCAAATCATAAAATGGAACGTCAAGCCGGAACTAGCTTGGGTGTATTCGGAAGTTGAAGATGGCAGCACCGTGCAAATTGTCTACTGTCATTTGAGTACACGCGGTGGCGGGGGTCACAGAGGAAAGCTATTGACTTGCCAACCGGCAGCGGGCACTCTTTAGACAGCCTTCGAGCTGAGCGGACGATAAAGTAGAACGTCGTTATTATGGCCGAGTTTAATTTGCATTAGCATTGCACAACGTTTACTTTATGGAGAGCACAACTGGGTACAGTGTGTACTGATGGACTGCGATCGAGCAGGTATTGCGTGTGTTGACCAGTCAGTAGCGCGTTATGCCGGAGCCAGCGAGAAGTGCACGTGGACTGTTTTCTATGCACAGTCATACCCTTTGCGAAGAGTAGCACCCATGCGGCTGTGATGGTTCGCTTCTGATGAGATAGGTCATAGTGCCAGCGATTGGCGGATTTATCACACGGGTTTTAGTAAGCGCGGGAGGCGCGGGCAAGTTGTGGAGCCGGGATGGCTGTGAGTGTGCAATGGGACGTGTGAATTATGGTTGGTTACCCTGAATGCCGCACCGCGATGTAAATCCGACTTCACCGCGTTCCATTAGCGATTGGTTATGTTATTCGAACGACATAGTAATCTGTTCAGAGCCATGTGTATCAGTAGTAATTACCTACTAAATTAGTAGCAAGTGTAAAACATGTGTTTCAATGGGTTTCTAAGTAAAATGATGAAAACGCCCACAGTTTATTATTTTCTGGACCACCTATCTGCGACATATATATATATATATATATGTCGGAGTGTAGTAAAATAAGTTATTAGTAATCTATCAAAATTAAGAAAAAGGAGAATTGACATTACGGTAGACAGATAGGTATAGGATCGCGAAACCAAAGAAAATCTAAATAACGTTGAATTCATGAAACCGGGTGTTATCAGGCAATAAACGAAGAGTATCCTTGTGCCTGTCGAACAGTGTGTTTTATTTAGTATCCTGGCAGTCCTGACATATAACTACGCCCACAGAGAGAGATCTATGTTCATAGTACTGAAGTGTTCTTTGATACATGGTTTACAGAGATGATCTGAACATACGAAAGCATACACTCCAATCTAGCCTTCTACGATATCAGGCGTGGGATAAAAAACCCAGATGGTGATACAGTTTTTATGAGAATCTAAGAGATACATGTCGGAAAATAACTGACGGACAAAACAGTTCGGATGACATTTGAAACATAAAGGAGATGATGAGATCATGGAGTGTGATAGCAAAGTTGGGCTTTATCTAAAAATCCACAGCGTATTGGTACTTATGACTAAAATTCGGGATATAAATGGAAATAAGCATTTGGTTTCAGGTTTTTCTTTAAAAGAATGCAAGATAAGTAGCCCCAGTGAATATGATGCTCGATATCATGCAACTGAGAGTAACCTATCTTAAATGTTTCAGCTTAGGAAAAATGGCGAGATTTGAATGTGTATAGCTACGAGTGTGGAGCGAAGCTGGTTTCTGCTAAATTGCAACGGGTTGTACATGCTTCTGCCGGCGTTGTTACGAGCGCTGTGTCCTGTGCTGATTACTGAGTCAACCTGTGCATGGTTGAGCCCCGGCATGATTGGCATAAAGCTTTTAGTCGTTAACATTTCATTTACTTTTAGAGTTGGTGAAAGATGCAATTATAACATGGTATCCTTCTGGTTCACTACACCGTTAAATATAACGCAACAGAAAGACCAACCTATCTGTGATGCTACGTTATACGAGATGTTCACCAGTAATCAAATGGTCACGTCGCTTTAGCTCATGCATCTAATCCTATCATTGATTACATTCTGATTTCAAACATGGCAAGATGGTCATGTAGGTGCCTTGATAATAACGGTAGCGTTCCCTACGTAGTTGAGGCACCTATGGCTCTTTTGTAAGATTGATATTGATTTGTTTATGTAACTTTAATGATCGCACGCAAACACACAATGTGTATTGTTGCAAAGTAGAATGAATGGTAATTTAATATCTTCAATTGATGAGTAACGGTAACTGCATATTTAAATAGTAACATAATTTAATTTCGTGTTTTGCCTGCATAATTTTGTGATAATATTTTGATGGTTCTTGGGTTGGTGCAAAATTGTCATCAAGGTTTGTTATGACATATTACGTTTTGACGTAAGTATTAAAATCTGTCGAAGTGACAACTGAAAAATAAATTTTGAAATGTCGTGTTGTGTACAGACCACTCCCCTACAGACTACTTTCTTACAGATGACTCTCCTACAGACTTACTCACTTCAACAGAGTTGAATTTGAAATGTTATGTTCGACTCATACTACAGATACAGTTGAGGATGATAGATGATCTAATTAGAGTTAAATTAAATGTGATAAGATGGAATGAAAGCAATCAGATCAAGTGGTTCCTAAGTTCAAAAATTCATTTCAAATAATTGTGTTTCTTACTTTCTCGCAAATGGTCAATGCTGTTTCCTAAATTCTACGAAGGCAAAATGTTGAAGCAGAATTTGTTGGTACGATGACGAGATGAGTTGTTGATGCGACGTCAAGCTATCTCTTCTTTTTTTTTTTATTAATGCAAAAGTAAATTGATGATAAAGGTAAAATGATGTGGTGCTGATTATTATTTGTTGATTGAATTGAAATTTAATGTTTACCTAATTGGTCAGTTAGTAGAAAGAAAGAAAAATGTTTAATTCTCCAAATATCCTACAACGCTACTACAGAATGTATAGACAACAGGTCTTAGAACTTGGATCCTATTCTTCAGATAAATTGATGGAGGTTATTCAGTGAGTACAGTTTGTGTCCGAATGGACGTCACTTACAGTGGCAGAGTATGTAAATAATGATGTTTTCTTGAGGATCGTTCGACAAATTGCCCTTGCTACTTAATTAAAATAAATTAAATTAAATTTTATTACTTTATTTAGTAAACACCAACATAATACAAACCATTTACAGAAAATAAACAATAGGTAAGAACAAAAGCAAGATAAGTGTTATTTTATAGGTGTAGACTACATGGCCGTTTCTTGGTGGTCATGCATTTAACTAAGGCGAGTTAACAGTAAGATAATAACATTGATAATAACAAAAATGATAATAATAGTATTGAATTGAAAATTAGAGTGCATCTGAAAAAATCAAATTAATTAAAGTCTTTAGAAATTCGCGAATTTCACTTGTGAATAAGTCAATGTCATCATTATTAGAAATATTCCTAATTAAGCGAATAATTCTAGTAAGTGGTACTTTTTTCGAGGTTAGAATAACATTGTGCGTCATTGAGAATTCTGAACCATGATGATCTAGGTAATTTAGATGGAACGAAAAAGTTGAGTTACGAGAAAATATTAGGAGCGTCAAATAATCCATTGGCAAGCTTGTAAAGAAACGAGAGGTCAAGCATTCGTGTTCGATTCGATAGTGACATCTTGAAGTGCTTTAATTATCTGCGTAGCTTGGAATAGTTTTGCCCAAATTGTATGGGAATGTAAGATGCTATGAGAAGCGTTTCTGAGCACTTTCGAGTCTCTTGGAAAACACATCATCCACATCAATCCGTATGGATTCTAAACAGCACTGCGGTGCTCCAAACCACTGCGGACCAATAAGTTTAGCTTAGCTTAAATTAGGTTAGGATGATAGGTTAGGGTAGGTTACATATCTCTCCGGCTTCCCGTGGCCGGATGGATGAGACGAAGGTCTTTCCACACGTTAAAAAAGAGTAGGTTAGGTAAGGTAAAAAAAAAGGTTAGGTAAGTCTAGGTTAGAGTTATAATCTGTTATGTTATGAGAGAAATTGTTTAACCAGTATGCTTAGTTGAATTCGTATTAAGCGTGGCTTAATAAGGTCTCTTTATCTGTAACAGCCGTGACTGTTTAAATTGTCTGAAGGTCAAATGTTTATAGTAGAGATCAATGCGGCCTTTCGCATGATGGTGATGAGGCAGTTGGGCCAACACAATGCTTAGTGACACATGGGGTGGGAACGCTTGGTATAAGTGTGTCCTGTGTGGTGTGACAACGCTCAGTGGAGACGTTGGAGGTTTGAGGAAGGGTCGATGTTGTGTGTGTAGTTGTGTACTAAGCAAAGTGATTAATTTATGGACTTAAGAGTAATTTGATGATGTTCTCAGCTTTGAGTTTAATGATGATGATCAACCTTCAGCCATTTTTCTGTGTGTTGAAGTGTGACATAACGTGTACAAATCCAGGTTGGATAGTAGTTGGAACTGTTTAAATACTGGTTGGACAATAACAAAAGTGTTGAATACTGATTGGTAAAAGCGGTTTAAAATATTTTGAAGTTTATTTTGAAGGAATTATGATGATATAATATTAAGATTTGATGTGATGTTATTTGTAGCTTACGTTGAAAATTGAGCAGTATAGATGAGAGACGAGAATTTATAATGCCTTTCGATTAATTTATTGAGGAATGAGTTAGGAATGAGTTTGTTTCTTTATTGAACATAGTTGATATTCGAGTTGTGAAATTTTATCTAGGATTATGAGCACACACACAAAAACATACACACACATACACTTCCCTTACTTCATGAAGTCAGAATAGCCGAACGAAATACTGTGTTGATATTGTCTTTACAGAATGGTCACACGAGGACGTGTGAGTCGTCAGCGATGGCCGACAGTGAGTCGAACGAACGAGATGCTTTGATTCGGTGACGATGCCGCGACCACGACGTACCAAACGACCGACGCATGACGTAAAGATTTTTTTAAGCCGTGCAAATCATAATTTGGTAGTTCCGTAAAAAAAAGTGTTGTTATGGAGTTTCTTGCACTGCTTCTTCTCCATAGCGAAAACACATAGCGAAGCAGTGATTGTACTAAAAAAATGAACTGATGATATTTTTGCGGGATTTCGGGTAACAACAAGTTTTGTTGCAACTTTTGGCAGTAAAGTAAAGGAAAGTTAATGAGAATGCCTGTAGGTCATGTACCAGTCGAATTTGATTTTAATAATGAGCTTGTTGATGAAGTAAGAAAACATGGGAACTCGAGTCAGTAACTTTGCAGCACCAGTGGCAATTACGTAGTCGTAGCCCGTTAGAAATCGGTGTCTCTTGGGGCAGCACAAGTAGTCCGTGGGTGCGCGATGCGCGTTTTGCTCTGGTGAAGGTGGCGTTGTTCACTTGGTATGCGTATGGCACCAGTGGAGATTATTGGTTGACTTTGAAAGTCGTGGGGATTGAGGGACTCACTCGAGATTCAGAGATCGTTCAGAATTTATGTTGTTACTTTTGATAGTTGAAGTTTACGACTATGGTACGTGGCTCAGGTTAATTAATTCAAATTCGTAATGATTTTTGAAGATCTTGTTTTATGTTACGTTCGTTCAAAATGACGCGATTTCGTACGATTCACACACGAGGACGTGTGTCTTGTCAGAATGGCCGTGTCGGAGTGTAGTAAAATAAGTTATTAGTAATCTATCAAAATTAAGAAAAAGGAGAATTGACATTACGGTAGACAGATAGGTATAGGATCGCGAAACCAAAGAAAATCTAAATAACGTTGAATTCATGAAACCGGGTGTTATCAGGCAATAAACGAAGAGTATCCTTGTGCCTGTCGAACAGTGTGTTTTATTTAGTATCCTGGCAGTCCTGACATATAACTACGCCCACAGAGAGAGATCTATGTTCATAGTACTGAAGTGTTCTTTGATACATGGTTTACAGAGATGATCTGAACATACGAAAGCATACACTCCAATCTAGCCTTCTACGATATATATATATATATATATATATGTATATAAACGAGTATTCGCCCTCGCTTTACTTCGGTTCTCTTATTTTTTTTACACCTTGAATTATATATTGGACTTTTATTAGGATCCTTAATTTCTTTTGAAAATATTATATAGCCTATGCCACCCGGGGATAGTGTAACTTCCCAACAGTGAAAGAATTTTTCAAATCGGTTCAGTAGTTTGGAGCCTATTCAATGCAAACAAATAATCAAATCTTTCCTCTTTATAATATTAGGATAGATAATAATTATAACAGTCTTAGGTAAGAAAACGTAATAATTTTGACATATTTTTTGAGTTACAAAGTAGAATACAACATATTAACTAAAGAATACAATAGACAATGATAAAAGGGAAAGAATTTTATTGTTATTCGCACGATAAAGTGAGAGAGATAAGTAAATCTGTTTATGAGCAATAAATCGCTTGAGCTAAAGTGGACTGGCCCCAGAATGAATTAAACAGAATATATTTACTATGATATTGGTATTCACGACATGTATATGGCGATATTAGATTTCATCAGTGATTAAGATCCATGCAATAACGAAATATCGAGTTATAACAAAATTAACGTATCATAGCAGAAAAAATTACCCATAATTGGGATTAAAATCATGTATATTTTTTTTATAAAACTGTCCCAGTATATACTACAGAACGTACACGGTATGTTCAGTATGTATATTCAGATTTCAGTCCCAGTTACATAGTGAACTTCAGAAACATTTCTAACATAATAACAAGACAAGTATCCTTGTACAAAATAAATCATAAAAAATAATAGTAGCTACTTTTATAGCCAAAACGAAAACATATTTTTTGGTCCGTACGGTTACATAATATACATATCGTAGAAGGGCTAGGTTGGAGTGTATTTTTTCGTATATTCAGATCATCTCTGTAAACCATGTATCAAAGAGCACTTCAGTACTATGAAAATAGATCTCTCTCTGTGGGCGTAGTTATATGTCAGGACTGCCAGGATACTAAATAAAACACACTGTTCGACAGGCACAAGGATACTCTTCGTTTATTGCCTGATAACACCCGGTTTCATGAATTCAACGTTATTTAGATTTTCTTTGGTTTCGCGATCCTATACCAATCTGTCTACCGTAATGTCAATTCTCCTTTTTCTTAATTTTGATAGATTACTAAGAACTTATTTTACTATACGCCGACATACATATATCTATGGTTTAAACCGTTGTGCAAATGACCAAGTTGTGGGAAGATATCACAGACCCCGCATGGGTTAACGTAGCGGAAACCGTGTCCAATTATGTCTTGGAAAAACGTGAAATTTACAAGGAATAGGACGGCGAATGTCCATCTTAGATCATTGATATGCATCTGATGCATGAATCGGCTTGAACTGGCTGATAAAGAATGACCCGTTATAGATATTCGAAAGCAGTAAATATTTATGAGAATAGCGACGAAGGATAGGAGTTTGAGTATTCGCGTTAATTTTAAACAAGGGGAATAAATTGTTGTATTTGTGAGCTTATGCTAATTGTTAAGTTTATCGCTCTCTTGGCAACGCCTCTCGATGATATTTCTAAGGTTATAGCTTTGCAAAAGGAGCGGTGATTACTTATTACAATGTTTTCTAGCCATAAAACTGCACGATATTAGAGTTCAAATTACCTATTTGTTTAAAATTTTCTTGCTATACAAATCATACAATATTAAAGTCTTAAACCATTTTTAACGACTTCCAAAAAGGAGGAGGTATTCAATTCGACTGTATTTTTTATGTTTGTCACCTCAGAACTTTCGACTGGGTAAACCGATTTTATGATCCTTTTTTAAATCGAAAGCTGGTGCTTGTCATATGGTCCTACATAAAGGGCAATGTCCATTTTCGGCTATTCGTGGACAGGATGCTCAAAAATAAATAATTACATGAAATAATATATTTTGTTTTTTAACTTATACACGCGAATTATTTTTGTATCAATTTACCTTTTTAAAATAATATATTTAATATAACATTCTACTGATAAACACTTCCTGTTGTCACATACACAGAGTACTCACGTCAGTAGAATTGCAACATTATTCCGATAACGATAATAAAACGATATATCGATGTTGTTTCGAAGTTTTAATTCTCACGACAAAAAGTTAAGTTTGGTAAGATACACGTATAAAAAGCAATAAACTATAAATAAGGTATTATTTTTACTAGAATAACGTATTATTTTATGTACGTTGCTTTTATAATAATTCACGATAATGAACAATATATCGATGTTTTGCAAACACGCTCGAATCGATGCATTGTTTGCATCCCCAACTGTCAATCGTTGGACATAGTAATCTCAACTGTCAATCGTTATTCGTTGGTTGGATCAAGTCAACCTTTTCAAACAAAACTTTCAAGTCACATTCGCTTTGTTTTTCGCATCGTGTTTCGTCTGTGTTTTTCATCATTAATATTATTACGACCTTTGGCTTACGAAAATGGATTTAGACTCTGCTTCCCACGTTGACCTTGGCACTATTGTATGTATAACTATGGTTGACCCTTGGTTTGTATGGTTGCTCATGTAATGACTGTTTTTTGGTTTCTAAGCTGGGCAAGGTACAGAGATGATATAAATGCACCAGCCCCGTTCGTGGACAATATATTAATAACATACGAGTCAGATTAATAAAAAAAATGTCAAGGAAATCGGGCGTTTTCTTTAAAATACCTACAAAATATTTATTCAAATAACCAGTATAATAAACATCTGGTTACAAAACAATTATTATTTTCGTTTTTAAACTGAGTACAGGTATTAAGCCTATATAATATTTATGTTGAAATGTGGTGTTCACTGATAGCCAAATGTCCATACAAAGTGGACATTGTCCTTTGAGCGAGATCTGACAAGTACTTTTTGAGTTATTTTGAATTCGGTTATTTTTGTTAGTAAAACTTATTAAATACCATGCATGAGTACCGTCTTAGTTCAATCGGGTGATACAGTGCACAACGACTCCAATATAATAGATGTATTTTTATGCGGTTTTTTATATCAAAAGCCTCGCCTGTCGAGATGGTTTTTAACTATGTTTGATGAAGAGTAATAATTAAATTTGTCATTAAGTTAGTCATTAATTACTTAACCTTAAAATGATGATAGTGGACTTAAAGCACATAAACTCTGAACTGAATGAATGAAAGAATGAACGAAAGTCATCGTCTCCTACAACAATACCAAGCTATTTCCTCCTTACTAAAGTAAGTTTAAATGGTGAACTGCAGTAAGGTCAGATAGTAATCTAGATGGAATTACTTCTCTACCTTGTATCCTCACATCAGATGACGATAACGAGAAGCCAATAAACGTAGTATCGAGGAATCGGATAGCGGAATTTATTGTGATTTGTTTATGGTAGGGCATCATTATTTATGGTAATGCCTTGGAATCACTTGTACTATCCGTTGCATAATGGCATTCTATTTTATATGTCTTTTATTCTCGAATAAAGACATATATTAGCTGCTGTATTAAATGTCACTGCATATACTTTTCCGTATAGGCTCTTGACTTCATGAATATAATTCAACTTATAATGGAGAAGCAACGGTAAAAGAATCTTCTGTGCCCATAAAAGTAAAATTAAGCATTTATCAAATCAATTTACGATTGACTGGGTAAATTAAACACTAGGATTCCCTGTATCGCGGGTACCATGGAGTAGACTAAACGTAAATCGCACCCGCAGTGGAAAAAAAACATATACTTTGAATTTAAGTTATTAATATGATTGGAAAGAGAGACAAAAGCTGCATATGCTAATTTTTTTCATATTTTTATCATTAATCTTGACGGTTTTGTGCGAGAAATTCTTTTGACTACTTACTGATATTTTAACAGTTTTGAAGTTATACTTCTTTAGGCGCGTTACGAAAAAAATGAAAAAAAAATGATGAGAGTGAAAGAAAGATTTGTGATAGGGTGACGGTGAAACAAAAGGTGTAGATTTTTTTTTAATATTGTTTTTTGTGAATTTTTTTGAAATATTTTATTTATTGTTTTTTTATTATTTTCTTATGCCAAAGAAGTATAACATCTCACGCGCGTACATAAGTACACGTTTGCTTTTTTTTGCTCTCCTGTAAAATTGCAATTTTCATCTTATGCCTTTTTTCCACTGAGGGTAAGAAATACAAACACACACACACACACACACACACAAACACACACACAACGTATTCATCGTAAATATGTATATTATACACATCAATATTACAATAAAATTAGATACGTTATTTTATAGAACGCATAATTTCTTACTTATCTAATCAATGAAAGGTCTTCAAGCTGTTGCCAATAATTTTTCATGGCCCATACAAATAGTAGTCATCAAGAAATAAAAGTTATCTCAGTTTTAATTTATTAATTTATTATACATTGCATATTATTTATCTAAGTTTTATGTTAGATCAAACAATAGTATCCATGTATTAAGCAAAATAGGTTAAGCTCATAAAGATTACTCATCAAAACTTAATTTAATCGAACGACATGATATCATAACTCATCCTACATTGATCCTAATCTGTCAGTGAGTCCATCAAAGATTATAAAATGTTTTATAGTGCACTATTTTAATTAACACAAACTATTATTTCACAAAAGTGTAATAGTTTGTGTCATAATGTATGTACCTCACATCACTCAGAAAACATGAACACATTTATAAATAGCTAGGTACAGCCCTTTTTCTCATAAGTATTTAGAAAAATAAATAGGTATTTTTACTAAGTTTTTCAATCGATATATCAAAATATAATCCAATTTTTTAGAGTTCCGTAGCTATATGGCAAAAAACGGAACCCTTATAAATTCGTCATGTCTGTCTGTCTGTCTGTCCGTCCGTATGTCACAGCCACTTTTCTCCGAAACTATAAGAACTATACTGTTGAAACTTGGTCAGTAGATGTATACCGTAAACCGCGTTAAGATTTTCACACAAAAATTGAAAACAAACAATAAATTTTGGGGGTTCCCCATACATAGAACTGAAACTCAAAAAAAATTTTTTCATCAAACCCATACGTGTGGGGTATTTATGGATAGGTCTTCAAAAATGATATTGAGGTTTCTAATATCATTTTTTTCTAAATTGAATAGTTTGCGCGAGAGACACTTCCAAAGTGCTAAAATGTGTGTCCCCCCCCTGTAACTTCTAAAATAAGAGAACGATAAAACTAAAAAAAATATATGATGTACATTACCATGCAAACTTCCAACGAAAATTGATTTGAACGAGATCTAGTAACTAGTTTTTTTTTAATACGTCATAAATCGAAAACCGCAAAAAACATCGATCAAAGTTACAACGAACTACAAGAACTTTTATATTATGATACTTGCTGCTACGGAACCCTTCATGGGCGAGTCCGACTCGCACTTGGCCGCTTTTTGTTACGTTATAAAAGTAGGTAAAACCCAATAGAAATTGGAAATATTTAGCAAACAAAATTCAAGTGTTCTGATAGGGTGTGTGTGTATGTTACCAAGTGAATGTATGTGTGTGTGTGTGTCTACGTAGTTATTATACTTAAATAAAAAATAGAAATCAAAAATATATCCCTTCTGAACATAAAACATAATCTTTGCCGTAGGCGTATTGTCGGTTCATTGATTATGAGGTTACAGCTAGTAATTACATCGGCTCCCGATACTCTTCACGAATTAATGCCGAAGATGTTAACGATATTATGGCTCTGTAGCTCGAGGCGATACCCGCAGTGTGATTAAGGATTAAAATATAATAGGATGGCATTAAATAGATAGATACATGGACGAAATAGGTGCGTGTACCTTGTACGCATATTAGAAGTTATTTAACGTTGATGAAATGTACATTTTTAAGTGCTAGTGAATAATTAATTAATAACAATAAATCAACGTTAGCTAATTAGATGTAGCAGTAATTAGTTTTAATTAACGCGTTTGATAAATTAAGTATTTAAATAGATAAAATTTATTAATTAATAATATCCGCTCTCGCTAGGTTTCGGTAAACCTATGCCTAGGTAAACTCGCACTCGAAAAAAATGTTTACGTGGAATTGTTTAAATAGACATTAAAACGCTAACACACTCATAGGTAGTAGGTTCAACACATATAACACATATATAACACATCACAATCACACCCATGACCCGAGTACAAATATTTATCTGTCACATAAATATCTGCCCCGGCCGGGTATCGAACCCGGAACACCTTGCTTCGCAGGCAGGGTCGCTACCAACTAGGCTACAGGTCCTCTAAAAACATTGTATATTATATATCAATGTCTATATGTATGCCGCTATATTATTGTTATATATTTCTTATTTGGGTACCGATTGAAATAAACGAAAGCGACTCCAAACTAACAACAGTACCTATAATTTGTGGTTGTTTGCAATAGAGATAAAATTGTTGAAACTATTTTGACTGAACAAGGATTGTTTTGACGGCATTATGCGTGAAACATTCCATATTATTGTTAAAAGTAAAACTAACAAAGTTTGCGGAAAGAAGATTTATAAAAGTGGTCTTAATCTCCAATACCCATATATGATTGAACGACAATATTGCTGTACCTATATAAACTTCAAAAGTTAAACACACATCAGCCTATATAAACAGGTTAATTAGCTAAATATTTTCTTTGACTACATCACCACGCTACGGGACAACCATTCGGCCATTTTTTATCAAACGAAGGCTCCGAATCACTGATCTTTGACTTTGCCTTGAGCTCAGCATCACAGTTAGGTAGCCCGATAAATAATTCATGTGTATCCAAAAAGGTTAACGATTGTCATGTTTTGTATAGAAATGTCCGCCTTCAACACAACAATGGTTTCATTAGGAAAGCCGAACGTAAATAAATATATTATGTATGCACATGTTTTAATATAAAAAGTAACTAAAACGTTCAAGTTGGAATTGTCGTCCATAATTGTATACACGGACCTAAAAAAAAGACGGACGTAATCCCAACAACAAATTCAGTGAAGCACCCATAGTAATACCAACTCTCTATTCGTACAATGTACTTGTAATGTACACACCCACACATTGACACTTCAGTGCTTCAATCGCGAATCAAAAATTACGCACACATGGTAAGCGGGCGGCCATTGCTATGCTTCACTCTCGATTAGACGAGGTTACGTCCTTCTTTTTTTCAGGTCTGTGTATAGTATAGAAATTATAATTACTTACCGTATAATTTATTAAAGATATTCTTTATTTATTTCTTCTGTTTTCTTTCGGCCGGCGCGGTGACGCATCGGTGATCTCTTTGGTTTTACTGAGTCCGTGGGGATAATAATGGAGAGATATCACACACATAATAATGAAGAGATACCACACACATACCATTATGTGGCTCATTTGTGGACTAGTCACATAAATAGAGTCGTAGAGTAATTAAAATCTATATCTGATAATTATAAAAATAATTTAATAAATTTTTGAACTTATCTAAATTGTACAGATTCAAACTTCATTTTTTTAATGGAAATAGCCGGCAAACGAGCTGACGATCCACCTGATGGTAAGTGGCTATCGTCGTTCATGGACATCAGCAACACCAAAGGCATCCCTGATGCGTTGCCGGCCAAGAAAGAGGTTGAGATTGGGGTTAGTATTCTAAGCCGCTCAAATACCTACGGCTGAAATTCGTCTACAAATAAAACTAGAGCTTTTTCCGAAAGATTGTCCAGATAAAGTGAGAGGCCTCTTATTGGTTAAAGTGGCTCCACGCTGGCCAAACGAACAGCCCATCTCCACTTTAACACGTATAAGCGCTCCTCTACTTGGTAATGAGAGCGATGTTGCATTAATTTAGAGAAAATCGGAACAATTGTTTACAAGAGATCGCGCGTCCGTTACATTTTTAATTTCAAATGTACCGGTACGACCATAGATGTTAAGTTTTATAGACACGTACCTACGTAGTATAGACATGTACGGCGTATCCGTTTAATTTTCCGTCCACTTAATGATATAAAAGTAATAAGACTTACTGCAATTAATTAAGATAATTAGTAATATACAGTAATTAATTCATTTCTACATACCGCTATCACAGATAAAGTTCAATAGACGTAATTATTTAAGTGGTTAATTATTCACATTGCTTGCTTTACTTTTTTTTTTTTTTTTTTTACATTAGATAAGTCAGTGCTTGACAACAATCCCACCTGATGGTAAGTGGCGATGGAGTCCAAGATGGTGAACGCACTAACTTAATAAATGCCTATTCACTCTTCTCTTGAAGACACCTACATTGTAGGTGGACGGGAACACCCACGCAGGCAAGCTATTCCAGTCCTTCGCGGCACGTACTATGAAAGATGAGGCGAATCTTTTGCTTGCTTTTATGTTCTATAGAACTGGATGCACTTTGAACTATTAAAATCAATATTACCAAAATAATCCCTCCGAGGCGCCAAGGGCCTTACCACAAGCGGGTCGGATTAAGACGCCTCTTACGACTCCTATTCGGCGTGGAATTGGCCTTGCTATTCTGAGGCGTCCCAATACGAATAAAAGACGTCAGTGTTGCCATTTTAAAAAAGTAATTAGAACAGTTCCTTCTTCGAACCCACCAGACTTCATCATCATCAACAAACCAAGAAACGACAAATAACCGTAATCATAATAGCAAATTCAGAGCGCACTCCGCACTTAACAATTTTATTTACATTTAGACTACGTGCCCGTTCTATACATTCTCAAGTCTGTGTTACGGTACCTATTCATTTGTTGGCGCGCTTGCGTGTACATACGATCGAGTCTCGTATGAAATACATTTTCTACCACAATGCAGACGGATAGAAAACAATTTGCCTTGACGACGCCAATTTTCGTAATAACCCTCATTCAGGTGTCATCCAAATTAATTCGAATGTCAAATTCAAAATGTTTACATTATTTTATTTGTACTTTTGAGTGACATCACTATAATATTCATTTTCATTGAAAAATTATTTCATTTTGTTCCTTTGAAATTAATCAATTATCAATAAATGGGTGTAAGTAATCCCTCAGAAAAGCGATCAATTACGTGTACAAGTACGCTATACAACTTAATAAGTTCATTACTTTCATTACAGAACAATCTGGGCTTTTAAAAAAAGAGTAATTATGTGTTTAACATAGATGAACCGACTAAGCCCTTAATGACTGATGAGCGATGGACTCACGAGCTGTGAGTCGGTGAGTCGGTGAGTCGAGCTGAGAGAGAGCTCTCCGATACATTAATAAATTAATAATGATTAATGGTTTTTTTATTGGACGACACGACAACGATACGACCTCCATGGCAAACTGCAAATATAAAAATGTTTTTAATAATTATAGTTGGTCGGATGAAGAATACATGTCTTTTAACAAACATTAAAAAATCAAGGCAACACTTATCTAAAGTAGGGATAACTACGACATCAAATTGGTCAAACCTGATATTCGTCAAATCGGTAATTCGTCAAATTTGATATTGGTCAAATCAAAGCTGTAGTTCATTAAATCGTCTGTTTGTCCAATTATGAAATTTGACAAATGGGTAAGGCGGGGAAAAAATTTCACAGATAAGACAAATACAAAAGCTACTCCAAATATCATATAATGTCATATTGTGCCCCACTTTACTCGATTACAAATAAGAGTTGCTCTGTCTGATTTTTAAGAGTTTATTAAAGTTTTTTTTTTAACTCTTACACAATCATACATTGACGACCCTCTAGCCTAGTCGGTAGCAACTCTGCCAGCGAAGCGAGGGGTCCCGGGTTCGATTCCCGGCCGGGGCAGATATTTTTGTGACAGATAAATATTTGTACTCGGGTCATGGGTCGTGTTCCGGCTGGGGGCTTGAGAGCCAGTTCTTTCTTTCTTTTTCTTCTTTATTTCTTGGCCGGCAACGCATCAAGGATGCCTTTGGTGTTGCTGATGTCCATGAGCTACGATAGCCACTCACCATCAGGTGGATCGTCAGCTCGTTTACCGGCTATTTCCATAAAAAAAGTATAAGATATGCGAATATTTTGGTATATATCTATATAAACATATATTTAGACATAACTCCGTATTATTAACTCTGAACAATTCATTGTATTTAAAATAAACAGTCCATGATTACTCTGTCGATGTACAATGACACAGAATTCAAGAAAGGCATAAAGAGCTTTTTTCTAGGCTTACGGAATTTTTCACCCGTCCACTTAAGCAAAAAACTATGGCACCACACGTAGAATCCATAAGTAGGCTTGTGCTTGACCTAAGCCCGGTATCACATAAATGACTCTTATCTCTTTAAATTATTATGGCCACTATGTTCTTATAAAATAAATTACGTACCACTGACACGGCCAAACACGTGGTCGAAATGACATCGATATATTATCAACACGCCAAACGAATCAGTGCTCGCTTCTGACTAATTTGTGGTAATAATACAAACAAACGATTTTATTCGAGTAAAATATGCTAAGTAAGGAAAATATTTCGTATACTTAACATAAGGTAATTAGTTGGATATGTGCTTCATTTTATAGTAGGTTGAAGTTTGAACCTCGTTATTTAATTAGCAAGTATTTTAACCAAGTTCAAAAAAACGGCCAAGTGCGAGTCGGACTCACCCATGAAGGGTTCCGTAGCAGCAAGTAACATAATATAAGAGTTTTTGTAGTTCGTTGTAACTTTGATCGATGTTTTTTGCGGTTTACGATTTATGACGTATTAAAAAAAAACTACTCATTAGATCTCGTTCAAATCAATTTTCGTTGGAAGTTTGCATGGTAATGTACATCATATATTTTTTTTAGTTTTATCATTCTCTTATTTTAGAAGTTACAGGGGGGGGGACACACATTTTACCACTTTGGAAGTGTCTCTCGCGCAAACTATTCAGTTTAGAAAAAAATGATATTAGAAACCTCAATATAATTTTTAAAGACCTATCCATAGATACCCCACACGTATGGGTTTGATGAAAAAAAAATTTTTGAGTTTCAGTTCTATGTATGGGGACCCCAAAATTTATTGATTTTTTTTCTATTTTTGTATAAAAATCTTAACGCGGTTTACAGAATACATCTCCTTACCAAGTTTCATAAGTATAGTTCTTATAGTTTCGGAGAAAAGTGGCTGTGACATACGGACGGACAGACAGACAGACAGACAGACAGACATGATGAATTTATAAGGGTTCCGTTTTTTGCCATTTGGCTACGGAACCCTAAAAAGGAGGAGGTATTCAATGCGACTCGAATTCGAATTCGATCTCATATTGAAGCCTTGTCTGGGAGACTGAGTTCAGCTGCTTACGCGGTTAAGAAAGTAAGGCTCTTAACTGACGTAGAAACAGCACGGTTAGTTTATTTTAGCTACTTTCATAGTGTTATGTCCTATGGTCTGTTGTTGTGGGGCTCAGCTGCAGATATTGAGTCTATATTTATTTTACAGAAAAGAGCAGTCCGTGCCATTTACAACCTCAGGCCTAGGGACTCGCTTAAGGATCTCTTTAAGGAAATTAATATTTTAACTGTGGTGTCACAATATATATTGGATAATGTTTTGTATGTTAAGAAATATTACGATAGTTTTCTTAAGAAGAGTGACATCCACAATATTAATACGAGGAACAAGGCTAAACTGATTGTACCAAATTTTAGACTATGTAAAACTAGTGGCTCGTTCATGGGTACATGTGTAAAGATTTATAATAAAATTCCATCGAAACTTACAGAAATGCCTTACCTTAAATTTAAAACTCATATTAAAAGCATTCTTATGACGAAAGGATATTACAAATTAGATGATTATTTTAAAGACAAGACTGCTTGGACATGAGTTTTATGGATATAGATTTTAGTAGATGATAAGTGCTATCTGTAACTGTGAGCAGGAAAAAAACAAACCCGGAAGTTTCTTGCTGCTTCTTCTCCCGGGCCCTCTCACAGTAGGGCTTTGTCTGAAGCATTGGCATAACTTGCATGACTTTCAAAAAGTGTTTGTAAACCAAACCAATTTTGAATAAAAACATTTGATTTGATTTGATTTGATTTGACTGTATTTTTTTATTTCTTTTCAAGAATTATTTTTATGTATTGTAGTGCTTTGGTATGTGACCTATATATTTGTTAAGATGCAATATGTTTCCATCAATTTGACTATAAATCAATACAAATTTAAAGCCATAACAATAATTTCCTTATTGTTAAAACCGTTTTCCACAGTTGGAGTAACGATGATATAATAAAAATAGACCTAACTGTAAAATATGCAGTTAATATTCGAGAATATTATGCAGAAACAAGCAAGAATCTCTACAGGATGTAGAGAACTTGTACTCGATGTAATTGAAACTACGAAAGACAAATGATTCATGTTATGACGATAGAAATATTCAAAAGGGTCGGGCCACATTATTGTGATTCAATCACTTTCACTGAATAAAGATGACAAAATATACAATATAAAATAAATGTTGAACTGCTTTATAAAAAATTATTATTATATACTGAAAATTGTGTACTTGTTTTTTTTTATTTCAACCTGTGCAGAAAACATGGACAGAAAAAAGGTATATGCAGACAGAGTTACATGCAAGATTCGAACCATCCTACTAAATGGAAGACCAAGATTCAAACCATTACGACGGCACTGCTACAATTTGTCAACATGGTAGTAACGTAGCAGAACACAAAAATGTATACAGAATAAATAATATACAGAACCATCCAAATAAAATACAATTGAACATTAGCAATGAACTGAGTGCTAACTCAATTGGACAGAATGATGTGGAGGGACCCTAAATTGAACAATTTCATAAAATATGCTCGTGGTATAGATTACTCTCTTATTAAATTAGGGCTAGCGCACACAAGCAACATATTCCGGCAAATATAAAAGACTTAAAATAAAAACATGATGTAGCGCAGTACAAAATATTTTAATTGTACATAAATAATACAAATAAAATATATTAGGACCAATTTTACAGTAATTTTTTAATAATTTACCTATAGTCTTCAGATTTGATACCGTCAATGATTGAATAAGAAAATAAATTATAAAATAGTATTTCTTATGTTACAAAAAGTTCCGGAACAACGGTTGTTAGATTAAATTATCTAACATGATAAGTTGCCGACAAACTGGCTCTCAGTTTGGCAGACTATAAAACATTGTAATAGTACATAAGCTGATTATATAAATAAAAAAATAATAAAAAAACATAATTTGGCTTTTAATTGTCCACTTTAAATAATTAACATTTTTTTTTCATATGCATCACTAATAATAGTGAGAGTGATAAAATTTGTAATGGCAACTCTCGCCCCTTCCGAATTCAACGGTGTTCGGCTGCCTACGCACTCCTCATATAAAACTATTGAAATAAGTTATAATAAAGTAATATCGCAAATATCACGCCAGCTTTTTATTCCTACAACGGTAAGAAACTACATATCGATTTATTATTGACTTATTCAATTCTTCAATTGTATACATAAATGTCATTCACAATACAATTTCTCCATTAATAACCATTAACCATATCCATCTCCATTATTATTCAAAACTAAATTTAAATATTATTGAATACCCAACTTATTCCCGACCATAATATGTTGTCTGTGCTAAGCTTTATACGCGGCGCCTAGTCAAATCAAGCCTTCAGTCAGTGCGGGTGGGCGTAAGCACGCTTACGATAGCCTGTTCACTGAGAATCATTCGCAAACGAATCACCGTTAGTAATATCAGACATTTAGCAGTTTAAAATAGTATTGTAAATGCAATAAACCTGTTTCATACTTCATGTTTTATTGAGGTGGGTCTTGTGCGTCTTGTTGCAAGTACTCAACGGTGACAAATAAAATTGTACTATTTTGTGATGGTACGATTTGAGTAACATATCGAACGACTTTACGAAAAAGTATGAAATAATAAATTATACTATTATTAACCCCAATAACACGCTAAATGGCTGTCCTAAGTAATAGCTCATTAGTACCATTATAACTTTTATTTATTTTATTTTATTCTTTTCGGAAAGCATACACTGATCTTAATATAATATTACAATTACTTCATGAGTTTAGAACGAATTTAGCTGCTTTTAGCTAGCTTTACTATTATTATTTCTAAATGAGGTCCGTCTACATAGCTACCACCCTTAGTATGTACTATTTCTTGTAATTATTGCGTTAACCATCCATTTTTTTAAAGTCGGCATGTATCTCTATAAACACTTTAATATACGCGATAACAAAACATACAAGGAAAAAACATTTTTATAAAAACCTATACGTATATAATTCTATACTAGACAGGCTGTTCAGTACTAAACGTTTCGACACCTACGTTGACACCATATGGTGCCAACGCATTTTAGTCGGCTGCGAGCAAGCAAGACAAGTAGATGTCATTTTTGAAAAACCCCGACCGTTCCAGAACACATAATAACGCATATTGTTTATTGTGTACAGAACGTCTTCATTATTTACGTTCGAACTCTATTTGAGTTTATTTAAATCATAATTGGTAAAAAACTATATTTTTACTTACATTTTAAAAAATTATTTACTGCAAAATATTTGATATCCGCCATCTTGAACCAAACTCCACCGAACGAAGCGTTGTCACAGAGTATGAAAAATGCTTGAAAATGTCACAGAGATTTTGTTCAGAACAGCCCGTCTATATATTTAAGTCTATGATCAAAACACTAAAACTTTACATACATCCATCGTTTCAATGACGAGTTCCGCGCTAAATACTGACTTGATATAATTACAATCGTATGATTAGATTCATATCGCTATAATCAACTACCAGAAAGCATATCCCTTATGAAGAGCGCGCCGATGTTATCTGAAGAGCTTGATTCTCGGGCTTGTAATTATCGGTTTCAAAAACTTTGCGTGCGGTATATGAAACATTCTATGTATAACTACATCCCTACTTTTTGTATGTGCTTAACGTTTTTGTATTTTGTATATAACTATAGACATAATTTAGGCAGAGTAATTTAAAGCCCTTTTAAACTGATCCGTGTTTTGAACGATTTTTAAAGAGTAAAATACAATTTAAAGTAGAAAACCAAAGTATAAATAGGTAAATCTTTTTAAGGTTGATCTTCTGAAGACTCGAGAAGAAAAGTCCTCTGTGATTAAAAAAAGTAATATTATGATTTTAGAGGTAGCATAAAAATGAATAATATAATGTACCTATTATGTAGATTATCTAAATACTAAACCTTCCAGCTGATTTTTTTGAAAGGTTAGTTGGTGGTGTTTAAAATAAGACTTGTTTGCACAGTAATAATAATAGGCAATAACTTATTATTTTAAAACCTAAGTGTACCTAACTTAAATGCCAGTCACTAGCTACTTAAAATAATCTTTCTAAAACTAACTGATCACCGCAAGAGTACATAACGTTACAAGATATTTACAAGAATACATTCTGCTTGTAACAGAAAATACTTTCCATTTATTTAATTACTAATCACTTTTTATTAAGTTAATACTGTTTTTAAAAAGTCACCTTTGTCATCCACTAGTGGATGACCAGTATGACCAGTATATATTTATATATTCTATATCAACATCTTCACCGTTTGTTACACTAAACGTTTTGCATATTCATCGTTCTCAAATATTTGTAAGTCGTTTGAATATCCCCGATACATAAATATTAAATACCATGTACTAAATAAAAGATAAGTGAAATTTTACTGTGTTTGTTGAACGTTATCATGTATGAGCAATGCTGCCGTCATAAGGAAAAAGGGCACATCTAACATTTTGTAAATTGCGAGAAAATCGAGTTTAAAAATCCAAATAAAATAGTCTAAAAGGCACCAATAACCACTTATGACTTTTCAATGTAATATTTTGCGTGCAAATATAAAATATTACAATGAAAAGGCACTTTTATTCACCTGTGTCTTTTCACTGTAGTAAAAAGTTATCATAATAGTACATGTAATATGATACATGAAGGTGTAACTGCCAGTTGTGTCTTTTCTTTTATATTACATGTTAAGGTTTAGTACTAGTAAACATTAAATAAAAGAGCACATAATATGTCACAGTTCAGTTGTGCCCTTTAAGCTTATCGTATTTCCTGTTTAGTGTGATCCTAAAAATCTACGAAAAATTAGGCAGATACGCATTTTTTCCTGATTCCGAATATGTATGTAACTCAATTTCTCAAAAATTGTTAGTTGTATCCTTTTTCCTTATGACGGCAGAATGGTAATCTAATGGTTTGAATGTGCATCACGTGAAAAGGCATGGAGATTGCCCCATGACTTTGAAAACAGCACGCACTCTTTAACAGCAAAATCATTAAGAAAATTAATTGAATAAAACCTGAATAAGCAAATCTACATAATGTTTTCAAAGGAGTGTAAGTTATGCCAACCCGCACTTTTTTCACGAGGTGGACTACAATTGTACCTGGCATATTTATAGTCACATTTACCTTTGACATTATTATTATGTTAATACGCAGAGCAAAAACTTTGTACCCTTTTATGACAATAATTCTCGCATGTATATTTTGTTTCTTATTGTTTCTGTAATTAGCTGTAAGTTTTCTTGAGAAGAATTGATTAAGAAGTGCAGAAAGCCGTAACCTTTGACTGATTGATTGCGGTCTAATTTTGGCTAAAGGGCAGGCCTCTACTTCATTTAATTACTGTTACAGATAAAGGCTTTCTGAAAATATAATATTACAAGACTGTACTGTAAACCTTTGCGAATCTTTCATTCACCAGACCACTAATGGGCAAGTTGGACCACTAACACCGCAATATAAACGAGCCCTCTTAGCCATGTTATTAAAGCTCAGTGTTACTTATAATTTGTGTATAAAGATCATATCTCATACAAGCACTGATTCACTCGGACGCAGAGTTATCTTGCAAGTGAAACCCGTGAAAGACACGCGTATGGGAGACAGTTAATTAGAGTTTATTTACGGTTAACCCACTTTGTGTTAAATTACGGCGAATATGTATTAAAATTGGTGCGTTTCGCGCTAAGTAAATGTTGTTATGTCGTTTACAAGGAAACAAGATGGAGAAGTATGAGAAAAATTTTGTGTTTTTTGCAAATAACCGAAGACAGAGTCTGGTAAATGATTGGCAATCATGGTTGTCAGTAACCAACGCACACTAAATCACTCGCACGATATCAACAACAATAAAACACCGGAAGGAGGACAGTATTATTATTGAAATAGTATTAGTATTTTTTATTTATTATCTATCCGAGGACGGCCATCCATCCATCCATAAGCCTTTGTAGGTCCACTGCTGGACATAGGCCTCCCCTAATTTGCGCCGGTCCTGAGCCTTCTGAATCCAGCGGATGCCCGCTGTCTTCTTCAGGTCGTCAGTCCACCTGGTCGGGGGGCGTCCTATGCTCCTTTTTTCGAGACGTGGGCACCAAACGAGGACCTTTCTTCCCCAACGGTTATCGGTCCTTCGAACTATGTGGCCAGCCCATTGCCACTTCAGCCGGCTAATTCTTTGAGCTATGTCGGTTACATTTGTCCGTCTACGGATCTCCTCATTTCTGATGCGATCACGTAGAGAAATACCGAGCATAGCCCTCTCCATAGCCCGCTGCGCTACTCTGAGCTCTTGGATTAGGCCAATATTAAAGCACTACGTCTGGGATCCGTATGTCATCGCAGGCAACACACACTGCTGGAACTTCTTCAACTACAAGCACTGAGGTTTGGACGACAAGATATGACGCAGTTTCCCGAACGCAGCTCATCCGAGTTGGATTACAACCGGTACAGAGGTGACATGGACATTCGAAGTCTTGTTATCATTCATCACCCGTTGTGAAGCGCTGTTCAAGTCCCCGTGCATTGTACCAAGTTCTTCCAGGGAACCCGCCAGGATGACTATATTATAGACATATCGCAGGTGTGTGATGTATTCGCCATTGATGTTGATGCCACGTCGTTTCCACTCCATCAGCTTGAACACGTCCTCCAACGCACCGGTGAACAGTTTTGGGGATATGACATCCCCTTGTCTGACACCTCTCTGCAGTTGGATGGGGTTCCTTGCTGTGTCGTGTACTCTGACGGACATGGTGGCAGATGAGTACAAACACTTCAACACCTCGATATACCGGTAGTCGATCCGACACCGCTGGAGAGAATTTAGTACCGCCCAGGTCTCGATAGAATCAAAGGCTTTCTCATAGTCCACAAGGTCCTCATAGTTCATATAGGCGTCCGAGGAGGTGTTAGCTCCTAATACACGGGCGTCAGCCAAGTCTACTGGTGAGTGATGTTATTTTGTTACTAGCTAACCCGGCGAACTTCATATCGCCTAACAAACTATTTTTTTTTTCTAAAATATAAGTAGCCTAAGTTACTCCTTGTTATATCAGCTATCTGCCAGTGAAAGTCCCGTCAAAATCGGTCCAGCCATTTCAAAAATTAGCCGGAACAAACAGACAGACAGGCAGACAGACAGAGAGACAAAAATCGTAAAAAATGTTGTTTTGTTATATGTACCGTGTATACATTCAATTGCACTTAGTAAAAAGTGGTTATTTTAATATTACAAACAGACATTCCAATTTTATTTATTTCTATAGACTATAGATTATATCTAGTTAATATTCAAAAACTTGCGGACTATGAAATAGTATTAGTATTACTATTATTGTTAAAGAATCGTGCAACTGAAAAGTTATTGCATCAATCGCGCCAAGCTTCATTCATGATCTTTTGATATAAATGAAATTATCATATTGTCTCTATTTTGAAACCATTAATTATAATCACAACTAGCACTGTGCCCGCGGCTTTGCTCGGTTTTCCGGGAAAATAATTATTTTCTATCACACTAATCTATACATCTATATAAATAAATAAAATTTGAGTGTCTGTTTGTAATATTAAAATAACCGCTTTTTACTAAGTGCATTTGGATGTATACACGGTATATGTACCGTTAAATGTTTTTATACCAAAAAAACATTTAACAAAAATTGTAAATTTTTGTCAGTCTGTCGGTGTGTCTGTCTGTTTGTTCCGATTAATCTCTGAAATGGCTGGACCGATTTTCACGGGACTTTCACTAGCAGATAGCTGATGTAACAAGGAGTAAGTTAGGCTACTTTTATTTTAGAAAAAAAATTGTTAGGCGATACGAAGTTCGCCGGGTCAGCTAGTACTATCTATCGTTTTCACACCAAAATCTTTTGAGTATAAATTCGGGAAGAAAGATTCGTCAATAATATATACAGCGTATTTAGTAATAAGTGGTAGCTGAAGTCAACAGACATTTAACCACGCTTCATTGCTTCACGCTAGAAGCAGGTGTAGAGACACCTGTCAAGTCGAGCCTTACAAAGACCTGTCACCTGACTTTACTATATTGTTGGATTGGACAGTAAATATGGCTATTATTTAACGTTATTGCGATTACCAATGACCTGTTATTGGGGTTAATTTTAGAAAATTATAGGGAACATTTTCTAAAAGAAATGTCAGTCAGTGTGTTACTAAAACAAATCTATGTAACAGTTTTAGTAATTTACATCTTTTTCGTCTAACAAATCGAAAAAGTTTATAGACAAGAATCGAAATGTTGAAACAACAAAATAGCACAATAAAAATTTGAAACAAAATTTATTCCAGATTATATTAGGTAGATTAATTACCCAGATTACTTAAGCAATGAAACCTTAAAAATTAATTGTTTTATTTTGTATACGATATTAAGATGATAGCAACGTGTCCATTTAATCAATAATTTTTTTTAACTTTAGTGGCCAGCAGTAGATAAATAAGCTAAAATACCAACTTATTTCACAACATTAAATTCTTATAGCTCTGTGGTCAGTGCAATACCGTTATAGCTGTGACAGCTACTTTTGCAAACATGTTAGGCAAGACGACATAAATGTAAATTTACAGTTTTTATACTTCATAAATTATGTCCAATATTTATATGTACCTGTACTAAGTTTAAATTTAAATAACAAAACCACATTTTTGTACCGGTTTTCATATTTAAACCAAATTTTAAAGTTAATATTAAAAATACGTCTAACTTAAACTTAGTTGAAACTTATATTACTCATAATATAATAATAATACGTAGGTGGTACGTCAATTTAATAAAAAAAGTGTCAAGTTTCAATAATATCTCGGTCTAATAGTTTCGAAGTCAAGGATTAGCCCGCGAGCTTTCTCTCATTATAATATTTAACTAACGACCGTCCCGGATTCGGACATTCTTCACAAATTAACATGCTAGATAAAAATAGTTTCGTTCATTCTCGTAATAAATTGATTATAAATAGGATGCAGTCTTAGTTTGAATCCCCTAATTGCATGTGGTAGATCGCGTTGCAATATTAACTTAAAGGACCGCTATTCTTAAACTTAAACCAAAGATTAATTTAAAAAAATATCCTACTGACTGTAGACAGTTCTTATAAAAGTGAATATATATTAATCGTATTTTAATATATATGTTGGATTTTTTTTTTGTATTTCTCGAAGAAAATGAAATTTTAAATTTATAGGTATTTCATTATATTTACACATTTAAACATACATGTTAAGGTTGACAACAACTATTTATTGTATAACAATATTAATATTTAAGTGTTAAAAGACAATATTACGAGATAAGAAAGCCTTTTTGCTTGAGAAACTCTACCACCTTCTTTTAAAGGTCTGATTCAAAGACGAAGGACATTTATTATAAAGACTGAATTCGTTCTTTATACCCTTATAATAGTATAAAAAAAACATAAGATGATAAGGGAAACTTCTCCAGTGTTTCATCAAGTTATGACTCGCAACAGTGAATAGATTTTCCCGCTTTTCACGTCTACAAGCGTTGCTTTTGCATTTTTCTACGAGTAAAAATTAATAAATGTCTTAAAAGAGCAAGTCACGATAGTAATTCCCATCGAATGTTGTACACAAGATATAAAAACTCTTTGTGAACCTCTCTATTGACACTTGCGACGGCTGTAAGGTGTGGGGCGCCCGTTGATGTCTTTTGTATCACATCTTAGCACGTCGTGAACTTTGTTGAACGATCTTATCTGGTATCGGGGAAACGATTTGTTCTCTCGCTATAGACAACAAAAATTGACTCGTAACAACTCGTTAAAGCCTACTTTAACCTTAGGTAAAAACCAAAACATAAACTCACTGACACACTTTACAATTCACCGGTTTAGATTCGTAATTCGTAATAAAATATAAATCGAATCGAAACATCGATTCGTGAATCAAAACATAACCCAGATTCGTTCGCAACAAATTCACATTGTAGTTTAACTTACCTAGTTTGAAAATAGTAATCCCGTGAGCACAGTCCACACAACACTAGTGCGTAAATAGAACAAGGATAGGGTTGGCACGTGCGATGTCGATGTCGATGGATGTCGCGACGTGTGGTCGGAGCGGCGGCCGCGGGAGACTGGCGCGCCGCCGCGTCTAGCACCTGCCGCCTCCTCCCGCGGTTAGTGACAAGTGGCCGAGGTCTGAGTATCGATATCGATGATGTTACCGACACTGATGCCACAACACCCGCAAGTTACAGTCCATTTACAGGGAACTATAATAATAGATTACACTAGAATGGCTGTCGAAAATTGAAAAAGTTTTTGGGATTGAATTTGGTCACAAATAAAATAAGAATGTCTAGACTAACTTTTAACTCTATGAAATACTAAAAAACAGGTACAGTAAGAGAGATCAGTTTCCACATGAGGTTTAATTTTATTCAGTCATATGAGAAGAACTGCCGTAATCTATTCTTATATTATGAAAAGGGAAGTTTTAATTATGTGTTTGCATTGAGTAGGCTCCGAAACTACTGAACCGATTTGAAAAATTTTTTCACTGTTAAGAAGCTACACTACCTCCGGTTGACATAGGCTATATTATATTTTCAAAGAAATTAGGGATCCTTGATAAAATTCCAATAATGTAACCCAAGGTGTAAAAAAAACCGAAGCAAAGGGAGGGCGGTTACATGTGATTAATACTTTCTTACTTTTGATAATCGTAAGGTATCTTAGTTGATAGCGGTTGTGGCGAGCGAAGATATTCGATATCCAAGCGGGACTATTTACTACTCTTATGTACGAGCAACGAGGTAAATGTTTATTTATAGGTCGTGGTATTAATTCTATGTGAACGTAGAAGTATATGAAACGAGTATATTGTTCTGTGACACAGGGACTAGTGTTGAGTGTGGACGTACTACAGACGTGAAAGCTATAAGTTTACGTCAAAACAGGTGATTCTCCCGATCCTCGGCGGTAAACAGAAAATATAATACAACGTAGAACAATATGTATAGATTTCATTTATGCGGTATATTTAATTTCATTCAATTTGATTAAATTAATTTTAACACAATTTTTATTAATTTTTGTTTCAGTTGATAATTATGTTTTAATTTTTAAATGATGTGTAATTTTAATTCAATTTAATTTAATTGATTTTAGATCGGCAAATGAGCTGACGATCCACCTAATGGTGAGTGGCTATCGTCGCCCATGGACATCAGCAACACCAAAGGCATCACTGATGCGTTGCCGGCCAAGAAAGAGAGAAGAAAAAGAAAGAAAGAACTGGCTCTCAAATGCATTTAACATAATTTGGTTAATTTGGCACAATTATGGTATACTTATAATCCTTCGCTACTTGGAGCGTATTGTTGAATATAACCAAAATAATTATGAACCATTGCCTTGATAAAACAATAGGTCTCAATTGATCAAATCCTGAAAAATTTTCAAATGCTGCAAAAAGATTATGATGATAAACTTAACGCCGTAAAGTTCACATTTATTTCTAACCCCTCACAATAACAAAATTTTACTAAACTGTTCGTTCGTAGCCAGCTATGATTGTCAAACTATCGATATCTCATCAATATCTATCGACAACCTTCCATCATCGCGCCACCCCTCAACCAAGCGTAGACACATAGTACTTACACCGACAGATCAAATTAATTACCGCCTCATCTCGACGCTCAAGAAACGCTCGTCGAAAAAATCATCCATCTTTATCTAGCACACACGAAAATGCTTTAAAAAATATTGCCGTCTCGGTTGGTCGTATAGAATGTACGGAATCTCCAGTAGCGCGTGCCGAATGCGAAACGGGAAGTTTTCACCTGTGACTTGTGATTGTGAATGAACGAATCCGTTGGCGGTGCCTTTGATGTATTGGCATAGACTGACAATAGCTATATACTCGTATTATGCAAGGCAATTTCGACGTTATGTCTATGAAGTAGAGATCACAGCATAAGACTACGAAGAACGGTTCATGTGTCGCTATATACGCAGTAACAAACGAGGTTGTGGTCGTTAAAAGACAAATGTTTGCTTACGGTGTAAATGGGAAGAATCAAAACTTGTTCATGTAAGAACTAATAGATTGCAGCTCCGATGAGAGCAGCTGGCAAACGAGCTGACAATCCAACTGATGGTAAGTGGCTATCGTCGCCCATGAACATCAGCAACACCAAAGGCATCACTGATGCGTTGCCGGCCACGAGAGAAGAAAAAGAAAAAAAGAAAGATTTATTTTATCAATAACTCATTTAAAACAAATTTTTAATATTTTTTTAAAATTCAAAGTATGATTTTACAATAGTACCTAGTTGTTATATTTTCTGAAGTACCTAACTACATTATATATATATGTTACCGGATATCTGTATAATGCTGGTATTCAACACAATTCCTAGGAAATGTGTATAATACCTGGGTCGTTTTGGCAATGTATTAAATTATATGAATATTATCACCATTACATAGTTTGCCTAGGTAATGTATACGTTTCCCAACTACTGTACAGAATACCTGCAGGTCCACCGGCAATGAATAAAGTTAGATTTGGGTATGTATAGTCAACTTGGATGGAGGTTGGAATTAAGAATTTACTTAAAAACACACTCAAAACAAATTATAACCTGCATGAATAGATATTTTTTTATACATTTTAAATTAATGCTTGACCGAAATCACACTTGATGGTAAGGAGAGATGCAGTCTAATGGCTCCTACACTACAGTGCTCGCCTACGCAGCTTCGGATTTTTCAAAATTGGTGACAGAACCGACTTAGTCAACCCCGACCACACGTGGTACTAGTCTGCCCTACCCCTAGAGTGAATGTAAACCCCGGAGGCGCGGAGGGAGAGCAGCCTCCTCCCGCTGTAACCAACTGCAGGCACCATGCCTGGAATGCCTGCAGTTTGTTACGCAAGGGCGGAGGGGCTGCACTTCCCGCAGCGCCGGAGATGTTTGGAAGCCTTTTTATGTATCAAAAACCCCTAAATTCTCCCTAAAAGTGCATATGTCACCGGAAGATGACTATTTGCAAAGCATGCTGTGGTTACCTGTAATTGTAGGAACAGTAAGATTTAATATGATAAGTAACAACTTGTATTGCAAATGATGAAACTGTATCTTATGTTGGTAATCCTATAATAAATAAATAAATAAATAAATAAAGATAACAAGAACCGCAAATTTACAAACCTAGGTTTATAAACAATATACAACCAAATGAATATTAATCTAACTGAAACATTCGCTACTTGAAAGTTGGCCTTTTGAAAAGTGTCATTATAAAAGGCAGACCAAACGTACATTTGGCAACTGTTAGGTTGGGAAATCAAAAAAAATGTGATAAGTTGGCAAATGATTATTCGGCAAAATAAAATTCTGCGAAACGTTAGTTGGCAAGTGATAATCGGCCAAACTATTTTCGGCGAAAAGGCAGAGAACCGTCTTTTACACACATTACCAACTACGCATGGAGTATTGTATAGAATACCTGGGCTAAGTATGAAATAAATAATATTCAAAACGTTACCTGAACGTTTTAGATATTCTATACATTGCCTAGGTATTGTATAGAATGCTGAATTATACAGATATCCGGTAACATATATACTTAATAATCATGAACCATAGCTACTTATAACTCCGTATTGATTTCATAAATAGTCCAATACGTAATTCGTGTATATATGTCCAGAGTGGATAAGCCCCAACTCAGAGTCACTAACGGTTACTTTAATTGCTCCTTAGTAAAGAACCACCATACAAATTCTGTACTAAGGAGCTATTTAAGTAACCGTTAGTGACTCTGAGTTTGGGCGTAAGTCTACTGTAATTTATTTTGTATTTCATAAACTCTTTTTTTTATTCATGTCATTCGTTGGTAGTGCTCCCGATCTCAACTACGCGACGCCGATGACTGAAACTCTCTGAAGACCCTATCTCTGTATAATAATAAATAATAATAATAAACGCTAACACACTCATACCCTGTAGCCTACCTACCTACCTACGACGACCCTGTAGCCTAGTTGGTAGCGACCCTGCCTGCGAAGCGAGGGGTTCCGGGTTCGATTCCCGGCCGGGGCAGATATTTATGTGACAGATAAATATTTGTACTCGGGTCATGGGTGTGATTGCGATGTGTTATATGTATCGTCCATGCCACCCGCGACACAGGTAATAACCTACTGCGGGGGTATGAGTGTGTTAGCGTTTATTATTATTTATTTATTTATCTCTGTGTGTTGTGTAACTCTTCCTTTTTTCTTTCCACCTCTAATATTCAAAACTAGCTGACTCGGCGAACTTCGTATCACCTAACAAACTATTTTTTTTTCTAAAATAAAAGTAGCCTATTTTACTCCTTGATACATCAGCTATCTGCCAGTTAAAGTCACGTCAAAATCGGTCCAGCCATTTCAGAGATTAGAACAAACAGACAGACAGACAGACAAAAATTGTAAAAAATGTTGTATTGGTACTCGTATATGTATACATACGTCCAAATGCATATTAGTTAAAAAGCGGTTATGTTAATACAAGTATTACAAACAGACACTCCAATTTTATTTATTTGTATAGATGTATAGAAGTACCTCTTTGTTATAGGAGATTTATGGGTTTAATTGAATCGCTCATACGTTGGTAACTACACACTCATATCCCCGCACTACGATACTCTGCATCGCGGGTGGCATTGTGCATTGACAACACAAGATACCAAAAAAAACCCGACTACAAACATTTTATCTGTCTTACACCTGGTCGGCAATTGAACCTGGGACATTCCTAGGGAAACTACCAACTAGGCCTAAGGTGGTCTAGTTCTCTAAGGTTTTCTAAGGTCCGGAATATATTAGTCTCCTAGTCCCTGTATTTAGATTATCGCTTCAACTCTTTGGCTCAAAGCTCAGTAGACCAACATTTAAAGCATTTTTGAATTGAGAAGTTAACCATTTTCAGGGTTCCGAAGAAATTGAAAATCGGAACCCTTATCGTCATGTCCGTCCGTTCGTCTGTCCGAAGCATAGCGCCTAGCCTAGACCCTTAGTGGTAGAAAGCTGTAATTTGGCATGAATATACATAAGTATTTAATAAAACTCCAAAATCGTAGAATAAAATATTGAAAAATATTTTTTTCGGGGTACCTCGCATATACAGTTAACATGGGGATCAATTTATTTTTTCATTAAAAAGGCCCTTCAACAATATTTGTTATGGGTTTGTTAACCTGTTTTTCAATTCCGAGTCCCGCTTGCGAAATTAAAAGCTAGTGCCACTCCAATTTTATTTATTTGTATAGATGTATAGAAAACTGTAGTAAAACCGGGAAAACTAACAAAGATTCAGATCATCCACTGTTTTTGCTTTAACTAGGCAATTTTTTTGATTGACTAAGTTCCTTGAGGTTATCGGTCCGCCCATCCAAGCTACATCCTGTGCTCCCTTAGCCGAGACTGGCAGCTATTAAAGAACCTTTCTTCGTCATCGGTTATCGTTTCGACGAAGAGACCGTTACGACGCGACCCGTTTAGGTCATCTAGCAGGTGTTCGACTAGTTTGAATTAACCCGGTATGGAAACAACGCAAATTTTCCTCTTAACGACTGCGATCGTATCGATTTTTGCAAAAGTAATTAATCGATTGATTTACTATACAGATAAGTGAATACTAACTCCGTATTACTAATAAATATGTACTAGGTAATTAGCGGCATAAAATTAGCCGTTTCTTATGAAGAAGTTTCGGATGAAGGATTTCGCGCTTCACAACATTTTTAAGTCAAAGTCTACAGGCAGATAGCTGACAGAGTACCTAGTCGTTTTGCAGCCGATACAAATGTAAACAAAAGATTAAAATAGTTTTTTAGGTTTTTTACCAACTGACATGAATTTGTACACCAAATGCGTTTATTTAGACAAACTACTCATTAAGGCAAAATAGTACATTATGGTTTCAAATCTCTTCTTGGAAATAAGATTGTCACTGCAAAGTGTTTGAATGATGACGGTGTTATTTAATTTTGTTTATTTCCACATTTACTCGGAGTTTATAATTGTTATCGATCAATATGTATTTATTGAAGAATTCACAAATACCTTAATGAGAGTTTGTCTAACTAAATAAAACGCATTTGGTATACAAATTCATGTCAGTTGGTGAAAAACCCTAGAAAACGATTTTAATGGTTTGTTTATATTTGTTTCGGCTGCAAATCGATCCTAGTATAAATAGAAGTTTCAGACAGTTCTTAGCTTAGCTAATCTGAACATCTGAGAATTGTCTTGAGCAGTAATTAATATATTTATATGTAGATGTAGAAAAATAGTCACTTAAAATTATGTTCATAATCTTTCGAGCGCCTCCTACTTTAAACATGATGAGGAAATTACTTCGACAAATGCATGGCTACAGGGAACAAGTCTCTCGTCTCTCCTCCTAAGGAAGCCTAGAGCATACTCCATCCAGCTGGCCGAAGTAATAGTGGCCAAACAAAATATCGGAAGCCTTTGTTATAGCTCAACGTCTGCTTTATTATGATAACAATCGTATTCAGGACGGAAACGCTGAAGAATTTTTTGACACTTGCTTCGATTTACTCTATGGTCAAATCGGTCAATCGCTTATGATCGACATAAATCACTAGATTATGAGCGCTTTGCTTATAAATTACTAGCTGACTCGGCGAACTTCGTATCGCGTAGCAAACTGTAACAAACAGACAGACAGACAGACAAAAATTGTAAAAAGTGTTGTATTGGTATATGTACCTTGTATACGTTTAAATGCACTTAGTAAAAAGCGGTTATTTTAATATTACAAACAGTCACTCCAATTTTATTTATTTGTATAGATGTATAGATTAAAAATAATAATAAAAAAACGTGTCTGTATTAATGTACGCACGTAAGAAATTAAACTGACCTCTTACTTATAACTCTTATAAGTACCACTCGCTCGCACCCACGACCCGGAGCGCTAGCAATCCAAAACAACTCCAGCGAATGCTGTGCGCCTAGCTAGTATCACTTGCTATCACGCACCTTCATCATGTTACTTTTTTCCTCTCACATCGTAAAAATTATACTCTCATAATATTTTCAAACGCCCCATGAAGTATAAACCACAGAAGAAATAATAGTACTTAATTAATTAATTATGTCTAACTTCAATAAAATTTAGGCGTCTCTTTAGGGCCTAACCTCTACGGTCTAAACCTGAGAAATAAATTTCTTTATTAAAGTAACTTATGTGATTGCAAATGGCCACCGCCGCGGTTGCAAATCAGCTACATCAAAGCGTCACTAATGCGCTGCCGTTCAAGAAAGAGAGAGAAATAAAATAAGAACAAGATGTTAAGTCGTTTGTTAAACATACTACTACCTACATAGAAAGACAAGACGGTGATACAACTGGTATAGTTTTTTTCTAAACCTTTTGAATTTTTTAATCTATATTATTAAAAAGAAAAGACGAACAATTTTTAAATGAACAGCCAAATCAACTAATTATAAGTGGTATTATTAATTATTAAACTCCCAATATATGTTTTATGTTATATTAATTCATTATTTACATTGCAGTATTTAAAAAAAAGTATCCACTTAGTCCAATTACATACTAAAAACAAATCATGAGTTTTCCGTTTCTTTGTACCTGAAACAAAAAAATAATCAATTTCTCATATTAAGGTTATATTATATTATTATTTAGTTTTATTTTGGATTATGGGCCCTTGTGGATAAAAGCCTCATCTTTTTCCATTTTTAGCTTTTATGGTAATGGCGACATCTAGTTTTCCTGTTCTGTCGTCAGCCCATTTTAAATAGTTGGACCATGGATGAGTGGTTCACAAAACAAAATAATTTTATTTAATTTATCACATAGTATTTTCTTGCTCTGGACAAAGTAGTAAGTGAGCCAAGTTTCAACTTAATTCAAACAACCATTTGTACAATCCAAATGTCTTAGTAACATTCACATTTATAATGCTAGTAGCAGGAATAGGATGCTTTAGCTTAGAAGCATAAGGCCCGGTTTCCACCAAAGCAGAGAGATGTGTTTGAATAACCAATCAGATTTTGTTACTTCCACATCTCCTCTCCCCTTAGCTTCGGTGGAAATGGATCAAGCAGAGAGGATAGGAGATGTCTCATTTTTCTATAGAATTTTGTGCTGCGAGCGAGCAAGCTGCGCGGCAGAGAGGAGATGTGTGTAGTCCGGCAGCCGGGCGGCGCCTGCGCTGTGACTGGGATATTTTATATGGTTTCTTGTCCAAAATCTATATTTCCGTGTATGGTTTAAATATTGAAGAATTAATTTTGTTTCTATAACCTCTAATTCCTCTTCCTCAAGTAAATTAAGATATAACTTTTGTAACGACACAACATCTTCCTTTCGTAGACAGCACTTGACTGATTTCAAGCTCTTCACAGCTCACATCTACTCTCTGCTATGCATCTCCTCTTCGCTTTGGTGGAAATAACCTGCCAGCTTCGCAGCACATCTCCTTTGAGCTGACTGATCAAATCGAAAAATCCCTCGAAGATAAAGAGATAGCTTTATGCTGCTTCTTAGACATAGAAGGGGCCTTTGACAACACCCCAACTCACGTAATACTGGAAGGTATGAAAAACCGTGGCATTGATGACACCACCGTGAACTGGGTAGGGTCAATGCTAAGGAACAGAATAGCCCGCACAACATTATTTGACACCACCCTTGATATTAAAATTACAAGAGGGTGTCCACAAGGAGGAGTGTTATCACCTCTTCAGTGGACAATTGTTGTGGACTCCCTTATTCAGGAACTAAACGATGCCTCTCTGGACACACAAGGCTATGCAGATGACCTGGTTATCACCATTTGCGGCACCTGCCCAGACACCTTGTCAAGCCTCATGCAAACAGCTCTTCACAAAGTGGAACGCTGGTGTGAAAATACTGGACTAAATGTTAATGCCAACAAGACGGTCCTAGTACCATTCACCAAAAGACGCAGCCTTGGAGGACTATGGAACCCATCCCTCTTTGGAACCAACTTACAGTTCTCCACAGAAGTCAAGTATCTCGGAATAACGTTAGACCAGAGACTCACTTGGAATCAGCACCTTTTACAGGTGACAAGAAAGGCCAAAATCGCTTTAGGAACATGTTGCCGTCTCGCAAGCTCCACATGGGGACTAAAACCAAAACAGGTGAAATGGGTATACACCGCGATAGCGAGACCCATTATTACCTACGGCTGCGTAACGTGGCAGAGAAAAACCACCCAGGCAACATGTATCAGACAACTTAACAGCATTCAAGGACTAGCATGTCGTCGAATGACGACAGGAGCCTTAAAGTCTACACCAATAGTAGCCATGGAGGCAGTCCTCAATATTGAACCGCTCCATATCCATGTACAAAAAGAGGCGAGGGCGGCTATACTCCGCGCTGTCGAAGGAGGAAAACAGGGCTGGAAATCCCGTGCTATGAGGAATCTATATGAAGACCTAGTAGCATGCCCAGTAATGGCGATGCCGAGCGACGCTATTCATACTCAGCTTAGTTTTAACAAACTGTTCAACGTAGTCATACCGTTACGAGAAGAATGGAACGCAGCGGTACCTAAATCCTTGGGAGGAAGCGATGTGACCTGGTACACAGACGGCTCTCGCAAGGGAGGAAAAGCAGGAGCAGGGGCCTATGGAGAAAAACCAAAAGTTTTGATTCACCAAAACTTAGGCTCATACGCAACCGTGTTCCAAGCAGAACTATACGCCATAATAAGATGCGTACATGAAAACCTTGAAAAGAAATATGTAAATAAACGTATTATGATACTCTCGGACAGTCAGGCAGCCTTATTGGCTCTACAGTCTGAGCAAGTCAATTCAAAGCTTGTACTAGAAGGAATACAAGCCATCAACCAATTAGGCTTCAACAACAAGGTTACCCTAGGATGGGTACCTGGGCATAAAGGTATACGCGGGAACGAGAAGGCCGATGAACTGGCAAGAAGGGGGGCCGAGGCGCCCACCATGGGTCCTGAACCTATGGTGGGCATCTCAAAAGCAGTTTCTCGTGCCGCACTCAGAGCCATAGCCTTGAAAAGGGGAGCTGAGATGTGGCGTAGGGAACCCGGCGCGAAACAGGCCAAAACGCTAATAGCGGGTTACTCGCAGACATACTCAAAGAAAGTGCTCAACCTGAAGCGACCCGACTTACGGGTACTCATCAGACTGCTCACCGGACACTGCAGGCTCAATAAACACCTTACGTTGATAGGTTTGAGCAATACTGCAACTTGTAGATTTTGCAGCGAGGCAGAAGAAACATCCATCCACATACTTTGTGATTGCTCTGCCATAAATCACTTCAGAAGTCGCATTTTAGGAGGCCACATAATCCCACCCAGTCAAGTAAGGGAGCTGGAACCCAGGAACATCCTATTGTTTGTCCGAGCAATAGGACTTGGGGACCAGATCTAACTCAGTAACGGGTACGGCTACAATAGATCAAATCTGGTCGCAGTGGCCCCTGGGACGTTTGACCCAGGCCCGAAATTCCAAATAATAATAATCTCCTTTAGTCTCCCTTCCTCTCCGCTTTGGTGGAAACCAGGTCTAAATAGGATGTTTTAGCACTAAGTGTAAATGTTGTTTAGCTTTTGTAATACTCTTGCTACTTGCATTAATAAAACCATATCTTAACATACTTGCATGATATACATGTGTAGAAGACAGTTTGCCCCTCATCAGCTGATCGTAACTGTAATGTTGCATATGACATCCTATCGTTGCCACATTTCGGACACCGTCGTTCCACTACCGGGCCCTCGGGACTGTCCATATTCAGTATATTTTCATTGGTCACTGTCGACACACTATTGAAGTGAATTGTATAGTTAAACTTCAAGTTCGTGAAATCTGGAATAAGATAATAAAATGAAGCTTTCATTACAATTACAATATACAATATAATAAATACAATTGTATTGGTAAACAATCACATGTGGTTTAACTATGTTAAAAATTTTGAAATAATAGCTCATATCTATCATATCATTCTATCATTCTATCATATCATTCTATCTAAACTAATAAAGTAATTGTAATATTATAATAAGATCACTGTATGCTTTCCGAAAAGAATAAAATTAAATAAATAAAATATTAGTTCCTTGATAAGAATTGATTTTAACACAATTTATAATTCTGAGAACATGTTTCTGAAAGGTTTAAAAATAGCTCCAAAACAAAAATTTACATTCAAACTACAGTGCTTATACACTATCACAGATTTACCAAAGTAAAATTGAAGTTAATATGCATTTTAAAATTTCGTGTTGTATTTACTCAATGAAAATGCACCTTAGCAAAACACTGGTAAAAGCAAAAAATTACATAGTTTCAATAACATGTATTAAAATAAATCCTTCATGATTTAATTAATTAATTTCAATTTAAAATTGTAAATACTGTAACTTACTTTCAGCATCATAAACTGATTTGCAAGCGTAGCATTTCACAGAACCAAACTCTTGGAGTAGAGGTAATATGGAACCACATTTCACACAAAATCCGGTACTGGTTGACAATGGTGCTGTGTCAGCCATACTCTGAAAGTAATTCATAGCTTAATGCTTTTATGGGATAAAATAAAAAATGTTACTTAGGTTAAAAAGCTGTTCTTGGACTCAGTCAAAACTTTTTGGGTAAGTTTGTGTCAATATCTTGCCCACTGTAAAAGCAGTCTCAATATGGTACATTATCTAGCCCTAATTTGATAGCAAAATAACCCATAAGAAATCTGCGAAGGGCTCTGAATGTTACAAGTTACAGAATATTGTATTATTATATACATACTTAGTAAGTTCAATTATTTTAAAGCTGACTAACCTTTATATTCTTACAGTATTAAGCACTTTATAACAACAATATTTTTTCTTTGCAATTTATTTCTAATGCTCCGGCACCTCCGCTCCGTCTGGCTATCAATGCTATCATAAATTATCAGCTGTCAGCTGTCAGTGTCAGTTTCACTTTTCACTTGTTACTTACATGTCAGTCTTATGGCCAAGGATATAAAAGTGTAACTGGATTGCAATCTTCGTAGAGGTACAAGACGGATGACGTAACATTGAATGATCATTTACGACCAATGACATGACTGGATTGAGGTTGACTTTCATAATTGTAGGGTGTCCATACTTGCTTAGGTCTCTCCTCGTGAGGAGGCCTAGAGCATACTCCACCACGCTGCTCCAGTGCGGATTGGTGGAGGGGTTAGTGGCCAACCCAAGTGTTGGAAGTTTTCATGCCGCCCGAGGGCCTCCGACATGGCTTAACGACTGTTATCTTACGATAACAACTGGGACCGACGGCTTTACGTGCCCTCCAAAGCACGGAAGCGCTCAAGAAATTTTTGCCACTAGCGGTCACCCATCCAACTACCGACCGCGCCCGCTGTTGCTTAACTTTGTCGATCGCTTAGAATCAACGCAAGCCGCTGGGCTATGAGCGCTTAGTTACTTATTTACAAAATATAAAACATTTAATACGGTACATGTTTTTTAAGTACACCGCGACTGCACTTTAAATTTTTTAACACAATTGATATGCTACCAAGTTATTTATGAAATGGGGAAAATTGGAACTACAATCGCGCCATTCATAAGTTCTTTGTGCTCATTCATTTGACATTTACTAAGTCTCAAATTGCGTCCAATGATTGGTCCAATGCGTCCAACAGCGCCCTCCTCCAATTCGCAGACAAGTTGGAGGCACTGTATATCCTGGGACTATAGTTAACCATCATAGAAAAATCATGGTCATTCAATGTTACGTCTCCGTCTTCAGGTACTCTTGGAAGAAATCAATCCAGTTATACTCTAATATCCTTGGTTATATCATTATATAATCTGTGGATATGTCAGTTATATACATACAATTACGTTAGTATAAACTTTAATCTATGCATACAATGTTGATTGTCAATTTGTGTGTGACTTTTGTGTGTGCAATGCAAATGTCATTTAACTTGGCGTCTCATAGTGATTTGTGGTTGAAAAATAAAGTTGCGTTGTTTATTATTTAGAATGTAAGTTTATTATGTTTTTTTTTTTAATTAAATGAATAAGCAAAATATTTATCTGTCCATATTGCATGAACTGTATGTATATTAATCTTGTGTAATTTATACCGGGAAAAAAGGTTACAATGTTACAAACAAGCATAACCTTTCGTATTTTGTTCATTTATGTATTTCATTGATTTAGCTATTATGAATAACTTGTTAGTTGCCAGGAGTTGTTGAAATTTATGCCCCAAGAAAAAGTAACAATTATCTTAAGAGCACTCACATCTGAATCACTAATAAATAAAAAGTAGACAAAACTTACCATGTCCTTAACCAGCCTGGCTATACAAATGTTTGTCTCTTTCAGTCACTTTGTCCCAGTTTCGATGATTGGTTCAAACAAAAATGGATGAATCAATGGACACAAGTTTGAGCTACACAGATTCCACTCAACCAATGGATGCCGAGCCTAGTGGCAGTAATCTACCTACTGCCGGGCCGCAGAGTGGAAAACATGAAGAATTTTCTGTGGAGAAGGTGCTGGACAGACGGGTGAAGAATGGGAAGGTTGAATATCTCCTCAAGTGGAAGGGATATTCTAAGTAAGTTTGACATTTTATTAAGACTAGTTATTAAAGAATAAACCTCTGCTGTAACATCAAGGAGGCCAGGTTCCTTGATTGGGAATTGGAATAGTGTGTTATAAATATAAACGTAGATACTCAAACCCCGCAGCAGCATTTCCTCTATCAGGAGTGTCACTTTGCATTCAACCAAAAGCTATATACATGTATGTCAAGTTAAACATATATATACATATGTATTTCAACCTGAACATACGCCAAATTAAGCCAAGCCAACTGAAATGATGTATTGATATTATATATTATTGATATTTATTATGATATTATATATTATTATTATATATTATATGAAATGATGTAAAGGAATGCTCAATGGAGTGCCAGGTGATATTGTTGATCAGCTTGAGTCGAATTATGTAGTGAGTGTTTTGATTTGAAATGTTATGTAACAAATATTTCTGAATCAAATGTGCCAAATTGATATTCTTTGTGTGAAAAACGTTTCACGAGCCTCATATCTGTTCACAATCCAGGAACTTTGTGTTTATTTGTGACTTAAATATATCCCCTTTTTTCCCTCTTTTATTCATCAGCAGTGATGTCAACAAATTGGGCTAGAAGATTGTCAAACATTATGTTGGGTTTTCACATTTAAATCTTAGCAATTGTTTGGCCCATATGTATAAGCCTTGGGATCCCATATGAATGCCGTAATAAACTTGCATCCTAAAATTACAGTGATGACAACACATGGGAACCAGAAGACAATCTTGACTGCCCAGAACTGATATCAGCTTACGAGGATGCCCGTCTGAAGAGAGAGAGGGAGTCGGCAGTCTCTTCAGTGCCTGAAACTGTCGATGAAGGACATTCCACACGCAAGAGGTCTAGACGGAATGATAAGAAGAAAAAAGTTGAGGTCAGAAATTTAGCAATTTGTATCTAACATGTAAATAAGCTGTAATATTGTATAAATGCAGTATCGTAAGTCCTAATTTTTGATAAAGAAATAATTTGCTTTGCTTTTGCTACTCACTTACTTTCCCTAACTTGGTTTCAGTATGTGACACGTAAGCTTACACCATTAAGTCATTACAATAGTAATACTGGTATACACGGACCTAAAAAAAGACGGACGTAATCCCAACAACAAATTCAGTGAAGCACCCATAGTAATATCAACTCTCTATTCGTACAAGTACATACACCCACACATTGACACTTGACTGCTTTAATCGCGAATCAAAAATTACGCACACATGGTAAGCGGGCGGCCATTGCTATGCTTCACTCTCGATTAGACGAGATTACGTCCGTCTTTTTTTCAGGTCCGTGCTGGTATAGAAAAGATGGTAATCCTATTGTAGAGTATGAATTTAGCGAGTGGAGCACAAGTGGCACTGGGAATAAATACTATGCTTAGATAACACTGGTTTTAATCTTATATTTTAATTTTACAATAATAGCTTTTCATCAAACCATTTTTTCCTTCTTTCTATCACAATGACATCTTTCATCACAGAGTACTTAATCACTACGTTTTAAGAGACGCCACTTAGAACATTGTCTCTAGCTAGAAGATTTAAGTAAAGATTTGTACCAACATTACAGGATAAACGATGAGCCATAGTGTTTTAAATACTCTGTGCGATAATGATGTTTTATTCATATCTGTGGTAAACCGGAAACAAGGCCGCCAACATAGCTATCAAATGACATTGTCAACTAGTGATGGGCTTAATATTATCGATAACTAGTGTTGTGCTTTTATACTGTTCATGGCTGTTAGACTTTAATACCTTTTTATCCTTAATTATAGATTAAAATAAAAGCCACACTTGATTAATATTATAATTTTATTTAACAATTCCAAGTATTTGTTAACACCTACCTTTAAAGGAGCTCACAACAAGGTACAAGTGCTATCAGATCGACTACATGAAATAATTAATTGTTAACATACTCTTACATATTACTCAAAAAAAATCATTAATTACAAACTTTTTACACTTAACAAGGTTTTACCTCTTTATTTCGTAAGTTTACATTAGTCTGTTGCTTTCATATTATTCCTGCAATAATAGAATACAAGGAATAGATAACATGATATTAATATGACTTTAATAAGACTTCCTATTCTTAATGGGAAATTGGTTAATAGGTTGTCTGCTAGAGGTGGACGCGTCAAGTTCTGGAAGGCACTGCATTTTTAAGTAATCTGCTTCGTTGGGTATTAAATGCTGAAGGTGCGAAGTGACGTCCGCACACAAATTTTAATTGGTGTAACTTTTCAATAGGCATATATACCAAATCTTCGTCTCCAATGGCTTTAACCCATTGTCGACATCTAAAAGCATATGAAAAGAATATAGCAATGTAAAGTTCTAATGAATAAAGTATAAATTCAATAATTGTAAGCTTCATACATTACTCATAGTATGCTTATTCATATTATCAATAATAGTCATGAAACTTACCTATCAGGGTCTGCAGGAAAGGCCGCGAGAAATAAATTTAGTGTTCATAGGGGTTTACGATAACAAATATAACATTTTCTGTTAGTTTTCCCCATATCAAAATTTTTATTTTAAGAGTAACGTCATTTCGATTGACAACCGGAAACGGAAACTTGACATCATTACATTTGTCATACCAAAAAGTTGCTACCAACATTTATGACGAAATTCTGTAATATTGGCTAAAATTTTTACTAATGTCATAATTGACCTTGAAATCGAAGTGAGTAGCCCCTGTCTTTCATAACAACTTTGTTTTTCTACATAAATTATGTGACTTTGTTGAATAATATAGACAAGTTATACAATCTTTTTTAACAAATCCATCTTAACACATGTCTGTGATCATAACTATTTTTTTGTAACATGCAGTGTGTGTAGAAATAACATGGTAAAGAAGTTTAGTTAGATATTGTAACAAATCCTGTATTTTAAAAGCATTCAATGGTTTTCCAGGAAATCGAGAAATCTAGAGGACTTGCCCGGGGTTTGCCTCCAGAGAAAATATTAGCTGGTCAACTGTTTCATGGCACTCTCTACTTTTTAGTCAAATGGTAAATTGTGTTTATTTTTTTTTTCTTAAATAAGTCACAAACTCATAGCCCTACTCTAGGATTCCCTGTGTCGTGGGAGCCATGGACACAAAGACAAGAACACACACTCAGACCGAGAACAGAAATTAAAACTCTTCATCTGCCTCGCTGGGAATTGAACCCAGGACCTAGCACGGTGATCCAGCATGGTAACCATTGCGTTACACCGTCATGAAACTTCTATTTTTTTTTTATACGGAAGAAGTTAGTGCTTGACCACAAAACCACCTGATGGTAAGCGGAAATGGTGTGGTGCAGTAATAAATTAGTAAATGGTTAAAATGATAAATTATTTGTTAACTATAATAGAACAAAATAATTGTTTTCAGGCGAGGTTGTACAGAAGTGGATGTGGTACCAGGTCATGACTTAGGCATGGCTTACGCTGACTTTGTCATTAACTACTACGAGCGATGTGCACCATTCAGCGTCAGACATAAAGTGGGGAAAGTGCCAAGACCAGCGCCAGAGGTAACACCTTTGTTGTATATCTATCAAGGAAATCAAATGTCTGTAGAAGAATTTTCTTCTCTTTGTCAGCAATGAATCGGAGATGCCTTTTCTGTTACTGGTGTCCATGGGCGACAGTAACTTCGATCCAATCTGATAGTTTGTCGTCCTTAAAGAGTCTTAAAAAAGTAGGGGTAAATATAGTGAGCTGCTTTTTCCGTTTAAGGGCCATCCATAAATTACGTCACACGTTAGGGGGTGGGGTGGATGTAGTGTGACATTTGTGACAAGGGGTGGGAGGGGGGTCCTTAATTTCGTGACGTCATATTTCAAAATATTAAAAAACAATGAATGGAAATAAAATGTATCTCGGAACTGCTATTTAATAATTTCTGGGTGTGAAATTTTTTAATAAGTGACGTCACACTAGAGGGGGGAGGTCTCACAATTGTGACCAGCTGTGACAAGGAGGGGGGAGGGGTCAGTCATGAAATTAGTGTGACGTCATATATGGACGGCCCCTTATTGCTTTTCGCTAATAGTAACATAATTATGCATTACATGTGAATTAAAGTTGTGTTTTCTCGATATTTCTGCAATTTTGTGTTCTAAACTACTCAGCTGTCTGACAAAAAAATTATAATGAAGATTGGCCGAGACAAAAAGGATAATGTATGGCGATGATAACAGAACCTTTATACAAGGCTTTTATTCAAAAAATTTTATGATATCTTTGAACTTCTCCAAGTAGGTCTAAATTTTCTTTTTACGTAAATAAGCGACAAATGAGAAGACGTGCCACCAGAAAAAAAAATTATTTTGCAGAAATAGGTTTTATTTATTGTAATAACTAGCTGATACGGCGAACTTCGTATCGCCTAAGATTTTTTTTTCTGAAATAAAATTAGCCAAGTTACTCCTTGTTACATCAGTTATCTGCAGATTAACCGGAACAAAAAGACAGACTGAAAAAATTGTAATTGTTTTAGTACTATAATGTACCGTGTATTCATCCAAATTAACTTAGTAAAAAGCGGTTATTTTAATATTACAAACAGACAATCCAGTTTTATTTATTTGTATAGATATATAGATTGTGTGATAATGTGACTGAAAGTACACTGTTTTCAAATTTATTTTTATCTTTTATCAGCTGCCTCCTGAGGAAACACCGGAGTTATCTGCTCAGACAGAAATGGAAACGTCGCAGTCCAGTGAAGGCATCGCGCCCAGTGTCGCTGAAGAAGGTAATTGTTATTAAAATATTAGCTGGTTCCTATGGTTTATTCGCAAAAAGTTTGCAAATGCAAATTGCGACTGTGAATCGCAAACCCTGCAGGACCAAAATGTTCAATTTGTAATATGTTTGAGACAATGAAAAAAAAACAAGTTTTATGTTGTTTATTTATTAACATACTTAATAAAAAAGTCCTTGGCAGTCTGACGCGTAAAATGTTGAGTAAAGAAAGAAAATAAAATGATGAGAGATATAGTAAGTACATCTTTTTTCAACAGTGTATTGGTGGGTGAAAGAGAATTCAACATATTTTTAAGAATTCAGCAGTGTGGGCATAAAAAATGTAACTTTTTACAAATTCAACATTTTCCTATTCTAATAAGATCTCATTCGCAAATGACAAGGAACCCATCATGGTCATCATTCCTGAAAGTGATTGTTTCACATGATTAATTTGTATACTATTATTAATTTATTATGTTACATAATTAGTGGTTTTTTTTTGTCTCCAGTACCATCAGAAAATTCATCGATGCCGATATCGGAGCCTGAGAGCCAGCCCATTGAAGTGCCAGTAAATTGACCATTCTACAATGCAGACATTAACTTATAGATTCCGACAGGAAATATTTAAGAGAAATAAATTTATTATTAATTATTATTTCAGTACAATAAAAAATCAATTAGGTATGACTAAGGAGAGTTCTTCACAATTTTGAATAAATTATTATGTTCAATGACGCAAGAATTCCCTTCCTACTCTCCTGCCTCCTCTCCTCTCCTCTCCTCAAATCTCACAAATTATCCCCAATTATTGCTTTTTCTTTTTGCTTGTTGTATGAACTTTATTATGCTGTAATAGCACGGTATATCGCCTAATGCACAAGTGCAAAGATCAGTTTTATAAATCTTAACTATTTTTTTTATGCTTTTAGCAGGCAAACGAGCAGACGGGTCACCTGATGGTAAGTGATCACCGCCGCCCATGGACATTAGCAACATCGGGGGTGTCACCAACGCGTTGCCGGCCAAGAAGGTGACGATAGACCCGCTTGTGAATGTGATTCTTATAGAACAACCTTTTTAATAGAATTATGTGAAGTGTTTTAAAATAATATTCTTAATATAAGAGTTGCTTTAATGCAGGTCAATTGAATAATGTTATTGTAAACTTACGCCCCAACTCAGAGTCACTAATGGTTACTTTAATCGCTCCTTAGTACAGAATTTGTATGGTGATTCTTTACTAATGAGCGATTTAAGTAACTGTTAGTGACTCTGAGTTGGGGCATTAGTAATTAATGTGACGTAAGCAATTTAGAAGTTATATTAACAGTTGTGATAGATAAAAATAAATAAATCATGTGAAATTAAACCAAATTGTTTTATTAAATAACTGTATTATAGTTAACAGTACATAATATATCCCTGTATACAACCTCAAATCCTTAAAATTAATAAATGCTTCATCATGCCGTTCTCGTCCGTCCGTCTGTCTGCCTATCTGTCAGTCAGTCCGTCTATCCGTCTATTCATCAGTCTGTCTGTCATAGGGTTCTTTCTATCTCTCGAACCGTAATAGATACGTTACTGATAATTTTTAAAAGTTTAAAATGAAAGAACAAACGTTTCTTGTATGAGGACTCATACATTATTGTCTCTTGAAATCGTTTTCGCTTTAAATTCCCTATAGGGTCGGTCGTACCTACTTAAATTATTAATTAATTTTAAAACAAACTGTTTAAACAGTCACAAAAACTTAGTTGTGACAATGCTAGTGGCTACAGTTACAGTAAATGATTGAGGCTCACAAAACAAATAAAAAAATATGCCTCAATACCTATTTCTACAGTTCGAATTTGAGCCATGTCCTAAACTAAACAGGCTATAAAAACATGGAGACTTTATGAAACATGCCGCCTGTATTCCTGAATTTCCCATACAAACATTACACATCTACACAAGATTGAATCGTCATCTTTAACTCTTGATTAAATCATACATAAATCTCAAATCTAAGTACTCGTTTAACAACCGAGTCTACCATTTTGCTTGACGTTCACGGCGCCAACATTGGTCCCAACCAGTCGAACCAACATTGGTCCCAACCAGGCCAACGCCAACCAATACCGGATGATTCCACATCCCTCAACAAGTCATCAAGTGAGTTTGTTGAGAAACCGCGAGATGGAGCCAATGTCTTCGCACTCCGGGATGACCTTGCCCTTGAATTTGATGCAGGAGTCTGCGCACAGCGGACCTTCGAACCACGCGCCGAGCATCTTCTTGCAAAGGGCGCAGTTCTCGATGCAAATCTCTAGAGGGTCGTAGCCGATTGCTGCGGACAAGGAAAGGATGTTAAAATACTGGGTCACACACTTACCGACTTATTTTCAAACAAAGTATCTAGGTTCATTCCAAAAACTATGAAACAAGTGTTTCATAATTCTAACCGGAAAGCCAAATACCTGCTAATTTGGATTGTGCTACGGGAACCTAAACCTTATCCTGAAAGCCTTGGAATGGACGGACATAAAATACATATAGTTTATACATACTATTATTTTTTTATACACATTGACGGACATTATAAAAAGTTGCGAGAACTCTTTTAAGGCCACTATGTCAATAACGACCCATGTGGCGCAATGGTTACAGTACCGGACTGCCATTCAAAGGATCCTAAGTTCGGTTCCCAGCGAGGCCGAAATTTCAATGATGAGTTTAATTTTTTGTTGTCGGCTGGGTGTGTGTGTGTGTGTGGGTGTGTATTCTTGTCTGTGCTGTCCGTGGCACCCACGACTTAAGGGCTATGAGTGTGTAACGTTTATTATTTACGAGTAACCGCCCTCGCTTTGCTTCGGTTTTCTTATTTTTTTTTTACACCTTGGGTTACATTATTTGAGTTTTATTAAGGATCCCTAATTTTTTTGAAAATATAATGTTACTCGGGGATAGTGTAGCTTCCCAACAGTGAAAGAATTTTTCAAATTGGTTCAGTAGTTTCGGAGCCTATTCAATGCAAAAAAAAAAACAAATCTTTCCTCTTTATATATTTCGAGTAACCACCCTCGCTTTGCTTCGGTTTTCTTATTTTTTTACACCTTATTGGAGTTTTATTAAGGATCCCTAAATTTTGAAAATTTAATATAGCCTATGTTACTCGGGGATAGTGTAGCTTCCAAACAGTGAAAGAATTTTTGAAATCGGTTCAGTAGTTTCGGAGCCTATTCAATGCAAACAAAAAATCAAATCTTTCCTCTTTATATATTAAGTATAGATTAGTATAGATTAGTATTAGTATTAGTATTAGTATAGACTATAGACTATAGATTAATAATAATAACTAGCTGACGCGGCAAACTTCGTGTCGCCGAAGAAACTATTTTTTTTTCTAAAATAAAAGTAACCTAAGTTACTCCTTGTCACATCAGCTATCTGCTAGTGAAAGTCCTGCCAAAATCGGTCCAGCCATTTCAGAGATTAGCCGCAACAAACAGACAGACAAAAATTGTAAAAAATGTTGTTTTGGTATATGTACTGTGTATACATTCAAATGCACTTAGTAAAAATCGGTTATTTTAATATTACAAACAGACACTTCAATTTTATTTATTTGTATATGTTACCGGATATCTGTATAATTCAGCATTCTATACAATACCTAGGCAATGTATAGAATATCTAAAACGTTCAGGTAACGTTTTGAATATTATCTATTTCATACTTAGCCCAGGCATTCTATACAATACTCCATGCATAGTTGGTAATGTGTGTAAAAGACGGTTCTCTGCCTTTTCGCCGAAAATTGTTTGGCCGATTATCACTTGCCAACTAACGTTTCGCAGAATTTTATTTCGCCGAATAATCGTTTGCCAACTTATCACATTTTTTTTTTAATTTCTCAACCTAACAGTTGCCAACTGTACGTTTGGTCTGCCTTTTATAATGACACTTTTCAAAAGGCCAACTTTCAAGTAGCGAATGTTTCAGTTAGAGTAATATTCATTTGGTTGTATATTGTTTATAAACCTAGGTTTGTAAATTTGCGGTTCTTGTTATCTTTATTTATTTATTTATTTATTTATTTATTTATTTATTATAGGATTACCAACATAAGATACAGTTTCATCATTTGCAATACAATTTGTTACTTATCATATTAAATCTTACTGTTCCTACAATTACAGGTAACCACAGCATGCTTTGCAAATAGTCATCTTCCGGTGACATATGCACTTTTAGGGAGAATTTAGGGGTTTTTGATACATAAAAAGGCTTCCAAACATCTCCGGCGCTGCGGGAAGTGCAGCCCCTCCGCCCTTGCGTAACAAACTGCAGGCACTCCATGCTCGCCTGCGCAGCTTCGGCTTTTTGGTCGCCTGCGGCGACCAGCCTCAGCCGCTTCGGCTCACATGGTGCCTGCAGTTTGTTACAGCGGGCGGGGGCTGCTCTCCCTCCGCGCCTCCGGGGTTTACATTCACTCTAGGGGTAGGGCAGACTAGTACCACGTGGGGTCGGGGTTGACTAAGTCGGTTCTGTCACCAATTTTGAAAAATCCGAAGCTGCGTAGGCGAGCAGTGTAGTGTAGGAGCCATTAGACTGCATCTCTCCTTACCATCAAGTGTGATTTCGGTCAAGCATTAATTTAAAATGTATAAAAAAATATCTATTCATGCAGGTTATAATTTGTTTTGAGTGTGTTTTTAAGTAAATTCTTAATTCCAACCTCCATCCAAGTTGACTATACATACCCAAATCTAACTTTATTCATTGCCGGTGGACCTGCAGGTATTCTGTACAGTAGTTGGGAAACGTATACATTACCTAGGCAAACTATGTAATGGTGATAATATTCATATAATTTAATACATTGCCAAAACGACCCAGGTATTATACACATTTCCTAGGAATTGTGTTGAATACCAGCATTATACAGATATCCGGTAACATATAGATGTATAGACTAGTGGATACCTAGCATCTGCTACTACGCTAAAAAAATACTTACTTAATTTGGGAAAGTTTTTTACCTGTGGGAAAAGTTGAAAATCGACTTCATGAATGGGCCGAATGTGTCTAAGTTTGAAATTAATTTCGCATTATTGCCTTATAAATGAAACCGGTTTGGGGCACATCAGTTCGATAGTTTCAGTCTATTATGCACTTATGTAGAAACATTTATTGTTTTATAGGTATCTATACATCTATACAAATAAATAAAATTGGAGTGTCTGTTTGTAATATTAAAATAACCGCTTTTTACTAAGTGCATTTGGATGTATACGTATACATGGAACATATACCAAAACAACATTTTTTACAATTTTTGTCTGTCTGTCTGTCTGTCTGTTCCGGCTAAACGCTGAAATGGCTGGACCGATTTTGACGGGACTTCCACTGGCAAATAGCTGATGTAACAAGGAGTAACTTAGGCTACTTTTATTTTAGAAAAATAGTTTGCTAGGTGATACGAAGTTCGCCGGGTCAGCTAGTATAATATATACCTACCTATAGATAGATTATTAATGTGGAGCACGAGCAGATTCGCTAAAAGGACCGTCGGAATCGTCACGAGGTCAAGTGTAAACGGCTAAGGTGATATTGCGTAACAGTTAACACGACTAGCGGCGAAAGTGAACCTGCTAAACTGCGGATTGGGGTCATTGCCTCGCGCGTCTTCTGCCAGCATTTCCAAGTACTGGTGTAGGAAACTAAACAGTTGGGATTGCTATAAGGAAAACGTTCAAAAATTACAGAAGACTACGAACTGCAATAAGTTCTTTTTTGGATATTGGACGTATTTACCTAACTGGAAGATTTTGGTCGTAACTGGATTGAATAGTCACGTTACGTCGCCTATAAGGTACTAGAATACCTGCTCATTTATTTATTTATTTATTTATTAAGGTTCACCAACAGTTTCTACATGAATAACAATGTGTAGTTACAAAACAAAATGTCATAATATGCTACATGCGAAACCAATTACAGGCAAACACAGCTTTCACCAAGAACTGACACAGTATGATGTGTGGGTAACCAAATAAAAAGTATTAAATTACATTATAAAATAGAAATAAAAACAAGAACACGAACGCGGTCTTTAGAAAATTGACTACCTACTGACTTACGAGTAAATGCATATTTATAAAACAACAAAATAGATTTATCATTATGTAAATTATCTTATTACATCAGATATCTTTTAGAAAAAATTGAGGGAGATACATTTCGCTGGCAGATGATCTTAATAAGAGAACGAAATTTATAGATGCTGGTATTGCTAATATCCAAATCCTCAAACTGATCATGTAGCCTGCAGAGGCGACTGGCGATGTATTGGTGAGTTTGATCCTAACACTGTTCTTCGTAACGGAGGAACAGTGTTGCCAATGCTACGGCAATTACCGTGTTCTACGGCTTTCAGGCCAAAAAATCACAAAATCTACGGTCTACGGCCCGAACCCTAAGGGCCGTAGCAAATTCTACGGCTTTTCGCGAATTCTACGATCTTTTTGTTATTTATTTTATTATTTTGTTATTTATATATTTTATTATTTTTGCAGACATTTAACGAACGGTAAAACCCTTAAAACAGCGCCAATATGCTAATATGAAAAGTGTTCCTTTTTGTGGATATCAAATTCACTATCGACGACCTTTTTTTTTTAGTCCGAGCGCTGAACCGATGGTATATATTGGCTTAATTGGATAGCATAATATATTGGCAGCTGTGGACACGGCCCACAGTTGATCTTTTTCCATAGAAACACGGCTTTTTTATCTAATGTACACGGCCTTCCAAAAATTTTCATTGGCAACACTGCGGAGGAACCAAAGGAGTTACTTTGCGACGTGGATCAATTTCGACAATCAATTTCCCTCCCTTAAAACTAATTTATTTTGCTTAATTCTTGTACCTACTTGGGTACTTGTTAAGTTAATTAAAGCGTCTGTGGGAAAACTTGGTATTATGCATGTGCATTAGCGTTATTGCAGATACTCACGTGGTCTTTGTTTGCGGGGTAAAATATATGTAGGTAAGTAGATAGGTAGGTAACTTACCAATGGCTGGATTAGCGTCTACATTTTCTATGGAAGAGAGTATGGCGGCTGTGATGAAGAGGAAAGTCATTGAAGTGAGAGAGTTCAACATTTTCCCGGCACCTGGAAAAGTAAGAAGCGCCAAACAGTATTAAAAAAAGATTATAGCTACTTTGATAAAATTAAAATAATTTACGTAAACGGTTTTACTTCTAACAAGATCTAATAATAAAATCGGATTGGATTTGATTCTATCGCAATATTCGTAATCGAAAGAAACAAACCATCTAACTTATCGAAATTGGAAACTAGGATTTTTTTTTCTTTTATAATTTTCAACTTTCAACAGACACCCAAGCTGAAATCAAAAACAAAATCAAACAATGTCAGCAAACCAACACTTTTTACATAAAATCTTACGAACGTATATGTATAAACCACTAGGCACGAGCCTACTTATAAATTGACAAATTCATTCTACTTTTAACGTTAAAGGTTTAAGTAAAAAAAGAAAGCCTTACGATTATCATTCCGCGGTATCCTCTGCCCAGTTACGACCAGGGTTAAGGTCTCCGCGCCCCAAGAGCCTAGAAATCTTACAAAACTTACAAGCAAAGTAAGTTTACCTTTTTAATTGTTTGTTAAAATTGGATCTGATACTTATTACATAGATAGATACCTACTTGTTTTGACGAAGAAGAATAAATCGGACGTCGGCAACAATAGTTTTATTTTTGACTTAAATTCAGTAGTGCACGATTTTTAAAATTGAAAGGTCTCCAGTCAGAATTGGACGGGTTAAAGGAAGGCTCTACCAATGTCCTATGAAAACAAGGGACTCTGACGGTATAATAAGCGACCGAAACACTAAAGCGTTAAAATTTTGCTCGTAATGATCATCGGATGATTAAACCACACCGACAAGATATCTACATAAAATGTATCCACCTATATACTTACATCTATACTACCAACCATGCCCTCCGTCGCGTTGCCACTTAACTTATAATAACCTAATTAACTTAGACGTTACATTTTCAACCATTTATTCACTCATTTAATTAACAAGAGTAATATGCAATACCAATAACAATGATAAAAAAATATGAATACAATGAGTGATTCGATTCATTCCACTCATAAACTTGTATTTCTAGAATCACAACAGCAACAATTAAATCGTTCTTATAAACATGATTTATTCTCTTATTGTTTCATAAGACTAAATGACGTGAAAGCGATTTGGGCTGTATGAATAATTAATATAGACCTTTTATGAGTGAAGCTTCAAAGGATATTATGTTTTTAAGATATTTAACTGAGTGGAAAGCCGAGTATTTCATCAAGGCTCATAGGCCTAGCATTATTTTGGTGAGATTTCGTTGTTGGTTGGGTATGTCTATTTTTTATTAGGTACGTAAAAATTTTTTACGTTAAAAAAATTATGTTACGTTATGATGTCTTTTGTTATATTTTTTTAAATCAAAAGAATATAGAGTAAAGTAAAATACAACGAGCTCCCAAATATAATGTTCAAGACAATATTAAAAAATAAAGTTGGTTAAAAATTTGTAAAAGGCTATAAAATCAAACAAACAATCAAACAAAGTGTGGTCTTTACAATCTCTGTCATGATAAAGTAAAGGAAATCATTTTACCATAACAACTTGAGACAGAATTACATAAATGTTACATTTAACAGCCAACATAAGCAATTTATTTAACAACAATACGTTGACACATATTAATAACAAAATAAAGACTACGACATATTCATGGAAATAAAGTCATGTTTCTAATACAAAAAACCCGTAAACAGGTAATTATGATTAATTAACAACCATCATAACACATTTCATATTAAAACCATTGTTCAGTCGGAGAACAGAAGTACGGAAATAACGCCACTCCACTAAGTATAAAGAATAATCTAGAAGATCTAAAAATACGCACAGGGTCTTGAGATATTACGCTCATAATACAAACTGCTCTTTCCGATTTTAAATACATAGATTTTAATAAGAAAACCGTAGAAACCTAAGAGAATACAAAACGAGTACTTATTAAGAAACTCTTTATTTATGAAGAGCCGAGAAGTTCGCTTCGAGACAAGAAATTCTTTAAGTACTTCGCTAACCGCTCTGAATTTTTATTTCGTGTTTTTCATTGTTTTCGCGCTAATAACAGTAGGAGCTTAATAATAAAATGCTAATTAAATTATTACTTGTAAGCACTGTCGTGATTAATTTGTGGAACGATTTATTTATAGTTTAGTTATTCAAGAAATTGAACTCAATTTTTTTAGTTTACACCTACCTATAGGTGTCAAAGGTGTCTCAAAAATTACGCGAGATTTGAATTTGCTGCCATTTGCGTTATAAGTGTAACTAATGGTTGTAACGCGTTGCCGACAAAAAGAAGAAATGAACTGCTTTTTTCACAGCTGACATTTTTAGTACCTACCTAGGTACTAAAAATAGAGTTATTAGAACCACTCACTATTATTGTTGAACAATGTTTCAAAAGTATCGAAAATTTATTGGCCTCAGTTCGCATGTTTCGAACACTAAGTATATCTTAAGTATATTGATTGGACCATAACGAATAAACTCAAAAACTACTGAACCGATTTTAAAACTTCTTTCACCGAGAATGCCACATTATCCCTGAGTAACATATGATAGGCTATCGGAATTTTTGGAAATTCATCCCCTGAGTGGTAAAAATAGCGGTTGGAAGTCACTTTCATACAAACCAACTTTGACAGTTTTAGAGTTATAAACATGATAAGTTAATTTAGGGGATGGAAATTAGTACACAATTTCGTCATTTTTGAAATTAAAAACATGAAAATTCACCTATTAGCTCTTGATTAGAAACAAAATTTAACAGTAATGCGTTTTTTTTGGAAAATCTTCGCCCAAAGGGTTAATTAAGGGGGTGCAAGTTAGTATGGCAACTTTGTCACTTTTGAAGTAAAAAGGGTGAAAATTTGTATACCTACATATAAGCTTATAGTTAAACATAGCTGTTAAACTATCACGGTTTTCTCGAAATTCATCCCCTAAGGGGTAATACTTCGTCATTATTGAACTCAGAAATGTGAAAATTAATATGTAAGCTTATAGTTAGAAACAAAAATTAATTGTTATAGTTGTAACACGAGGAGGAGAGCAGGAGCGGGAGAGGGAGAGGGAGCAGGAGCGGGAGAGAGAGAGGGAGTAGATATGCGCACAAAAACTATAACGGCTACGAACGGCTGTACCGATTTTAATGATCTCTGATTTGTTACATTCTTAAGCTCAGTGCATACGTAACGGGCTTTCTCCCGTACGGGACGGGAAAAACATCGTCGGCGACGTTCCGTACGGGATTCCACTGCGTATGTACTATCGTTTAAATTTCTATGAAACGATGTTTCCAAAACGTTACGTATGCATTGGGCTTTAGGCGATACGAAGTTCGCCATGTCAACTAGTATTTTATAAATTTAACGGTAAACAGTTAATTAATATTTAATTTCCAAATTACGTTCGCAACCCGCAGTCCCGACATGATGAATATGAGTCTTATTTATCTTGTAAATTATGATTAAGGCGAAACCAACCTCCAGTCGAGAATTACATTCAATAAATACGAGTAGGTATTACAGTTTGTTATTTTTTGTCAGAAAATTATCTATAATTCGGTTCTACAGCAAGTTTAACTTACCTCCTGCCTGCGACAAGTCGACAACTGCTACTCAACTATTTAATTGTATGTAAATGTTGATATTCAGTTATTTATAAATGTAATTATACGATTCAATGTCATTTATATGAGTGTATTTTGTTATGAAATTGGTCTTAACTCGAGTGGGAAGTAGCGTCTGTTCCGGGTAGCTTTTCTATCGGACATGCGGAAGAATGGGCTTACATGTTGTAGACACCTATACAGTATCAATGCATCGGTATAAACTGATTACAAACATGTTATAAGTATAATTACATTAATTACTTACAGAAAGTACTAGGTATTTGACCGATTCGTTGCTATGGGATGTCGATAAACTTGTTTTAGTATTTGGTCTATAAAGATATATGTACATATATAAGAGATACATGAAGACAAAGGGAAAACAGTTTTTTCCCCTGTTTATCAAATAGCTTGCTTTATTTTTTTAAGCAGCTAGTGATAGAAAAAAAGTTTTTTTTTTCATTATAACTGAAACTGGTATTCATTATATTTGGGTAGGTGTGGAAGAAAATGTGTCTAAGATGTATAATTAACGCATGTGTAAGGGTAGAAAAATAAATGTTTGAAGCATACATGGTTTTATATATTTTTTTATACGGTACATACTGATAATAAAATAATTCTTGAAAAAAAAAAATAACTGACTTCAAAAATAGGGATAACTCAAAATCTACTTATCAGATGGCGCCCAAATTTAAGTGAGACCACATACCTAACAAGCACCAGCTTAAAAAAAAGAATCATCAAAATCTATTTACCCAGTCGAAAGTTCTGAGGTAACAAACATAAAAAATACAGTCGAATTGAATATCTCCTTTTTTGAAGCCGGTTAATAACAAAGCTCTATGCCGAATGGCTGTGACGTTTGTACACAAACTTTTACAAAAAAAATATAGAAAATAGAAATTTTAGAAGAAGTAAAAGGCCTGTCACAATAAATACATGTAGTATCATCTGATGGATATGCGTAACAACATTTTGACAAAATATTCGGATGAAATTAAAGCGAACCTTACGGTCTATCATATTAAAACTCGACTCAAATTTAACAATAACATTGTATTTTTAATTGGTCGTTAAAATGGTGCATGTGTTTTAAATGCACATGTTTAATACAAATAAAACGCATCACAAAATAACTATACATTGCATTTAATAGTAAATAATTTAAAAATAACCTTTGATACGAATCAATAATCGATTACTCTACATTACGCGAATCTAAGACAATTATCTAAAACAGCACGTTACGCAAGAAATACTGGTTTAAGTACTTTAAATGGGACGTGTACTTCGAGCTAGTGAAACAACTGCACATTAGGTTAGAAGTTGAATTAATTTAAAAAGAAAAACACCGTTTCAAAGGTCCTGTTCAAACTCCAACCGCGTTAATAAATAAACAAAACAGCGTAAAGCGTTCATAAAACTTATATCATAAACAGTTTGCAAAACTTTGAAAGCACTCACCGCTTTTATCCCATTCATATGCACCGCTAAATAATTCACATCGGCCAGTACTAGACAATGCCTGCTAATCCACACACTGAACATAAGGCTAGCACGATTGTCGATATCGTAAAAGTTTGCGCACTTAAAAATTCGTCCTTATCGACGACCGATCGTAAATGGTACGACTTTAAATATGTAGGTTTACGCTATGAACGACGGCTGCTGCAGCGGTGGGGAGGCTTCGCGGTGTACGCCAGGAATCTCAGGAAACGAATATGTCGTACTTTTCCAAACCCGAAACTTCTAAATAGGAAGCCGGTTTTGGTAATGCAATATGGATGTGACTTACATTTTAATCAATTTCAATTTCACGTCGCTTGAAATAAAAAAAAATGTATTAATCATTTCATTATTTAATTATTTCATTATACAAGTGCCAAAGTCACTAAAGATTTAATTACAAAACAATAAGAGTTCAACAGTTTCATCTAAACAGACTTACGTAACAAAGGTAATATCGTAAGGTGTAACGTCACGAAAAAATTATACTTGTTAATTCATCGCACACAAAACAATAATAAAGATGACTCAAATTCTTATCGTTCTAAACCAGTAAACGAAACAAAGATCTGCAAATTGTTTGACTTTTTTATGACCAAATACAAAGCAATAATTTATTCTAGGAAGTGTTTCGCATATACTCAATGACGTAAATAGATATATTTGCTTCGATTTTTGGGACAAATCTTGTGATATTTTAAGTGGTTACGCGGATCAAAACAAAATCCACAAAAGCGCTGTTTTATCCTTTTCGGGAAGCGATCATTCCTCGACCTTAGATCTCAGTTCAGTTAAATCATTATTCAAAACCTACATACGGACCTAATCTAGCTATAAGTTATATAAAAGTTATCTTAAGCCGATACGTTGTCATAAATTAGTAGCTGTAACTGAATATTTGAGTTTCATTAAACAAAGACGGAATGATCATATATAGTACCTACTTAATGTATTTCTGCCCATAACATTGATCATAGCTATAGTTTGAAGAGTCTATCGTTTTAAGTCAAAGAATAGACAAGTCAATAAAGAAAGAAATAAACATTAACTACAGTACTAAGGTTATGAGAACCGGAACTATTAGTAAAAAACAAATAAGTTGTTAATGTGATCCATGTTACTCTTTACACCGAATCTGGCCGGACAGCCTTCAAAGATAGCCCTAGGCTGAATACGTGTATACAGATGATACTCTGGGGGCTATTCCATAACAAACAATCACGAATCGTTGCGACAATACAGCGCCATTCTATTCCTATTATCACGCAGTTAATAATTGAATTAATGGATTACCTAAAGAGACAACTTAAACCCCGTTTAGAATTGGCACAGCTAGAATCTTAAGCGATATGCCGCTAGGAACTAGCGATATTATACAATATTCAGAACGATTATATTCATAAACGCTTCATAAACTCCGATACAGAATCACCCAGCTTTTAGGACAAAGGCGTTTATACTTCCGCCTCACCGAATGAAAAGTCAAATGTAAGTAACCTCTAGACACGGCGGGCACTGCATTAACATTAATTATTGCTGTGTCATACATGGCTGGGGCAATTACATGTTCATCAAGGCACTATTACTCGGAAACTGCAATGGAAACAACCGACCCAGTATGATGATTACGATCGCAAGCTCCCCTTACAATTAGGAAGCGGTTTAGCTTATCACACGATCTATTTTAATCTCGATAACACTTCCTAATATGAAGAGTTGTAATCCTGCCGGAAATATAGCAGCTTTGATCGATTTTCGGTCGTCTCTCGGTTTCCGTGTATGAAATCATTTGTATGAGAATACGTACGGGGCGTACCGCGTAGTAGCTATAAATGACACTATAGCGATTTCCTGTGTTCGGTTTGACTTAATTTTATTGCTGTAATCACGCTGCGGCTTCGGCTGCGCTATATTAAGCTTGTTAAACTGCTATTTGCGGTTCGCAAATCTTTTGGGATTCCCCTTTTATCTCATTTTGATATAACTTTTATAACGGCTTTATTATTTACTCGTTAGTGTCACGTAAATAAAATTTTATTCAAATGTATTATTTACTAAACAATTATATCGTCCAAAACCCTTAAGTTTTTGGGTAGAGTTGGCAACATTTCCCTGCTCTATTACTAAACTAATTTCAATTATTAGTGTAATATAGCTACTAGGCTTCTGTTGTAATTATTATTGGTTTTTCATTTGTTTATTTTTTTTTGCAAAACTTATATTTAATAACTTTTGCTTGGACTTTAAAAGAAGTGGAACATAATTATGAAGTTTAATTTTTGAATTATTAATCGATCATGCATATCAATAGTCATAATTGAAAATTAAGAGAAAAACCAGTTAATTTACGTGTTTCGAATGATTCAAAGGTTTCGGTTGTTAGGATACTATTATATTTATTTCACGAATGACGCTATAATTATCGTTAAAGCCCCAAATGAATTGAAATCAACAAGGATCATTGTAAATTAACTCTACATTTTCCGTGTTATATTTTCATTTTATCAAATTCACAAAAAGCAGATAGGAAATCTAAAAATATTCAAAACCTAAATTCCGCCACAAAAGCCTTCCATAATTTTTGTATTTAATCAAGTTCCAATATCCTCACTTGTATTCAGACCATCACTGAAATTTCATTTTCATCCCTACGATTTAGGCGAATGGATAATAAACATCCACTTCATCCCTCCATTTTCGGCACCTCGTCTTCCATGCTGGCGAGAATGAGGTTCTTGTCGGTGCCTTGCGGTTTCTTGGGTTCAAGGGCTGCCCTCATTTCGAGAGCCCTCGTATCTGTCTCCAAGGATTGCTCCTTATCGTTGAGGTCAATCGCAATCTTGATTGACGCTGCCTCCAGAGCATTGTAAGTGGCTCTGGAAAAGCATGAAATTGGTATTACGATTCGACTTGATTTGGTTATGTGGTTGGTATTTTGTATTTACATAAGTTAGTTTGCGGCAGTTCTTACTGATGGTAAATGGAATTGTAGTCTAATAAGAGCCTATTCGGAGTTGTTTTGAAGATGCTCACATTGATAACAAAACGCAAAGTACAAAACAAAGGTAACCTGTGGTATTCTTGTAGAATCAGTTTTGTTCCTTTTGTAAGGAGTCAAAATTGCGGAATAATGTAATGGCTTGAAATTGAAAGCGGCTAAAGTATGCTTTTGTTTTTGTAAATTCATTTTGTAAATTAAGGGCTTGTTTCACAATCTTCAAGTAAGTCCGAAGTAAGCTATTCGTTGGTTAAGTTGACATTTCGTGTATGTAAAAATGACACTTTAACGTCACTTTAACCGGCGAATAGCTTATTCAGGATTCTACTTGAAGATGGTGAAACAAGCCCTAATTGTAATGTTACTAACGTGACATTTATAATATTTTGCAACGCCCATAAGTGGCACATGTAAGTTCGTTTAGCGTACTGTTTGTACCACCTTTATCTAATACATGACTGCAATAAATGAGAAGGAGAGAGAGAGAAGGGTGGGAGAGGGAGGGGCGGAGGAGATACCTATGCACACAAAAACTATAACGGCTGTACCGATTTTAATGATTTCTGATTTGTTAAACCAATGAAAACTATAAAAGTTTAATAAAAAGTATCACTACTTTCATTGATTCTTAGGCGATTGTATTAATAAACATTGCCACGATTTTCACAGAGAGCACCAAGGTCATTATAGGGTAACAAATCGTTATAGCCCAATTCTCTAGATACCAAAAGTATTTTAAGAATCAGGCCATGACTATTCAAAGGCGATGCCAACATAGGAAACTAGAATTTATATGGGAATAGCCCTACATAGAATACGAAAGGCAGATAATAAATATAAATATACCGAAGCAAGAATAAATTCGGATCTTGCTTCAGTAAACACAGAGCTATTCGTAGATTAAAGAGAAGAACAGATAGAACTTCTACTCCTTCCCTAATAGGGAATTGCTAAAGAAAACTCCCTCCAAATACCTCTATGTAGATCTTAAGAAGTATGTATTTACGTACGAAACGAAGTCCATATTATCAGCTATTACAGCTTTATATACGTCACTCAAATTAATAGTGTTTCAATATTCATCTCAACTATTTTAATTCCTCGATCTTTTTCATTTAATCTTACTTTATTCAGCTCTTCATATCTTAAGGTTGTCTGGAAGAGATCGCTGTGTAGCGATAAGACCGCCTTTTGTACCTCTATCTACTTCACTTGTCTACTTTTTTGTTGTTGTATTATTATATTGGTGTACAATAAAGAGTTAAATAAATAAATAAATATTCTACTAAAAATAATGAAATATTGCCAACTATTACAGTGAGTGAAATTAAGTTATATAGTTAAATTAGTGAGGTTATCTTTTTGCCACATATTTACGACACAGAGAAATTAGATGTCTGCATCTCAACTTTTTAAATTCCTCGATCTCGTAAATATACAGAGCTGTTTTTAGGCAAAGAGATTTCCTAATAGATGCGACATGATCCTGTTCGAGTACTTGCTATGTGCTTTGAGGATTTGGATGTCTTCCAGAAAACCGCTCCGAATCATATTACTCGAGAGTGGGCGGAAATATGGAAATTAATACATAACAATGTACAGTCATATAATAATGTGATTATTGTTCAATAGGTTGGAATTTAATTTAATCATATGAATTTCGAAACGAAACAAATTACCTTAAAGACTATTTCAGATAATCATCTTTAGGATTCAGAAGCAAAATCGGAACCCTTATAGTTTCGTCATTTCCGTCCGTCCGTTCGTTCGTCCGTCCGTCCGTCTGTCGGAAGCATATCGCCCAGAGCCTTAGGTTACGTCCGCACAGGCAGGCGGCTTGCTTAGCGCCTAGAGCCTAACTAGTCACCTAGCGAGTAGCTCAATAAAACGAACGTTCTATAGTGTTCGTGACTGGCCGCACTGCGCGCTTGGTGCCTAGCAACGCGCTTAGCGTGTATCCAAGTAAAAAAACGTGTTGGTTTTCTGTCACTAGGCGCTAGGCATTTTTGCTTCAAAAATGAGATTGACAGTCGGGTTGTCATGGATATAATATTATTGATGAATGTCAATGGCAAAAACTAAGCTGAAACGAGAAATTGTTGCATTTATTTCATTAATTTTGTAAGATATTTTTGAGAGTGACATTTCGTCAACGTGCCGACAAGCAAAATGACCAAGGCACCTAGCGACCCACCACGCAAACCACCTCTCAGTGCGGCCACCGTGTATCCTAGCAAGTAGCCAGAATGCAAACCACTAGGCCTTAGGCGCTAAGCAAGCCGCTTGCCTGTGCGGACGTAGCCTTAGTGCTAGAAAGCTGTAATTTGACATGGATATACATACATATTTATTAAAACTCCAAAATCGTGGAATAAAATATTGACAAACATTTTTTTCAGGGTACCTCCCCTACAAGTATTAACGTGAGGATGAATTTTTTATTCGTCACGTACCCTATAGTGTCGGGTATCGTTAAAAGTCTTTCAAAAATAACGTGGGTCTTGCAAGGCCATTTTTGGATTTAGAGGTCCGTTTGCGAAATATTTGACTCTAAAGTGCTAATTTTGGTTAGAGTCAGGTTCCCCCTCCCCTGCCGGCTAAATGGTTGGAGTTGGACATGTGAAAAAATTCTTAAAAATAAGTTATATGATGAATATACAATGAAAACGGCTATGATTGCATATAAGTAAATAAATGAGTACCTAATAGTCGTTAAACTTACTACTTCGGAACTTTACAATTGCGCGTGGCCCGCCACGCACTTCGCCGGTTTTTTTTCTGAGCGTTACAAACTGTATAATAATAATTATGTCATACACACTTACAAGCGCTCTACACAAGGCTTTACGCTTCAAACTTGACTGAACTGTTTATTTTTTTAATTTATCATAAGCACGCGCTTACAAAAACCATCGTAGATAAAGCACTTAGCTACATATCCTTATAGTTTTGTACCTAAATGGGCGGAAAATAGAATAATATTACGATTGAATTTATTTAGCTCTTAACCACACACTGGTATTATTACGCGTAAAGACCTTTATGAAGGAGATCGAGGTTCAATGCCTCGTACATTGACAAGCAATGAAAAATTTGCTTCAAATCTATGATAGATAGCAGCTTACACCAAAAGAAGACAGAAAATTTCTTTCTTTCTCTGTCTCTGATAGATTAATATTTCGGACAAAAAATAACCGACTTTAAAATATCTCAAAAACTATTTGTCAGATTTCGCTCAAAAAGTGGGAACACATGACAAGCACCAGCTTTCAATTAAAAAAAGAATTATCAAAATCGGTTCACCCAGTCGAAAGTTCTGAAAGTTCGAGTTGAATACCTCCTCCTTTTTTGAAGCCGGTTAAAAATAGTGCCAAGATTGTGTGCCACATAAGGACTGTAGATATCAATACTACTTACTAACATGAAAAACCAATGACGATAGAAACATGAAGACTATAGGTGTAGCAGATAGCTACACCATTATGTGAAGTTTGAAATCAAACGCAGTTTTCTAGGAAACCCGGTGGCTTGCTTCTTGCTTCAACAGACAACTTTAAATTGACGTCATTAAGATCGCAATACGACTACTTTGCGTCTTCGCTTCTCTCGGAAGCGAGGCATCCTAGAAGCATAACAACAACAACAACAACAAAACTATTGTACGCCAATATACAGTAATAACTTAAGTTTAGGTATAGATAGAACAGTAGGTACAAAAGGCCTTATTCATCGCTAAAGAAGCGATTTCTTCCAGGCAACCTTAGGGAATTTTAGCAAATTTGCATAATTTTAGAGAAGCAATTTGACCCCTGCACTTTAAGTCTATGTTTGATATTCTTGTTTTAGATACAGCAAGCGCACGTATCTGCGTAATAAAAACTGTTAGGTTAGGTTACTAACAGATCTAACAGAACTAGGTTATCTGTGGTTAGGCTACTAACAGATCACCCTCAATCTAATCAATGAACCTAGAAGCACGAAACTTTATACAGGAGTCCCTCACACTAAACTTTATTAGGGGAGCAAAGTAAAAGAATAAAAACTTTTTGAAAATTAATTAATTCTATAAAATGGTAAAATAAGGGGTTGAAAGTTTAGTATTACAATATTTCCGCGACGTTGCAGGCTCCAGCTCGTCTTATATAAAGTTCTTATATAAAATCTTGATTAACTTTTGTATCAACATTTTAAAATTTGCTTCAGCCAACCGAAATACCGAGCACATACAATTTTGCGCGCACAGAGTTGGCAATGGACCTCGCTAAAGCATTTATAAGTCCGTCAAGTCTTCGAGTTGGACAAAAGGAACAAAACTGTGTCACGTTATTATCTCATTGCGGGTTTGTTGGCTTCGTGCTTTCAGTTTTAAGAGATTTCGTAACAAACTTTGTAAGGGGTGGCAACGAATTTCTTAGGTTATTTTACTTTTATAATGTAGCCTCTCCTCCATTTCTTTGTTCATTACATGCATCTTTTAAAAGTGACATCTAAGTAACTTTGCCCCAAAGAGATGCCTTGTAATGATACTAGAACGACCACCATCTACTTTTAAAGCCATCTTTGCTTAGTTATTTCGAAAATGTAAACTTTGAATGTAATGTTCTGACTGTGATGTTCTTTATTCTATGTAGAAATTGGATATTCACGTAACAATATGAATATTATAAAAATACTTTAACAGTCGTATTGCACCAATATTAGCATTCTCGTTATCTTGATATATGTGTCTTAGAACATACTATTTATTGCTTTCGACTATTTATAACTCTTGAACTTTACTTCCTGTAATGCCGGTTTAAGTTATAGTGTTTTAGAAGTATATTGTCATAATAAGAATTCTATTTTGATTTTCTATCCATATAACTGCATGAATACACAGGGTTATGAAAGTTCATCACAGTTCATTCGCATTTCAATCATCGCCTTTCGGGTATTTGATAACTTTGAATGAAAGCAAACAAGGCGTATCATCTCAAACTTCAAGCGATCAGAGCCCGGGGGCTTGTATCGATTCTAAGTAATTGAATAAATTAAGCAAACGGTTGCGGTTGATAGTTGGATAGACAATCATACGTAGCAACAATTTCTTAAGTACGTCCGTGCTCTAGAAGGCACGTGAAACAGCCCGTGTGAGTTGATACCAAGATATCAACCGTCGAGTGGAGTATGCTCTAGGCCTCCTCGGTTATGAGGACAGACCCGGGCTTTATAGTAGCCCCTAAAAGGGTTGAAACCATCATCTCATAATCCATTTATATACCATTTTGATGAGTGATACGTAAACTTATTTTTTTTTTACTTTACTATGCTAGCTCCGTGCCAGACCTGATAGACCTCGTACTTCTGAATAAGTCTGTCTTATTTGGCGGTAAGCTTATAAGTAAATAATAAATTGTAAATGCTGCAATTACTAGACTATATTATGTTCTTATATACATGCATAGTAAAGTCTATAAACTTTATTACTACACAATATCACTTACTTAGCGCAATCTTGTTTCTCCTGCAATTGTCGTATCGTCTCTCTCAGATTACGTACTTCCTCCTTCAACCCAATATCAGCTTCATCAGCCGCGAGTTCGATTCCCGGACGATATCCTCTAGTCTCGAGGCGTGTCTCAGCTACCTTCAGCGCATTAACTTTATCAGCAAATTGCTCTCCAATCGTCTTCAGTTCTGTTGCTAGCTTGTCCATGTTTTCCTCCATCTATGAAATAACTTTATCAGGTAAAAAAAAATATTTTTGTTTTCTCTTCTCCCTTGGCACACAATTCATCGGATACCTATTGGGTTGCAGGACATTATGAGAGACAGTTACCACATAAATTAAAACTAAAAACGAATGAAATATCCGAGTAACTTCAGTAAACTTAAGTAGTGAATAGCATTTAAAAATATTTTCCACGAAATGAACTTAAAATCTCAGCTTCAAATGAATTTCTATGTAATGAACGGCAAGAGCACTTATAATATTAATTGAGCCTGCAAAACTGTCATGTTTAATAACTTTGAATTGCGTTATAAATCAACAGACTCAGGTGAACCATACCTACCCTAAAATCAAAAACCACTGAGAATGTATTTAATTTTCGATAAATTATTATCGATGTACTTTAGAAAATGTGTTTTGATATTACGTTGTGTAGGAAATCTTCATTTTTTAGGTATTTTTTAAACTCATACATACACCCATAAATAAACATATAACACATGCACATATACACACACACAAATTTTTGAATTAATAATTTTAATTAATATTTCAAAATTATTAGTAGTATTAATTTCTTTGTTATTATTCTATGACAGACCTTCATTTTTTGCCACTGCAGCTCATTCCTAGCCCTCTGCGTTTCGTATATGCGCCTGCGCATCATATAGTTGGTGACGTCAGTCTGAGCTCGCAAAGCATTCCTGGCTCTACCGCGAGCAACGAACAGCGATTCGCGAAGACGTAACGTATCTTGCAGTTCATCTGTGGCCATTTTCTTGGTCGCTTCACATTTCTCCAACCATTGTTCGTAGGTGATCATTCTAGAACATAAGGATTATGTTTTAGATTAATGAGGTTAGACAATAACGCTAAAAGTGAAAATGATGAAGTTGATTGAATCAGAGATTAATTTCTTATTGTTCGTTTGGTTAACGTTGATACTGATATAATAATTTCTGTATATCATGAATACATTTCAAATTAAAATAAAATACCTTTTGGGATTCTTTAATGAGTCCGTTTTGTATGTAATGTTGGCACAGTCTTTGTCCAAGCCAAGCATGTCCTTATCTATTTGCAGAGCTTCATTTTTATCATTTAAATCAAGTTGCAGTTTAAATTTCACCACCTCCAGTTTATTAATCTTCTCCCAAGCTGACTGACACCGATCAATTAACATCTTTTTATTACTCTCTGTTACGCAAAGTTCCTGAAATAAACATATTACTTTAAATAATAAAGGAAACAAAATATACAACCGGGTAATTCTTAAAAGAGGCAGAGGATTACCTTATAAATACCAAAAGCGAAGAATGATATTGTAAAGATAATATTAAAATTAATGATTATGATATTATGAGATAATGGATATCTTTTCGGGAATATTTCAGAGTAAATCTTCGGTATAAGAATAACCATTACCATTGGTGTATTTTTAATTATGTTGCAGGCCTTGAACGTGATCTAGATTATGTTTTCATTGGATGTATTTTATTTATTTATCATTTAACAAAAGTTACATACAATTCATAGAAGAGAATTATAAAAACCACTGAGGTTTATGCAATAATGCTATATGTTTACAATGCATATGTGTACAATACATATGAAAGTTACACGAATACACATGTCTACCTTTGAAAACATTGGTAATAGGAAGTTAACGGTGCTGGTAAGTGACTTACTAAAATTATAATTAATGTATGTGTAGTATTGTAAACCTTGTCGTGGACTGTTTGTTGACCCTAATAAAGTGAAAAAAAAACATTATGGAGATTACCTTCTTTACTTTACTTCTTACCTTTTTTAGTTCAGTGTCAGCAAGATCATAAGTCAGCTCAGTGCTTCTTCTCCCGTCCCTGTTCGATAGACACTCTGAGCAGACTAGCAGTGGCATGTTCAACTGCTCCAGCTCTCTCTCCGTAGAAGCCTTCTCGTCTTTCAAAGCAGTCATCTCTCGGTCTAATAGATCGAGTAACTCCTGAAGCGTTGACTTCCATTGCTCTATTTCGTACACCCTGTAAAACAGCATGTATAATTCTGGCTAGTAACATTAAGATGTATCGTTTGTATTGTGTGTACTTTTGTATAATTTTATTTAATAACTTAGTAAAAGCTATCTTTTAATAACTTCCAACGTTTTCTGAAATTTTAATCTAACTTGGATTTAACTAATTCTGGACGGATTCCATTGCAGTATTTAGGAGCAGCCATTCGTTTGGTAATTTTCTTCTACTGCCTAAAGACGGTGCCTAATTCAACCGACGTGGCTCCCGAATGTTAAAGTTTCAAATATCGTTTGCATTATATTAGTTTCAAAATTTAAAAGTCTGATTATACTGCCGCTTCACAGGCTTAGCAACAAGCAAGACGGAAAATCTCCCTATGTCAAACAAACTGTGATTGACTGCACGGTACTGTAATGGATCTTAATAGGACCATACTCTTTTCTGAGTTTCATTATAGATAACGTCAAATGAGAAAGTTAATACCATTTAATGTTGATCATGGACAAGCCCAAATTAACAGTTCAACTTTAGTTTTTTTTTTTATAAAATTTGAATCCATGTGGAAATATTTTTTCTTTTTCGGTGTAGTTCTTTAAAATCTACTACAAATAGAGTAGGAGGCATTGAGAATGAATAAATGCAAATACTACTTTGCATTTTAAGAAAGAAATTAAATGCAAACTTTTATACACAGAAATTATTCAGCTCCCCTGTTTTAATGAGAAATCATGAATATACGGTTAAATAAGTACATAAGTTTTAATAAAAAGAAATGTTCTTATGTTATTTCTTCAAGATGAACTAGAATTAATGACGTGTTATGTAGGGTAAGGTTGCTTCAGTCGTACAGAATGATCTCAATGATAGACAAAATTCAAAATTTATACCTATAAGAGGCCACCACAAATACTTTTATTTTCGGAAAACGGGAATTCAATTAGGGAATTAAACCCGTTTCCGCCATTCCCGCAAGATAAGAGATACATTAGTACAGAACAAACAAATTAATCTAATTACTTGATATTCTGTTAAAAGTTAAGTAATTAATGTAGTGACTGATTTGTGCATTTCCGAAAACTAACTCCTAAAGGGACAAAATGAAATAAAAATATAGAAAACTTGAAGTACCACTCACTATCAATCGCTACCAATAATGAACTGATCCGGGTAATAATTATTTTAGATTCTCAAGTACTTTTGCATTTACATTTAATTTTGCAATTCTTTTGTTACTGTTATCCTTATTAAATTCGAGTCACATTGCAAGCGTAACGCGTAACATTCCAACATTATACGAGTACGTCTTGGGCCGTAAGTCTATCGGAGGACGAGGTTAACATGAATCTGGGAGCCAACTTAATCTTCAGGGAGCTACCGAGAGATTTATGTCTGGCTCCACTAGATTACGAGGCACTGTGATTTGAAAGTCTATAGGTATTTAGTTAGGATGGTGCGGGTTTTCTTCGCGACCTTTTTCTCAAGTATACGCGGACCAGTTTCGAAGTCAAATCCTGAGTTCTTCACAGAATTTACAATATTGGGTCAATCATGTTAGTCATTAATAAGCGGATGTCATCTACCGAAAACGCTGAGAAAAATGAAGGTGACAAAGATTTCCTAGCAATGCTTGACCTTTTACTAGAGAATCCCTTAGATAATGCAAAATTTCAACCCAGGTTTTCTGAACAAAGTACCCTAATGGTGAGATGTACATTGACAAAAAGGGGCACTTTTTCTAATCATAACTCTTATCCTCTCTGACAACCTCAGGGTTGTCTTTTTTGTGATGATATGTGTGATAGATTACGAATGCATGACATGGCTGGCGGGGCGCGGCGGCGCGTGGCAGCCCTTCTGGAATTGGCCCGACACGTCGAACGCGGCACGCACTTGTAACATCATACCAATAGTGCGGAGTGCGCCAGGCCTGATCTCACTCTACGATTTACTACGTAAGACGCAGTAATACAGTCTTATGGGACCTAAGTTGATATAAAAAAGACTGGCGTTAGATTTACATATCAGCACTTACCTCGCTCTCAAGCGGTTGTTGTTGTGGTAGCTGTCCCATTCGGTCTTTATCCTGGTCTCGTTGCGAAGCTGGTGAGCGCCATGTCGAAGGTCGAAGGCATCCGCACGTCTGGTGTCAGCGGTAACCTGAGCCATTTAGTAAAGTATTTTATTATACGAGGTAGTACGTAAAATTTTTTGCCGTATTGGGGCAGCTTAGAATACTAACCCCAATCCCACGCCGGATGGGTACGGTAAGAGGCGACTAAACCTGACCCGCTGGTGGCAGGGTTCTCGGAGGGATTATAATAGTAATATTGATTTTAATTGTTAATTGATAACATTATTACTATTATTATTTCTCCATGGGGTTCGCCTGGATAGCTACCACCTTTGAGCATGAGTCAGTTGTCAAACGACTCGTCGTTTTCCGGCTGGGGGCTTGAGAGGCAGTTCTTTATTTCTTTCTTTTTTCTTCTTACTTTCTTGGCCGGCAAAGCATCAGTGATGCCTTTGGAGTTACCAATGTCCATGGGCGACGATAGCCACTTATCATCAGGTGGATCGTCAGCTGGTTTGCCGGCTACTTCCATAAAAAAAGTGTATTCGTTAGTAGTTAGAGTAGCTACTATTTCTACAGAGTCAGCTTTTCATCATTTTCATCACATTTTTAGGGCAGGACAAACTGCATGAAACACAGTTGCAGGATATTGGTACAAATTTTGTATTTTATTGAAATAAGGCATATTATATAAATTATACCTAGTAGAAACATATAACAAACTGTTGATTTAGCCTTTCTTACAAATATGTCGCGTATCTTTCAATGTTTTATAGGCAATAAAGTTCACGTAAAAATCCATATAAATGATGTATTTGGAGCAAACTTTTTCCTTTCCTACCGTACGCATTTTGAAATTCACGACATGATGAAGTAGGTACATGGAAACTCTCCAACGGTGAATATCGATGTAGTATGAATATCAATGGGATCATTTCAACTTTTCAGCAAAGAAATTCCGTCAAAATGAATATTTACGACGGATCGTCAACTTTGTATAAATTTTTGTATTGTCTCCCTAAAACAACGTTGTTTTAGTAGAACTGCGTAGACTAGTATTCCTAAACTCTTTATAAAAAATACTGTTAATATTAAATATACAGGCGAAACGAATAAAATATTCTAAAAATACCAGTTATTGTATAAATTTACGTAAAAATACCGTAAATGTTTTAAGTTATAGACAGTAAATTACAGTGGTGTAAGGGCTCCTACCATTCTTGAGTCAGTTTTGTGAGTTGTGAGCAACGGACAAGAGAAAAATACCGCCGATGGTACTTGTGTGTTATGTGTGTAGCAACCTAAAGCCTTTATATTGATGGATCATGTATTACATGTAATTCTGTTGGTGGTTCTATTAAATAAATAAATAAATAAAGGGTATTTTCTCAATGCAATTTTTTCTTTTTAAACAGACTTCAAAAAAAGAGGAGGTAATCAATTCGACTGTATTTTCTTTTTTTTAATGTTTGTTACCTCAGAACTTTCGACTGGGTGAACCGATCTTAATGATTCTTTTTTTAATCGAAAGCTGGTACTTGTCATGTGGTCTCACTAAAATTTGATTACAGGCAGTCCTCGACTTACGTCGTTTCGATTTACGTCGTTTCAAGTTACGTCCAACAATTTTTTGAAACTATTCCTCAAACATACGTCATTTGTTTCAATTTCCGGCATAGGAAAAATAACTAGCAATTTCATAAGTGCATATATAATTATTTTAAGAACTTACTTTTGATAATAAAGTATGTATATCCTTTGTTATAAATGCAGTTTTTTTTTTAATTTCGAGTCCGTGTGGATCCTAACCCTTGAGTTTTACATGTAAACATAATATGAAAAAATATGTCTCGACTTACGTCGTTTCGATTTACGTCGCGTATTTCGAGAACCTAACATGCCGTAAGTACGAGGACTGCCTGTATTTGATTTATTACTCAGTCAATCAGTAAGTCAGTCACTTTATTAGTCAGTAAGACAGATAAAAATCAGGTAATCAATAAATCAGTCAGTCAGACTATTAGTCAGTCAGTCTACTGTCACTCACTCATATGTAAATATGCGCACAAAAGCATAGAAACAAACATTTTTGTTCCTATGAACCTATCTAGTGTTTTATATTACAAATATTATGAGTACACCCTCATATTACTTGTTCTCGTATGTTTCACTTGGGAAAGCCACGTCGCACCTGCAATTCCGCCACTAAATTTAACGTTCCGTATAGAACAATTTCACGAGTTACGACTAATTCAAAATGCCGTCGACGGGCTCGACTCGCGCTTTTGAGACTGGAATTAAGCTTGTAATAAGTTGCCCTAAAAGCAATACTAAACAGTTTCAAAACCGGCTCCGCAGTATGGTACTCCAATAATTTTACGACTTTCACTCGGTTCTACCGGGAAATTAGAAAAGTTCGCCCAGTAAGCCGCCGCGAACGTCCCCGTAAGGTTTGTAAGCCAGTCTCAATATTCACTTTGAATAATAGGCGTTAGTTTCTCAGGTGGAAGTAAAGACAAGCTGATAATTTTCAAACTTTTTTTTCAGTTATTTAAACGCTTCCATACTAATACTTGAGCACTTGGATACTAACACCCACGACCTGAGAACAAACGTTTATCTGCAACGTTAAAGGGCTGTCCCAACCCGGATTCAAACCCAGGACCTTTCGCTTCGCAGACTACAACAACAATACGGGGTTCCTTTATTTCAACCGTAGGTAAATACAATTGATTTATTGTGTTGATGGGAATTTAGGAAGATATCCGGTCACTATCGGGAGTGAGATTTCGGACCTCGGATTTAGCCGCTCCCCTCCATTTACAACGGAAGACCGTTCGGGGATTTGAAATTTCCTTTTATCACAAAAACCCTAGATAAGTTAACAGCAAACGGATATACTTATGACGTTTATAGCAAGTTAAAAATCGAGAAATTAAATTCATGTTCAAGTCAATACAATCTGAAACAATTTGGTGATTGCATAAATAAATAAATAATTTTGAAAGTATTTTTCGTCACTGAAAGGTGAAGAAAAAAATCTGAGAATAATAGCTAAAAATGTATGGAAACTCTGTATATGAAAAAATGCAGCGCAAAAACAGACGAACAATAATTCTTGACAAAAAATAACCGACTTCAAAATTAGGGATAACTCAAAAACTACTCGTCAGATCTCTCTCAAATTTAAGTCGGACCGCATGACAAGCACCAGCTTTCGATTAAAAAAGAATCATCAAAATCCGTTCACCCAGTCGAAAGTTCTGAGGTAACAAACATAAAAAAATACAGTCGAATTGAATACCTCCTCCTTTTTTGAAGTCTGTTAAAAAAGGCAGTTTATTTTTAAGTACTATTTAAAAACATAGTTTCGAAACGAAGCTCCTGATTTTATTTATTAAAGCATAGCAAAACGAACACACTCAAACAATACACAAAGACTTCCTTTGTTTAAAAAGGCCAATAATTTTAAGAGGCCAATAATTAAAACTTCAAACAAATCAAGAACTTAGTCAAGTTGTTCTTGTTCCACGTCAATTTAAGCCCTACAAATTGGCTAGTAAGCCATCGCGAACGATCCGCCAGGTTCGGAAGCCATTCCCGATATTCACTTTCAAGAGGATTTTAAATTTTTCGTCGGGATATAATAAAACTTATTTTAAGTTAGGTAAATATCTTTATAATGAAGATTAACGGCCAATTTTTAAAAGCCCTTATTGCTGGATAATGATCCGTTACTTTCTTTTAGATTTGCTTGATATACTTACACGCAACCGGCCTGAAATTTTACATACATAATATTGTCAAGAGCAGAGAAAAATAATTATATGAGTCAACATTTTTTTATCTCTATATTCTAAAAGGATAGATAAGATTCTATAATACATACGAAACGTCAAACGTATCGACGACAAAGTCAATATACAGTCCATTATATAACGCTTATAATATAACTAGCTGCCCAGACAGACTTCGTTCTGTCAAAAGTTTTTTATTTATTAAAACCTTCCGCGTGCCTTGAGGGAGATGTAAGCTATCCTTAGCCACCCTTGAGCATGAGTCAGCCGCCAAACGACTCGTCGTGTTCCGGCTGTGGGCTTGAGAGCCAGATCTTTCTTTCTTTTTCTTCTTTATTTCTTGGCCGGCAACGCATCAGGGATGCCTTTGGTGTTGCTGATGTCCATGGGCAACGATAGCCACTTACCATCAGGTGGATCGTCAGCTCGTTTGCCGGCTATTTCCATATAAAAATCTTATCTTTCAAGTTGGAACAAACTGCACACGGTGTGCAAATTTGATTAAAATCGGTTAAGTAGTATAGGAGTCCATCGCGGACAAACAACGTGACATGTAATTTATATTTATTAAGATAATAATATAATATAAGCTTTTATTTACCCAAAAATTACAAATTGAATTAGATAGAAAATAAATTACATATAAATAAAATTTACTTCAACTGTTAATAAACATGGATTAAATTAAATTACAATACATACTCGTATATCAAGATAGTTAATTATGTCGTAACAGTTATTATTAAACATGTAACATAATTAATGTTTGAAATTCAGATAGGTATTTAATTGATTATTTTAATTTAGGAACCCAGTTGCGGGTAAAGGCCTCCTCCATATCACTCTTATATAAACTTTATTTCGATAGTGAAATCTGTCGCATACGGACTGGCTCCGAGATCACGAACGAACGCATTAACACATGTAATACAAGTATTCTAAGCAGTAAAATAAATGTCGCATACTCGCATCGTAGTTTTCACAGTGTACATTACATTTAATTGTACGTACGAGGGTACAATACGCGTACGGTATACGAGAGTACTTCAGAGTACATTTAAAGTATACGTTGAGTACCGCACCAGATCGACGCGATTTATGGTACACACAGTTCGCTTAATTTGTTCTGCTTTGAGGTTTCCTAACGAGTTCTCGTACGGAAACCGCTTTAATTCTTAATGCATTCAAATTAAGTATTCCGTTTAGCGAGGCTCGATTGTGCATTTCAGTGGGAACATAAATGTGATGTGATTATGTTACATTAGGAAGAACACATCTGAGTAAACTTTTAACGCTATGAACACGACAAACATATTCTTCTTAATCCTACTGATAAGTACATATTATAAATGCCAAAATAATTCTTGACAAAAAATAACCGATTTCAAAATTACGGATAACTCAAAAACTACTCGTCAGATCTAGTTCTAAGTGAACCCCATGACAAGCACCCGCTTTCGATTAAAAAAAGAATCTTCAAAATCGGTTCACCCAGTTGAAAGTTCTGAGGTAACAAACTTAAAAAAGTAGAGTCGAATTGAATACCTCCTTCTTTTTTGAAATTGGTTAATAAGGATTTGGGACTCTTTCACGTAAAACCTCTTGAACGGATTTTTATGAAATTTAACACACATGTAGACTATGATCTGGAATAAGATTTAAGGTACTTATTATCCCGGAAAACACGGACAAAGCCGCGGGCACTAATTTCAAAATAAAAAGTTAAATTAAATTTAACACTCATCTAGGCCGAATATTGATCAAATAATTATCAACGAATCGATGTACAAATTTGGTTTATTCTTCGCGTGCATTTCATTGTTAATTTATTACGTTGATCTCGTTTTAACCGAAAACGCCCAAATTTCATTTTAATTTACCGCAACATATGAAGTGCATAAAATTAAATTTACCATCATCGCTTGTTTTCAATAATGTTTCCATCACGCCTCAATAATCTTTGATAATAAGCCGGCTCCATTTTTTTAATGAACAGTTACTGTTGGCCCTAGCAGCCTTACAGCTCCACGCAAAGAGACCTTTGATGTTACGGAGGTTAATGGCTAGTTTCAACAGTAAAATACGTATTACATTAAATAATGTACCTAATGCCAGACGAATTAACTGTGGAGTTCCAACTCGACCAGATTGAACCGTTACAGAGTTGTTCTTATTACTGTTAAATTACAAGCCAAAGATAACAACAGTAGGTAGTATCTGAAGGACTTAAACCCCGTTCCCAATTGTGTGTCATGAAGGACAAATTGCCGTTCTATCTTTGGAACGGATCTTTAGATATCATTGGAAAGAGCTTTGGAACGTTGAAAAATTAAAATTATAATAGCTATTGGACCGATAGTCAGCAGCGCAGCTCAATTTGTTTTTACCCTGCCAGGACCTCTCCTGACTCTCCTGGAACCTCGTTCCGGTGTTGAGACGGGGCAGACATTTGCGAGGTATGTGACAGAGAGGTAGGTAAATGTAAAGTCTTCTATACAGCCAATAATCTACCTACATTTAAATTAAAAGTCGAGACGTATAACGCCTTACAAAAGTGTGCTAGCAACAATACTCTTAAAACCAACTTAAAAATTTCAAGAGCTTAGAATGTTCAGTAACTTTTATATATGTATTGTTCTGTTCAACAGTGCTCCCAATATTGAACTGAAAAATCATAAGGATTTCAAATAATATTATTACGTTATTGGCACGGACGTAAAAAAAAGATGGACGTAATCCCAAGAACAAATTCAGTGAAGCACCCATAGGAATACCAACTCTGTATTCGTACAAGTACACACACCCACACATTGACACCATACGGCTACGACATTGACACCTTCACGAATCAAAAATTACAAAATTACGCACACATGGTAAGCGAGCTGTCAGCTGTCAGCTTCACTCTCGATTAGACAAGGTTACGTCCGTTCTTTTTTTATGTCCGTGGTTATTGGTAATTTATTTAACTCACCTAACCTACCCCAGACACCTTGTTTTAATTACTTTTGCAGTTACAAAGAAAATCTAAAGACAACAGCAGCAACGAACAACAGCTAAACGTTAAGAACTCCATTCTAAAACTACAAACAAATAGATCACCTGCAGCCCGTAGAGACGGGCATCCCAATCCGGCAGACTTAAATGTGGTAATGGTTTCTCGAACGTTACTACAGACTGCATTGCTACAATTTATCACCTTTTAAACCAACACTAAAAAATTGTTCAAACATAAAACTGTATTATTTCAACACAAAATGTTTTAAAAGAGAGATGAGTGCAGCTGTCAAAACAAGTAATGGCGCCCGTCAAAAGCGTTCTAATTTTAAATTTTATTTATTGAATGCCAGTGTTGTGTTCGATTCAAAAGGATGTGTTCACGGAACACAGACACTGTTCCGTGGATGTGTTATTATGCTTAATATTTCAATGAATATTATCTAATAGCTTTAAACTGGGTGATCCGATTTTGATGATTCTTTTTTTAATCGAAAGCTGGTGCTTGTCAAGTGATCTCACTTAAAGAACTAGATCTGACGAGTAGTTTTTAAGTTATTTTGAAGTCGCTTATTTTTTCTTGGTAAAATTCAGATTATGATTAAAAAATGTGTTAAGCCTCTGATGCTTGGTATTTTTTTATTTATCTCGTCTTGTTGAACCTAATGCACAATATTTTCTAATCATCGCGTAATCCACTGCGAGATTGATCCGTGAGATTAAAGAATCACCTTGTTATTCCCACCGCAATTATGTAGTAGGGGAGAAGGCTGAATACAGTTCAATAACTTCTTTTTAGGGTTCCTCAGTAAAAACGATACCCTTATAGACTATTTTCGGTTCAGTAGCTCGTTTGCGAAATATTCGCCTTAAAATGCTAATTTTGGTTAGAATCAAGTGCCCTGCCAGCTAAATTAGCGGTGGGATATGTGAAAAAATCGATGAACTATGGAACCCTACATTGCGCGTGGGCTGACACGCCCTTGGCTGGTTTTCAATGAGTTCGTCAGTGAAATAAGTGAGGAAGTGTTGGGGCGCATGTTCACATTGGTACTGCTAATTAGTTTAATGGGCACTACCAGTGCAGGTCCCTCCACAGTTAATTGTTAAATTTAAGTATACCTACTTACACCATTTTGTAGCTATTAATTAATATCAATTGTTATAGTGTTAATAGTATTCGTAAATTTTACGTTAGGGAACGTTCCCAAACCACGTGACACAATTTTGACCATTTTTTACCCCCCTCCCCCCCCTCGGTGACCAACCGTGGTATATGAGAAGACCCCCCCCTCCCCCCCTAGTTTTCACGTGACAATTTTTTTTTGCAGACAGTTAAAAGAATATAAATTAGTATCTATTGCAGAACTATAATAAAATAAACTTGACAAGAGGGTTTCGTACCTTGATTATGTATTTACCGTTATTAAAATTTTCCTATTTTAATTATTTTTGCGGTTTTTTTTAAGACCATTGACTTATTTTTCCTGTAATATTTAAGTAAAGAACTCTGTATTTTTTTTAATTCAAGCGTCAGTAGTTTCGGAGATAGGGGGGGATGGTCAATTTTTGACCGACTTCAAAAAAGGAGGAGGTAGGTATTCAATTCGACTGTTTTATGTTTGTTACCTCAGCACTTTCGACTGGGTGAACCGATTCTGATGATTCTTTTTTTAGTCGAAAGCTGGTGCTTGTCATGTGGCCTCACATAAATATGAGCGAGATCTGACAAGTACTTTTTGAGTTATTTTGAAATCAGTTATTTTTTGTTAGTAAAATTTCGATTATATTTGACATGCTACACGAGAAGGTTTGCAAAACAGTTCTTGTTTAATTTTGATCTCGTTAATTTTTTTTTCAAAATTCAGTTGTTTACTTTATAATATACCTTCGCCTTTGAGTCACAAAAAAGTATTACTCATTTGGACCAGTAGTTTCGAAGTAAATTGGCTGTGAACGGCGCCGCGGCGGCTGCCCAGACGCACGAGTGATCCTCTTTAAGGGTTCGGTTTTTCGTACGGAACCCTAAAAATAATAATTTCGTGACGACGTGAGTGATCCTATAACGGTTCGGTTTTTGATTTTTTCCGTGTCGGAACCCTAAAAACAAGCTACTCCGAAACTACTGGACTAAAATGAGTTTAAATTTGGTGCTCAAGTTCTTTTTTTGGGAACCAAAGACGAAGGTATTTATTAAAAAAATATATCATGAAATCATAATTTAAAAAAAAACTGTTTTGTAAACTGTATCATGTCGTGTCACTTGTGGCATGGCAAATGAAAGGGCTTGTTGTAAGGATCGCAAATATATTTTATTATTTGATAATTTTAAAATTATTCAAGAAAGAATGAAAATTAAAAGCGAAAGTTGACCATTCCCCCATCTCCGAAACTACTGAGATTAGAATTTTCAAAGTCAGTTTTCAATCAGCACTATATTGTACCTAACTATCTAATTGCGTCAGTGTTTCCACCTGTGAGATTTAAAAGCGCTAAAGTAAACGGTCGTATATAAATAAGTAATGTACAGGAAGTTGGCACCGCACTTTTATAAGGTATCGCGATTCTGGTGGTTGTTCTAGGTTCGTTCTATATTGTTCCAAAATATCGCGTTTGAAAAAAAAATATTCTCACAAATTTCATAAAAATAAATTAGGAAGTTCTGGCGGTTGGTCTGGATTGTTATAGATTTGTCCTGCTTATATTGATCCAAAATATCGTATTCGAAGAAACTTTATTTGTAAGGTGGCATCATGTGGGTGAAGTTGGCCCAGTCTTTGCCGTGGAGGCGCAATTTGTTTCTCCTCAGCTGATCCCGACGCTTATGCGCTTTTCATAGCTGATGTGGTACTCCAGGGCATGGAATGTTACATTCCAAGCTCTGTGGTAACCGTTGGGGTAAAATCCAAGCCTGGTTTGACTGAAACTGCATTAATTAGCCAGAAGCAATCTTCTTATCAGGATTGGGTAGAGGTACGTGAGCACCATTGTGAGTCAGCTGAATAAGAAATTTAATGCTGCTTCGTTGTCCTCAAAGAAGCAAATCACCAAGGCAAAGTTCAAGCACATACACAGAACAGGCAAGAGACTGTTGAGCTATCCGTGTGGTAGTCGAGCGTTTTGGTCTCTGACCAAAGCCATTCAAGGCAATTTCTGTGCATCGACATCGTTGCCAGAATCGCGATACCTTGAAGGTGCGGTGCTAGCTCGCGTTTTTTGGATTTTCTCTGAAAGTTTCATTCTCAGCCCTATGGCGTTTTGGAACAATGTAGAACAAACCTAGAACAACCTTCAAAATGTTTGTAACTTCAAAGTGTGGTGCCAACTTCCTGTAGGTGAGTAAGTATAGCTCGTGAAAGCGGGAGATTCCCTTAGTGGATACTGACCACGTGACAAAAACTTAACCCCCCTCCCTCCCCCCTGTGACCAAGCGTGGTGTTTTGCAGACCCCCCTCCTCCCCCTAAATGTGTCACGTGGTTTGGGAACGTTCCCTTATATGGTAAGTAAATGAGAAAATGAGCTCATTTTGCGAATAGTTGTGTATTTCTCCGTTACATAGCAAAGCGTAATAATATCAGGCGTTATTTTCGGAAAATGTATTGTTATTATGTTCCTTATAATCTACTTTGCAACACTTCACGTGCACAAATTATAATGGCATTCGTTTACACATGCGTAGCACTTCCCTCTATGATAAAGGAAAATGGCACTTATCATAAATAACCGCACTTACATACCAACGTATTAATATAGGTACTCGTATATTAGCACCGACACGTTTCACCCAAACAAAACATTACAGGCAATGTGTAGAATATAACATGTTTTTGTCTTCAGCCCTCCTGGCCTACTTTAGGGCATGGGTCACGTCCTGAAGAAGGCCTCTTTGTACAAAGGGTTTGTTCTTAACCTAAGTGTGGGAAGTTTTTGGGCGACTTAGAATACGTACCCTTACCTCATGCTGGCATAATTATGGCATGGCAAGAGGCACCGAACTCCGAAGCCGACCCGCTTGGTGGTAAGCCGAAGTAGTAAGTTTATCGACTATTACTCATTAACTACTTATGCTAACATAGCCGTGACAGTTTGCCTCGTAAATTCATCACAATTATAACCTCTTTTTGAGAAATTTTCACTTGACCAACTCCAATCGTTTAGCCATCAGGCAGTCCCCCCCTGCAGGGGAGGAACTTGACTCTAACCAAAATTAGCGTTTTAAAGCCAAATAGTTCGCAAACGTTCCCCTAAATCCAAAAATGGTCTTAGAAGACCCATGATACTTGTGAAAGACCTTTTGCACGATACCCCACACTATAAGGTGCGCGACGAATAAAAAATTCATCCTCACGTTACCTGTAGGGGAGGTACCTTGAAAAAAAAATGTTTTTCAATATTTTATTCTACGATTTTGGAATTTTAATAAATATGTATAACAGCTTTCTAACTCCAAGATTCTCGGCGTTATGCTTCGGACAGACGGACGGACGCGACGGACGGACATGACGAAACTATCAGTGTTCCGATTTTATTTCGGAAACCTAAAAACAAGTTTTATGCCGTATCGGATATAATAAATTTAAGTATGTACATAAGTAAGTAAATATAATAATTTATTGAATATTGTTTTCCGTGACATAATATCCATCACGAAAGTCTAATTATGTTTGGGTTTCGTTTATTTCTTAAGCGAGCAAATACATATGTATAGTCGCAGTCTCGCAGTATTAATTCTATCTGTAAGAAACTTGTACGAAATTACATTAGGGGACATTTGTACTTTACTGACCTACTTTCCTCTTAAGGGAAAATCTTGGTACTTGCAGAGTGCTCATAGTGAAACTCAATAATAATAAATTATCTTGTAGCTTGTCAGCCCTGAGTTTTGTTATAAGTTTCCGAGTAAATAATCTATAACTTATAATTACACAAGATATATAACAAAAGTACAAGCAGTTGTATGCCATACATATTGTATGTCTTTTAAAATACAATAATAAACACCAATTTTTTTCTAAGTTTGTCTATTAATTTAGATTATTATGGACATCCGTAACATCAAAGGAATGTGCGGCACGTTGTCAGTTGAGAATCTCACTATGATAAATCATTAACACTAAACTAAATTTTCACTTTTAAAAACTTTGTAAAGAATTCTCTAAGCAATAGTCAGCATTAAATTTTTAATTTTAATTTTGTATCCTCAATTCTTATAAGTTGTTTAATTTATTAAGTACCCATTATACTCTTTAGAAATAGGTTTTACGTTAAATATTTCTTCGTAGAAGCTCACTATGATACATCTAAATTTCATTTTTCACTTTGAAAAACTATGTAAAGAAGTCTCTAAGCAATAGTCAGCATTAAATTTTTAATTTTAATTTTGTATACTCAATTCTTAAATTAAGTTGTTTAATTTATTAAGTACCTATCATAATGTTTAGAAATAGTTTTTACGTTATATTTCTACGTCCACGATGCATGCCGTAGTAACCTATAATTAAGGCAACATTTAGGTAATTCTTAAAATATTTGTCTGATGTATTCGTCTATACTTAATGTGTGTCGTGTTGATTATCCATAAATAAATAAATAAATAAATAAATAAATAAATAAATAAATAAATAAATAAGTCAAAAGACACGTTATATTATATATCTCACGGTTGATCCTCGAAATTGGATGAAAAAAATTGGTAGACCAATGATCGCTTGCCCTCATACTATATTATATTAATACTGTTCAGCCGGTTTCGGCTTCCGTTACTACATGTTTCCATAGATAAAAGACAATTTCAGTATAAATGAATGAATAGTTTGTATGACCTCCTTTGCGTATTGTAGGGACATTCAGCGAAACTTATTCCAACAATGTGGGGTTACTAATACCACCTCTAATATCACCTCTAATCTAATCGCTATCTCTGTATTACATGCATAAAGTTCACAAAGCCTATGTTCAGACGCGCCAAGATACGTCGGCCGTACTGTACAAGGGTAGAGGAAGACAGACACATTGGAGCCCATGCGCTCAGTGATAAAAATCCACTATGAGGTTACTAATATCATCCTCTAATTACGTTATCTTTTGGTGTAGAGTAGGGCTAGAGGGAGACAGTCACCTGAGAGCCATTGGTGAAAGCGGACGTGTTTTCACTGGCTGTAACGTATGATCTCATAAGGTATCTAACGCCTAGCCTCAGCAGGGTACATCCTTCTGCCTCCACAAGGAGGGAAGGTTGGCGAGGACTCAAAAAACGAAGCGTATCTTTATCGAACTTTCAGCAGATATAACTCGACTATTACAAGTGTTATTTGGATGAAAGCCAAATGTTGTATTTATTCATGTGGACGTGTAGAGAAGCGTGTTTACTCTGCAATTATACAAACAAACGCCGGAGGAACTTACAAAGACGTGTTAAAACTGGTATAAGGCTTTATTTTGTATTGTTTGGGAAAAGGAAAAAATCAACGCTAGTATTTCAGGATTTCACTGGTAAATAAAACAGGAAATATCATTTGAAACTAATATTAGCTAGATTGCAGTGGTTTTTAATCACTTTAAAAACCACTGCAATCTAGCAATTTAATATTATAACTATCAGAAACTTCGAAACACAAACGTAAAATTCGTAGCAAATTAGATGATTTATTTATTTATTTTTCAGATTAAACGAATCATTGATCTATATTTAAGAAAAGTGTGAATAATACGTAACAAGTAACACACTTCTTTAATAATTCTTGATAAAATATAACCCACTCCAAAATTAGGGATCGCTCAAAAACTACTCGTCAGATCTCGCTCAGATTTAAATGGGACCACATGACAAGCACCAGCTTTCCATTAAAAAAGAGTTATTAATATCGATTCACTCAGTCAAAAGTTCTAAGGTAACAAACATAAAATAATACAGTCGAATTAACACACCTCCTCCTTTTTTTAAGTCCGTTAAAAAATAAAAGCTTTTAAGCTATCACTGGGTATAGACCTTATATCGTTGTAGACTAGTGATTCGTGTTAGTGCCTGCCATGTTTGCTTATATCTAAATTACGGCAACCACACCTCCTACGAATGTTATTCGCGAGTATTGGCCGTTTGTCCATTAGACGACACGATAAAGATATTATGTATCTACAGTCGGCCGCAGAAGTAGCTTAACATTTTAGTACCTTGTCACATTGCATTTTTTGAATTTGTCATAGATGTTACTAGGAAACCGTTGAAACAGTTACTATTACAAAGTACTAAAATGTTAAGCTACTTCTACGGCCGACTGTACAGTCACCAAAAGAGTTAAGTATGCAGGATATAAAACAAAAATGATAAACTTTCCGGTCCGAAGATAAATCGGAACCCTTATAGTTTCGTCATGTCCGTCCGCCCGTCTGTCCAAAGCAAAGCGCCAAGACCCCTAGTGCTAGCAAGCCGTAATAGGCATGGATATACCGTTATTAAAACTCCAGAATCGTAGAATAAAATATTAAAAAACATTTTTTTTTTCAGGGTACCTCCGCTACAGGTAACGTGAGGATGAATTTTTAGGGTTCCGTAGCCAAAGAACGGAACCCTTATAGATTCGTCATGTCTGTCTGTCTGTCCGTCCGTATGTCACAGCCACTTTTTTCCTAAAGTATAAGGACTATACTGTTGAAACTTGGTAAGTAGATGTATTCTGTGAACCGCATTAAGATTTTCACATAAAAATAGATAAAAAAACAATCAACAAAAGAAAAAAAACAAACAATAAAAATTTACAAGGAAAATTATCACGGCCATTATAAGTAGTTAATAAACTTACTACTTCGAAACACTACTCAGGACTCATCACAAAATTACATAGACTAAACAGTCTATGAAATAGTAATGTAATGCCCGAACTATTCTGGGCCATTAACGTCCGCATCTCCCATATACGTGCACCGCATAAACATTATCCCAATGCGGTCCGCGGATACAGTTGTCCATTATCTGCACCAGCTTTTAGAATAAAACCTAAGCCTTCACATAAATTTTCCGCGAGCGATTCTATTCAGAGAAGTCCGCTAATGTTAGTTCGTAATGAATATAAATTGAGTTACACGACAGTTCTCCAATCCGGCTGGATTACATACCAACTGCTAACTCTCAGACTTTGAAAACATAGCATGTAGTGTACGCGGGTTACGATACTTATATGATACCGACATCTTACTTTAACAAAACGCTAAATCATTGTATGACTAAATCCGTAGCCTAGTCATTATTTCTGGCATTGAATTCTGGATCTCTTATAACAAGGGAACATCTTTGGAGTGTTACTGACTGACAGACAACACACAGCCTAAACCAGTGTACTTACCTAAGCCAGGAAGACCAAGAAAGTGTAACCAATTTTGAAAGTATGTAATTATGTATGTGAGCGTAAATGAAGCGTTTTGCCAACCCTGAAATATTAGGAATAGTATAGTTTTAGACTTATTAAGCGATGTTATTGTTTTTGCACCATTGCACGGGCATTTTTTCATTAAGTTACAACACGACAGTTCAATTTGTATTTGCGAAAACTAGCATAGGTTTTACGTATGTTTGTGCGTGATTGCGTGTAATTTCACGAAACTAGTGTAGTTTTTGTGGTTTCACTCATTACGGAATTATAAAGCAGCATTATTTAGCAATACAGCATTATTTTTTTTATTTATTTATGTCTCATTGTATGACCAAGTCCGTGACCAAGTTAAACCTAGGCGTTATTTCTGTGAAAGAGTTCCGGATCACTTATAACAACGGAACACGGAACACCTTTGGAGAAAATTTTATATAACAGGATGGATTTCTACGGCTTAACATAATAATGGTCCTTTGAAAAACTGCTGCAAACGTTGCTTCCTAATATTATACATATAACTTTATATTTTTCGTTATATTTCCTGTACAAACAACTCCTTTTGTCGTCCCGCGTTTGTAGCAAAATTTTCCTGCTGAAAACGGTGTTATATGCTACTTACACTTTCGTTTGTTTTTACAAGCTGTATATTAGCTTCACCTGTATGTTTGTAACTTCTCTTTGAACTTGATTTTGACCCACTTCAACCGTTCAGATATCTTTCAAACTTCGTGGACTTATTGAGGACCGATGAAAATTCAATATTTAAAGAAAAAAAGAAAGAAAGAAAGAAAACCTAATTACACGCTTTATATTAGCTTTAAACGGTCAGATTTCTTTCAAACTTCGTAGACTTATCGAGGATCGATGACGATTCAATATTTAAAGAAAAAAAGAAAGAAAGAAAGAAAAACACTGGGGGGGTGCATGGTGCCAATGAGTAGAAGGGATAATATCTTTAAAAGCACCCCACGCTTTTTTTACAACAGCGTGTAACAAAAGCGTGTTTTTTAGTTTTTTTTTTAACTATTATTTATATACTAGTACTAATATCGCACCCTCAGAGGAAAAAAGCATAAGTCGTGTTACTTTGAATTTTAGTTATTAATATGATTGGAAAGAGGGACAAAAGCATATGCTCAATTTTTTTCAAATTTTTATCATTAATCTTGAAGGTTTTGTGCAAGAAATCGTAATGTTAATTCCTTTGAATACTCACTGATATTTTAACAGTTCTTTGCTGTCCTGTAAAATTGCAATTTTCATCTTAAGCCTTTTTTCAACTGAGGGTATGAATTATGACCGTACATTGGTGTTAAGTCGCTACTTGCTCCCGGGTCTTTATTGAACTAACTATCTTCTTGTCGAAGTCCACTAAAATATAGAAGAAAGATATCGAAAGAAAAGGAGTCCTGCAAAGAGCCACAAGCGATCTACAAGCGATGTATTAAAATAGCAATATTTTGCGGAACAATAGATTCAGACTCGACGTAAAGGGAATCGACGTAAAGGGAACCAACCATGCCAAACACTCGACGGCTTTTTAAGAGGTGTACACAACCCACATCACAACGGGTGTACACAAATTACGCATCTGCAAATTTACTTTTGATAATACAAGATGAAAACATAATGTGATACAATGTTTTTGCTATCCTAAATAATAATTAATTATTTAAAACCACTAACAATGTGGGATTTATGCAGTAATGTGGGTTACGTTCCCAAAAGACACTGAGACCAAACTGATGTAGCCAAACCCTTTGTTGTTACTATATCTGGTCATCAAAAATATCGTTCTAAAAATATAAACGATATTTTTAAAACAAAAGTTATTTCTTTTTATAAAAAAAATATTTTACAAGAAGTTGAACTTGTAGAAGATATAATTTAATAACCAGAACGAAAACAAAAGCTTTCATTTATAACAACAAAGATTTTATATTAAGCAAGCAAGTATACAAGGACTCATTTAAAGTCCAGGCCATTGCAGTAGAGCTCAGGTGTGTTTTCATTCCATGGACTTATGTTGAAAGCCTCTTGTATCGGTAATTACTCCCTTAGTTCCCTTACCCTTTAGATTCATTAAAACAACGCCTACATAACTGTTTCTCTTTTAAATTGCCGGGTATTTTTAGATAGACATTTCAAAAGTAAATATATTAAAGAAGGTCTTTATGGCTTGGAAAAGATTTTGAGAAATTAAACATTTTTCTCTCCTATTTCATGAGGTGAAAATTTGTATGGCATGGGATAAAAATATTTAGTGCTGAAAGTACTAAGTCTTTAATTAAAATAATCTGAATTTTACCAAGAAAAAAATTACCGACTTCAAAATAACTCAAAAACTACTCGTCAGATCTAGCTCAAATTTAAGTGGGACTACATGACAAGCATCAGCTTTCGATTAAAAAAAGAATCATCAAAATCGGTTCACCCAGTCGAAAATTCTGAGGTAACCAACATAAAAAAAAGATTTTTTTATGGAAATAGTCATCAAACGAGCTGACGATCCACCTGATGGTAAGGTGCTACCGTCGCCCATGGACATCAGCAACACCAAAGGCATCACTGGTGCGTTGCTGGCCAAGAAAAAGAGAAGAAAAAGAAAGAAAGAACTGGCTCTCAAACCCCCAGCCGGAACACGACGAGTCGTTTGGCGGCTGACTCATGCTCAAGGGTGGTAGCTATCCAGGCGAACCCCATGGAGAAATAATAATAGTAATAATGGTATTACTTAACAATTAAAATCAGTATTACCAATATAATCCCTCGAGGGGACCAATATAATCACCAGCGGGCCGGAATTAGTCGCCTCTTACGACACCCATCCGGCGTGGGATTGGAGTCAGTATTCTAAGCCGCCCCAATACGGCTAAATACTAAATACAATAAATAGATAGACGGCTAAATAGAATTGGATACCTCCTCCTTTTTTAAAGCCGGTTAAAAGAAAACGTGTATCAGGTATCATCAAAATTCATTGCTTGAGAGTGCAAAAAGGCTTGAAACTTCACACGAGAAGGACCCAGAGCTCCTTTTATCACGAAAAGTAAGTCCGGTTTACACGTATTAAGTAGTTAAGTAGATAAGTAAATTTTAACTAAATTTTAAGTAAATAATTTTTAGTGTCCGTCCACACGTAATAATTTAGTAAAGCTCTTTAGTTCATACAATTCTACTTAACTACTTAAGCATTTTACTAAATTTTAACTTAAAAGTGCCTGTCCAAACGTGTTAAGTGATAAGCAGCGACTGATCAAGAGATCTGACCGCCCTAGGCTAATTAAGAGGACGCGCCCCCGCCAAAAAAGTAGTGTGTAGAGTAGTAGTGTGAAAACTTTAACATGGTTCATAAAAGTTTTCAGATCGATCTGCAAGCGAAACTAACGTTGTCCTTTAATCTGCATGTAAAAATGCAGTACATGAAATATAAATCATTCCCTATTTTCGTACCTTTAGGGTCTTAGGTTCTTTCCAAATTTAAATAACAGTAACTTCAAGGTATACAATATTCAATAAAAAAAGAATCATCGAAATCGGATCATCCAGTACAAAGTTATTGGGGTAACGGGTAAAAATTCCGTGGCTGAATAATCAATCATCCCCTATTTTCGTACCTTTAGGATGGGAATGGGATGGGAATTACCTTTAGGATAGGAATAAAATTTTCAAAAAAATATGGGATCAACTCCAAGACATACCCTATCCATTAAAATTGAAATGTGTGCTGGGACACATTGAAGAAGTGAAACTTCAACGGACAAATGAAAAAACGAATCGCAACCGACAAGTGGAAAAACGAATGGCAACGGATAAGTGGAAAAACGAATGGCAAAGGATAAGTGGAAAAACGAATCGCAACGGTCAAATGGAAAAACGAATCGCAACGGACGAGTGGAAAAACGAATGGCAACCGCAGACAAGTGGAAAAACGAATCACAACGGACAAGTGGCAAAACGAATCGCAACGGACGAGTGGAAAAACGAATGGCAATGGAGAAGTGGAAAACCGAATCACAACGGACAAGTGGCAAAACGAATCGCAACGGACGAGTGGAAAAACGAAGGGCAATGGAGAAGTGGAAAACCGAATCACAACGGACAAGTGGCAAAACGAATCGCAACGGACGAGTGGAAAAACGAAGGGCAATGGAGAAGTGGAAAACCGAATCACAACGGACAAGTGGCAAAACGAATCGCAACGGACGAGTGGAAAAACGAAGGGCAATGGAGAAGTGGAAAACCGAATCACAACGGACAAGTGGCAAAACGAATCGCAACGGACGAGTGGAAAAACGAAGGGCAATGGAGAAGTGGAAAACCGAATCACAACGGACAAGTGGCAAAACGAATCGCAACGGACGAGTGGAAAAACGAAGGGCAATGGAGAAGTGGAAAACCGAATCATAACGGACAAGTGGCAAAACGAATCGCAACGGACGAGTGGAAAAACGAATGGCAATGGAGAAGTGGAAAACCGAATCACAACGGACAAGTGGCAAAACGAATCGCAACGGACGAGTGGAAAAACGAAGGGCAATGGAGAAGTGGAAAACCGAATCACAACGGACAAGTGGCAAAACGAATCGCAACGGACGAGTGGAAAAACGAAGGGCAATGGAGAAGTGGAAAACCGAATCACAACGGACAAGTGGCGAAACGAATCGCAACGGACGAGTGGAAAAACGAAGGGCAATGGAGAAGTGGAAAACCGAATCATAACGGACAAGTGGCAAAACAAATCGCAACAAAATTTTAATTTGAAGTTTTACAGGCAGATTGATAATGTACTTGTCTAATTTGAAAACCTACATACATGCCAATCAATATGGCGATGTCACATTACAATCTTCACTTTTTACGCTAGATTCTTCCATGAAATACCGTAGATTCTAATAAAATACGGTAGATTGTATGAGGAGAATTTTTCCTACTAAAATCTCTTGATTTTGTAGGTCAAAATACGGTAAAATATACGCACTTCTACTAAAATTTGTGTGGGATCGAAGCTTTTCTTTTCACTGCCGCTAGATGGCTCTTCTTCCGTCCCATACAAATTATAATTTATGTGCGTTTACTTTACGCCGCCGACGTTATGTCACTAAAACTCGTACTAAGCAAACTGTATTATCATCCTGAAAAGAAATCCCTACGATAAAACAACACTGAACAAATGTAATCAGTGTTATCTACATTTTAAGAAGGGGAACTTACATGAAGGGGAAGCTACCTGAATGTAGTTTTCCTATAGATGGCGTTAGTTATTATACAATAAAAATCTAATTGATGAAAATTTCTATGTAATGAAAATATAAATCTAAATAATGAAAATCTAATTCATGAAAAAAATAAAAAAACGACTTGTTTTCCGGCTGGAGGCTTGAGAGCCAGTTCTTTCTTTATTTTATTTATTGGTCATTACGCGGCCGAGGCGGCGATGTTTATTTTCCTAATTTATTCTGAATGGAATGTCCGATTTGAGTAATTCAAAAAGTTATCAATAGGTATTGAAACAGTTTTGAATGTGAAATTATTTATTTGGAGAAGGATTAATACGAAGGTATGGTTATCATGGTCTGATTTTGGTCAGCTTTTTTATTAACTTTTAAAATGTAAAAAGTGGTTATAGTGACATAACTACAATAGTTGGACATATAGTATAGCGAGGTTTTTTGTAGATATTGGTATGTTTTCTAATATTGTACAACATTTTTTTGTTCTATCATCAATAGTTTACGCAGAGTATGCGATTAAAGAAATTTTTAAGCAAATTTTTTCACACCTTAGTTCACGTTACTGATGTTTTAGCAAGGATCCCTAATTTTTTCTAGAAATAAATATAGCCTATGTTACTCAAGGATAATGTAGCATTCTAATGGTGAAAGAACTTTTAAAATCGGTTCAGTAGTTTTTGAGTTTATTCGTTTAGTCTCTTTATATATTAGTAGATTTACTTCAAATATTTCCACGAGATAAATCGTCTACGTCACTTCGCGGTAACGCTTTTTTCGTGATAGATATCGCCTAAGATATTACACCTATATAGAAATTTCACTACAAAAAGAATCATCAAAATCGGACCACCCTGTGCCGATTGCTGCGTGATCATACATAAAAAACATATACCTATACGTGTCGAATTGAGAACCTCCTCCTTTTTTTTGTCGGTTAAAAATCAGGGACTCTCAAGCGCATTTAGTTATAGTGTTTTGTCTCTGTCTAGTAGAAATATGTAGGGTAGATGCAGTGATGCTAGATTAGTGCATATGAAGACACAATTTTAGCGCGCCCCCCCCCTGATCCTCGCGCCCTAGGCTGCAGCCTAATTAGCCTAAGGGTTAATCAGGCCCTGGTGATAAGCCCCGCCCACCTACTTAACAGAAAATAGAAAAATTTCTAAATTACTTATCTACTTGATTACTTAACTACTAAATTACTAAAGTACTAAAATGTCCGTTTACACGTATTAATTTACTTAAAATTTAGTTAACTACTTAACTACTTAATACGTGTAAACCGAACATTAGTGAGTGAAACTGCAGATAAATAATATTTCTTGTATCACAGGTGACAGAAAATACAATGTACGCTATTCACAATTAACATGCCAATTACTTGAATTTTCATCCCAAAGTGAATAATTCCATCCAAAATTGTGACGAATCATTCTCGAATATTTTGAGACGAATGTAGAAAGTTTGTTGTACTCCCCGTGCATCTAAGCGAATATTTCCATAAAATCAATATCCAATATTCATATTTGAATACAAAGACATTCGTGATAAGATATTACATAATACCAAAAGAACAGAAACACCTTGAAGTGGCATTTCATTACTTGGACCTTTGTACGGATTAAGGATTTTCTTTTGATTCTCGCACTGGTTTCTCATCTGTATTATGTGGAATTATATTTCCAAGAAACGTTTAATCGAGCTAGACAATCAGTTGTTTCGGAGTTTGTGTTAGATTCGATTAATGTTATTTTCTGTTTATTTGCAAGTAGCAAGAACTCGCTATGCTTCGGTAAACAATTTTGCAGCTCAAAGGCTACTACTACAATGGTATTCATCATCTCAGGAGACTAATAAATCTATTTAACATCCATGATACAACTTCGAAATCGGGATAGGGTTAAAAGTTAAAACCCTGAATTTAGGGAAAACTGGTATTTGCTTAAACTCAAACCCAAATTATTTATTTAATATTACCACAGTTTCGGAAAAGTGTCTTTAAATAGAAGAAATGGTGAAAGAAAAACTCCAGCTATCTTTGGAAACATACTTACCGCTGGGTCTTTTCTGGTAATAAATGAAGAACTTTCGTTCCTTTCCCTAAATAAGACTATTGGGTTTGATTAGAGAGCCCACCGGTAAGTAGATAATGCTGCTTCGTCTTGGCTGACTGTAATTGTATTTGACAGTGACGGCTATTTCAGCGTTTGTTGGAAGAAAGATATTCGAATCGGTTGTAGTCATTTTGGTCGAAAAACACCTGTTGATGGTTTCTAAGAACCTACAAAGTTTTATCTGAAGGCAAAAACACAAGTATATCAAAGTTACTACATGTCATAGTGATTTATGTTTTAATTATGAATGCTTCAAAATGCGGAATATTACGATTGTCACTACTTACGTATAAGCACAGAATGGTATAAGTACTATTAAGTCTTCTGTGCTTACGTTCAATTATTTTTCGCGTTGCGTTGTCAAAATGACGTATAAACTAATGCAATAGGATTACCTACTATCATAGGCTAGCCTACTAATAGTCGTCACTCACTCGCACTTAGACTTAAGAATTAAGATCTTAGTGCCAGTGAGCGCGCAATATTCAACGAGTGCAGCGAGTTACTGCGACTATATACGAAAATTTTACAATGAACATAATTTATAAACAAGAAGAAAGGTCTGAATGATTCCAATGTAATAGTCTTATGATGGTCTGATCTGGTCTAATGGATGTTTATGTTTATTTACAACACTGCCTTTAAGAGTCAAAAAAGTTTCTTAGAACATTCCTGGTTATAAAACGATACAATACATAGGCAACTCTCTACAATGTACGGAATTCTAATTCTAAACCGTTTGTTATCTCGATTTCTCAATCGGCCAATACAAATTGATTAGTTATTTCACCGAAATGGAGACAGAATTCCAGATTGTGTTCCATAATTTGTGTGTCGCTGAAATATAAATTTTTATTGAAAATGTTCCCAATCTCGTTTCTACAGTAAATGTGCAAATTGCGACTTATTGCGATGTCCAGCAGATTTCCATTAAATTCTTCGTTAGCTGGCTATATTAATTCGGAAATGTTTGTTGGAATTCTTTTTCTCTGAATCAATTCTGTTCGTTTCCATGATAATGTAAGAATAATGTTTATGGGAACATGTTACTTACGCTGACTTGTTTCCAGCTCAGAGATAATTTAGCTCTTAGTTAATAAAATTTGTAGACGACCCTGTAGCCTAGTTGGTAACGACCTGCCTGCGAAGTGAGGTGTCCCGGGTTCGATTCCCGGCCGGGCCAGATATTTATGTGACAGATAAATATTTGTACTCGGGTCATGGGTGTTATTGTGATGTGTTATATGTGTCGTCCATGCCACCCGCGACACAGGTTAAAACCTACTGCGGGGTATGAGTGTGTAAGCGTTTTTTAATATTTGTAGATGTAAGTCATTAAATTAACCATTAATTGGTTTCAATCCATTAACGGCCCACTACTGAGCACGGGTCTCTCCTCTTGAGGAGGCCTAAAGCATACTCCATCACGCTGCTCTAGTGCGGATTGGTGGAGGGGTTGGTGAGCAACTCAAGTATCGCAAATTTTTAAACGACTGTTATTTTACAATTCCAAGTCATTCCTATAGATCTTAACTTACTTAAAACTGTTGTATGATTAGTCTTAATTAATTGACTACCTCATTAATAATCAACAAATTAAAGCATCATGTAGATTTGGTACTTAGATATTATGTACTCAAACATGTGTAAATTAATTTTAAAATAAATTCTTTTTTGTTTCGTTACGTTTTGTTTTATTCTATTTTAACAGACTTCAAAAAAAGGAGGAGGTTCTCAATTCGACTGTATTTTTTTTTATGTTTGTTACCTCAGAACTTTCGACTAGGTGAACCGATTTTGATGATTGTTTTTTTAAACGAAAGCTGGTGCTTGTCATGTGGTCCTTAAACACACACTTAAATTTTATTGGGATCTGACAATGGCATCCATGACAAAACCATATAAGTCTTAAATTTGCATTACGTATGTGCGCGACAAATGGACGAATAACTGAATATCACGCCAACCGATTTCGATGATTCTTATTTTAATCGAAAGCAGGTGCAAGCACCATGTGGTCCCACATAAATTTGAACGAGATCTGACAATTAGTTTTTGAGTAATTTTGAAGTCAGTTATTTTTTTGTTAGTAAAATTTAGATTATTATTTTTACGATATAAATCAGGAAATGTTTATCACCTTGAAATACATTTCAAATACACATTAAAATGTGCAGAAGAAAACAAATTTTTCGTTTGTTTATCTGAGTAATAAATGAAAACGATTTCATTGGTGCCCCTTGCTGAATATTCAACAATTAGAGCGACCTCGTCATTCTTTACGGGATAAGCGTTATACGTTGATCTATTTAATAGTCCCAGGACTGTTTGTTTTAGAAAGAGGTTTGCAAATGTATTCTCAGCAGTCAGCACAGCCCGTGTGAAAGATAATGTGTGATACTAATATCGAGGCGTTTGACTAAGTTGAAGAAGCGGATCTTTTTTTTTCTTCGAGGCCGGCAACGCATTAGTGACGCGCCTAATGTTGCTAATGTCCATGGGCGACGGTGATCACTTACCATCAGGCGACGCGTCTGCTCGTTTGCCTGCTTAAGGCATAAAAAAAAAGTTTTTTCTAAAGAATGCATGTTTTTTTACTGCTCCTCTACCTGATTTTAACGAGCAGTTTGACTTGTGATGCAATTTTGGTGTGTCTTCTCATACTATCACGAAAACGCGCCTCATTTTAGTTATAAGAGAAAAAAGCGCTATAATCGAAAGCAAAGAGCAATTAATATTTTTTAATATCTTTAGTATAGCTGTCTGTGGCTTGTGTATTCATGAAGCCCATGTGCTGTTACCGACTGTCACCATAAAAAAACTACTTACATCATATATCTCACACGATTTTGCTGTACAAGTTCTAACAGTGAAACTTTATAGGTTCACGTGTGTGCTGTTATGAGATATGAATAATGAAAGCACATTAAGGAAAGTAATCTGATATACGATACTATACTTTACACGTAAAATCCCTTCCCTTGCGCAATGTATAGTGAGAAAACAAATAAGGCAGAATCTTCCAAAATGTAAAGCGATGTTCTCAAGGGGTACATAAAATTACTCGCGCGACTGTACCAGATCTCGTTTAGATTCAGTTTATAATGAAATACTCGTTAAAATATCACCTTAGCGGCCAAGTTCTCCGTTCATTTAAAAAACGTTTAAACGGAATAATGATTATACATTTTTTATTATTTACACTTGTTTACACCCCTTTTCGCTCTGCTACTTTAAATGATACATTATACAATTTCCACATTTATTATTTTGATCGTTCAAGTTAAGTTTTATTATTCTATAACTTCTGGAAGTCAAAGCCTTAATGATTAGCATCTCAATATAATCTCCATTATTTACTTGCATGTCTTATCCCGCCGGAATAGGTCTAAATCCCGGCATGAAAAGTAGACATTATATTCTTTTATTTAAATGACCGAAATAAAAGAAGAAACGAGGGTCCTGCATTATTTTATTTTAGGCTCTGTGACATTGTGACCGAAGACAGTACAAAATATCACTGTTGATAGCGAAAGAGATTATAAGGACTAGGTGGTGAGAAATTTTAAAACTCCCGTCATTTTCTCATTGTCATCAGGATGAAATCTACCCTAATATCCTTCTACAGTTTGACCTGTTTTCGCGGCAACCCCTTGAGGCCTTATCAATCGTAAATCTTAGTATTAGCGTAGCATACAATGTTTTCTAGCACATCAAGTCCCCAACGCTCTAAGCAATAAGCAATTAGGGACGTATTCTGCTCCCTCCAAGCACCTGTTGTATATCCCGTTTAAACAGTGTTTCTAATTGCTAACGTATAGTTAAGAGGAGGGAATACTTAACATTACTCAGTGTCAGCTAGCGAATGTGACTTTAAGGCGCGGTATGACTACGATTTAAAAACGTTGATTTCACTCACACAACCGCATATCTGCGCTAATCTAATGTTACATTTACTTGACACTGAATAGGATTCAAAATTGCAGAGCATATTTTTGCTAACAATGTAACTAGATTGCGAATAAACATTTAATTTGAGGGTTTTCCTTAGGTTATTCAAAATATACATATTAAATTCAATATCTGTCCGGTTTAAGTTTTAATAAAACTATTGATTTATATCAAAATATGTCTGTTATTATTCTTAGTCTATAATTGTTAATCTGTACTATATCTATGGTGTAGTCTGTACTATATCTGTGGTCCGGAAATAAAAGCCAGTCTGTTGGAAACCATTAAGCGGTCGTTTTAATTAATAGGTTATGGGCCCAGACTTTTGCCCGTTAGGATTGTTTATTGCGAAAAATAGTAGTGAAAATCATAGTACGAAATACCAGTGATTGTTCTACAAAAGTAAAATATACGCGTCTTACATTTTTGTGTCGCAAGACTCGCAAGCGCGACACACGCTACGGCAACCGAGCCGGTTTGTAGAAGAAAATGGCGGCTAACTACATAGTAAATGTGCCTAAGTTACGCGGTCGTGAAAACTTTGACGAGTGGGTTTTCGCGGCAGAAAACTTTCTAGTACTTGAAGGCATGATGAAATGCATTAAGCCAGAAAGCGATGGAAGTGGTGCTGAAGTGATTGCATCAGCCGCAGACGACGCGAAGACGAAGGCGAAATTAATACTTAGTATTGACTCATCGTTGTACGTTCACATTAAAACCGTCAAAACTACTAAGGAGCTGTGGGAAAAACTCAAGTCGCTTTTCGATGATTCTGGTTTTTCAAGAAGGATAAGTCTTTTACGACATTTGATATCCATTCGGTTGGATAATTGCAGTTCCATGACCTCGTATGTTACTCAAATTATTGAGACGGGTCAGAAACTTTGTGGAACAGGATTTGCAATAAATGACGAGTGGATTGGGTCGCTGCTACTAGCTGGATTACCAGAGAAGTTCTCTCCCATGATCATGGCGATAGAGCATTCGGGCATTCAAATAACAGCGGACGCCATTAAAAGCAAACTTCTAGACATGGAGACCGGAAGTTCAGATAATCAAAATGCAGAGGGCGCTTTTGTCGCGACAAGAAAAAAACCAATACAAGAAGTGGAAACAGAATTTATCTACAGTTGGCAATACTGGCAATAAAGATGGCGGTTCGCATAAGTCAAGTAGTACCAACTTGAAAGCCGTAAAATGCTATCGGTGTAAACAAAATGGACATTATCGAACACAATGTCCGAATAATCCTAAGTCAAGTAACAAAAACGAAGACCGTAGACAGACTAACGCGTTCTCGGCTGTGTTTTTAAGTGGAAACTTTAATAAACGAGACTGGTACATTGATTCCGGTGCTAGCGTTCATTTAACCGCTAACTCAGATTGGATCACCAGTAGATATCGTCAAGTTCGACAAGAGATAATAGTGGCAAATCAGGAAACTGCTTTAGTTACGTGTGCTGGCGATGTTAAGATAGTAACCTCTGTCAAAGGAAGTGAGTTCGACATAAACATTGAAGATGTTTTTTGCGTGCCAAACTTGACGACGAATCTCTTGTCGGTAAGCAAGCTAATTGAAAAAGGTAACAAAGTGACTTTCACAAATGATAGTTGTCACATTAATAATAGCAATGGCGAATTAGTTGCCACTGCTACTCTGACAAATGGTGTCTATAAACTAAACCTGAAAGAAAGATTGGCTGCAGCAGTAACTCCCTCGGGATTGACTTGGCATCGTAGATTAGGACATGTAAACAGTGATTGTCTCAGAAAAACAATAAAAGCCGTAGAAGGTATGACCTTAGAAAATAATTTCACAATAAACAAATCGACATGTAAGACATGTTGTGAAGGTAAGCAATGTCGGCTACCTTTTGCACATAGTGGTACAAGAAGTACAGCATTACTAAATGTGATACATAGCGATATTTGTGGTCCGATGGAGGAGACTTCACTGGGGGGTTCGTCCTACTTCCTGTTGTTTGTGGACGATTTTAGCCGGATGACCTTTATCTATTTCATGAAGTATAAGAATGAAGCTTTAAAATACTTTAAAGAATTTAAAGCGATGGCGGAAAATCAAACAAATAAAAAAGTGAAAATCTTCAGGAGTGATAATGGAAAAGAATTTTGTAATTCTGATTTTGATAATTATCTAAAGAAACATGGTATAATACACCAGAAATCTAATCCGTACACACCTCAACAAAACGGATTGTGTGAGAGGATGAATAGGACAATAATAGAGAAGGCAAAATGTCTACTATATGATGCAGAATTAAATAAAAAATTCTGGGCTGAGGCTTGCAATACAGCTGTATACTTAAATAATAGATGTGTGTCATCAGTTCTGGATGGCAAAACACCATATGAATTATGGATGGGTGTTAAGCCAGATGTAAGCAATTTGAAAGTGTTCGGATCACCTGTCATGGTTCATGTCAATAAAGAAAAAAGATCTAAATGGGATAAGAAATCCAATGAATGTATATTACTTGGATTTCCTGAAAATATTAAAGGCTATCGGCTATATGATCCAGTTAAAAAGAAAATATTCACTAGCAGAGATGTGATCATCATGGAAAAGCAATCAGTCATGATGGATGTCACAACCGAAGAGATAGGAAAAGAATGTATGACAGAAGAAAAATCTGAAGAAAACCAGATTATACAGGATTCAGTGGGGGACATCACGGATTCTACATTGATGGAAGAATCAGTGAATGATACATCTTCAGATTATATACCAAGTGAATACGAGGATTGTTCTGATCATGTCAATGATGTTCGACCAGCTAGACCAGTAAGAAATATACGTGCGCCGAACAGATATGGTTTTGGTGGCATCTGTTACACAGAGAATAAAGCTGATAGTGATCTCACACTCGAGAAAGCATTGAAGGGGCCTGAGAGAAACCAATGGTTACAGGCAGTACAGGAGGAGTTGAAGAGCTTCGAAGAAAATGATGCTTGGGAGGTAGTGGATCTTCCTAATAATTCTACTATAGTGCAGTGTAAGTGGGTGCTCAAAAAGAAAATTGAGTGTGAAAATAAAGTGCGTTTTCGTGCGAGGTTAGTAGCCAAGGGTTTTACCCAGCAACCTGGTGTGGACTACGATGAGACATTTTCGCCAGTGGTAAGGCACAGCACTCTAAGATTATTGTTTGCTCTATCAGTGAAACTTGGTTTGGATATCATACATTTAGATGTGGTTACTGCATTCTTGAACGGTGACCTCAATGAAAATATTTACATGCAAATACCTGAAGGATTTAATTGTTCTGATTCTAGTAAAGTTCTAAGATTAAATAAAGCTATATATGGATTGAGGCAATCTGCAAGAATGTGGTATGATAAAGCAAATACTTGTTTAATTGAAAACGGATATACTAAGTCTAAATATGAATCTTGTTTATATATAAAGAATGAAGGTAAAAATATGACTATAATTGCATTATATGTCGATGACTTTTTTGTGTTCTCGAATAGTAATGTTGAGACCAATAAATTAAAATCTGTATTGGAGTCTCAGTTTAAAATTAAAGATTTGGGCCAAGTAAGGCAGTGTCTTGGTATGAATGTTTGTTATGATAAAAATAATAAAGTTTTAACTCTAGATCAAAGTAATTATATTGATAAGTTGTTGTTGAAATTTAATTTAGTTAACTGTAAATCTGTAGAAACCCCGATGGAATGTGGATTAAAATTAGTTAAAAATAACAGTTGTGATAAAAGTTTACCTTATCAGCAATTAATTGGCAGTTTAATGTATCTAGCTATACTTACTCGTCCAGACATAGCATTCGCTGTAGGATACTTAAGTCAATTTAATAACTGTTACAATAAAGAACACTGGACTCATGATAAGCGAATCTTAAGATACCTAAAGGGAACCAAAGATTATTGTATTAAATATTGTGGGAATAATAACAAAGAGATAGTAGGATATGTGGACGCTGATTGGGGCAGTGACATCTCTGATAGGAAATCTTATACAGGCTACTGCTTTAGTCTCTCAGGCGGGGTGATTTCTTGGGGATGTAAAAAACAAAAGAATATAGCATTATCCAGCACAGAAGCTGAGTATATAGGTTTATCAGAATGTTGTAAAGAGGCTATTTATGTAAGAAATTTACAAAAAGAATTACTAGGTTTTTCACAGTGTATTGTAATTTATAATGACAACCAGAGTGCTCATAAGCTATTGCATAACCCAGTATTCCATACGTATTATATTCTCAAAAAAAAAATATGTTGTTACCGCTGAAAATACAGAGAACTTCGACGATTAAGTTTATTTTTGTATAGCAAATTACGATTTTTTATTGGAAATATCAAACAACTATTTAATATTCTATTCGGTTAACATTTTTCTTTAGACCTTTTTTTATGCTCTGTATTTTTTGCGTGCGATATTTTCATTGGGTTTCCTCGTACTCGAGCACCAAAGAAACCCAGTTTTGTGAATATTGAGATCACACCGCGCCTTAAGTTGGTAACATAATATGTAGACCTTTAGGAAAAGTTAAATAGGAAGATCCTTGTACCCAGTTTCAGTTATACCCATATCTAAAAACGCGTACAATAATCTACGAGTACCTGGTTAACCAATGGGCCATCTGATGTTAGTGGTCATTGTAATCTGGAGACCTTCGTATCATCAGAAAAAGAAGACAAGTAATCAGCTTACCTGGTTTTCTGAGATTGCCGCAGAAATAAAATAAAACATTTCACGAATGATTTTCGAAAATGTGGTAGTTAGCCAAGCAAGTATATCACCATGCACAAATACCAATTAAATTATATTGGGAGATTTCCAAAGACAAGTTGCTAAGTCAGTCCTGGTTATGCATTGATGCTGACATTCTAGACAAAATGTAGGTACAGGTGCGAGGTCACACATATCAATATTCTACAACCTTGATTCCCAAAGTGGTCCAGGTGGACTCCCAGGGTTCCACGGGAGACTCGATAAGGTAGACCCGTTGGCATGATAAAAAATCAATTAATTTATTAACCAATCAATTCTCACTTTTTTTTTCGAAAACTATTAATCTCTATATAATATAAATTCAGCCGCAACGCAAATTACCATAGTTAGATCTAATCTTAACATTTTTTGTCAAGTTTTGGGAATATGGTAGAAATGTAGCTGCAGGGGGTCCACCGGAACCAGCTAAATTTTGAAAGTGGTCTATGAGAAAAAAGGTCTCGGAACCTCTGTTCTACAATATGGCACGATATGGCTACCCTATCGTTAATAAAATGGTTGGATATGCTCTGGGGACCAAGATTTTTTAGTCATTTGCAGGCGTATGAGGAGCTTGAACGCTTGAGCATAATATCGAAAATTGCTCAGTGAATCTCAATACTCGATGAACCCCTAACGCTCAGCAATAAGTAATTAGAGCAGCTCTATACCCCATATCGCTGGAGAATAAAAGCCCCAGTTTAATACGCATTAAGTGTACATAAATTAACATTGCAACAGTAATGAATGGAATTAGTCAAGCTTTGTTGGAAAATGTACCGTTTTAGGGTTCCAAAGTAAAATAGGAACCCTTATAGTTTCGTCATGTCTGTCATGATGTCATGAAAAGCATTTTTTTCAGGGTACCTCCCCTACAGGTAACGTGAGGATGAATTTTTTTATTCGTCGCGTACCTTATATGTAGTGTGGGGTATCGTTGAAAATGTCTTTCAAAATATTATGGGTCTTCTAAGAGCATTTTTGGAATTAGGGATCCGTTTGCGAAATATCAAATTTGGCTTTAAAGTGATAATTTTGGTTGGAGTCAAGTGTCCCCCCTGCTGGCTAAACGATTGGAGTTGGACAAGTGAAAAAAATCTTAAAAATAGTTTATATGATGAGTTTACAAGGAAAACTATCACGGCTATATTAGCATATGTGGTTAATGAGTACCTAATAGTCGATAAACTTACTACTTCGGAACCCTACATTGCGCGTGGCCTGACACGCACTTGCCCGGTTTTTTAATTACATTGGCGCTGAATGAGCATGACTGTCTGTTATTGTCGAGCATCAAATAAATCCTTGTCACGATATTGCAGTCTATCCTTAACGTATTTCTATTGTTATCTATTGATCTTACGTCTTTACACGACGTGGACGTTAAAGTATATTCGCCTATTAAATGCCGTTTTTATTTATGCATATTGCATAATTAATTAAATTAATTAAAACTACTATTATCTTACTAGCCACATTTCTAGTCATGAAATTAATCTATACTCATAGTTCGATAACAAAGGATTACAAAGTCACACGAGAAAAAAACAATTGATAACATTTTATACTATAATGTTTCATAATTACTTCTGTCTTATCATCTATCCTTAAATGATACCGTTTTTATTAGATATTTGTGACTATTTCACGGAAAAACTACTGAACCGATTTTCATAAAATTTAGCACACAGATAGACCATAAGTTGGAACAGGATATAGGCTACATATTATCCCGGAAAACCCGGGCAAAGCCGTGGAATGAACATTGGTAATTTATAAAGTAATTATTTTTAAGTAATAAAATTTAACAGTGCCGAAATAGAGCGCGAAATTTAAAGTACATAATTCAAACGGGCGTTATTTATGGCTCCACGTAGATTTTACAGATACGAAGCTCGCAGTTGTCAAACGCAAGGCGAAGGCCTGGCAAGCGAGCTATCGTTGGCAGTCAATGATATTTAAAAAATATAGACACGTTTTGCCCTTACAGATCAACCAAAAAATCTGTTCCGGAAAGAGCTACAACACAAACACGTTTATCTTTTATTTAATTACACCAATCACATTGCTATAATACACGAAGGCTATTTAACGCTGTATGTCAAATGTCAAGCGCTTCTGACAACAACAAAAGCGTGCGTATCATCTTGTATTGACAGAGCGACTATGAGCGAACGGTCAATTGCCTGTTCTTACGCTCTTCATCGTTCGGTGCGCTAGTGACATATCTACCTCTTTTTTACATTATAATATCATTGTTGCACTAAGAATAATTATAGTCAAAATTATCTAAGATGCCCATAATGATAGCTGCTATTTATTAATATGAACTAACCTCGTATGGGTGTCTTTGAGCGAAATGGAATATTCATTTACTTGACATGAATAGTTGAATACTTACGGACAAAGGATTTTGCCAAAATTTGTTAAAAATCCCTACTAATTTTCATTGGCGTTGATTATAAATCATATTATACGTTGAAATCTAGTAAAATTCCCATCACATCATAATTTATGCAAAATTTAATAAAAATATATGACGTCGAAACAATCTTATATGAAGAAGCCTAAATCTAATTTGACGTAGGGTGATGTTGATGGCTTGAAACCGTTTATAAAACCAATCATAATCGATACATTACTATAATCGAAATTTAAAAATGAAAATTGATTAATTTAATTACATTGTTAAAAATGATTTGCTTGCATTTGAATTCAAAATTAGGTACCCAATAATACCACGACGAATTGGATGCTAAGAAAGGACATTTTCCATTATGTATGGGCATTTCGCCATCCATGGACTGCAGATAATATGTTATATGTAATTATGTATTTAAGGTTGCGGTAAACATTTTTTTTTTTCAAAAAATAATAATTATGTATACATGGATGTGTCTTACGAAATCAGCAAGAATTTATTCACTGTAGTTTTTTCCTGACTGAATCGATTAGAAGGTCTTATAATTTTGAATCGATTTGTTGTAAAAATTGGTTTCTTTCGTGAACCGATTTTTTTGTACATCTCTAATGTCACTGCGATGGCAAACGACAAATTGGGCTTCTTAGTTCGCGGTGACTATAGCGAGACGTAATTTGTTGAAGCATGAGTTTAGTGACGCTGCCTTTATTTTGTTTTTGTTTCTTTGGAAGGCATGGTAATCCGACAAATTAATCTATCGATTCCGTTTGATTGCAACCGGTAGCCTTTTAACGCCTTGGTGAAATACAGACCGATTTCCTGCGATTGGACGCTAACTACGAATTAAAAGTTGAAACCAAGTTGGGACATGAGAGTTGTCTTTTTAGCGTAACTTAATATCATTCAAATAAATGCGAAATGTTAATGCTCTCTTATTTCAAATTGAACTCCTACAGGATCTGATTTCTAAACAGGCTCACTGTTGAATTCAGGATGGGAACAAAATGAAGGACGTTTCCGGAGCCAAAGAAACCGATTTGAATGATAATCGTTTTTTTCGTGACCTCGATGTAGGGATTAAAATTAAAGATTGTATTATGATTTGTTTCTTTCAGTTGGTGGCATAGGTACCCAGTGACTGAAAGTGAGATTTAGAATAGAACAGATTACTCTTTATTAATTACCAGAGGTAACGATAATTGGCGGTCTTATCGCTAAAGGGTGATCTCATAGTTACAATATTTTATTCACATAATACTGATGTCGCAAATAAAACGGGCAGAGTTTCGACAAGATCTTTTAATCACAACAGACTGAATTACAAAAATGGCTGGCGTTGGCTTATATTAGCACACCCCCACTTTGGCTGGGTGGTTGGGGGCTAATACGGCGGCTTGATTGGCTGGTACTGTTGGCAGGTCTGATTGGCTGGCGTAGAACTGACGTCACATCCGTTACACACACAATCTTTCACAGGTATAAAATCGGACTTTGGATAAACTGACACCTCAAAATAATGAATTCAGAAACCTAATAATAACAATAGTAAAAAACATTAGGGTTCTGATCGGTTCAGGTACCGACGATGATCACCGCAAAACTTATAGACCTCTATTCTCGTTTGGCACTTCCTATTGTCAGTATATACAAATCGTTATTTCATTACCTAAGGTGCGTGCACAACGGCCATATAAACGGCGATAAAGACTCATAAACTGGCATTATTCTCTCCTCACGTGCCTGTACACGCTCGTAAATCTTTATATTTAGTACGCTTTTAATAGATTTACTTCTTCGTCATAGAACACCCCTTAACTTTACCAATGTTTACTGAGTACACTGGTATTAAGCTAGTTAGACTACAATGTAAAGGTCGTTAAAAATTATATGGCGTAGTTTTGCCTTATAACTTACTTAGATGGATAATTTAATTACGTATTAGTGTTGCCTAGCAGTTTTATCAACTAACGAGTAACCGCCCTCGCTTTGCTTCGGTTTTCTTATTTTTTTACAACTTATTGGAGTTTTATTAAGGATCCCTAATTTTTTTGAAAATATAATATAGCCTATGTTACTCGGAGATAGTGTAGCTTCCCAACAGTGAAAGAATTTTTGAAATCGGTTCAGTAGTTTCGGAGCCTATTCAATGCAAACAAAAAATCAAATCTTTCCTCTTTATATATTAGTATAGATAAGTTGTTGGTACTGGTAGGGTGTAATCAAATTTTTTATTTTACTAAATGGCACGTCTGTAATTTAATGACATGTGTGTGATGAATTGGTGATAGAAGTGGCTCTATTTAGAACTGACTATTGAGACCACCTGACGTGACGACGACGACGTCAGATCCCTCATATTGTTGTTCACCATGCAGTTTTCCTGGTATCTATCTGGCTTCAACCCATTAATGGCCCACTGCTGGTTACGGGTCTCGTCTTGAAGAGGCCTAGAGCATACTCCACCACGCTGCTCCAATGCGGATTGATGGAGTCCAGTGCGGATTGGTGGATTCTTGGTATCTATCTATTCTGCAGTTGCCCCTAATTCTTGGTTGGTGCTTTGCAAAGCATGCATACCTATAACCTTCAAAATGTCAGCTGCATTCTTTCAGAATTACGAATTAATTTCCACGTATGATAATACTGGTAGAGTAGCCCAGTATAGTATAAGTTTCATATTCTGAAATTACCTCTTCACCGTTAACTTCAAAGTAATTATAGCTAAGTACCTAAACGGTTCGAGTTAAGGATATCAATCTACGCATTCACCATTTGAAATGCGTTGACGGCAAATGACACTTATCTTGTCGTAATGTTAGGATTTGGGGATTCTAGAGAACGATTTATGGCTTCGACATAAGAGCTGCTAAATGGGAGATCGTATATCTCTATGCTTCTTAAGTTTTTTATCTTTTACTGTAAATACGAAGCATCTAGATTTAATGTTACCGATTAATTTCTCGTGGCTAATTAAGATCAGTCAAACTAAGAAACAAAATAAAACTTAAAACAATTCGGAAGCAAACTGGAGTTACAGATGTAACGTATTGCATTAAAAAACTTAAGTGGAAGTGGGCAGGCTACATGATGAGAAACAAAAAGGATAAATGGGCCAAGGACGTAACTGAGTGGTGCCCAAGACAGTACAAAAGAAAGCAAGGTAGACAGCGTCGTAGGTGGGAAGACGACATAAAAAGAATAGCAGGCATCACATGGACAAGGAAAACACAAGATCGCGATCTATGGAAAGCTTTAGGGGAGGCCTATGCTGGGAAGCAAGACAGTCTTCGTGAAACCGATGTCTAATAAGAAAAAATAAAAATAAATAATGTAATACATACTATGCAAGATTGTTAAATAAAGGCTATTATTATATTAATTTCCCGACGATGCTGTAGCCCACTTCGGCGAAACAATCGTAAACATGTACACCTGAAATACCGAGATCATGCTCACCTTAAAGTACCTATAATGTTCAATAAGTCTGCATTTAGCCTTACATTGTTACGTTGTGACAGGAGACCTGTAGCTCGAGCACGAATATTTGCGAGAAAGTATTCGTATGGTTAACGTAAGCAATTTGTCAAATTTGTATGGCATTTTAGTACCATTTACGTACGATAGGGGCGCTTTTGAAAAAATGCCATACAAATTGCTTACGTTAACCATACGAATACTTTCTCGCAAATATTCGTGCTCGAGCTACTGAACTAAAATTGGGCTACTAATTATAATGTCTAATATTGACTAAGTATTTCCTCATTGTCAAAAGACAAAGTAACACTATTACTTAATAGTTTTTCTTCAAATCTGCCTACTTCTCCTGTATTTTGTGAGTTTGTATTTGTATGCTATTTACGAACATTTAAATACTTTATTATACCGTATTTTTCCAGAGCGTGGTTCGCCCTTAACGTCCGTCAGCTTAATTTAAACTTCATCGCACGTATAGCGATCATGGTTCTCAATTAAATACACAACGGCACTCGAATGTAGAATAAATTACCCAATTTAATGGTTAAAGGCTGAAACAAACAGTTTGAATCAAAACACTTAGCGACCTAGCTGGATTTGTAATCATTGTATCATCCCATACTAGATCAGCTGTTAAAACTGTGCTTTAAATTCAACAAGGCTTTTTTCGAATGGATAGTTGTTGTTGGTCCCCAGCGGCCTTAACTTAAAGCTTCTCGCGGACAGATTATTGTAAAAAACTAATTCTGCAGTACCGAAATTCTACCACTTTTTGTGTATCCTGTGTATCATTATTTTGCAGGCTGGCAATGTCAGAGACAAGACCCTCTGGGATATCAACGCATCTCAAGACCTAACGATGTTTCGGTCATTTGTAACTGCCAGATTTGGCAGCTGTTTCACACTTCCTTTATTTTAAAAACATAATGTATAAGTATAGCAAGCATCTAGGTACTTCAATCAACGATTATTCTAGCTTTAATATTGGCTTTTATTATCCTAGGTTTAGCTAAAATGATTTTTATTTATGATTTTAATATGATTTCAATATGAAATCTATTTAACTTTAAGGACAAGCTTCTTGCTGATGTACAAGTTAAAAACTCATTTAAAGAACTACGAATAAGTAGATAACAACTTAAAATGTCATTATCCTACTACACATTTAAAGGAACAACGATGTGTGATGAGATGAAATTGCGGATTGCGGATGCCGTTCAATTTGACCGCAGTTCTGGATCTGATCTGTGGTTCCGGCAGTGGCAAGTGTCGGTTTCGGATCGGCACGATATCACGAGATCGCGACACTCGACTAGCGAGTAGCGCGAGCCAAGCCAGGCCAGTTCATTCAATTCATTCAGTTCAGTTTGCGAGCGAACGCCGCGAAACGTGGATGTGTGTACAATATTCTACTTTGCCGCGTTTTCAACATCGAAAAAGCGTTAAAAACTTTGTGTACCAGCTGTGATGTGATGTGTAACAATGATAACTAAGTTTTGTGTTAATTTATAACATCTTAAGTGTGTTAAAACTGTGTTTTTATGTGTTGTATGTTATTCGAAGTGGATTTACAAGTTGCCGGCGTTTTTGTTGTAAGTACCTGCCTACCTACCTTTGGTTATTTGAATTGTAAATTCCACTTTGAAATCTAATGTTTACTGTTATCTACTCATTATTGTAATTTTATTGATAAAAGTACGACGATAGATGTAGAACAGATACGTAAATAAAGTTATTAGAAAAGTTATTTATGATGTGTGTAACACGAACGCTACGATGATAGTAGTATTCATGTGGATGATAATAGGTTATCTTGATACAAATCGTAGTAATTTACGTGCAAATATTGTGTTCACTTTAAAATCATTGATTCAATACGTGTTGGTTATAGGCGATTAAATGATGAACAATTTTAGTTATACGGTAGGAACGGACAAGCGTACATACAGTTTACACACTATTTATATCTGACTGTTATAATGAATATAATGTTGGTGTATTTTTATGATACCATAAGACCATAAGAGCACGTGTTCAATGTTCGGAGACTGGATTAGATTATAATTAGGTATTGTAGGTACCTGCTTAGGTACATGAGCATCAAGAAATGGAAATATTTAGATTTTCTAGGTAGATAGGTAATTTAATGAGGTAGGTAACGTATGATTTTTGTTTTTCAAACAATTAAATCTTAGCTACCGTTAGTAGATATTTTTATTACTAATTTTTACTTTACCCTCGGCAATTATTAAATTAGTGGTTCTTTGTAGGTAGGTAAGTTCGGTAAGCCTAGCTACAAAATTTTGAAACTGTTTTGTACCTATACCTGGATTTCTTACCTAGGTAGGTATGTGTAATATTATTTAGGTAAATATTTCAGTAATTAAAGCAACAACAATACCCTAATACCAGAAAAATGTGGCTGTAATCTCAGGCTGTAATTAATGGTTACATGTTAGCTATAGACTACCTTTTTAGGGTTCCGAAGTAAAACCGATAGTTTCGTCATGTCCGTCCGTCTGTCCGTCCGTCTGTCCGTCCGTCTGTCTGTCCGTCTGTCGGTTCACGCAATTCGTGTATACTAGGGTTGCCAACCTCAAATTTAAAAAACCAGGATTTGAAGTTGGAGAAACCAGGACAACTCAGTTTAAAAACAGGACGCAGTAATAGAGTTGCAATTAGGCTCTGTGATATTAGTGAACTATTTTCAATACCGGAATGGGTTTTCGATATTGACCCCAGATTCCGGAATTAGTTCCGATATTGGTTGTTGAAATTAAAAATAAAAAAAAACCCGCCTGCTATCAAAAAAGCTATTATGATACACTTTTTTGAAAACCTTATGAAGAGCTCTTTAATTTGATACCCATATTGCATTATTCTATTTATTTTTATTTTTTGATAATTCAAACAATGGAATCTCACAGCCACAATATTTGTTTTTTTAACGTCATCTATCTCAGAATACTTGGGTTATCAAGACCAATCTAACGATATCTTAATTATATAAGCGGTTTGGAAAATATGAGGTAATAAAGAATATTACATGCATACATACATAAAAGATACGCGCGAAAAACATATCCCCTTGGCAGCCGGGTAAAAAATTGTTGAGGATGAAATAAATGGTTTGAAAGTATGTTTTATGAACTTTTAATTTTATTATTTCATAAAAATTAAGATAAAGTGAGTACTAAATCTTGGTTTTTATACAGACAACTTAGTTTTTATACAGTGTTCAGTTTTCATTTAGGTTCGTTTATAAAGAGTTTCTTATACGTTTATCAAAATTACTTTAGTAAATGTCTTCATAATTTATCACAGTAAAACAAATACAATAAAACAAAAAGCTATATGGCAACAATAGCTCGCTATCAATCAGGATAACATTAAACATATACTTATGATAATAAGCAACAAATATAATAAAATACCGACCACAAAAAACCGAGTTCGGCACCATGGTTTCGTTGAAACCCGAAGTTCTGAGAGAAACTGAGAGATACTACGGACGTTAGTATGCCTCCTCTCAAGCTCCAGCTCCCCGCAGGATGATCGAACGAGTTAAACTGACCTGATAGATACTACACATTCTATATCACGGACGTCAGCCTGTATGACATTAGAGAGGCTTTCAAACAGCTTTAAAAAACAAGGCATTGGGAGATGACGGTATCACTACCGAGTTGCTGAGAGCTGAGGGAAACCCCTCCTAGTGGTGCTCCAAAAACTGTCTGAAGCCGTCATCCATACTGGAACTACCTTGGAAGACTACAGCTGCAGAGAGGTTTCAGGCAACGGGACGGTTATATCCCTAAAACTGTTCACCGCTGCGATGGAAGACGTGTTCAAGCTAATGGAGTGGAAACGACGTGGGATTAACATCAATGGTGAATACATCATACACCTGAGATAAGCCGATGACATAGTCATCCTGGCGAAACGAAAATAATGTCGAATGTCCATGTCAATCGCGTACCGATTGTTGTTAACGGCGCTACTCTCGCAGTTACAGACGAATAAATCCTGGGTAAATCGAACTTCCAAAAATAAGTCACTCATAGAATCCAAATCGGGCTGCGTTCGGGAAACTGCGTCATATATTATCGTCCAAAACATTACCTCAGTGCCTGAAGTCGAAGGTATTCGAGCAGTGTGTGTTGCTAGTGATGACATACGGCTCCGGAGAAGTGGTGCTTTACTGTCGTCCGAATCCACAAGCTCAAAATCACACAGCATGCTGTGCTCGGTATTTCTAAAGAACAAAATCGGCTGAATTGTCAATGTTCTGGCCACATAGCTCAAAGGGCCGATAACCGTTGGGGAAGAAAGGTCCTCGAATGGCACCCACGTCTCGGAAAACGAAGTATAGGACGCCTCCCGACCAGATGGACTAACGGCCTGAAGAACAGTGGGCATCCGCTGGACTCAGAAGGCTCAGGATTGGTCATAGTGGCGCAAGTTAGACGGGGCCTATGTCCAGCAGTTGACCTCTAAAGGCGGGTGGATGGACGGATGGATGCATAATAAAATAAATTATTTGATTAAAGTTTCATCAAATATGTTCATCATAGCATATTTTTGAATATTTACGGATTACAACTAAATCTTTCTGAATCAAAAACTGCTTTTGAACACGACAAACGATTGATTTCATACAAATATTACAATTTCTTAGTCAGCTTATCTATAAAGGTAATAATGGTAGCGCGAGGGGTACACAAGGGATAGAGAGAATTGGATAATTGGGTTCGTGGGTGCGTTCAGAAATAAATAAACACTCGAAACATATATTTTGTTTAGTAACAATGAATACCGGAGTTACGATACTGAAACACTCAGTTCTGGGAACTGAAAAATTGCTCGAGATTCCGGAATTGCGAAATCTCGGAATTCCAGTATCCATGCCCTACTTGCGAGCCCTGAGGCCACCCGTAACGTAAAAATTTTTACAAGAGGCGCGCGAATTTTAAAATTTAAAAACCCAGGACGCTGCTTAAAAACTATCCAGGACGTCCCAGGACACCACAAAAACCAGGACGTGTCCTGGGAAAACAGGACGGATGGCAACCCTAGTGTATACTATTATATGTAGGTATTTAATTTCATCTTGAGGTCAAGCGTACTTTTCGTCAAACGGTACCCTATTATTAACCTATACCTATTTACTTTTGTTCTGATATCATTTCGATGTGATAGTTGATACGAGATACGTGTTTCGTAACCGTTTCGGTTGTGTGGTCATTACGAATAGGCAGGTATGTTTATCGTGTGTTCACTGATTAGTTCATTACTATTAGGCACCTACACTGGAAAAGACGGTAATCTGTCCTGAGAGTGAGACTCTTGATAACAAAATCCTGTTAGGGGCTTACTTCTTGTTTATATTGGCTACCGAAGTGTACTTTGACGTCTTTGACTTACCTACCTATGTGTTATGGACTTAGACTTATGAGGTATAGTTATGGGACTTAGGTATTGTTAACATTTATCTATTTTTATGTTTCGATAGTTCTTTATCTGTTAACTAAAGTCCAGTTTGATTAAATCACACTTATCTCAGACACTTAACACAGATTTATAACAGAAAAATAATCGCTATTTAGGTATTTAATATAAAAATACTTCATATGTTACTTGTCTGTCTTTATAATGAAAGACAAAAAATGTTTCTGCCTAGGTAGTTATGTATGTACATACATATAGACTGAAACCAATCAACCATGTGCCCCAAACTGGTTTTATTTTTAAAGGCAATAGTGAGAAGATGTTTTGGACCAACAAAACTATGCATAGGCACACTAATTTCTTTAGCGTGTTAGCACACACCGGGTAACCGCTAGTTTATAAGTAGGTAGGTATACCTACTCAATGCTTTAGTTATTTAACATCAGTTTTAAGATACCTATTAAATTAATGGCGTCACGTAAACCCATTAGCGTCTCAAGCATGCAAGACTGACTGACTGACAGGTGTTTATTTGGAAATTATATAGTACGAGTACCTCTAGTGAACTGTGACCTGCACCTTTTCGAGACTTCATACATTTTGACACTGGAGATGAAATAGAAAATCATTAAAATTTCATAGTAGGTACTTAGACTTCTTCCGCGACTTTGCTGAGCTTTTACAGTGGGTTAATAAAGTAATGAAAAATATAAACATTATAACAAAATGATAAGGTTTACCGGAATCAAAAATAAGCTGGTGCTAATCAAAGTTATAAACTGCCTGTATATTAAAAAAAGATAAAAAGTTTAATGGATAAGCAATTTTTTTTAGGTAAGTACTTAATTTCCGAAATGCCTAAGTTCTACAAAAAGTTAATAGGGTCGATGTGCCAGTATACGGCCTCTTAGCGGAGTTGGGCACTTTGGGCGATTGAAGATATATGTTGTCTACACGCAAAATAGTCGATCTATGTTTATTTGGATCCCTAATATAGTCAAGATGTGAAATAAAAAAGAAACCATTGCACTCACATGTATAAATTTAAAAATATAACGCATAAAGTGAAAAACTAGCGAATGTGCCAGTATACGGCCCCCTGTGCCGGTATACGGCACCTAGTGTGCCAGTATCCGGCCACCCCTTAAAAGTTAATAATAGGCTCAGAATACAAGGAATTGTTACTGATATACAATGTTTATTATTATTATAAACATTTAATCACATCTTATTACTAAAAAAGTGGTCAAGTGCGAGTCGGACTCGCCTTTGAAGTGTTCCGTTGAAAATGTGCTATATGGGTGATTATACAAAAGTTGGGTAACTTTTGAGGATATTTTGTTTACTATACTTATTTAATCAAATTTGTACAAATTTGGGTGTATATGATGGCTAATGTAATGAATATACTGTTCCACATCGGGCCAGTCACTTTTTTAAGTAGATTGTGAGATATTTAAAATTTTCAGAATTTTATTGCCATGGGACTGACGAGGCTAACATAGTACTGATAAAATACACAATTTTGTAAGAATTTTAATAAAATTTAATAAAAATTTGTACAAATCTCTTAGGATTTAATAATGGCACATGTCTTTTAAATATTAAAATCACTTAGTAACTATTAAAAATAATTATTAATATGTAATACTGGGAGAAAATACTATCTCAGTTTTCAAAACAGCCTTTTGACATTTAACGTAACGTCATTCACTTAACTTTTACTACTTTGACTTAGTTTTACTTAATATTTTTAAGTAATCAACAAACGAATACATCACACATCTGCGATATGCCGATGATATAGTTATCCTGGCGGCAGGGGCGTAGCTACCGCCGTCTCAGCCGTATCAATTATACGGGGCCCCCAGCGTATAGGGGCCCCCACTAACAACAAAAAAATGCTCGCCAGCGGCCTGCAACTGCTACTAACAGTTGGCACTCCTTTTATATTTGACAGCTGACGTTGAGGGGGGCCCCACAACAAATATTGATATGGGGCCTCCTTAGGGTTAGCTACGCCGCTGCCTGGCGGGTTCCCTGGAAGAACTTGGTACAATACTCAGGGACTTGAACAGCACCCGATCCGAGACGTGGTGCTTCACTATTAGCCTAATCCACAAGCTCAGAGTAGCGCAGCGGGCTACGGAGAGGGCTATGCTCGGTATTACTCTACCGTAGACGAACAAAGGTAACCGACATAGCTCAAAGAATTAGCCGGCTTATGTGGCAATGGGCTGGCCATATAGTTTGAAGGACCGATAACCGTTGGAGAAGAAAGGTCCTCGAATGGCGCCCACGTCTCGGAAAAAGAAGCATAGTACGCCCTCGGTCAGGTGGACTGACGACCTGAAGAAGACAGCGGGCATCCGCTGGATTCAGAAGGCTCAGGACCGGTCAGAGTGGCGCAAGTTAGGAGAGACCTATGTTCAGCAGTGGACCTACAAAGGCTGATGGATGGATGGATGGATGAATCAACAAACAATAGAAACAAAAATCTAACAATATTTATCTTAGTTTGTATTTGTCTACTACATTTCCAGATATAACTTGTTTAATTTTTTTTCTTTCTTCATGAGTTTAGTGTAGTTTTCTTCCAATTGTGTTTTAATAACTTCCCCAAAAAGGGACTTCTTCACTAATTCTTTCTTTTTAGTTTTATCTTCACTCATGTCTTCAATTCTGGTCTTTGGCGTTTTTTCAACAGATTTTATTACTTTTTCTTTGAATTTCGCTAATTTAATGGGGTCGCTTTTAATTCTGGCCAAGCAAGCCTTTTTAGCTTCACTCTTTTTTTTTATGTTTCTTCCCTAGTCAATTTGCTTTTAACATGCAGCATGATGTTTTAAACTGAAATATAAATACACACAGTAGCAATTAAGATAAAAGTACTTTAAAACAAAAAACATCAGTACCATGGAAACACGTCAGTTCTTTGGCGCGATACCTGACAAAGGACTGACGCCAACGGACTGACGAAAAAGACATAATTTGAGGCTATAATCATACCTATTGTTTTTTTTGGTAATTTCAAATATCAACAAACTACATTTTAACAAATCGTAGTTAACTATGTATAAATGAAAATAAACCTCAGATTAACAAGAAAATAACGACTCACCACAGGACTGAAATGTTGACTGGCTTAGCACGTGTATAGACGACAAACACAACCCAAGCACTGGTACAGTTACGGCGGCCGTCAAATTGTGCGGTCCGCAAGTAACTTCATAATCAACATTAAAATTCAAACAGGGATTTGACGTTGAGTTGGTGATATTTTGCGCGAATTTCAATTTTAAACAACACACAACGGACTGACGAATAAAACTAATGACAAAGTTCCTTATTTTTTTTTAAATAAAGTGGAGAACATTGCATTATGAAAGTTCCAGTATATATTACTATGTACATCACAGATTGTTGTAAATTAGTAAGTTTTCTTAAATCAATGATAATATTTGATAGATATTCACTTGATCCTTGGTTTTCGGGATTGTGACATGCCAAAGGACTGACGTTTTAAGCATTAATTGTGTTTTTTTATTAACTTGTATTTAAAATTAAGAGTTGAAATTGGGTGACCAAATAAAGTACTTTTCATTGCTTTAAAATAAATTGTAATCTCAATAAAATATAATAAGACTTTGTATATATTGGCTGATGACATCGAGTTACCCAATTTTTGTAGAATCACCCATATCTCAAAAACTGCTGACTATATCTCGTTCAAACCAATTTTCACTGAAAGTGGTCATTGAGATCTCCAGCATATATTTAGTTAGGGAGGAGGGACACATTTTACCACCTTGGAAGTGATTATCTTTCAAAGGATTGTCTTAGGAAAAATGGTTTTAGAAACCTCAATGTCATTTTTAAAGACCTAACTACAGACACCGTGCACGTATAGGTTACATAAACGAAAAAATATTTAGTTTCAGTTCCATGTATGAAACTATCCCCCCCCCCCAAAAGACAGACAGACAGACAGACAGAAAGAAAGACAGTGACAGACAGATATGATGAATCTATAAGGGTTCTGTTTTGTTCCATTCGGCTACGGAACCCTAAGTGTATGTAAAATTTTGTTCCGTTGTTCGTATGCCAGAGAGGTCTCTTCGGCCATTTCCTTTTTTTCGAATATCATGAAGAGTTTTTTTAGATCTTCATAGGAGAACTGTGCAATCATTTTGTCCTCTTATTAATTTGGAGATTCGTCAAATACATTTAATAATAAATATATAATATTTTAGGGTTCTGTAAGATTATTATAATCACTAATTCAGTGGTCTCTCTGTTCGTCTTGAACTGCCATGTCTTTGCACACATTCACACATATCAAATGAAAGGGCTCATTGTAAGGGTCTTTAATTATAAGATTCATAGTTTTAAAGTTAAATATAAAATATAGATAAAAATTATCCTTTCTCCTCTCTCCTCTAAACTGCAAAACTACCAAGCCAAATGATCGAAAAAAAAGTATTTAATTTTAACAGATGAGGAAAACGAAAGAAAAACTGTAGTAAAATACCTATTACCTATACATATATTATTGGTCATACGGAACCCTTTCCACGCGGGTGTAACTCGCACTTGGCTAGTTTTTTTTAATGAAAAGCAAAATTAATTTTAATTCAGTACCTACCAAATGTTAATCTCGCTAAATAACAACAAATCGTCAACTGTATAGCTCGTTAAAAATGCTATCGCTAAATGTAAGCGGAAACCTATTTAGTACCCGTTTATTTATGAGTGAATCAGAAATTTTGCAAAGAAAACATGTGGCTGAATACTGGCATACGGCATCTTTACACTTATGACTGGGTGAGCCAGTACCCGGCCACCCGGCCGTATACTGGCATTTCACATAAATTGGTATGCCAATACCCGGCCACTTCATTTTTGTATAATTAAATGTTATAATTGGAAAAATACACTTTTATAATAAAGATCAGTCAATAATGAAAGTAATAACACCAGTAACTTATGTAAATAACTAATAACAAAATAGTAAATTTTCCCTTCGGACGCCGCTCTGCTTCTTAGTTTTTAGCTTGTTTATCGCATTCGCGCACAAAATTTATACAAGATGTAAACTGAGTGGATTTTTTTAGCTACCTGGTTTAGTGAATAGTTGAAAATATTGCAGTTTGATATTACTACATTATCTGAAATACGATTAAAACTTACACTTTAGTATTACATCATGTAGAAATCTTGTTATCTCTAATTAAAGAAACGTAGTCCGTCAGGTGGCCGGGTACTGGCACATGGCCGGCTACCGGCACATCGACCCTACGAGCAATAACGTTTATGACATCAGTTTCGCTCTTTTAGGAGTCTTATTTGGCCGAAAACCACCGGTGTCCTTTCATCCGTTCATCCGTTTAGGCGTGCGTGACTGAGCAAAAATCATACAGACATACATAAACTGTCACATGCAGTTTCATAATTAAACTACCTACCTAGTATTGTGAAAGTTTGTATGGATGTGTTTTACGTAAAAACTGCAGAATGGATTGGATTATACTCTTAAGGTCAAAAACGCAAAAAGTCAAACACGCAAAATGACAAAAAGTAAAACGCTTCATTTCATAAAATTTAGCGCACAGACCACGATCTGAAATAAGATAATGGGATATTATCCAGGCTATTTCCTGGATATTATCCAGGAAAACGCGGGTAAAGCCGTGCCAAAGCGGTAGTTCTAAATATGCCGAGCTAGGACAGAAGCATTTCAGTTAACATTACAAACATTTCAATCTAGTAGTAAAGTCACCTGCAGAGAAAAGTAACCCATCTGTTACTGTGTGTTTATAAACAGATGGGTTAGGTACTTTTCTCTGCAGGTGACTGTACAATCTGCAATTACTAGGGCGGGTGCAGAGTCGGAAGAAGCTTTCATTTTATTGCACCATAAAACCTTTTTCATATCCAACCAACCATCTACGACCTAAATTTCCTACATTCTCGCTATCTTAGTAAGCGCACTTCATACGTAAATAAAGTATTCAAAATCTGTTACTAACAATAAGTAAAAAGAATAAACAGTAAATAAATAAAATGAGTAAGTACAAGATTTCATTTTGTTTCGTCTAAAGTAATTTTGAAGTTACGACCTATAGCGATTCTTCGTATTTTAACGATCTGAAGTTAGGTTTTCAATCAAATCCTGCTATAAAATAAAAGTGTAGAAACAAAACTTATTCGTTGAACTTCAAAGAAATAACTCATGATGGCGCTAAAACCAAACTAGCTGAAGTGATGCTGAATAGAACATATTTACTGTAAGACCGTTGGAGTAAATGGCTCGGAGTGGACGCTCGCAGACTGTCGTTGTCAGGTATAAGTGGCCGAACGAGTTTAAGCGACTTCAGGAGCAGTTAAACAGTTGAAGTGAAGGTTACTGGCGAAATATTTTGAGCGCTTTCGTGCTTCCAACACGTCTAACTATCCATTTCGGATGTTATTAAATAATAATTCCTTCTGGAGGTCTTTCTGCAGCAAAATAACTTCCAAAGTTGGATACAAAGCCCTGGACACTTAAATTCTTATTCAACAAAGCGTAGAAACATTAGGTCTGACACTTGTCTTCAGTGGATGTCATTTTTAACCGACTTCAAAATAGGAGGAGGTATTCAGTTCGACTGTATTTTTTTATGTTTGTTACCTCAGAACTTCCGACCGGGTGAACCGATTTTCATGATTCTTTTTTTAATCGAAAGCTGGTGCTTGTCATGTGGTTCCACTTAAATTTGACCGAGATGTCGGTTATTTTTTGTTTTATTAAACAACAAGAGTAGGGTTCATGATACGATTTACTCAACATTTACCAGATTCTAGATAAAAGACGAAGACCTGGCGAACGTGGACTACCAGATGTAGTGTATGTGCGATAGCATACATACACTGTCTCGTGTGTCTCTGTATTAAATAGCAAATGTCACTGTCATTTATGTAGTGGTTACGTATGACGCCTCGCTTGATGATCGAATGGACGAGTCCATTCGATCATCTATTCGATTATTGTATTATTTGATTACTCGATAACATGACCCAACTCGGTACAAGAGAGGAGTCTCAGCGGAGATCCCGGAGTGGACGGATGTGTCCCTATAGTGACAGTGACGTGCCATAGTAAAATACGTAGACATAGTCGAGCCAGTGAACAGTGATTATATTAATACACATCGGATCTCCTACACCAGTAATAGGCAATATTTTGCCCATGAAAAAAGCAAAGCGCCTTAATTCTTAAATATCTTAGTTAAGTCTCAAATTCAAGAACTTGTTTCGCTAATTTTCAACACAATAAATAAGTTTTACGATCCTCGTTTCGTCGGTTCTTGTATCCGTCTATAAATGATTCAAAGCGGAGAGGATGGGCGGATGTTTCCTAAATAATTGATGGGAATTTAGAAGTTCGCGTTGGCCAAACAACAATTTGCGTATCAATAAAGTCATTTATACAGTAACAGTATTGCTGGGTATTTTTGTACTGTTAAAATTCAGACTATTAATTTGGTTCAAAATATGATAGGTAAAATATTTAGCTGCGTAATATAATATTGTCGCAGACGTTTGTTAGGTGATTAGATATATAAGAAAAATCATAACATATTGGATAAATTTTTTTATAAATAATAAAATCTATAAGCTAATTACGGAATGGCACGAATATTATGTAAGGAATCAACTATTTTTGCGTTGACTATAGTCAAATATACCTTGAATCTTGATACATTTCTCTTAGAGAGACAACAGCTGATTCCATCACGAAGCAAGCTTCTTTAAACCTCGCAGAGCATTCATTGTGTTTCGTCTTACTTTAAGCATAAATCATTGGCAGTTCAGCGGGCCTATTATGAACTTTTATAAAACCATTCTTGTTCCAGGCAATTCATTTATCGGGCTTGGAACGACGTATGATTGGCTAAAAAGTGTCACGTGACCGCTTTGGTAATACGAATTTGACGTTTACACTGGAACATGCCTGGAATTAAGAGTTCATAATAGACCCGCAGTTTGGACAATTGACCCGTTTGCATACTAACGATGAGGTCTCCCTGAATGAAGATTAATTCTTTCTTTCTGTCTTTCTTTTTCTTCTCTCTTTCTTGGCCGGCAACGCATCAGTGGTGCCTTTGGTGTTGCTGATGTCCATGGGCGACGATAGCCACTTACCATCGGGTGGATCGTCGGTTCGTTTGCCGGCTGTTTCCATTAAAAAAATATATGATTATCAAATTCTTACTATTCTAACACTAATTCGTGAGTGTCTGAATATGTACACTTTACGTTTATATTACAGCTTACTCACTCATGTTTAAATTACGATTATCTATGTTCAATTTGCTAAATACATAGTTTATCTTGCGCTTAGTTATCATCAGAAGTCCAAGAAAACTTCATATCCACTTTACATCAGGTGATTCATTATCCTAGGTCGTAAAAAGACTATTATTAACTCTGCTTTTTCGTTTAAATTGCAATAATTTATTGCGTCCATATTTTAATAAATAAAGCTTAGAAACACAAACTCATAAAAGGTTTCTAACCTTGGTCGCATGGTGTGCGATGTGCCTCTTCTAAGAACGTTTTGTGTGAGAAGGAACTTAGCTAACGCAATAGGCGCATAGTTGTAGAAATTACTTAACACGAATGTATTGTGAATTTATTAGTTTCACTTAGTTTTTATGTAAGGGAAACAGGTACATTAACATTTTTATCAAGGCACTTGTATTGTTTAAACTAGTCTTAGATTTTTGTACGAATAAATATTGGTATTCACGGTAACTTTTATTAGATTTTAATAAGAAATATTTTTATTGAGTTTATTACTGATATACCTATGTATGACCTTGTTTTGTTCAGTTGTTAAATCAGTGAGCCAAGCTCGAGTTATGCACTCATTTCGAAAATATTAAATTTTGATTCTAATCATGATTTTGAAAGAATAAAGTAAACAATGGTTTTTAAAAACCCAAACTGATAAATAATTACCTCGACCAATGACTTTAATGTTTATCGCAATTTATTACCGCAAAACCGGCGTTTGACAACTAATTTGAATAGTTAACGACACGACCAGTGCCAATGAGAGTTCGTTAATAATAACGTCATTAAGTTCAACTGTCTAAAAAAAAGAAATACGAGATCTTTGTAAACTCCATGTCAATATGCTCACTCAAATGAAAAATTATATTAGTGAACAGATAACCACCCACCCACAAATAATTTTATTGTCATTGGATATAATGCGGAAATCCGAATTATTTTTGTTACAATGGTTACTTGGTAGGCGTCGCGTCGCCTTGATATCATCTCTTGTAACTAACGATATCTTTATATGGAGGATATTTGAGCAGAACTACTAGGTACTTATTTATGCACGCAATAGAGCCCAAAAAATTGTTTTTTAGAATTTTTGTCAAAATACAGCTTCGTAGTAGGTAACCTACCTAACTTACTAACAGTGCAGAATACATAATAGTAACAGTTACTAATAGTCTAAACTAAACCGCGGATCAGACAGATATCCGTAATTGTTGTTTAAACGGCGGTTTTTAACGGAAAATCAATTTAACGTTTTTTATTCGTTAATAAAACGTGCAAATAATTTACCTTTATCCCTCTTTTTGTTTGAAACAGTAATTCATCAGGCGTCAAGGACAGGTCTTTTTACGACCTTCTGCCACGGTAAATGATTATCGCTATAAAAATATTTTACGCGATTATAAGTCCGTAACGGAACAAAGGGTAATGTTGTTACGGCTTTGTGACGTAAAACTGGATTAGGTAAAAACAAAAGTATTTAAAAAAATAGGTTAATTATTTTAATATATTTCCCTTACTTGCCAGTTGCCGTGTACAGTAACATTATTATATTTTTTATGTAACACTTCGTAAGGGTTAAACGGCCATTAGGGATTAAATTTTAATTGGAAACGATTAAAAAAATATTGAATAAATCTTACGAAGTAGGTACAATGATTTATTGTAAAAATCATATTTTATTTGTTCACTCATTTAAGTGTCTTTTCAGGATACACATTAATATGAACATACTTATTACTTTCACATAGGTACATAATATTATATTATATCATATCGTCGCTGCGCGTGCGAATCTGCGTAAGAGCAACTTGTAAAGACAGCGTATTTGCTTTTTGATGATAGTTATGATGATAGATAGGTACATAAAGCAACTGGCATAGACAACATCACAGCTGAAACCCTCAAAGCCTTGGGTGAGAGAGGAATAATAAAACTCTTGGAACTGTGCAACTCAGTCTGGAAAAATTGCCAATGGCCTAAAGACTGGTCACATTCGGCTATACTACCTCTTCACAAAAACGGTGCGGCTAAAAAGTGCGAAAACTATAGAACCATTGCTCTCATATCTCACGCTAGCAAGGTACTACTGCACATAATCAACAACAGACTGCGCCACTACCTAGACTGGCAAATCCCACAAGAACAAGCTGGATTTGTCTAAGGAAAAGGGACAAGGGAGCAAATACTCAATGTCAGATTGCTAGTGGAGAAGTGCTACGAATTTAACATACCAGCAGTAATGTGTTTTGTAGACTATCAAAAAGCATTCGACTGTGTTAGCTGGAACCATCTGTGGAAGGTACTAAAAGAGATGGGGGTGCCTGTACATTTGATACAACTCATAAGATCTTTATACACGTCAGGTCATGGATCAGTAGAAGTCGGTACGGCACAGTCGTCGGAATTCAGATTTGGGAAAGGCGTGCGGCAGGGTTGCGTCATTTCACCTATCCTTTTTAACATCTACGGGGAATACATAATGCGCAAAGCAATAGAGGGATGGGATGGTGGCGTAACAGTGGGAGGCACGCGGGTCTCAAATCTACGCTACGCCGATGACACCACGCTAATAACAGCTACAGAAGCTGAAATGGTTGAACTGATACAACGTCTAGAAACTGTCAGCCAGGAGATGGGACTCAAAATTAATAAGGCCAAAACCAAGCTTATGATCATTGATAGAACTGATACACTACGAACAGGGACTGCACTGAGCCATTATGATATCGTGAACAGCTTTGTATACCTTGGCTCCACTATTTCCAACAAGGGAGGATCAGAAATCGAGATCAGGCGAAGGATTGGCATGGCAAAGTCCGCAATGAGCCAACTTGACAAGATATGGAAAGATCGGAATATACTTAAAAAGACGAAGATTTATATCATTAGAACACTTGTCTTCCCGATCTTTCTGTATGGCGCTGAGTCCTGGACCCTAAAAGCAAATGACAGGAAGAGCATCGATGCTTTTGAAATGTTTTGCTGGCGCCGCATGTTGCGTATCCCCTGGACAGCTCACAGAACGAACGTCTCAATCCTCAGCGAGTTGAAGATAAAGCAGAGACTCTCTAGCACATGTCTGCAAAGAATGCTAAAGTATTTCGGACATATCGCAAGAAAACCCAGCGACAACTTGGAGAAGCTCATGATAACCGGAAAGATGGAAGGCAAGAGACCCAGGGGTCGGAGCCCGAAAAGATGGACAGATCAGGTGTCCGAAAAACTTAATATCACACTGAGCGAAGCCATACACTGTGCCTCAGACCGCGGAAAATGGCGGCAACTAGTCCACGAAACATCAAAATGAGATCGGAACATCACGATGCTCAGCAGTGAGCGTACGACTGAAGGAGGAGGAGGATGATGATAGTTAAAATATAGAAAGTTGTAAAGAACTAGCTGTTAATTTCAGTCGGTAATAAGAATTAATATCGCTGAGATATTAAGTTTTATCTTCCTCCTGTAAAATCATCAAAAAACAAATACGCGGTCTTTACAAGTTGCTCTTACGCGGATTCGCACGCGCAGCGACGATATGTATAAGTGGAAGTAGGTATATCTTATACAGTTATCACACTTATCACGTTATGGTAATATTGATTTTAATTGTTAATTTAATACCATTATTACTATTATTATTTCTCCATGGGGTTCGCCTGGATAGCTACCACCCTTGAGCATGAGTCAGCCGCCAAACGACGCGTCGTGTCCGGCTGGGGGCTTGAGAGCCAGTTCTTTTTTTCTTTTTCTTCTGTCTTTCTTGGCCAGCAACGCATCAGTGACGCCTTTGGTGTTGCTGATGTCCATGGGCGACGATAACCACTTACCATCAGGTGGATCGTCAGCTCGTTTGCCGGCTATTTCCATAAAAAAAAAATACTCTATATCTCGCGTCTATTGATTATACTATTTGCTCAGTACGCTCTGCTTCTGTAGACGGAACCCGTAAACTCTCGTCAGCAAACCTAAATACGACAGACTGCGTTTTCGTCTGCCCTTGTGCAAAACAAGCAGTCTATTTAATTAATAACAAAATGTACTCACTCACTTTAGAGAACTTTGCGAGCCGCTTATTATGAGTATTACCACGGTAAACATACATAGTACTGATTCAAACAGATTGTACCTACTTTAGTTTTGTCATCGTGCTTTTTTGTGTGTTGTGTGAATGTGCTCAAATTAACGACATCCCTCATCGTGTTAAAGACAACATAATTTTCTCGTCATATACTCTGAACGAAACCAAACAAGGACAATGGTGCCAGGATTTTTCAATCAATCAATCAATCAATTAATTCTTTTTCATTTATTTTTATTTTATAATTTTTTTATAATACAAAACTGGGCAAATTGATCAAAAGTTGATGTACAATATTTAATGGCGTCGTTCCGTGATTGATCTTTACCCATTTGCAATTCATCAATCTTAAATACTTATCATCGTCAAATTATTGGATCTTAGATCAAACGATTTTCACAACATCGAAATATTCGGAATATTTGAACTTGTTCAGTTGTTTACCCCGCATAACACTGATAATAATCAAATCATCCATTTAACTTTGAATTAACTGGTATCAAGCCACGCGCAATGTAGGATTCCGAAATGGTAAGTTTATCGGCTATTACTCATTAACTACTTATGTTAACATAGTCGTGATAGTTTTCCTTGTAAATTCATCATGTAACCTATTTTTGAGAATTTTTTCACTAGTCCAACTCCAACTCAAGCCGGCAGGGGGAGGGACACTTGACTCTTACTAAAATTAGCAAAGCCAAATATTTCGCAAACGGACTCCTAATTCCAAAAATGGTTTTAAAAGACACATAATATTTTTAAAAGACCTTTTCAACGATACCCCACACTATAAAGTACGCGACGAATAAAAAAATCATACTCACTTTACCTGTAGGGGAGGTATTTACCCTGAAAAAAATAATGTTTTTCAATATTTTATTTTACGATTCTGGAGTTCTAATAAATATGTATATCCATGCCAAATTACAGCCTTCTAGAACTAAGGGTCTCGGCGTTTGCTTTGGATAGACGGACGGATAGACGGACGGACATAACGAAACTATAAGGGTTCCGATTTTACTTCGCAACCCAAAAAAGAAAGAACAAATGAAAGCAATTTTTGAACGCATATTTTTAAATTGAGTCATCCGTGCGAGACATCGATGTTTAATTAATCCACTACTTATTACTTAGAAAAAAGACAAAACAAAATGTTTGCTAAGATTATAATCACATAGAAAGACAGATCGCGTCTTAATACTCAAAATAAAAATAAGGACATTAAAAATATGGAATGAAACTAGACTTAAGTCGGCGTCGAGGCAAATATATCAAAAATTCCATTAAAACGGAGAGGAACTATAAAAAGGCGTGAACTAAATGAACGAGAGAAAACTTCCGCTAATTACTGTGACATTTGAACGACGAGAGCAGATAACACAGACATAACTTATAACGAGCTGATTAAACTGGATAATTACTTCGCAAACGTAGACACTATGATCTAGACTAGACGTCTCTTCAAGACACTGATAGCAGTATAGCGAGAGTATAGCTAAGAAATGAGCAGTGAGCAGACCTAAGAGAATAGAGTGTCATCAGTAATACCAAAAGGCATTAACGAAACGTTAACGGAAAAGCAGAAAACGGGAACGCGCTCTTATTACTCCGTCACTGCGATCGATGCACGTACCTATAAAATACAGGTAAAACATTTTATGAACAATTTTAGAAGAAGCGTGGTAGTTAGGAGGTAGAAAGAGTTTTCCTTGTAAGAGTACCGTCGCGATTAAGCAGAGTGGTATCTGAACCCGCGACCTCCGAGAGAAGGGATCGTTCATCAGATCCTTAAATTGTTCAGCAGGATACATCACAATGGAATGTTGGTTGGTTGGATACACGTCACGTTTCTTTTTTCTTCTCTCTTCCTTAGCCTGCAAGGTATCAGTGATGCCTTTGGTGTTGCTGATGCCATGGGCGACGATAGCCACTTACCATCAGTTACTAGATTGTCTTTTCAGGATCTGCGTTTCACTGGTGACTGCTTGAGTTTCCTTGAATACTCCTCCGGTATTCCGCCTTTGCATTATACGGTTATTTACCGTCAGCTGAGGTCACTTACTCGTAGCCTTAATTTAAGTGCACATTTATCGGCATCGTAGTGTTTTTCTAAAATTCAAGTTTAGTATTTTAACGCTCATTAAAACAATTTACCAGGTCATTGATCGTGTGAAAGCTTAAAAACACATGTTTGTGGCAGTTGTTTTTCTGTTTGATTAGAAATGCAGGTCATCATGATTGTAATAACATCGGGGTTGAGAGGGTCCGCTATTATCGTTCGTTTATTTAGCGGTTTATCCTTTATCCGAGGTCGACATTACACCGGGATCATACGATATTTATACCAGCTCCTACTTTAATATTACATTTTGTTTAAAATGGGACATCTGCGTTTGATTTGTACGGGATTTTTACAGGTTTTAAAATTAACTTGCTTATATTATTCTCGATTTTTATAAGTTCAAATCACAGCTGAGCTGATGTAGCGAGATTACCGACCACAGAAAAAGTTTTTAAAATGTAAAAACATAAATGTTAATTTTATTATAATGGCCTCATTGCGAAACCAGCAGTGATTTTCGGATTAAATTTATATTTACGTGTTATGATGTGCTATATTTATGTATTAAAACTATATGTATTTAGTGTGTTCTATGATTAAATCTATATATAAATTATGTGTTTTTAACCATTAACTTCTCATTTTAAAAAGGAATTTGGTTATTACATTCTTATAGTAATTCTAATCAGTAATTTAATGTTGCAATTGTTGTATAATCGCAGCTTGATATAATTGTGCGCTATTACAGTTATGTATAAATAGTTAAGAGTAAACGCTCCAGTGTATTTGAACGCATTTGAATTTTGAATTCCACAGAAAGCTGTAAGTGATATGCGATGTTTTCTCAGTTTTTATTTTCCACATTTACTTCTTTAGATTTCGTAGCCTATTTTAGAAACAGAATGAGAAAATTGTTTACTGTTGACAGTTATAGTAGCAATGCAACAACATACAATAGGCACAAGAGCCGAAGACCAAAAGATTTAATATAACCTTAAAGAAAATACAATTCAACTTTATTCACCAACTAGCTGACCCGGCGAACTTCGTGTCGCCTAACAAACTTTTTTTTTTCTAAAATAAAAGTAGCCTAAGTTACTCCTTGTTACACCAGCTATCTGTCAGTGAAAGTCCCGTCAAAATCGGTCCAGCCATTTCAGAGATTAGCTGGAACAAACAGACAGACAGACAGACAAAAATTGTAAAAGATGTTGTTTTGGTATATGTACCGAGTATACATCCAAATGCACTTAGTATAAAGCGGTTATTTTAATATTACAAACAGACACTCCAATTTTATTTATTTGTATGTATAGAAGATGTCAATATAGAACCTTAATTCTGTTGTTTTCGGTTCACGTAAATGTCTTTTAATTGCTAAGTAACGATTAGGATGACCTCTCGTGTAAAACCGTAATTTCTTATCAAATAAACGTGTCGGGTACGCCACGGCTAATTAAAGGTTTAAATCGTTATTAAGGTTTTGTATTTGTCGGTATACCTACTAATAGCATAATCTAAATTTTACTAACAAAAAATAACCGACTTCAAAGTTACTCTAAAACTACTTGTCAGATCTCGTTCAAATTTATGTGGGATTACGTGACAAGCTTTCGATTAAAAAAAGAATCATCGAAATCTGTTGGCGTGATATTGAGTTATTCGTCCATTTGTCGCGCTTACTTAATACAAATTTAAGACTTATATGGTTTTATCATGGATGCCATTGTCAGATCTCAATAAAATTTATATGGGACCACATGACAGCCACCAGCTTTCGATTAAAAAAAGAATCATCAAAATCGGTACGCTCAGTCCAAAGTTCTGAGGTAACGAACATAAAAAAAATACAGTCGAATTGAGAACCTCCTCCTTTTTTTGAAGTCAGTTAAAAAACTAAATATTTAGAATAAGGAATGTGTCAATCTATTTAGAACAATACGTGTGGGACATTCTATGGGATTCGAATAGTGATCACGGAGTAGTAGAGATTGTTATTGATGTGAACGTTAGAAGAACTGGAAACATATCATGGAGCAAAGTAAAAGGAATATTATTGAATAACCAATACCATAGAACACCCCTTTTACTTCATATACAAATACTCGTTTATAGTCATCAATACGGCAGTTTCCTGAGCTGTCATTTATAGTAACGGCCTCTCGCGGATACCGGTCATATGTCCCGCCATGTGATTTGTGGTCAGCATTATCCGTGATGATATTTCAGTTGAGCTGACTCTAAACTGACGTCCAGAATGTATTTCCAGGACAAATTTGGTGTAGGCTCTTACTATGTCAGTAATCATAATATGTTTAAAGAGGTAAAAAGGCTTGACGTCGTGAAAAATATCTTACTCTTTAGGTACCTAAGGGCCTATTTAGCACTAAATATACCCAGGAATTTCTTATGTTTCCTGTTGAAATAAAAGTAGATAGTTAGGATTTGATATATCTTTTCCGGTTCTTTTTGCCACAATCTTACATTCTGCGCTGTTCAACATTTTTAGATCGGTAGTGAAGATACGAAGGCGAACATAATAATGTTGGAGATTTTTGTATTTTTTCATTGGACGCCCGATATCTTAAAACTAGTTATCGCTCTCTGTTACGTGATTTCCAAAAAAAAAACTTTTATTTCAAATAATAAAAAACTAAAACAAATAAAAAACAATAAAATTGCAAAAAACTCATAAACTGTTGGTTTAAAAAAAATGTATTTTCTTCGTACATAGACACGTACCTACGTACCTAGTAAATGTATGAGAATACGAAGGCGGCACACAGTGTTATTTTTGGCTAAAGTCTAACAAGATATTCGACAGAGCTGTTTGTTGTAAAAACTGACCTTTATTTACCAATCAATTTGTACGGATTCTCAAGGCTCAAGTCGAGGCTAAATAACAAGAGTATCAAATTCGCAATATAAGATTACGAATAACTTTTTTTTAAATATCTCATACTTTTCCAGTAAATCAGAAGCCGTACATCTAGACAAGTTCCTGTTGTTTATGCAAGAACTACGACGGAAATTGATATCCAGGAAAGCGCAAACCTTTGAGTAAAAATTGTTGTATAATAAAATACAACAGACGGCGCTGCAGCGCTGTACAATACTGTATCGAATGACCGTAACATCGTTAAGGTTTAAACCTTGAACGTAGCTATACTTTTCCTATTTTGATTCGACAAGTCAGTTGATCCATCGGGGATATTGCGTCTACGACTTGAAGCGCCTAATGAGGTGATCTTGAGAATGGCCGCTTCAACGTACGACACGATAATGACACAATTTTATAATTTCACACCGCAAACCTGCAGTTATTAAGTGTTTTCAAATCATAGCAGTAATGACAGTAGTGGAGGCATATTTCGATTAAATTGTAAACACGCTGTCTTATTGGACGACAGTGACACGATAATATCGTTATCGTCGGCAACAAGATTCCCACCTGTGTCGTGATAACAGTCATATTATGAACTAGCTGTTGCCCGCAGCTTCGCATAAGGAAATTATGTTTTACCTTATTTGTACCTCTTGCAGAAGAAAATTTAAAACGCGGTGAATTGATATTGAAGTACTTATATTTAGTAATTTATATACTGAAACCCACGATAAAATCACAAAGGATTTCTCCAGGAGCGGATTTTGAAAAATAAGCAATATTGACATTAATTAGTATTTTTTCTTTTTTAAATATACAAGATGTCGTTACCATGTTGAATGAAGAAGTGGCCATTAAAGATAGTCGTTCTTGAAAAAGTAGTTAAAAGGATGTTATACTTTATTTGGCGTGTTACGAACAAACGAGAATTTATAACGTGTGTACCAGCGAGCATGTACGATGTAATAAGAAAATTAACGACCAAGTTAGCAGCGGAACCTTAGGTGTTCTACTTGTCTGGGTAAAGAGTTGATTTTATACTCGGCATCTTTATTGAAATATTTGAAACATTAAATTTTTTACGGATTTTGGAGTATATTTTGCAGTACCCAAGTATCGAAGGCGTGTGCTGATTTTTAGATGTTCATATTGTTCATACGACGCATATAAGCACTGCTTACGCAAAACATAAATATTAGATAATCTTCTTTACATAGTATACAACACAGTAGCTTCCCGTCGTCTGTACGCTTAGATCTTTTATGTTACCCAACCCATTTTAATGCAGTTTTCGTCAATAGATAGAGTGATTCAAAAGGAAGGTCGCATCACACCACACCATACATCGCACAATATGTACAAATAATCACAAAGAGCTGTATAATATTAGCATCACAACAGGTTCCGCACAGTGAAAAACTGGTTTTAAAATTGTTTTTGTGTTAGTTTAATAATGTGCTGAGGAGTTTCATCTTTTTTTTTTTTCTCCTCAGTGATAAAACACCTTGATGTGCATGTGTATTTAGAAATAAAAAAAATTATCCATAAATTTACAAGTGTTTAAATATCTTTGTGCTAAGGGCCAAAAAGCTTACAAAAGTAAAGAATTCATGTCCCATCTCGGTTAGATCCAGACTCATTAAACATCTAGATTAGATTAAAAGCAGCGTTGATTGTTTACTCTTTCAAGTTGACTAACATTATTGTCCTTATTAATTCTGTATTGCTGTTCCTGGCTCAGTTCTATATTATAACAAGAAAAATTTTTTTACTGACTTTTTAAAAAAAGGTTCTCAATTCCACTGTATTTTTGTGTTACTTTGTAACTTCTTACTGGGTGTACCGATTTTGATGATTCTTTTTATATTCGAAAGCTGGTGCTTCTTATCAGGTATCATTTTTTGAGCGAGATTTTTGAGTGGAGTGTTTGAAGTCGGTTATTTTTTCAGAAGAATTATTTATTGTGTCAGTGCTACATTACACGATTGGTAGTGATGCATCCTTGCTGGCAAAGTCTCACGAACCTTTTAAAATACTATTTTGTATTTAAATTTGAATTGTGAACGCCGAAATTTGTTTTTAATTTTATCGCGTGTCGGTTATTCAAATTGGTTTGAATTTTTACGGACAATATTCGCAGAACGAGTCTGTTAAAAATAGCATTCAATTCATTTTATTTACCTTCAATTTGTTTGAAAAATTGAATAAATATTACGTTTTAAATACCTCTGTAATATTTATAAAGTAATATTTAGCTTCTACAAGATTCATTAACAGTTTCGATAAGATAATACAAACAGTTTTAATGGCCTTTAAAACCACGTTGTACCCTCAATTCTCGGTTCAGAATAATTAAAGCGTTACTTAAACCGGTCATTAATTAAGGGGTATAAAATAAATGTTAACTTATTTTATAAAATAAAGTATTTCGACTAAAAACGTTCTGCGACCGGCATTAGTTAAAAGCTGCATTGCTGATTTTCCGTTTCAGGTGAAGACGTTAAGAGTTTTAAGAGCCTTTTGCTCTACTTGTCCTGGATTTCATTTTGTGGAGTGTCGTTGTAAAAATTCAATTCATTTGTAGAAATGCAATGTCAAAGGCTGACATAGTTACTGGATTGAACGATATGAACATTATAATTCCTTCTCGCAGTTTCATTATTAAGTGATTCATTTCACCGTTGACTTGCTCGTCAGATTACATAAAATTATATTTATAATTTAATTTTATTATGTGATAGTGCTAGTAAATGCTATTTTATTTTAGGGGTATGTTTCATGCGTTAAGTAAAATAAATACTTATCACAGTAATGTTAATAACATCTATGTAAATTAGAACTTATTCACATCATAATCCATAACTGTTTTAATTCCTTTTAATTCCTTTGCTAAGTTAACTAAGACACCACACATCTTTAAGACCATAATGGAGACCGTTCAAAGAATGCTATGTATTCAAGTTTCCTCACAATGAACAGGTATAAATTAATTTCCATGTAAGTTCAACAAAACTGAACTGCATTTGAATCTAGAACATCGGTGAGAGAACGGACTTTGAATTTTAAAGTGATGCCATGCCAAGCTCATTGCTAACATATCACAGCTTTAGTAGAAGCACGCGCGTAAATGCATACATAAAAAGTCTCAGCTTTCTAGCAGATAGCTGACCCGGCGAACTTCGTATCGCCTAACAAACTATTTTTTTTCTAAACTAAAAGTAGCCTAAGTTACTCCTTGTTACATCAGCTATCTGCTAGTGAAAGTTCCGTCAAAATCGGTCCAGTCGTTTTAGAGATTAGCCGGAACAGACAGACAGACAGACAAAATTATAAAAAAAAGTTGTTTTGGTATATTTACCGTGTATACATCCAAATGCACTTAGTAAAAAGCGGTTATTTTAACAAACAAACAGACATTCCAATATTATTTGTATAGATGTATAGATCATAGATTGAATTGCCATTTGTTCCTAGCTTGGTTTCTGTATGGCACTGTTCATATGTTAAGCCTAGTTCGCTTGTGTCAATACACACGTGTGAATTCGGGCACAGTTCCCTGCAACATTCTTCTGTGAATCTTCAGTTTTCCTTAATTTCGAATAGTTTAATGACTGCTGCATATGATCATCATCACAACCCATAACTGCTGTGGTGATGGGTTGTTTAGTGATGATACCAAAACGACGTGAAATATGAGCTAGTTGTTTAGCTGTTATTACACCTGTCTAGACATTATAGTCTTAATAATATTAGGTGCAATATTTTTACAATATATGCGGTAGATATCACTGATATACGAGTATATTAGAGTCAATGTCATTTGATTCCGTTTCATTATCGATAACTATAATCCTTCATTCATTGCGGCAATCATTTTTAAATAAACTGATAAGAGCTGTTTGATCGTTTAGTGACTTCAGTCGCCGTGGTTTAGTCATCGACTAATAAGAAATATGTCGTTTATAAGTTATCATTCAGTGATAAAGAAGCAGCAAATAACGTCCACCTGGTGTCAAGTGGGCAGTTACGTGTTAAGACTTTTCTTATTTTTTTTTTGTAAATAGCCGTCAGACAAGTAGACAGACGATTAATTTACGCTGTTCACGTCTACTCGCAGCATCTACCTTTTCGGGTCGACTTGTGTTACGTCAAAAGATTCTTAGCAAAAAAAGGGTGCGTGTACTTTTGTACGCCCGTGAGAAGTTATAGTTCTTTGACATAATTAAATAAATATTTAATTTAATAACGTGTATCAGTTTTAATTATCTTTCAAAAACAATTTTTTGATTTGTATAAGATTTGTATTTGATTTGTATAAGTAATGACATTAAATTTTAAAAGAGGTAGGGCCATCTATCCAGTGCTTTCATACCCCCTCCATGGTAGCGCAAACGTTTAACGCCACCTTTTTGCAAGTCGCATAAGAAGTATATAGGTAAACTTCAAAAATAGGTATACTTTTTGTGTCCAAAGGATTTACGCTCGAAATAGGTTGTTATTAGCTGTCAAAGGATTCGCGGTCGAAACACAAAAACATGCGTGCGTGAACATTGTCAAAGAAGATCGTGGGACGTGTGGACATGAATGTAATTCACATGCGAGTTCCATGAAACGAAATGTATTTTTGGAAAAGTAATATTTTTCACACGTACCTTAACCCTTAGATCATTTCTATAATGTATAATATATTTATGTATAATACACATAATAGAATAGTAGAAAGAGCGGACGGTCGATGATGGATCTGCCAGAACTATAAGGATTCTGTTTTGACAACGGAACTCTTAACATTCAACTGGGCTATATTTAGCAGCCTAACCAGTTGCTTGAAAGTTTGCATGAAAGTCTCCAACATACCTAAGCTTTCTGACCATAACAACGGAGAGCGACAGCTTAACGTGTCCTACGAAGCACAGAAATGCTCAATCAACAAAATTAAATACTACGACTCAGTTGCTTAACACATTCGATCACTTATGATCTACTCGAACTGTCGGATAATGAGCCCTAAACGAGTCGATCATAGTCAAATATTCGCAAATACGAATATACCTAATATCTGTATACTCATATAGACATATACGTGTACGCATATAGTAAATAAGATGTATTTACTACATACATACAATACTTAACATACTACACGCAATGAACGTAAACATAGCAAATAACGCCTTTAGCTAATATTTGCGTCCTAACACGTAACGTTACCTATTTTCTTGATTCGATAAAAATTCAGTTTCTCTTAACGGAGCAGGCTGCCCGGTTAGTGCAATGTTTGCATTCTTACATCACTAGTATCTAGTGCAATGTTGCAACACGTACAATATTTGTACGCGTCTGTTAAAGTGTTATCGTTAAATCTCACTTACGACAGTTCACCTATTTCTGAGGTGCACGTGTTTAGTTTGGGAGTTTTCACATTCTTCTTTTAGGTATGATTATTATAGCTTGTTTCTTGAGACTCGAGACTTCTCTTGAGTTTCTGACTGCGTTCGGGAGACCAACGTACTAACCGCTAGCGGCTAGGCTATCACTGCAAATAAAAACTATAGATTTAGAAAAATACAGATAATTTGATTAAAAAAATCAACACCACAGCAAATGATAAGTACTTATTTGATGATAAGGTAAATGTTATCAAGAATGTTATTAAGTTAATGTTATTAAAAAACGTATCACCATCGCGATATACTTAAAAGTAATTATTTTGTTTATTTCGTTTAATAAATTCGCCATTTAAAATCGATTTAAAGTGGACAATGGAATCGCTTAGTCGTTTTAATTCGGTGTTATTTTCCAATACAAATTACAAAGAACAAAATATTGGCGGCGTAAAATGTTTAACGCCTGTAGCGCACCGATAGCTTGGCGATAGTTAAACTATTACTACCTATGTGGCGTACTGGTTATGGTTGCCATGCAGGACCGCCGTTCGAAGGGTCCTGGACTCCTGGGTTCGCTTCCTAGCGAAGCAGAAATTTTAATGGTGAGATTAAATTTTCAAAAAAACCATGCACGATACGGAATGACTGTGGGCTATAGCGTAGCGTTTATTATAAACAAAAAGTTTACACGTCTGTCCGCAATCCTACTTCATACTAATAAAGCGTGTAATATTATAAATGGATGTTGGGTGTCTCTTTCACGCACAAACCATTGAATGGCTTCGGATGAATTTTAACACGCTAGTTGTTTATAGCCTGGATTAACATATAGGATACTTTTTGGAAATGGAACTATTTTCGGGGGATAAGATGTATAATTATATAATCATGGAGATTCTGTTATGAGATTATTAATACAATGTTCTATGTTCACATCTATTACAACTTGAAATATTTGTATGTTTGCTACAAATAGGTATTCACTGTTTCGTCATTCGTGTGCATTTCGTTACCTGGAAAGCGAGGTAATTTCGTTATAATATCGCTACCGTTAGGATATCGCGGTGCGCGGCTTCGCACGCCACGCCGGTGTGCGACAGGCGTAAATCTCGAATAAATGACGGTAATTGACCTTCGCGGCGTTGTGTAATCTCGGAGAATCGAGAAGTGACGTCGATAAATTCGTCAGTCAACATGACATTGACCTACTGTCTACATTAACGAATCAATAAATATTATTGTGTATATTGTTCGGCATATTGCGACGGAGCCTGTATAGTAAAGGTAATTTCTTGAAGTTTTTATTGGATAATTCCTAATCACTAATTTATTAATTATGTAGATCGACATAAAAATGCGTTTAACGTTAAAACGTTTCAATGCCCATGAATTTTCAGTGAATAAATGGAATATTTTGTAAGTCGATATCTTAATCTACTGTTTTTTTTGCGTAAGGCGATTTTATAAATCATAAAAAATAGGCACTTTGAGTAACTTTTCACAGGTTTTATGTTATAGGTATGTGTTAAAACTTAGCGGGCAATTTGTCAATTGTGTAAGGAACTACATAATTATAATTAAATTATAGTAGTTTGCTCGCCGTATCTATTGTTTGCGCAAGATGTACAAAGTCGGTTTTGAGCGATAGCTTGTGTACTGTGTAAGTACATTGGCGGACTTCGAGTTTGTTATGAAAGAATTTTTTATCTACCTATGGAATATTAGTGTATTAACTCCATTCATGTGTACATGTGTAGTTAATTTTGACACTATTTATCGTTAACATAATTTTATGCCATCAAAAACAAAACTTGTAAAAAAAACCAAGTCTCGCAACTCAGTTCTTCTACCGTAAAAAGTTGTGAGATCCATGTAATACCAAGTCGGTTATTATTTATTCAGTTCCTACTTAAGGGTCCTTCTGTCTTAAGTTATCACGTAATTAGCTAACCTAACAAGTAACAACATCTTATAGTGACCATATTATCAATATTAAAAATCTTTTATGTTTTAAATAAATAGATCGACTTGGCCATCGCATGAAAACACAATATATCTCACAAGTAATACCTACATATTATATTAAATTTCATTGTTTAGTGCGATTGCCAAGTCAATCTATTTATTTAAAACATAAAAGTTTTTAATATTGATAATATGGTCACTATAAGATGTTGTTACTTGTTAGGTTAGCTAATTACGTGATAACTTAAGACAGAAGGACCCTTAAGTAGGAACTGAATAAATTAACCGACTTGGTATTACATGGATCTCACAACTTTTTACGGTAGAAGAACTGAGTTGCGAGACTTGGTTTTTTTTACAAGTTTTGTTTTTGATGGCATCTCATTTCTTTTTGTAGATAGTTCTACTTTTTCTTTTTACAAGTTACCTTTGAACATAATTATATCTAGTTACCTATCTACACCTATTATTCCATTATATTATATACAGGTACACTGATTCATTCACTGCAGATGTTACTTTGTTATACAGGTACAGTAATTCATTAACTGCAAATGTAACTTTGTAATCCTATATATTTATATGGGATTACAAAGTTATTTATGCAGTTGATGTATCTAGAAAACTAGACCGAAATTGCAAAATGTTTTAGTTTATCCTTGATCTATACACTAAACACTAATTGTGTTCCAAATTTGAAGCTTCTATGTCTGCTAGAAGTGCCTTAGAGTTTTGATGATCGGTCAGTCAGTCAGTGAGTGACGAAATTAAGAAACTTTGACTAGTTATAATTCTTAAACTACTGGTTCAAATCGAATGAAATTTGAAATATAACGTGTTTATACAATGCCTGCTTGGTTACTAAAAATTCAGGCTTCTAGCTTTATCCACAACGAAGTTATAGGGGGTCGAAAATGGCCTGAATTGCTTCGAGAAAAGGATGGTACGGCCGTGCCGCTTTTTTGCTCGACTTGGCGGGGGCACTGCCGTGCCCCCAGATTATTGGCTAAAGCTTCGCATACTTATTTTGCGATTTAATGTTGCTACATGAATTTGAATTTAAGGATGTTTCCATGTTATTGCTCTTGACCGTACATCCATAGTAATAAACATACTTAACTTATAACAGTAATTAATTGCGTTAGTTACCACTGTTTTATTTTGTACAAAAATAGTTTTTGAAAGATAATTAAAAAAGCGGCCAAGTGCGAGTCGGACTCGCCCATGAAGGGTTCCGTAGCAGCAAGTAACATAATATAAAAGTTCTTGTAGTTCGTTGTAACTTTGATCAATGTTTTTTTGCGGCTTACGATTTATGACGTATTAAAAAAAAACTACTTACTAGATCTCATTCGAACCAATTTTCGTTGGAAGTTTGCATGGTAATGTACATCATATATTTTTTTTTAGTTTTATCATACTCTTATTTTAGAAGTTACAGGGGGGGGGACACACATTTTACCACTTTGGAAGTGTCTCTCGCGCAAACTATTCAGTTTAGAAAAAAATGATATTAGAAACCTCAATGTCATTTTTGAAGACCACACGTATGGGTTTGATGAAAAAAACATTTTTGAGTTTCAGTTCTAAGTATGGGGAGCCCCCAAAATTTACTGTTTTTTTATATTTTTGTGTGAAAATCTTAATGCGGTTTACAGAATACATCTACTTACCAAGTTTCAACAGTATAGCTCTTATAGTTTCGGAAAAAAGTGGATGTGACATACGGACGGACGGACGGACGGACGGACGGACGGACGGACGGACAGACAGACAGACAGACATGACGAATCCATAAGGGTTCCGTTTTTTGCCATTCGGCTACGGAACCCTAAAAATGATACACGTTATTAAATTAAATGAAGTGAAACTTCTAACGCGACTTCCAACAAGGTTGCGTTAAACGTTTAACGCTACCATGAAGGGGGTACGAAAGCACTGTTGCGTTAAACATTCAACGCTTCATATTATGTTAAAAGATGGCGTTAGTTACCACTGTTTTATTTTTATTTAGTACAAAAATAGTTTTTGAAAGATAATTAAAACTCATATCACGTTATTAAATTTAATATTTATTTAATTATGTCAAAAAGTATAACTCCTCACGCGCGTACAAAATACACGCACCCTTTTTTTTGACCTCGTTTATAAGCCCGATGTCACAGCAAACCGAAGCGACGATGTCAGAATAATTGCTTCGGAACAATCATAATTTGTCAGCGCGACGAATGAACTCTAAACAAGGAGCTCCATTGTCTTTATATTCGGTTTAATGACAGCTTATTTCATTAATTTTGAAGATACTTAACAAAGAAACAAAGTTAGCAACTGTAATAACTTTGGTATTACTATTTTCTTAGATTTATCTAATGATTTTAAATGAAATTTGTTGGAAGTTTTTACTATCGCTTCGACAAATCCACAGATATCCTTACCATGTCTGACCAGTCTACCTTGAGGAGGAGGTCTTTTTCTACTCACAGTTGCATTGTAGCATTATTACTACTACTAGGTACTCATGACCGTAGATAAAAGTCATGTCCAAACAGTATAAATATCATATTGTCATTGAAATTGTTATTCATCAGAATTATTTGACCTTTCACCTTAAAATTTATTTTGGCATGAGATTTTAAACAGTATGGCATTTCATTAGAATGGTCGAATGAAATCTTTACACATATTCTCATGAACGAGTCGTAATTATGTATTATTGACAAGCGGAAACTTTACTGATTTATGTATTGTAAATTATGAATTTTAAGTTTTGTACTATCAACATTGTGTTTCCCAAATAAAATAAAATAAAATAAATTATAATGGTTGGTAATAATCATTCGTTTATTACTAGTACCTCATGAGTTTCAATTATGGCATCTTCTAATGTGATATAAAATATTTATGACAATATTGGTGTTGCTTTTCACTAAATATCACATGTTTTTATTATAATGATTTAATTGAATTTAAAGTTAATAAATGTGAAGTAATCCGAAGAGAACACGTTTCCCCGACTAAGAATACCGGACAAATTATTCACCTAGCTGTCCGCGAACATGATACAACACGGTATCCGTGTTCGAATTCCGTAACCGAGACGCGAATGTTAACCCTTGTCCGGGATCCCGACTGGGTATAACCGGGTAAAACTGCGAAACATCGCTTGCGTACCTACATATTGAGTGGTTTTAACCACGTGCTTTGGTGAAGCAAGGTACAGTCAGCATGAGAGTTAAGTATGCAGGACATGATACAAAAACATTCCATAATGTTTAAAATTACACATTGTTTGAGTTATTATCAAAGTGAAATCATACCTTACGTAAGTAGTTACTAGTTAGAATATTCTATAATATTAAAAATTACGGATGTTTTATATCATGTCCTGCCTTACTCTTGCTGACTGTACAATATATATGCTCGTATGAGGACATTCCAGCAAAATCCTATACGCGGTTTTTAACAACTGCGTGCAGTTTGCGCGTGAATCGTGTTTCGTGTTTTGCTGCAGATTTGAGGTATAATAACGAAATGAGTTTTATGTAAATAGTACATTATATGTATACCAACGATACAAGATTAACTATTAAGTTAGGATCGAATGAAACATAGTGTTTCATACAATATTATAATTATATTTTCTTTAATACAAATTTTAATTAATGAATATTAATAATCCAGTAGTGAATCGTTGCGTTACGGATCTGATACTAAAATAAATTGCTCGTGTTTTTCATCAGATAGTAAATATTTACAATATCTCTTCCATATTTCGTCCACCGAATTGGTATATTATATTCGTTTTATCCGAAGTGAATGTCAGGAATATTAAACAAGATGTTCTATTTTATTGACAAGTGAACGTTATTAAAGAAATATCAAATAAATAAGATTTATTCATATATATTTTTTTATTTTTTTTAACAAAATATTTACACTGTCAAAAATACATTTATGAATTTATTAGGTGAAATTTATACAAAGTTATTTTATTAGCTAACAGGCGTATCAACTATTAAACGTATGTGTGATGATATCGTGCATCATATACACTATTGGTACGCATACGCACTATACTATGGTTAATTTATCTCCCCGATCCAGAAATCGAATACAGTTGTATTCGAAACGTTAGATCTGTTAGCGGCTATGGTTGCTACGGTGTCAGATAAAAGTGGAAAACTGTAGGCGTTATTCAACGAATGTGATTATGAAGACTGGGTACTTGTAACAATGTTACGTATTGCCAACGATCAGTGAAACGTAAATCTATTTTTAAATTCCTTATGTTTTTGCGTGGTAAGTGTCAACCCTATTGTACCTAGTCTTACGTTGAATGGATTCGTTTATCAATGGCGTATCGGGTAAGTAACCTGCGGGCCTATTATGAACTTTTATAAAACCATTCTTGTTCCAGGCAATTCATTTATCGGGCTTGGAACGACGTATGATTGGCTAAAAAGTGTCACGTGACCACTTTGGTAATACGAATTTGACGTTTACACTGGAACATGCCTGGAATTAAGAGTTCATAATAGACCCGCTGTTCTTACATATAAATGAGTTTTCCTACTTAAATGTCAATCTTTTCCAGGCGTGTAAATTATGTGAACGTTTCCATTTAGAATGATGAAAATAAGTAGGTAAGTAGTATAATAAATTTATTACGTTATAACTTATATTTCCACCCTTTTCAATCGTATTCATTGTCTTCTCTATATCGAATTAAAATAGTGTTTAAACGGCTACTTCTTAATAATCACGAACACTTGACCCATTCGATCTCTTACTGATCGAAGCTAAAACATATCATTTAATAAGAAATATCAAATAAGTAAAATTAAAACTTAAATCTCAACATATCCGAATAATTCAGAAAACGTGGAAAATTCCTTCGTCCTATTCTTCTTGAAATCACGAGGTCATCTTCGTGGTCTAGTTGGTAATGTCCTAATGATCCCTTATGTAAAGTGAGGGGTACTGGGTTCGATTCCCGGGTAGAACAGATATTTATGTGTCAAGTAAATACTGTATTGTACTGTACTGTTTGTACTCAAGTCGTGGGCTGTTAGTGATGTTTATTGTTGTCCATGCTACCTTCTACTCAGGGAAACCAGCTGCAGGGGTATGAGTGTGAAGCGTTTATTTATAGGCGTTTATATTTTACAGTGCAGTACAGCAAGGCTATTCTGTTTTGTAACTCGACAGCGGAATCCGCGATGAGTGTCAAAATCCTATCTTTAGTCGTTTGAAGTTTGACACTTATCGCGGATTCCGCTGTCGAGTTACAAAACAGAATAGCCTTACAGGTCCGAATAACGTTTACGCTCAGTCGTCAGCAGTCAGAACAGCACCTAACAAAGATTACACAAACAATTTTAGCTTTACGACAAATCTCTGTTTATGAACTGGTTTTTCGAGTACTTTCGTCCTTGGCGGAGGCCTAGGAATAATTCCTTAGGGGATCGCTCGATTATCATAAGGATCCTGTTGCCATTGACTCATTGCTGAGATTGCGTAACTCGCTAGAGATTAAGAAATATCTTCTTTCTTTGCTTTTGTGTGGCGTAATTTCATTACCTTTGGCTGAAGACTTTTATGACGGATTTATTACGTTTAATAATAATGTCGTGTACTATTTTTTACCTATTATGTATAGCCAAAAAATCTACCGATTGTAAGTCCATTTTTTTGCCGAGTCCAAAGTAGTAAGTAAACAGATAGGGCCGTCTGCTAATTTCAATTTCAATAGACAATAAATACGATTGAAAATGGTTTGGAAATCGAATTAAAATTCGATTAAGTTTAAGAGATATGTTAAATCTCAGCTACTAGGCAAAGGATACTATAGCATAAATGAATATATTAATGACAAAGACGCCTGGAAGTTAGTGCCGCATCCAGTTCCGCGTAGGTTAGAAGATATTATGTAACTTTTCATGATTTTAAAAGATGTGCGAGGAGTTTCTTTCGGTTTTTCTTCTCCTCTATGACAAAGCACCTTTCCGAAAAACTGGTAGATTAAAAAATGACGTGCATAAGTGTATCAGTGATACCTATATGAATAAAAGATTTTGATTTGATTTGATTTGATTTGATTAACTGTAAACGAATGCGATTAATTCAAACGAATGATATTAATACCATCATACTTTAATAATTGATAAATTTATATTAAATCTTTCATGTTTCATAAATAAATGTACAAGAAAATTGTGTTTGGACAATATTTCGTGTTTGAGAAAGTTTAAGTGATTAAAAGGTGAACATAAAGTAGTTTTTGGTGTGAAATCAATAGATATTTGTGTAATAAACATTATCTTAAAGATATACAACACTCAAAACTAGTAAGATTTCCGTATGACTGTTTTTTGTTTATCAGTTTGGACTTCGCCAAAAAATGGACTATAAGTTTTCAATGTCCTTATGAATCTGTGATATATCAGAATTGATTGTCATGTTGGTCAGAAAACAAAGAAGGAAGGAAGGTACGGATGGAAGGTCTATCCAAAGTTTTACACACGTTTTACATTGTATTCTTAATTACCTAAGGTTGGACCTACCGGACTTCAAATCATAGTGCTGAAATTCCTTTCCTTGTTCCTGCGTTAGTAGAAGTACCTCAAGGTTAGGAATTTAGGATGCAGATGTGGAAGTCTTAGTTAGTCACAAGTCATTAGTAAGTAGGTAATGTAGGTATGTAGGTAGGTATAACAATATGCGGCGTGTTAAAGTTCTCTAACTAATTTACATTCGTGGATAAAGACTCAATTTATGCATTGGTTAGATAGACTAGTCACGAAGTTATAAGCCTTGAATTGTGTCAGTAACCTGGTCTAATCGTGTAGGTTTGTTCCCATCTGCGCCTCGGGTATTAAACGTATCGTTTATACAATTTAATAATGTAATTTGAGGAGGTACAGTCAGGAGAATAATTAGGTATGCAGGGCATGATTCTAAGACAATATGTAATGTTTAATATTACGTATTGTTTACGTTATTAGCAAAGTTAAGTCATACCTTACGTATACACGTATCATTTGATAATGACACAAACATTCCGTATTATCAATAATTATAGAAGGTTTTAAAGTCATGCCCAGCGTACCTAATAATTTTGCGGACTGTACCTATACCTACTAAGCTACTAAACATCATTTTGTCAATGGTTTGGTTTTCGCCTTACTTTGCTCTGGAAATATAAATTGCATAATTAATTAACTTAAAGTGTATGGTGTCATTTTATGTGATCCTCAAGACAAAGATTTAGGCTTCTCACGGTTGACTACGCCTACTGCCTATCGTGTTAATATTTCTAAGTGCGACGTTGATCACTTACTATGAAGTTCACTCATTCATCAATTTGTTTGCTCAGTGCATAAAAACAAACTAGTCTTACAGTCCGGTAGAGAGTATGATGAAATATAAAGAAGTTTTTCTCTCATGTTCATGTTTACCCACTCGGATTTTTTGTCGCGGGTGACATATGTATAAACAGATTAGATTATGTATACGCCTAAAGCACCCTAAGGCTAGCTCAGTTGGCGGCAAACTTGCCTATAAAGAAAGGGACCCCGGAGTCGATTTCTGGCCGAGTCAGATGTTATTCAGATAAATGATTACTCTCAGGTTGTTGTTGGGTACTAGTAATGTCTTATACATATGTGTTGTCCACGCCACCCGCGACACAGGGTAACTAGTAGGTACGGGGATATGAGGGTATAAGCGTTTATTATTCACATACATGTCGCAAATGTGACCCGGTTGGAGAGAGGTCACTTGTTAAAAAAAGGAAATCACTCCTTTTTACCCGACTGACAGGAATGGTTATATTTTTCGCGCGTATCTTGTATGTATTTTTGTATGTCATGTATGTGTTACCGGATATCTGTATAATTCAGCATTCTATACAATACCTAGGCAATGTATAGAATATCTAAAACGTTCAGGTAACGTTTTGAATATTATTTATTTCATACTTAGCCCAGGCATTCTATACAATACTCCATGCGTAGTTGGTAATGTGTGTAAAAGACGGTTCTCTAAGCTGCCTTTTCGTCGAAAATTGTCTGGCCGATTATCACTTGCCAACTATTATTTATCACATTTTTTTTAAATTTCCCAACCTAACAGTTGCCAACTGTACGTTTGGTCTGCCTTTTATAATGACACTTTTCAAAAGGCCAACTGTCAAGTAGCGAATGTTTCAGTTAGAGTAATATTCATTTGGTTGTATATTGTTTATAAACCAAGGTTTGTAAATTTGCGGTTCTTGTTATCTTTATTTATTTATTTATTTATTATAGGATTACCAACATAAGATACAATTTCATCATTTGCAATACAAGTTGTTACTTATCATATTAAATCTTACTGTTCCTACAATTACAGGTAACCACAGCATGCTTTGCAAATAGTCATCTTCCGGTGACATATGCACTTTTAGGGAGAATTTAGGGGTTTTTGATACATAAAAAGGCTTCCAAACATCTGCGGCGCTGCGGGAAGTGCAGCCCCTCCGCCCTTGCGTAACAAACTGCAGGCACTCCATGCTCACCTACGCAGCTTCGGCTTTTTGGTCGCCTGCGGCGACCAGCCTCAGCCGCTTCGGCTCACATGGTGCCTGCAGTTTGTTACAGCGGGCGGGGGCTGCTCTCCCTCCGCGCCTCCGGGGTTTACATTCACTCTAGGGGTAGGGCAGACTAGTACCACGTGGAGTCGGGGTTGACTAAGTCGGTTCTGTCACCAATTTTGAAAAATCTGAAGCTGCGTAGGCGAGCAGTGTAGTGTAGGAGCCATTACACTGCATCTCTCCTTACCATCAAGTGTGATTTTGGTCAAGCATTAATTTAAAATGTATAAAAAATATCTATTCATGCAGGTTATAATTTGTTTTGAGTGTGTTTTTAAGTAAATTCTTAATTCCAACCTCCACCCAAGTTGACTATACATACCCAAATCTAACTTTATTCATTGCCGGTGGACCTGCAGGTATTCTGTACAGTAGTTGGGAAACGTATACATTACCTAGGCAAACTATGTAATGGTGATAATATTCATATAATTTAATACATTGCCAAAACGACCCAGGTATTATACACATTTCCTAGGAATTGTGTTGAATACCAGCATTATACAGATATCCGGTAACATATGCATGTAATATTCTTTATTACTTCGTAAGTATCTTCCAAACTGCTGAAACGATTTATACCTATACGATATCGTTAGATTCGTCTTGATAACCCCAGTGTTTTTACATAGATAAGTAAAATAAAAAAAAAACAAATATGGTGGTTGTGAGATGCCATTGTTTGAAGTATCAAAAAATAAATCAAATAACGCAATATGGGTATCAAATTAAAGAGCTCACTATAAGGATTTCAAAAAGATATAAAATATCAGAGGAATTAAGGGAACATTTTGATATAGTCATGCTTTTCGAAGATCGTTTTCTTACAACTCCGTTTTTTTTTTGTTTAATTAAACGAAGGTGGCTATGGTATTTTCCTTTTTAATGAAACAGATTAATAAATACTTCTTACACAACGCTTTATATCTATAATCGCAGCTAATACAAAATTGAGCAATAAAAATAATAATAGCATAAGATTTATTGCAAAATGAAGCCGACATCCGTTTCCTACAGATAATGTCCAATGTCTAATAATGGAAACAATACGTGAACTTTGCCATCACGAATGTTAATATGTGAGTCATCGCGATAATTATGACTTCCTTTCTTCCTAAAACATTTAAGTTAATATCTAGTCACGCACAGAGAAATATAAGTCTACTTCTATACCTACCACACCTATTGTAACCATGCGCGTTATCTGCGTCTAAAGGAGGGCTATAAAGTATCTGTTTTTTGACGGCCTGTAAATCAGTTTGATTAGTTGGATAGTAGGTTCGATTTCCAATTAGGAGAGACTTTTGTGCTTTTGGTTCTCATTTCTTGGGTGTTTGTGATGGTTTTGTGAACAAGTAAGGCAAAATCAGACAAAAAAAAAATATTTGGTAGGTTTGGTAGGTTCTATGATTAGGTATATGTTCCGTTCAAAAATTGGTAAGTTTTTCTCATATTTCTTTTCATTCTCTACATACATCGACTAATTACAGTTTTTAAAGTTAATCTTATATTTCGAGACAATGGTTAATGCAGACTAAATAATAGCATCATCGTGTATTTTAACCTTTCATTGTAACCAAATGATTGCGTGTATTACTTATAAATACATGACATGTAATGAGTTCATTGTATGGACCAAAATAAGTGACACATAATTCCAATAATAACGTGTCTTATGAAAAAACGAACAAGTCAAAGACAAGGAAAATGTTAAGAATGCCTGTTATAATTTAATTATATTATTCAGTTGAAGTTGCTATTTCATTTTTAATTTAAAAAAAGCGGCCAAGTGCGAGTCGGACTCGCCCATGAAGGGTTCCGTAGCAGCAAGTAACATAATATAAAAGTTCTCGTAGTTCGTTGTAACTTTGATCAATGTTTTTTGCGGTTTACGATTTATGACGTATTAAAAAAAAACTACTTACTAGATCTCATTCAAACCAATTTTCGTTGGAAGTTTGCATGGTAATGTACCTACATCATATATTTTTTTTAGTTTTATCATTCTCTTATTTTAGAAGTTACAGGGGGGGGACACACATTTTAGCACTTTGGAAGTGTCTCTCGCGCAAACTATTCAGTTTAGAAAAAAATGATATTAGAAACCTCAATATCATTTTTGAAGACCTATCCATAGATACCCCACACATATGGGTTTGATGAAAAAAACATTTTTGAGTTTCAGTTCTAAGTATGGGGAACCCCCAAAATTTATGTTTTCTTTCTATTTTTGTGTGAAAATCTTAATGCGGTTCACATAATACATCTACTTACCAAGTTTCAACAGTATAGCTCTTATAGTTTCGAAAAAAAGTGGCTGTGACATACGGACGGACAGACAGACAGAGAGACAGACAGACATGACGAATCCATAAGGGTTACGTTTTTTGCCATTCGGCCCTAAAAATGAGAGATTAATGTTTTTTGTTTTTGTAACAGTTAAGATAATTGAAATTATTGTTATACTATGTATCTATGGTTTTTTTTCTAAGTGGTTGATAAAGGTACAAAGCGAAATGCGTTGGTTATTTTATTATAATGTAACTGTTCTTTAATTACTATACAATATAAATATGATTATATAATTATTCATTAATAATTTTATTCAAAATATTAAATACTCAACATGGATCGTCAGCTCGCTTGTCGAGTGGTTATTTTTTTTTTCAGTAACATTATATCGTAGAACGATCTTTCTTGTCTTATAAGCGGTAAACATTAACACTGGATTAGAACAAAACTACATAAACAATTTAATACATACATTACACATGTCAGTGATTGGTTTATAATGGATTCAATATAAAATAAATAAATAAATAATAAATAAACGCTAACACACTCATACCCCCGCAGTAGGTTATTACCTGTGTCGCGGGTGGCATGGACGACACATATAACACATCACAATAACACCCATGACCCGAGTACAAATATTTATCTGCCACATAAATATCTGCCCCGGCCGGGAATCGAACCCGGGACCCCTCGCTTCGCAGGCAAGGTCGCTACCAACTAGGCTATAGGTCGTCAAAAATCACGCGCATATGGTCATAAATATTTACGACTAAGAATGCGAACGATCCGACTTAATGATTGCAAAATAATGTGACGTGAGCATTTATTATTGATGTGAAAAATTTAACGCACTGCAGTCAACCTATGTTCAAAGTAGAGCAACCCATGCAAAAGCTACCATCCATCCATCCATCCATCAGCCCTTAGAGGTCCACTGTTGGACATAGGCCTCCCCTAACTTGCGCCACTCTGACCGGTCCTGAGCCTTCTGAATCCAGCGGATGCCCGCTGTCTTCTTCAGGTCGTCAGTCCACCTGGTCGGGGGGCGTCCTATGCTCCTTTTTCCGAGACGTGGGCGCCATTCGAGGACCTTTCTTCCCCAACGGTTATCGGTCCTTCGCTCTATGTGGCCAGCCCATTGCCACTTCAGCCGGCTAATTCTTTGAGCTATGTCGGTTACCCTTGTTCGTCTACGGAAAAAGACAAAAAAAGAAAAAGGCAAAAGCTACACGAAACGGGAAATAATAATATAATTAATAAGTACATATAAATAGACACTTAAGTTATTAGTTAGTGGGAGCAACTAAGCAGACATTAACAATGTTGGCTGTACCACACCAATATTGCCAAGTATTGAAATGTTCAATTATCGCCTAGTCGGTTTGCAAGTCGTTAATCATGTCGGATATCTTCATTGTAATTATGTGTGGGTCGCGAGTAGATCTGTGACTATCGACGAGCACAGATAAGTAAAGTGGCCTAGAATATTAGGTTTAAAGAGTGATAAATAAATAAATAAACGCTTTCACACTCATACCGCCACAGTAGGCTTTTTACCTGAGACGCGGGTGGCATGGACGACACATATAACACATCACAATCAAACTCATGACCCGAGTACAAATATTTATCTGTCACATAAATATCAGCTCCGACAGGGAATCGAACCCGGGACCCCTCACAGGCAAGATCGCTGCTGACTAGGCTACAGGGTCGTCAAATAATTTATTTTAGAAATAGTATTATCATTAGGCTTACAAAGTATTCGGTGAGATATACGTCTTAGATACAGCATTATTAATACGAGTGCTTTCCTAGTATTCGAAATTCGGGAATAATAATTATTGAAAATTCGAGGAAAATATGACTTTGCGTGTTTGCTTTCTATGAAGGTACTCTGATATATTAAATAATCGTATAAAATGGTTAGTACCCACACTATACTAAACACATCAGTACCCTTATTAAATTAAAAAAAAAACAATCAAATTTAAATCAAAATAAAAAAAATATTGATAAAATCTAAGCTGTTTAGTCGCTACGAAACAAAAAAGTCTGTGAAAAAACAAAGGAAAGGAGCATTATAATAACTTATAAGTATTACCTATAACAGATTTCTCTTAGCTATTAAAATTAATAGCATAAAGTACAGAGCTAAGAGATTTAGAACTATTGACTTTTTATGGTTTTATAAAAAAAATCACGTCATGTTAAATGACTGTTATATTATAAATCGTAGAACGGTTAGCGAGTCATGAAAAGACGAAAATCGAAATATTCAAACATCTAAACATTCAAACATCTTCAAAAACTTTCATATTTATCTATACTATTATATAAAAAGGAAAGATTTGATTTTTTGTTTGCATAGGTTTGAATAGGCTCCGAAACTACTGAACCGATTTGAAAAATTCTTTCACTGTTGAGTAGCTACACTATCCCCGAGTAACATAGGCTATATTATATTTTCAAAAAAAATTAGGGATCCTTAATAAAACTCCAATGTAACCCAAGGTGTACAAAAATAAGAAAACCGAAGCAAAGCGAGGGCGGTTACTCGTTTATAATATTAGTAGGATTAAATCTGTTAAATGGGATAATATTTGAGCACATTTGTTAGCGACCTTGTTGACAAGGGTTTAACTTCTAAGACAGATTAATTCTAAACATTCAGGTCTATTTTGGGATCCGTTTTTTATGATGTTATGATTAGAGATCTAATAGTCGGATGCATTTACCTAATGTTAGGTACCTACTTCACTATTACATTATAAAAACGGCTTCTTAGAATTTTGTAATAAACTAGCCTGTAGGTAAAGTACCCTACACATTATCAGTAAAATTCTCGAGATACCATAAGTAATCCCATGCATATTTACATTATTTATTTAAACTTGATTTATAATAACCTCTGATGCAAATATAAGTTGTAAGGTGTATCTAAGAGGAGGGGTACTGTGTTAGTAATTAAGTGGATTTGTATGTATGTTGTTAAATATACCTATTCTGATGTGAAGATTTATTCATCTTCAACAGCTTAATTTTCTTACAAGACAATAAAAGTCAAAATCGTAAGCATCTGTGAGTAGGCGAGTGACAGAGCACAATTTAAAACCGCTTCACTAATTTCATTCCTAACATTAATATTTGGTATATCTTAAGTAACCGAAATATACGAATATTCCATCTATAGTTATGACATACTCAATAAAACCTACTCCTACATCTGTGGCTTCATACTACACGTGTCATAGAATTCTAGCGTCGCATAGGAGTGACTGGAAGGCTATTCTGTTTTATAACACGACAGCGGAATCCGCGATGAGTTTAAAAATTGAAGTTCGAGTTCGAGATCTTGATATGTTATTCTCTAATCATCTAGTACGCACTTGCGAAGTGAAGTGAATCTCGAACTCGAACGTCAAACGACTAAAGATGGCCTCGGTATTATGTCATTCTCTAATCATCTAGTACGCACTTGCGAAGTGAAGTGAGTCTCGAGCTTTAACTTCAATTTTGAAAGTCATCGCGGATTCCGCTGTCAAATTACAAAACAGAATAGCCCTCTTGAAGACAAAATGGCAGCCTCAATTCTCAAATATCCTGAGGTTATACAAATATTTGCGTGGTCATAGATCCGAAGTAAATGAGTTGATTTATTATTATTATTCTCACGGATCAGTGTTGAACCGTTCGGTACCGCTCTAACTTCGTTGGTTGTTAATATTTATGATGGTGAACTTGTATAATGTTTACAAATCGTAAATCATTCATGTCTTGAATTGCCGATGGTAATGATCGCCCCTGGAAATGGTTGTTGTTTTAATTATCTACTTGTACTTTCTTAGCGATATCGTTTAATTTGGTTTTGAAGTCCATAATGCCCGGTGATGTTCATTTTAATTGCAAGGGTTATGGTATCGTTTTAACTGGGTTAAATATAATAAACAAGAAGTAAGTGCTTTAATTTAAAGTTAATCTAATAACTAATTTATATTCTTTAACTTTGTAATTAAAATGATATCAGCGCAAGTTTACAACTATCATTAAGTTTACCATGTTACAGGACTTCATTAAATTCGCTAGAATATGAAAACCAAAATAATGATAATAATACCATGAAATACGCAGTACCTAACAATAATGACACTATCAAACTTTACTTTTCAGAAGTACTAAACTGAACATCTTAAAATGAGAGGTAGTTAACGCAGTGTTTACAAATAAGTTATTATTTACTCAATAAATTAATCGCATTGAATATTTTTACTATTCGTTAACTAAACGTTTAAAATACCATAAAAAACATGAGTTAATAAAAATTGCCAATTTACATAGTTTTATTGAATCAACCGCAGCTAGTGATTATCATCCAATAAACGAACATTGCAATACGATAAACAAATACATTCGATTTCACCGAGTTTGAATACTACCGAAATAATAATTTTCAATTCAATTTGAAAAAACGTATGGCGCTCTTGAACATTTATTTTGTCTGGTTATTTCGGATAACCACGGTATTTGCATATAACACAGTGGAAAACCTTTTGAAAGAATATTACATTGAAAAACAACTGACAGTTTGTTTTTTCGAGGATTGTAAATAAATGCTCTTTTTAATTATATCTTTATCTAATGAAAAGTGATTTCTAACAAAAAGATAGCTAAATAAATTCTTCTAGAATAGGTTGTCATACCTAGTAGACCTGTTCCGACTGTTCTTCTTTTGGTGACAACTTTTCTTTTGGTGAGCAAAAAGTTATCAAAAAAATAAATGATTTTCTAATTTTTCCGGTGACTTATCTTTAAAAAAACATGTCGTCGAATCGGCCTCAAACTTTCCGCTTTGGAAGTCTTGAGATCACAGCGACTAACCCTAGTCACATCACGCTGAAGATTCAGAAAATTGAATATACTACATATTTTTAAAATCCACTAAATATTCATCACTTGGATTTGAATAACAGCCGCGCTGAAAAAATCCTAGAAACAGAAACCTTTTGGGCGATCTCGAGCGAGATAAAATTTACATACAATATGCCTCGAACAAGATCGAAACTAGCCCGGAAGCTTTTATTATCCACAACATTGTGGTTACCCTTATCCATTTGAAATGTATATTGTATTACGCATGTGTAAACTACACGGAGTTAATATCAGTTCTAGCGTTGGTCGATGCGAATCACTAAATATTAATTTGCCCGATTGATTCGTTCCCAATAACATTTATTTGCATACAATGTGGCGGTTGTTATGGGATTTGGTTTGCGACAATGATAATATAATGTAAAATTGGTTTGCGATTTGTTTCGGGTATTTATAATTCGTACGCAGTGTAGTTTATCTGAAGTAGCTAATGCGGGTACCTCGCTTCGTTTTTACTTACCACCAGGTGTTTTATGATTCATAGGCTATGAATATTGAACAACTTATGTTCGACCGATAAACTTTTAACTACAATCTTTGAGGTTTATTTGCATTTTTTTTATGGAAATAGCTGGCAAACGAGCTGACAATCCACCTGATGGTAAGTGACTATCGTCGCCCATGAACATCAGCAACACCAAAGGCAACACTGATGCGTTGCCGGCCAAGAAAGGTGGAGAAAAAGAGAGAAAGAACTGGCCGTAACACGACGAGTTGTTTGGTAGCCGACTCATGCTCAAGGGTGGTAGATATCCAGGCGAACCCCATGGAGAAATAATAATAATATTCTAATAATGGTATTAATTAACAATTGAAATCATTATTACCAATATAATCCTCCGAGGGGCCTTACCACCAGCGTGCCGGATTTAGTTGCCTCTTACGACACCCATCCGGCGTGGGATTGGGGTTAGTATTCTAAGCCGCCCCAATACGGCTATATTCAGATCCAAGATTAAAGTTGATAGACTCCTCAGCAAGCGTCACTGGTCAACGTGTGACACAAGGCACATATTGCTTGATGCAACTTGTCTCAAGTGACTAAAGCGCTCCTAACGAATTGATTTGTGTCGATCGTAATCAATAAGCAAGTTATGTCCTGCAGTTTACATTTGGCGGTTATTATAATTATGTATGTATACCAACTGCCTTCAGTTGTTGAGGTATCCTCGAAACGAACTTCAACTTAAGGTGGTTTATTGAATTCATCCATCCTTGGATTCATCCAAGGCTAAAGCTGCTGCAAGGGTTTTTGCAAAGGTCCGGCAGTACTTCAAACAGAGTCAACTCTTAACCTTGTAACAAAGCTTAGGTTCGGCCGTGTGTGGAGTACCTACTGTTCCAACATTTGGGTAGGTGGAGCCAAATGTCACCTTTCCACCTTAGATTAGATGGAGAGGCCTGCTAAGAGAGTAATTGGTGACCGAAATCTGGTTCAAACTAATTTGCAAAGCTTCGAGCACAGATCGACTTGACTGTTGGTACTAAATAATATTCATTAAAAACAAAGTCTCGCAACTCAGTTCTTCTACCGTAAAAAAAAATAACCGATTTCAAATAACTCATAAATTACTCGTCAGATCTAGCTCAAATTTAACTAACACATGACAATCACCACCTTTCGATTAAAAAAAGAAAATCGGTTTCCCAGTCGGAAGTTCTGAGGTAATAAACATAAAAAAATACAGCCGAATTGAATACCTCCTCCTTTTTTGAAGTCGGTGAAAAATTTGCTGTAATGCAAGTACGTACTCTAGGAGTATTGTATACTTACTAAAAACATGTCTTGTAAAGAGAGCTTTATGCCTTAATGCTGCCTAATGGGTTTCAGGCTTGGTGCACTTAGTTATAATATACTGTCGTCGTTTCAAGTTTACATAAAATATAGCTTACAAATAGATTCAAGTTCTCTTAAACCAAAGTTCCCCCTTTTACTATGATACAAGTACTCACGATATTTATTTTGTATGCCGATATTTCTGGCTGAACTCAGTTGAGCCGTGACCACGATCCATGCAACTGGGTCGAAATATCGGCGTACAATGTGAGTACCCGTATCATAGTCTAATGTTCATTCCACAATGAGTTAAATTTCAAATCAATTTTCCCCATATGACTGTGATATAATTTTCCACCGTCTATAAAAATTTCATCAAAAAAATCAATTTGTATTCAATTTTCGTTAGCAATTCATTTGCATACAATACGGCGCCACGCGACAACGCGTTCGTCATATCGTTAGCTAATTTTCTCAATTGAGACGTCACACGTTCTCCGAGCTAGGTATATTAATTACAATCACGTTTATCACATTACGTTCCTTTCACGGATTTTTACGTTGCTGACATATACTTATTATTGCCACGTGTATCAGAAATAGTTTTTTTTTTGGAAATAGGCGGCAAACGAGCTGACGTACCTACACACATAATATGTGCTTATATACATAGATTACCCCCAAAAGATACCGCATACAAGGCAACTGACGCGCGGCAACATAGAAGTGCTTTTGCTATGCACATAAAGCTATACTAGCATTCACGACATTAGTATCGACCAAGACCTTCGACCCATACCCACGCGGATCTTTCAGAATTTAATTAATTTCAAAAAAGAATTTGCTGATGAAACCATGGCTTATTGTAGTGTTAAATGGTATGGAAAATCAGTTCGAAAAAACAGTTACCCAAAAGATGCCATATCATTTAATAAGTTAGTAATTCATATTTATTTTACAAATTTTCTTATAATGAAGCAGAGTTCAACTTAAGCTGGTTTTGAGAGTGACATTTTGTAAAAAATTCATTCCTAATTCAAAATAGTTATCTTGTTTCTGACTAAAGACAATACTAGGGAAGTGAACTTTTCATTTTAAAGACGTATCGATATTCATTTTGAGGATATTGCTATAAAATCGATAATTTTTAACAGGTTACAAGTGGGACAAAGGTTGCTGTAGTCAAGGATAACATTATTTATTATATGAAAAAACATTGTGGTAATGGTTTTATAGATTTCCTAGATGCCCCGAGAGGAAGGAAAAATGGAAAGAATCAATACACCGTGGACAGGGATGGTTTCCTGGTCGTTTGTTCAACACACTTTTCAGATGACAGTTGATGGATTCAGTTGTATCATAGTTATACTTGCCAGTTTTGTTATGGGTCTTATACTTCTTATCGAGAATAGAATAGAAAAGAATAGAATACATTTACTTTGTCTAAGTATAAAAAGTAACAATGTTATTGTATGGAAACTTTCAAATTCGTGTGATTTCCTATAGTTATGGAGAAATTATGTGGAAAATCAGCTAAATATTGATTATATTATTATTTATTATTATTTGCGTGAATATCAGGTAGGTAGATAGGTACATATTATATATACTTAACTCGATATGTTATACATATTTTCGTATTATAATTATAATTATTTTTCTTTTCTTTCCATTTTTTATACCATTTTGCCTACTAAGCAAAAGTTATTCACTGTAATGAGAATTTAAAGTAAAATAAAAATGTAATAAAACTAGAGGTCTGAAGTTCTTGATGTGGTACATTAATAAGGGTCCAGTTAACAGTTAGAGATATTGGAATGCTGTTATAACAAAAGTAATAAATTGTGATTAGGAATTACTATAATAAATTATGGTTTGTTATACTTCATTTGGAAGTTAAGGGATAAGCCAAACAATAAAATAATAATAATATGAAATGACAAACATCGAAATTTTTAAACCGTAGCAGAAAAAACATCAGTGTGATGAAAATAATATACACACGAAAGGAAAAGTAACAAACCTAATGAAATTTAGATATGATAGCATCTGTCGGGTCAACTAGTTTGTAATAAAAATAATTCCTAAAAATGATGTCTTAAAAACCCAAAAACATAGTTTTTAAGTTCATGAAGCTAAGAAGCAGTCCTACTACGAACAGTTATGTTAGTATTTTAATGTAATTAGCCGCGAATAGCATTGTATATTTGATTTATCTAATCGGACATTGTATAATATAAACACTGTTAATATTATATTAATAAAAGTATCGATATTTATATTGTATTGTTATTCATTATAAATGTGATGAAAGTAAATAATGATAATCACAAACATTGATCGTACGATTTATCGATCATACATACTCAGTCACTATGGACAGTGTTGAGCTCGATAAATTCCAAGTTTGAATTTTAAATATCCAATCACAGCGCATCTGTTTCGTACCCCGCAAACCGCACCTTCCGCCAAATTGTGACTTTGAAGTCTAAGAAATATTCACTAATGCGGAATCTATTGGGGGTAATCTGTGGCTTATATAGTACGAATTTTATTTGACATTGACATTTGGTCCCACACAAATTTTAGTAAACGTGCGTTTACGCCGCCATTATGTTAAGTAAAACTCGTACTAAGCACACTGATGGTAAAAGGCTATTCGTCGCGCATGGACGTCAGAGACACCAAAAGCATCAGTGATGCTAAGAGAGCTAAGAGAGAGAAGAAAAATATAGCAAAAGGTGTATTATTTTTATAATAATTACTAGCTGACCCGGCGAACTTCGTATCGCCTAACAAACTATTTTTTTTTTCTAAAATTAAAGTAGCCTAAGTTACTCCTCGTTACATCAGCTATCTGCCAGTGAAAGTCCCGTCAAAATCGGACCAGCCATTTCACAGATTAGCCGGAACAAACAGACAGACAGACAGACAAAAATTGTGAAAAATGTTGTTTTGGTATATTATGTACTGGTATATTATGTAATCAGAGAGGGCGCCACGGTGCTGCCGTCAACATTACTTGCATACGTCTCCGTGTTAAAAAATTGATAATAAATAGAAAAACTTTCACATTCGGACTGTAAAGTGTATAAAAAGTGAAATTAGTGAATAGTTCGCCTAATACATATAAAATCCAGTGCTAAAAACTACTCAGTGTTTAAATAAAAGTAACGAAAGATTCGAATCAACAAAGTGCCGTTACTTATATAAAAAAGAAGAAAAGTTATCCAGAGTGCCAAAAAGCAGTGAAAAAGCAGTGAAAAAGAAAGTGACAAAGAAAAACTGAAACAAATACAAGTGATAAAACCCCCCCTTGGAAAAAATATTTTTTCATAACCTAAAAAAATTGAATCCGATATTTGAGAATCATTGCTTATTACCGATCAAGATAACAAGTAACGCCATCTACAACTACAAAACGAAACTTATTAGAACGCTGTTTAAATTACTGACCTAATAGTTCCAGAAACAATCACAAGAGGTCACTAAGTAACCTATTTGTATATTTTAACGGAAGTGTCAAGGGTTTTTGATCTTTTTTTTACTTATTGAATACACTAAAATGGAGGAACTCACTGCAATAATGAAAAATCTACAAAGAAAATTTGATGAGCAAACATTGGAAATACGGGACATGAAACAAAGCATACCACAAATAATAAATAATAACATAGATGCGAAATTTGAATTATTAGAAAATAAATACAATAATCTAGAAAAATCAGTGGAAGAGCAAGGACGGCGCATACAACACTTAGAAAGAAAATTGAGACAAAATAATTTGATTTTTTTCGGCATTGAAGAAAAAGAAAGCAATAATTATCAATTACAAAATATTATACTAGATATCATAAATCAAAATATGAAAATAAAATGTAGTGAAGATAATATTGATACGGTGCAGCGATTGGGAAGAAAACAAAGCACTGAAAAAATAAGACCTGTTATCGTGACTTTTACCGTTAGGCGATTAAAATATGAACTATTAAGAAATAAGAAGAGTTTGACTGACACACCTTACTACATCAAAGAGGACTTACCACCAGAAGTACTAGAGATACGTAAAAAGTTGAATATACAGCTAAGAGAAGAGAGAAGCAAAGGAAGAAAAGCTTTTTTGAGATACGACCAAATCATTATTATTCCAGACAGCCCTCAAAAAAATGAAAACCATAGAAAATATACATCAAAAAGAAATTTATCAGAATCTCCAGAAGTGTCAGACTCTAAACCTGGAAGTAGCTCAAGTAAACCTACTAGTAAAAAACAATTTATAAATCATAGCTCAAATATTCAAAATTATATGGTAAAAAACACAAACAATACTTACCAGCTTAGCCCATCCAACACCGTTGTTACCAATGCCGCTACAAATAACAACAAGAAAAAATTACAGAAGCACGGGACCTCTTTACACCTCCCCCCACCTCGGCTGGTCACCGCGGGGGCGAAAGACCACAACCCTCCACTCCACCAACTCTACGTCTGTACATACAATGCGAGATCTCTATTATCACAGGAACGACTTATCGAATTTAAAGAATCATTACTAAATATTAAATATGATATAATAGGTTTATCAGAAATAAGACGAACAGGCTATAACATATCCGAAGACGAAGAACATATATTTTGTCACTACGGGGAAACAAAGGGGCAATATGGAGTAGGATTCCTCCTTAAGAAGAAACTAAAATCAAATATTGAAAGTTTTATAGCAATTTCTGAACGAATCTGTGTACTAAATCTGAAATTTGATAGCTGTGATCTCTCCATTATTCAAGCCCACGCTCCAACAATAGAAGCCACCGATCAGGATATTGATTACTTCTACTATCAATTACGACAAACAAAAAGTCAATGTAGCAACAATCTTTTAATATTGGGTGATTTCAATGCTAGAGTTGGACAACGCCTAGTCAGTGAAGAAAGAGTATTAGGAAACTACTGTTTTGGAAACAGAGACAGACGAGGCGAAACTCTACTACAATTTTGTTGGGAAAATAACCTATACGTAATAAATACCTTATTTAAGAAAAATACAAAACATATGTGGACATGGATGTCGCCCAAGAAATCAAAAAGTCAAATTGATTATATATTATCCAATATCAAAGATAAAGTAACAAACATTGAAGTTCTTAACACATTATCTTTCTTCAGCGATCACAGATTTGTTAGAGCCACACTATCACTAAACGAAAACAAGAAAAGTAGAGCCAATTATAAAAACCATAGAGTAAAATTACGGACATCACATGAAAAAGATGAATTTATAGAAACTCTAAGAAAAAATTTGGAAACCTTACTACCGGAGAACTCTACTGATATAGAATATTATTACTGCGCAATTGAGAGCGCTATTATCACAAGTCTAAAATCAATTTCAAAGCAAGGATCAAAAAGGCAAAGTATGATTTCAGATAGCATAAAAAATCTTATTAATAGAAGAATAGAACTAACAAAAAAGAAACATTTATCAACAGAAGAGAAAAAGGAACGCACCTATTTATATAAAAATATACATAAACTCATAAAGAAAGAATGTGAAGAACTTAGAATACAAGCAATAGAAGAAAATTTAAACAAAACAGGAAGTATCAAAAAAGGCTACAAAGACATTACAACCAATAAACAATGGATTCCCTGCCTTAAAACGACATCTAATAAAAATACCTTTTCAAGATCAAAAATAATTGAATCTGCCACATCTTTTTACAGTAAACTGTATGCTGAAGTTCCAAATCTGACATGTCAGGAGTGCCAGGACAATATGAAAACATCAATCAATGACACACCTCTACCCAGATTTACAACTCAAGAAATCATTAAAAAAATAAAATCTTTAAAAGAAGACAAAAGTTGTGGACCGGATGGTATATACAACGAGGCAATCAAAACAGGTATACATCTACTCGCTGCGCCACTAACGGAACTATTCAATAACATCCTCGTCAGTAAAAAGATTCCAAAGAAATGGGCAGAATCAGATATAAAATTATTATACAAAAAAGGAGACCCTTCTGATATTGGAAATTATCGACCAATCAGTCTACAGCCATGTATTTATAAAATTTTTACGTCATGCATTAACGATCGTCTTACATCATATATTGAAAACTTTCAAACGGTAGAGCAAGCAGGCTTTAGAAAGAACTACTCTACCATCGACCACATTCATACTCTAGATCAAATTGTTGAGAAGTACTTAGAGATGAGACGGCCGCTTTACCTTGTTTTCATTGATTACACCAAAGCCTTCGACTCTATATCCCATAACAGCATGTGGAGAGCTCTACATGAGTGTAATATACCACAAGAAGCTATCGACCTCATAAGAGACATATACAGCAAGAGCAGGAGTAGAGTGAAACTGGACAGGAAGGGCTCAGAAATAAAGATAAATAGAGGCGTGAAACAAGGCGACCCACTATCTTCTACAATTTTTATAACGGTTCTCCAGAGTATAATGAAAAATCTACAATGGGACAAAAAAGGCATAATAATAAATGGTAGTTATTTAAGTCATCTCAGATTTGCCGATGATATTATAATCTTTTCAGAAACAGCCACACAGATAAAGTCCATGGTTAACGAATTACAAGTGGTTAGTAGCAAAATAGGCTTAGAACTTAACACTACAAAAACTAAAATCATGACAAATGTTACAAAAAAACCCGTGATTGTAAATAATACTCCATTAGAATATGTTGAAAAATACACATATTTAGGAAAACAGATATCAATTAGTAAACACCGACACCGCGAAGAACTAAACCGACGAGTAAATATGACTTGGAATAAATTCTGGAGTTATAAAGAAGTTCTGAAATCTAATATATCTGTAAAATTAAAAAAGAAAGTTCTAGACTCATGTATATTACCATGCCTCTCTTATGCCTGCCAAACATGGATATTTAATAAATATACTAGTAATAAAATTAAAACCTGTCAGAGATCAATGGAAAGAAGTATTCTAAACCTGAAAAGACAAGATAAAAAGAGAAACACAGACATTAGAAAAGTAACGCAAGTGATAGACGCTTTAAAACATTGTAAAAAACTAAAATGGAAATGGGCTGGACATATTGCACGCATGGACAGGGAAAAATGGACCAAAAGGATTACTGAATGGACTGGACCACAAGGTACAAGAAAAAGAGGAAGACCAATAGACCGATGGAAGAATGAAATACAAAAAGTGGCCGGAGAAAATTGGATAGAAGTGGCGAAAGATAGAGAAAGGTGGAGAAAATTGGAGGAGGCCTTTACTCGATTAGAGGTCCTTGAATAAAAAATAAAACAAATAAATAAGAATAATCTTTAATGAAATAATATATTAAATAATCAATTTATAATAAATAATCAATAAAATTAATAATAATAATAATAATAATAATAAATTAACTTATCTGTATATCAATATAATATTTATATACTTACTATAATACTATAATAAATCATGAAATAAAATGTACCTAATTGATGTTATGTTAATGTAGTTAATTTATTTTTGAAATATTTATAATATGAATGTAAATCAAGGAATTAATAAAGGCTTTTGTATTTGTATTTGTATATTATGTAATCCAAATGCACTTAGTAAAAAGCAGTTATTTTAATATTACAAACAGACACTCCAATTTTATTTATTTGTATAGATGTATAGATTAAGAAAGATAGCGGTTTACTTACGTATTTCTTAGTTGATTTTCATCAACTATTTTTCAATTCGGAACGCCTGCGTTTGATGGGAGCGGATATTGAAGGACCGTCGGGCAAACTCAACTTATTAATAACGTGTGAGGCGGGGGTGTATGTCCTTAATTCGTTATTTTAATGCCAATAACTAATAATTACTAACAACTAAATAATCAATGATTAATTGCTCAACAAAATGCACTTTGGTTCACCCCAATATCATCATAGTCGTAAGAGCTGTATTAGCGGTATTTCTGCACACATCTGCTTACCGGATAAAAATTGTTTTATATCTAATATCTTATGTGAATTGCAAAAATTGTGTATTGAAAATGGGTTGCCTAAAAATATGTTCAAGGCTATCATTAATCTACATACAGGTGGTAATCTACATAAATTTTCAATTCATATTTTTTTGGTCTTCCTTTAATTTAAGATACTTAAATGTTGCTTAAAATAAATAATTGATGCTTGTGAATGACCCTTTCAATTAGTATCATAAAATAAAGGGTGTTTTTATCACATTTTACAGGTTCGATTACCGCCTCAAGCAGGTGCTTTGTTAAAATTTTTTAAATGCAGCTTTACTTATTCGTGTAAATAAAGGAATGTTTTCTTTTAGTAAAATTTGCCATCATTAATATTCAGGGTACTTTTCCTCCAACCACATTTTTTTCATCCTGTATAATTAAAGCCTTGAACATATTTTTTTAGGCAACCTATTGGCGATACTTTTCTTTACATAATATGATATTTGATATATAACAATTTTTATCCGGTAAGCAGATGGGTGCAGAAACGCCTCTAATACGGCTCCTGTACTAGGTATAACAGAAATTCCAATTTGCAGTTCCAAATTTAAACCACTCTTCCTCTGTGCAAGACCCAGAGGACCTTTATTGAGCACGAAATCACATTAGTCTGTACTGGCCAAGTGCGTGTCATGCCACACGCAATATGGGGTTCCGTAGTTCATCGACTATTATTCATTAACGTTAGCAAAATAGCCGTGTTCGTTTTCCTTGTAAATTCGTCATAATTATTATTAACTTTTTTTGTAATTTTTTTTCACATGTCCAATTTCAACCGTTTAGGCGGCAGGGGAGGGGGGAACACTTGACCCTAACCAAAATTGACACTTGCCGAATATTTCCCAAACAGGCCCCTGAATTGAAAAATGGTTTTGCAGACCTATAATATTTTTGAAAGACCTTTTTAACGGTACCCTACACTATAGGGTACGTGACGAAAAAAATTTTTTTTAAACATTTGTGAAAAAAATATTTTGAAATCTATAATATATATAATATATGTATATCCATGGAAAATTATAGATTTTCTAGCATAAGGGTCTTGGCGCTATGCTGCAGACAGACGGACAGACGGACGGACGGACATGACGAAACTATAAGGGTTCCGTTTTGACTACGTAACCCTAATTAAAAAGGAATAAAACGGAACGGTTCGTAATTTCCTTTTCGTCCGTTCATAGTTCTAGAACATTTATAAATCTGCTGCGCATTGTATTAAAAAATAGTTTCTGACTAACAATAGTTATCTATTGTACGACTGTATTGCCTGTTGCCGTTAGCAAACACCTAGCTAGTGGTAGTTCCTAGAATTGGAAACAGAATTCGATTTCAAACAACATACCTGTGTTATGTTCCATCGTTTGTTCTTTACTTTTTATGGAAATGAATTTACTGTGTGCAGTAAGCTTCGGTTTTATCAGCAATGCAGTTGATTCAATAAATTTCGAATTAATTTCGTTCATTTTCGAACAATAAAACATAAAAAAAATTAATGCAAGATAACGATGACGATAAAAAGAAATTTAACGAATGTAATTAATAAGTTTAATCGCTTGTACGATTATTTTTATGACTAGGAAATCGAAATCGAGTGGGAACCCCAACCTCAGTAGGCCCATAGCCTATTTATATAAATATTTTCTGTTTCCTGTGAGAAATTATACAATACACATGAGGATTATTGACTCTATTGAGGACTAATATTGTGTATTGTTATTCTAAATTCTAGGTTCAATGGAAAGAGATAAATTGGTCACGGCAAACATTTCATTGGTCGTAGGTACAGAGCCATTAAAGCGCATTATGTGGCATACAGCGAAAGGATAGTGTAGTTTATACAGTAATAGTTGTGATAACATACATTTTTTTTAGTCCCCTTTTGGACATAGCTTCGTCTAATTTAATTCTGTGGCTCCTTAATGCCATACAAACAGGTTTCGGCCGGGGTAAATTTTGATGACTGGTAAAATCTTTGTTCTAGGGTCATGTGTGTTAGATGATAGTGAGGTCTATGATGACAATATTAGTGTTGTCCACGTCATCCGTGACGCGGGCAATCGTACTGCGGGGAGATGAGTGTATGATGCTCTGAACTTTAAAAATTGTTTAATGAAAGCAACACGTGCTTAGTGCAACATACAATCACATTCACATCACATCAAACGCCGAATGCGCTCAAGCTGAAAAGCGCAAACACTCGGCGTACCTCGCCTGGGTTGATGCTCGGAACCGCAAAGCTCCGGATATAAGACCAAAGAAGAAAGCCTTTAACCGTGCCGCCAAGTCCTACAAAAAGGCATTACGGAAGGTTAGTAGCGACCGCATAATACATATCGGCGCCAAGCTCTCTGACCAACCATCTGGCAGTAGAGCTTTTTGCTCCCTCGCCAAGGCGGTCGAGACTAACTTCTGTCGTCCCGTGCTGCCGCCGCTGGTAAAACCTGATGGCTCCCTGGCTCATTCGGCGAAAGAGAAAGCGAACCTGTTTGCATCTCTTTTTGCAGAGAATTCGCGTCTAGACACCGGCAATAACCATCCACCGCCGATACCTCATTGTGGTACTTCTATCTCGGAGGTCCACATATACAATAAGGAGGTCCTAAAAATCTTGCGAAGTCTAGACGTGAAAAAAGTCAGTGGACCTGACGGTATTCCAGCGGTTGTACTTAAAGCATGTGCACCCGAGTTGTCTCCTGTGTTGACACGCTTGTTTCGCCTCTCGTTTAAGACTGGGATAGTGCCTAAATCGTGGAAGCTTGCCAACGTGCAGCCAGTGCCCAAGAAAGGCAGTCGTGCTGACCCTGCTAACTATCGACCAATTTCAATTACCTCCATACTCTGCAAGATTATGGAGCGTATATTGAACAGGCGCCTCATGGCATACCTAGAACACAATGATCTCCTTAGCGACCGGCAGTACGGGTTCCGCCGAAACCGTTCGACAGGAGATCTTCTAGCGTATGCCACTCACATCTGGGGCGAGGCCCTCGAGAAAAACGGGGAGGCGCTTGCCGTGTCCCTTGATATCTCGAAGGCCTTCGATAGGGTCTGGCATGCTAGCCTATTAAGCAAGCTTCCCGCGTATGGCTTATCCCCTGGCCTGATCAGCTGGGTTAAAGACTTTCTGAGTGAACGTTCATTCCGAGTCGTTGTCAATGGTTGCTCATCTCAAGCATTGACGACCAATGCCGGAGTTCCTCAGGGGTCTGTTCTCTCCGCAACTCTATTCCTGCTGCATATCAATGATCTGCTCATGCCCGGTATATATGGGTACGCGGATGACAGCACAGTTGTGGAGAGATATCTGGCAAATGTTCAGGCCAGTAAAGACCAAATACAATCTGAACGAGAGACCATGGTGGGCCGTGTGAATCTCACACTTCAGGCTGTCTCCGAATGGGGCGTTGCCAACCTTGTGAGATTCAACGCCACTAAAACACAAGCGTGTCAGTTCACCGCCAAAAGGAGCCCTTTCACCCTGGCTCCTACTTTCCAGAATGTATCCTTGGAATACACTAACCGCCTTCAGTTATTAGGAGTTGAGATATCGTCAAACCTTAACTTTGGGCGGTTCATTGAATCCAGAGCTAAGACTGCTGCTAGGAAGCTAAGCGTCTTAGCTAAGGTGCGCCGGTACTTCACACCACAACAGCTTTTGACCCTGTACAAAGCTCAGGTTCGGCCTTGTGTGGAGTACTGCAGTCACATTTGGGCTGGTGCAGCTAAATGTCATCTTTCAGCATTGGATTCAATGGAGAGGCGTGCTAAGAGGCTTATTGGTGACCCAAAGCTGATAGAGTCTAGTCTACAAAGCCTCGAGCACAGGCGCAGAGTTGCCAGCCTCTCAGTATTCTATAGGATACATTTTGGAGAGTGTGCGCAGGAATTACATGACTTAATTCCCCCCTCTACTTTTTACTATCGAACATCCAGACGCACGGCGGGTATTCATCCCTTTGTCGTCAACATCCCCCCGATGCGGACGTCGCGCTTTGCTTCGTCTTTTATTATACGTACCGCAAGGGACTGGAATAAATTGCCTGCGTGGGTGTTCCCCTCTGATTATAATGTGGGTGTCTTCAAGGTGGCGTCAATTGTGGTCAAGCAATAACTTATTCGGTATTAAAAAAAAAAAAAAAAAAACATTACTTAATTAAATTTTCCGATTCGTATTCGACTTTCAAATATGCTGAACTCATTTGTAATTACGAAACACTTGTAGCGTAAAACAGCTGAACGTTTTTCAAGTGAAGATGTTTTGTGAATTCAGCAAGATGTTGGGAATCGGCTTCGTTAGAGGTAAACCGTTTCTACCCTCGTAGAAATAAACCGATCACAATTTAATTGTTCTCACCGATCCTTTTGTCAGATTGAAGTATTTCTCAACTCAAAAGTGGAGAGGTAAGAAACTGATGTCAATGGTAGTCGGCACGTCGCTATCAAATAAAAATTGTACGAAAAATAATTTATATTCCTGTCTTTTAAAATCAAGTCCGTTTAGTGCTGAATAATAATTTACAATGGTCTTAAAAATGTATAAATTGGATGGTAGATTTTGCTTTTATTATATACTTTACTTAGTTATTATATAAGGTTAGATAAATTACTAAAACAATTCAAAATTTATTTCGTTTGTTTTTCATGTTTGAATTCTCATTACCTAGATTTCTTATATTTATAAGACATGCATTTTCAATAGCATAAAGTGTGGTCACATCAAAAGCATCGCCTAAATATTGCCGACCGAGACGGAAGCAAGGCTTGATAACTGACTTTTATTAATTTAACTAGCTGTTACCCGCGACTTCGTCCGCGTGGTATTTAATATTATTAAATTTTTCATTGATCCTGTTTTTTCTAAAACTGTTTTTTTCTAAAATAAAAGTAGTCTTAGTTACTCCTTGTTACATCAGCTATCTGCCAGTAAAAGTCCTGTCAGAATCGGTCCAGTCACTTAAGAGATTAGCCGGAACAAACAGACAGACAGACAAAAATTGTAAAATATGTTGTTTTGGTATATGTACCGTGTATATATCCAAATTCACTTAGTACAAAGCCGTTATTTTAATATTACAAACAGAAACTCCAATTTTATTTATTTGTATAAAGTATAGATTATGTATAAACTGCATAAGCAGAATGAGGCAAGAATTTTTCACTCATATTTAAAAGTCGCTTTTCATCCACAATTAGGGTATTTGATATACAAATCGTTATTACCATGGAATGAAATAATATTAATATCCATTTATTTATTACTTCACATCAAATGTTCTACGTTTGAAACTCATCTACTTGCAACAATTCGGCATAAGTAGAAGTACTTCATATAAAAATCATTATTATTACCATGGAATAAAATAAATATCCGATATTTTTTATATCCCCACATCAAATTTTCTACGTTTAAAACTCATCTATTTGCTTGCAACAATCCGCGATATGTAGTACGTGAAACTAATACTAACTTAATAACAATGGATTTCCGCAAAACAATATCATTACATTTATTTCATCCTTTAGGCTGTAACGTTTAAAAGTCGCGGTCGTGCCATCTCGACAACACGGAGAACCCAATTTCTTTTATCGCCGCAATGACAGCCTAGAATAAAATATCTGTGACGATTCTCTTGCACGTAAACTTTAGTTTAACGGCAATTTAAACATTACATTTTTATTTGATATTACTTGTTTCATAGCTTTAATAAAATTTACAGTTAACTTAGTGAAATTAGGTGACATTGAGGCTTAACTTACCTTACCTTATAAAAGTACATTACAATTTATATCTAAAAGTAAGTTCATAATTATATAGTGAGTATGGACTACTAATAATTTGATAGTATATTAATTTATGTTTCATATGACGTGATTTGGAGCTTTTTTTTTTGAATGCGACATTTTAATATTATTTATCGATGTAAACAGTTTAAATCGTTGAAATCAACCGCTATATTACCGACCAATATATCTTAAACCATACCGAGGAAATAAAGTAGAATTTCAGTGTTGTTTACATGTTTCAACGGCCTACTTACTACTAATTCTGTTGTACACTTATTACTAAAAGCACATACCCGTTTGGTAGTTTCTTAATATTAAAAGGTGCTCGTATTTTTTATCTTTTACGTCTGTTTTGCCAGTTTTGTTTCGTATTCGTCGAGCTGCACGCTAGACGTCACTTCAATGCGACAATTGCGAATTTCTGACAATGAGCGAGCGACTAATGTTAGCATACTCCGAGATGTAGAATTTGAATAGATGAGCATTTTGCAGCTTATAACAAAATCTTTCTCTTACATTGTCCTCGTGAACGATAGTTGTTGAAATTCATTGTACTTGCGATCTTTATCTCTTGAATGGCAATAAAGTAGACATTAAGGTTGAATTTCCCAGTTCTCAAAACTAAAGGTGGATTTTATCAGTGCTTGTGAACTTGGCACGGTATCAAAGGAACTTTACAGACTGAAGAAATGCGATTTGCAGGTGATATCGTCGAGTTACTGTGGTTTTTATTGTCGAAGTCTTTCTTTAAGTTGGCATTCGATTTGCTTCTGAAGTTAAAGTATCAACACTTGAGGTTATCGTCCAGTTTCAAAACTTTTTTTATTAATTGCTCTTTTAAATGTTTTAAAATTTATATTCTACTTACCTAATTATACGTCAATGAATTTTATTTCCCATGCCCAATTATGATTTATTATTTTCATCAAAATTATGACCAATTGTGTACAAAACATAGTTTCACTTACAATGAGATTCAAAAAAATAAGGATAAAATATGTACCTTATTTGTAGAAAGCTGCTCTGGAGCAATAAAAAGTAATTTTAGGTTCATTACAGGGTTGAAGGTTAGTAAATGTCGTCTTGATGAGAACGAAATCTATCGATGGAGTCATAGACAGAGAATAAAAATAAAATACACTAGTATTCTGACGCATTTTATAATAAGTCGTTCGTAATTGCAATTGTCAATTGCATACTCCTATGTGATGGCACGTAGACTTCAGAATTCTTAGTTGGGCGAAAACGTACATAGCCTTCACTGGACCAATGGAATGTCGTTCATTTTCACATATTGAGTCTTTATTTGATTTAAATAGCTCTAATGGACGTTCTAGACTATAAAGCCAAAAATCCCCTAGACCCCTTCTATTGAAGTTATCAGCTCTCGTTCAAGATTTATCTCTCTTTTCACAAAGCCTTTATATTGTGCGGCTAGGCATCCGCTCGCACGGTGTCTGTAATATCTTCTTCATGAATACCTTTCAAAATAGTCTGTACTTTGTTATGTAAAGGTCAACGAGCAACTGGCCCGTGAGTTTCTTTGCCTACTCTTTTCTTTTCATCTTTGTATTTCTGGTAATTTTATGTTTATCGTTATGATAGATTTATATACATTCTTGGATGGTAACATCTACGTCTTTTCACAGTGCTTCTGTAATCTCATAAATTAAATTCACGTGTAGATGAATGCGGTGATCATTATGCGGATTATCGCATAATCACCGTAAGCTGTAGTATTCAAGATTATCGTTTATTACGATGAGAAAAGTATATCCCAATATAAATAGTGCAGATTTTCCTACCGCTTATATCAAAAAGCCGCGTGTAAGTAGGAAGCTTAATTATGATGTGGCGTAATTAGTTAATTATCGTTGGTATAGAATCAATGGAATCTTTTATACGTATTTCGGTCGTAGCGACGCGGGTCCCGCTTATATTTTCATCGGCACCTCATTGATGATGTCTTTGGTGCAGTGGTGCTACTGATACTGATGTCCATCGGCAAAGATTTGCCTGCGTCGGCATTCCCGCCAGCCTATGACGTGGATGTCTTCAAGAAAAGAGTGAATAGGCTTTTTCTAAGTTAATGTGCTCACCACCTTGGACCACATCTACACTTACCATCAGGTGGGATTGTGGTCAAGCATTAATTTATTCGTGTAAAAAAAAAGATTACTGTTTTTGGCGGTTTATAAATAAAATAATCCTTGACAAAAAGTAACCGAGTTCAAAATTAGGAATAACTCAAAAACTGCTCGTGAGATCTCGCTCAAATTTAAATGGGGTCACATTACAAGCATCAGCTTTCGAATGCAAAAAGAGTTATCAAAATCGGTACACCCAGAAAAAAAATTGAGTTAACACATAAACAAAATAATAAAAAAATACAGTCGATTTGAGAACCTCCTACTTTTTTTGAAGTCTGTTTAAATTAACTAAATGATCGAATCTGATTGAAGGTATATAATATACGGGGCTGTCAATACCTCGCTTAACAAGAATAAAATCTCGAGAAGACAAAAAAATCTTCGTGAGACCGAAGTTATTTAATTTTAATAAACAATTAGGTAGTTCTACTAAGCAATATTTAATCGCTTAAGAAAAAATATGTTTCTCGTCCAACGTCGCTAGTCTAAAATAAAGAAAAGGCGGAACACAGATTTTCATAGGCATGAGAACTCTGTAATACGGGAAAAACATTTTCTTTTATGTTAAGGTCCATTTTATGTGACTTGACCTAATTGTCTCATTGAAATTTGAGTCCGTCTCGGACCCTATATCGCATTCGTATTAAATACGCCCACTCGCTACCCTCGTTCAATTATCTCGGGCATAAGAGAATGACAACACGGAACTTATAGAAGACAGTTTCAGGAGACACGTACACTTTTGGATATTGTGAAGTTCATAGCTTTTATAGCCAGCCATATCCATACATACATCTCATAGCAAATCGAAAGTAAAGGAATTCGGGTTAGGAGGTGGTTAAGGTGCGGTCATCTTACCTACCCATTGCGGAGAAAAACTTCCTGAGTGTTTTCGAACTCCAGATAGTACGGTAGGATACAGCTCTTTATGTTATCGAAAGATATCAATCGTCAGTCTCTGTTATTGCCACATCCCCTGTTATAATTTATCTATACTAATACTAATAATATATAAAGAGGAAAGATTTGATTTTTTGTTTGCATTGAATAGGCTCCGAAACTATTGAACCGATTTGAAAAATTCTTTCACTGTTGGGAAGCTACACTATCCCCGGGTAACATAGGCTATATTATATTTTCAAAAAATTAGAGATCCTTAATAAAACTCCAATAATGTAACCCAAGGTGTAAAAAATAAGAAAACCGAAGCAAAGCGAGGGCGGTTACTCGTCAATTATAATAATTGTCAAAGCTCGTTCCGTTCCTCTTGGCTAATAACATGACAGTTACAGCTTTCAAACGGTTGTAACACCAAGTAAATTACATAGAAAACATATTATAACATGAAACATTATTGTACAAAGGTCAAGTAATTGTAAAGTCAGTGGCAGAACCACAAGCAATTCCTGAACGGTAAACATGAAATACAACGCTTTAATATTGAAAACGAGAGCTGCCTTTGAAAATTTGATTAAAAGGGCCAGAGCGTGCTACTACCGTGTTATGTGGCCGAGGTCTGACTCCATAATTAATTTCACCGCGTTTACTTTTGACGACTAGGTTTCTGGTTCGAATTTTGCGAAAACTGTAATGACCTACACATTTTTTTGAACAATCAATGAGAAATTGGATTGAATAGGAATCGCGCCTGTGTCTCACTCACAAGTTTCGGTAAATGATGTGTTAAGCATAGTTTATATGAATAAAAATAATTGTGTGTTTTACTCCGACGCACGACTAGAGTTTACTCCTTATGAACGATTATAAAATGTATAGATTAGTAAATGAGGGTAAATGAACGCATTTTTATATTACTGAAAGCATGCTCGATACATTAATTATATTAATTATTTAGTTTATCATAAACTATCGTCTAATCAGTAACAACGTCATCTAGGTTCTTGGTTGGTAGTTTGCGCAAGAACATAACACATAACATAACGTAACGTAACGGAGTTAGATTTTACTCCCTATTAATTTTTATACCCCGGGCTTAAAATGAAATTTAAAATGAAAATCGATTCTTAAGGAGTAAACTCCAATAATACCATAATGTATGAAAAGTAGTTTATAAGGAAACATTATAATAAACTGTTTTAAAATTTACATAGAACATAAAATATATTCCTAAACTCTAGTGGGTGAGTCTACCGCTTGCAAATCGAATTAACGCCTGATCTTTCTGAAGGGATCCGGGTTACAATCCCCGTCGTGGCAGACAAACGTGTCTCGTAGTTGTATGTTAAAAGATGTGCGAGGAGTTTCTTTCGGCTTTTCTTCTCCTCCATGACAAAGCACCCTTCCGAAAAGCTGGTAGATTAAAAAATGACGTGCATAAGTGTATCAGTGATACCTATATGAATAAAAGATTTTGATTTGATTTGATTTGATTTGATTTGATTTGATTTATGTGATGTGTCCATAGAGGGTTCTAGCAAACGCTCAAAAATTAAAACCACATGCAGAGTACAGAGTTCCTTACAAGGTGATTAACGTAATCACCTCAATTTATTGTTAGTTAAGACTAATACCAATAACATAGCGCATGTAAACTTGTCGTTAATAAGAGTTACATAACAGTCAATTACAAAATGAGCCGCGTCGTGTTAAGTGTTAAAACCGTTTGTATCTTATCACGTGATGAAAGACATCCTTGAACCGTGTAATTGACTCGTATGAATGCCAACTGATTGAGATCTCCAACGCCGTGTCAGTTTTGTCATGACAAGTGATGTAGCTTTCAACTACATCTGGTAGCGCAACAGGATTTGTTAGAAACTAACGAGGTTTTAAAAAATAGGTGTAATAAAAAATTCCTAATAAAAAACGTGTGTGTGTACTTATGTACACACGTAACTAAAGAAGTTATACTTCTTTGGCGTAACAGAACAAAAATAGCTCAAGATTTCATTCCGTATGCCACAACTCTTTGTTTGTAAAAGAAATTTATCAGCTAACTTCATCATGTCGCATTTTGGCTGTCGGTGTGCGCGCGCATTGTAAACATTTTACTGTCATATTTTTTCCAAGCACGCCAAAAGAAGTATAACTTCAATTTTTTTTATCAATTATGTTTATTTATTCTATTTGTTTTTTAATACTACTTGAAACAAATGAGACCAAAGGATTTGATTGGACGTGAATGTCTGCTAATGCAATTATAGTTATCATCATCAATAACTTTTCATTGAATACGTAGTCTGTTATCACGGCGCGTCATTGTGGTATTAATATATCTATGTATATTATCTTTAGACACTCGTAAACAACTCAGACATTTATGATCTGCCAATAAATAAGACCAGACTTTAAATACGTTAGATTAGATTATATATTCACCTTACCTCAGTTTAGTACTATAACATTAGTGTTTTTATCTTATTCAGGTACAGATTGGTAGACCGATGGCATTCTATTTCATTGAGTTCTATAAACCCGCCCTTGAGGACTCATTGCAAATATTTCGTGTCAAATATAAAAATACCCCATTTTATCCTTTTAGTATTTTTGTCAATCATTTATGTCAGTTTTTGTTCTATAAACTCACGGACGTAAATATAAACTACAGTAATCGTAGAATCTCCTGCACTCGATGACATACTGCGCGCTCACTCACTTTTCGGTCTTAGGTCTAAGTGCGAGTGAGTACGCAATATGTCAACGAGTGCAGGGAGATTCTGCGGCTACTATAGAAATGTCTTCTTTATTCCAATAGTCACACAAACTAAGTGAAAATATTATTATAACAACATTGATTACATGAAAATAAGGACTTGTACTTAAAAATGTATAAATTTCGGTTTGTTGCAGTTTTCTTATGTCTTGCACTATGTACCTAGTTGTGAAATACTAATGATTAGAAACTTCGGTCCTATTTTAAATAGGACAGAGGCAGATTGCTGCTTTACTGCTTGGCGAAGCATAAGGTTGCTCGAAGCAGTCTGGTTCACGGTAGAATTAACAGGTCTTGTGGTCTTTTTGCGAACGTCTTTTAATATTTAGTGAAAAGCGTCACTATGAATATAAAAATAGGTATGGAAGATGGAATACAATAGACTTGTATTCTATCAGTTCCATCAGTTAGTCATATTACTTACCTATCACTAATTACGTTTATTAATGTGATGAGACCTTAATGCCACAAAAGTAGATTGGAGTTAAGTTCCACTCTGGCGTAGAAAGCAATTTCCAAAATTGGGGTAACCCAAATGATAACTCCATTAAACAAATTATACATTTCAAGAATTTTTTTCTGCCGAAACCGGTTCTGTAGAACATTAACCTCACCTTGAACCAGTTTTAATTTGAAGTACCGATTATTTGGTAACATTTTGTTTTTTATTAGGACAAATATACTGACTTAATGTGACCTACTTATAATCTTATATGGATTAACTGTAGTTGGGAATTGTTCAGTTTGTCAGCTACTTCACCTAAATTAGAGCATCGAATTATTGTAAAATAATGGCGGACCAAATGCAAATGGAAATAAATGCAAACTTCTCAATATAACTTAAGCTCCTAAGTTAAGGTCTATTTCAGTAGGAATATATATAGAGCAGATAAATCATAAAGTCTAGCAGGTATTACTGGAATCTGGAAAAAATAAAAAGTTGGTTCAAGATCAGCTTTTTAATATTGCTACTCCCTATAGTAGTCCCTAGTTGGGCTTAACATGACTGATAGATATCATATATTCAGCTGACTCTTACTTTCTTACAGCAATTCCCTATGAGAGAAGGGGATAGACATTTATAGCTCAGTAACTGTTTTTCTAAGCTTAATTTCTTTCAGGTAAATCTATGAACCGTGCAGACACTACTACAAATAGGAAACTAAACTAATGCGCAGTGAAATCCCTAGCCGCGTCCCCGCCAACTAGTAAATTCAGGATTTACAAACTTTGTCTGAGAGAACTCGCGTAAAGTTGTTTTCAAATACGAGAACTGTTTTAGAAATAAACGAATGCTTCCTAATTAATACATGTGTTAAATTAATTATCATTAAACTTAGTTCTGTTTACATCATAAGAATCAGTAGTAAATACAGTTACAAAACAATTCATCCCGAAGTGCTACGAGCATGTGATTATTAAATATATATCTTGATTTGATTGTAATCGACCGAGTTGTTTAATAATTTGTGACCGCAAATGGTTTGTTTTCGTCCAATCTGTGTCTAAATCGTTAGGTAGGAGTATGTACTCGTATGTATGTAGTTATGTAGCCATATTTAAAAGGGACCTCTTACAGCCGTTTTGATTATTTGTCTTCCTAAAAATTCATATCGGAGTAGCGTGACGATATATGCTCGAAACCTCGCCAATTTTATCAAGACGAAATTTGTAGAGTTGTGGATATGTCATTAGCTGAATCATACAAAATAAGGTACTTGAACCACTTTATATCAGAAATCGATGTATTAATATTCAGTGGATCTTTTTTTGACACAAAATTATTATTGTGGACCAAACTGTGAAGTGAAGAAAAGTCAATACAAATGCCCGTGTCTTTCGTTTTTGGCTGGCGACTGGTTAAATAAAGCTGTACTTTACCCAACCACCAACATTAAATTCTATAGCTTTAGAATTCTGTTCTACATAGTAACAAATATATTATTACCGACCACATTACATCACATTACGTAATGGAGATAAATCACTTAAGACTACACGCTCATTACTAACATTAGAGTATAAGCTAATAATAAGCAATTGCTACTTAGTACCACGTGTGCACTATGGAGTGATTTGTGATCGCGGTACCTGGTGCGTGAAGAGAATATTGCTATTAATTACGAACGGGCTCGATCAAGTAAGTTCCTAAAACGAAAGAATGTCAGTTCAATATCTTTGATAAGTTGATGGTGACCCAAGATGAAAATTTGCGATGATTTTGTAATCTTATCGTCTATGTACTACAGTAAATTATTGTTGGATGCTCTTGATATTCAAGGGAAAATTTTATATCACAGAAGGTTGTTCTTTCTTTCGTGAGGTTCAATACTTGAGATAGTGAAACATCGCCATATAGATGCCAAGTGGCCGCCTTCTTTTTATTCTATGAAATTATTGTTGATCATACTAAGGTGATGAGACAATAACATGGAGGTAAATTGCAGCTTGCTGAAAAGTTATTTTAAAATTGTATATTGTAATAACATTAGATTTTATTATAATAACTATATTAAACCAACTGATTGTTCAGATTCCGTTGTAGGTCACCATTATAATTTTATTCCAATAAAACAGACCGTAGATTTTTTTCAAATAATAAAAACAAATTCTTATTCAATCAACTTGGGATTTTCTTTCTTTAAGCGGGCTTCGTTATTGGCTTGTGAAGAAATGGAATTGTCCGTACTAACATTGAATATTAATCGCTATTCTAATTCCGGAAATAATTTTTCAGATATTGCAGAAGTTTGAATATTTGACGAATAATTTCTTTGGCTTCCATGTGGCTTGTGAGGGTACTTCCCAATTTCTTTATCCGTTAATAATGCGAAGACAATAATTTAAGACAACTTCCTGAATTACAATTTGAACGGTTTCGACTTTGTTTATACTTTTGCGATATCTGAACTGTTAAGTAATATGTGAATGTTGATTCAATGTTCTATAGGTATGATGTATCTGAAGTCAATGTAATTTGATCTGTTCATTGACATCTGTTGTTGTGGAGCTCATTAATTACATGGACGTCTGTTCCGGTATCCGTTTGTTATCATCCGCACTCATCATTAAATGCCTATTCAATAGAAACTGTCATTGTAGCAGCTCCTTTGACAAGCGTAGCGTGTCTGTTCTGTTTTCTAAACAAACATTCGATACAATTGAATTGTACAGATCAAGAAGAGAGTGACAAAATACTCTTACAACAATATCTTGTACTTTACATTCATGTCTCCGATATTCAAGATTTATGTACGAGCATAAAGACTAGAAGGAATGACAATAAACATTTTCTCTTTCCGAAGAAGATATCTTAATCTCTTTTGCGGAGCACCCGGTTTAAATAAGATTATTTTCTCGACACCTCCCGGCGATAGAATACTGTGTGAACTACATGTTTCTTTGTGCAATGCATCCCTGTGGCCTTATCAAGAGTATCGCTTAGTATCAACAGAGGAAAATAATCTTGCTTTACATTAAAGGCTATAATACCCTACAGGGAACAGATGTTCAGTCACAGTCTCAATTTGATGTTTCTTTTCTTCATAGAATTTCTTCCCACAGCCCACATAAGTAGAAGAGGTTAGGCGGCAATTGGGGAATGGTATCAGAGTAGATTTCTGTGCAGCATTGCAAATCTCCAAGACGAAAACAGCAGATTATGCGGTGGTTCTTCTCTGAACTGTACACTTTTCTACATTTACAAGTAAAAACTTTCATTCCATAAAAAATATTTTCACAAATGCACCGAAGTTTTTCATGCATGCTACTGTAATTAATTTAAGCTCGACCGTACTGGTGACGCGAAAAACAAAATGCCTGCTCGTGGTGACGCGAGGTGTATACGTCCAGGGAAAACATGAAAATATTGAAACATATTTTCAGAATTACTGTAGGTAAATTGAGATGAAGTATTTTATTTCTAGTAAGTCGAGGCATTTTTTGTCTTTGTAAACCTGGATAAGAAGCAAAGGTTATAACAGTGCTTTTCTAATCAAAATAGGATCATCTTAGGTAATTGTGATATCAACAATTTGGTTGTTTAGGTCCCTCATGTCTTTGAAGATTGGAAGGATTTCCAATGCAATATTTGTCAAAATAATGAGTTCTTGACCAGGATAAACACTTTCCCTTTTATTTTTATTAAGTTTATACCTATTATACTTTTATATTGTGCTTCGTATCCACCAGACCTCTTTCATAGTATGAAATTTTCAAGAAACTACCTTTGAGTTTATTAATTTTTATATTTTCAGCAATCGCCATAAAATCCTCTGCTTCCTACGATACTCACGTACTGGCCAGTTCGGAGTTGACGTTAGATAAGCGGTGCTCAAACCATACCGCTACAATAATAACATTTTGATCTTTAGTGTACGTTCACACGGCAACATTTTTCCCGTATACCGTACACGAGATTTTATCGAATAAAGCAGTGGCAGTAGGAAATGTATTGAACTGTTCACACGGAGTCTATGCGGGAAAATATCGTGTTCGAGAAATATTTCTTCCCGTATACGGTTGGAATTTGTCACCACGGAGGCCCGCGTCTCGAAACGATTTTATCGAATACTAGCGGCCCGCCCCGGCTTCGCTCGGGTGTAGTTTTATTTTTAAACATTTTGAGATACATTTATAATTTTATGTTTTGACGACCCGTGTAGCGAGATGGCTACCATGCCGGATCGCCGCGCCAACGGTCCTGTGTTCGATTCCCAGCGGAATTTTGAATGATGAGTTTGAATTTCTGTTCTCGGTCTGGGTGTGAAAGTCCTTGTCTAGTGTGTTGTCCATGGCACCCACGACACAGGGAATCCTAATGTGGGGCTATGAGAAAAAATGTTCGAATCTTCTTTTTCGATGAGGACCAGTCTTTAGAAAAGGTTGAACCCAATACCTCCTAGGACGCTGCTTGCGTTTCCGTTTATAAAACCAATATAAAAGTACTGGAACACGTGGATCCATGATGACGCGCACTAAACAACTGGCTGCTTTCCATTCGGTATAAACGTTAACGTTAAAATCGTGCTGTCGTGTGAACGACTGCCTCGTATACGGGAAAACCGTATACGGGAAAAAATCGAATGGAATGGACGTCGTGTGAACGTAGCCTTACGATCTTTTACTTTTATTTTATTTATTTATTTATTTACTTATATTTATTTGTATTTGTTGACAAGTTGCGATTTCAGCACATGTTTCCGTAATACAGTGAACCTTTCAAATAAATCTTTGTCTGTGAATAGTCGATCGAGTGTTATAAAACTAGCTGTTATTCGCAGCTTCGCACGCGTAAATTATGCTTGTCACCCTCTTGGGGGTTAATTTTTGAAAATCCTTAAGTGGATGCCTACGTCGAAGAATATGTGTGCGAAATTTTAAGTTTCTAGCCCTAAGGGCTTTGCGTTGATACATCATTCAATCATTTTTGCCTTTTAAATATTATATAGATTACTAGCTGACCGGGAAAACGTTGTTCTGCCAAAAATTTTTTAGGGGTAGGGGGATGAAAAATAGATGTTGTCCGATCCTTCACCCTAGCCGATATGCACAAAGATTCACGAAAATCGGTCGAGTCGTTTCGGAGGAGTTTAACTTCAAAAAGCGTGACACGAGAATTTTATATATTAGATTTAATTTCTTTTACTATTACTATTTCTTATTCTTTTTCTGTTACTTAGGTATCTTATCTAATAGAAAAACTGATTAAAATATAAAGAAACCTTGTAGAAAGAAAATTTGTATCGTAAAGGTTGAGAGCAGCTGTGTAAAAGCGTCGCCAGTCTCATAGTCTCCAGATCTGTTGCAAACAAGTTGGCACGTTTTGGCAGTTTCTAGACCGAATAGTTTCCGATTGCAGTCAATACTTCATGCTTAATTGCCAAGCGGAGTTAGACATTGCGCCGTTTTCATTCTTGTAGTTTTTTAAAATAATGGGGCAGCCAGCGTGCTATAATTTGATTTACAGGTAATTTTATTCACATTTCTGTTTCTTTGCCTTCGTGTTTTGGCTAAATTACCTTTGGTATTCTGGTTCGGATTGGTTGATTTTATTAAACGTATGAACGTCAGTTGTTGGTAATTTAAGGCAACATATCTAAATGAAGGAGATATAGAATACCTGTCTTACATCATAGTAGATAAAAGTCGGTTTTACTTCTTATCCCCCTACATTTTAAGCCCAAATCCACTTATTATCCTCATAATCTTTTGATGCAATGTTAAAATATACCGTTACGTCAGCTGAAAATTATCTAGCTCAGGTTATTAGATAATGGACTGTGAAAATATGTTTATCGTTGGATGACACGACAATGGCCTCATTATGAGATACCTGCCTAAAGTGTTAGTGCTAAATCCGTGTCTAACTTTGCATTAAAATTTCGTGAGTAGAAGCAGAGTTTTTCGATCAATTGCATTGCATTTGTGACCGAGTTTAAATTGGAATGCTGTATGCTCGGGAGTTTTATTAGTTCGAGTGTGATCTGTTCAATTGGAATATGTTTGTTTGGTTCAGAGACCACTTAACACATGGGACATTATGCCAGTTTGCCAACAGTTATAATATTATTATTAACTTGATATCAAAGTTATACACTTATGTTACCTACATTCCATGAAAAATCGTGGCTATTACTAAATTAACAAGAAGCGTGGGTTTTTATGAAGTTCCTTCCACAAATAGTTCCAAAGTAACTATCATGAACTTGATCAGGGAAAATGTATTGCTACCCCATCCTTTCTAGGTTACTGGATCTCAATTTATTTTGTCCTCAACACCTACTCCTATTTCGTCACTTAAGTGCTCCACATGTCAAGCGTTATGCCCTGTCATTATTTACGATACGCTGTCAGCAGTTTATTTTAAGGGTCGTCATTCATTTGTTGACGTCAATGCGTTTTGATACGCAAAGTCTTCTCCGATCTTACCACGTGTTCGTGGTATCGGTTCAAAAGGCGTAAAGTCAATATGAGTCACAATGATTTGGTTATTATTGTAAATTCCTTGTAAATAATAAGGTGAAAATCGGAAAATGATTCGGGAAATAATAGTCATGCTGTACTAATATCGTCGAAAATCAAATTAACAAATACATGTGCCGATACTGTGAGGAAACTCCCTATTTAGCTTCTTAGCTGTAAATTAATGTAAATTGGCGTGTCAATTACATCGATCGTATTTTAGTTGTACTATCAAGTGTTATTTGTGCTATAGATGCTTTCTAATCACTGCAGGAGTAAAGGGAATCGGACTTATTTCTGATTTCTCATGACGACAATAAATGATAATCTGTAGCTCGAGCACGAATATTTGCGAGAAAGTATTCGTATGGTTAACGTAAGCAATCTGTCAAATTTGTATGGCATTTTAGTACCATTTACGTACGATAGGGGCGCTTTTGAAAAAATGCCATACAAATTGCTTACGGTAACCATACGAATACTTTCTCGCAAATATTCGTGCTCGAGCTTATTGGTAGGTTATTACGTATATCATATTATTTGTTTTATTTTTATTTTGAAGAAGTATCTCACAGAATGCCACTATTTCTACTACAGAAGTCAATAAAACCTAAAATGTCCCTGAAACTAGACCCACATAAATTCCTCCCTATTCCTTTTATTTTCTAAAATCCAAAATACGTACAATAATTTGATATTAATGACAATATAAGCAATATTATGGTTTTTCATGGTGAGTCAGAAAATATGTCTTCTTTCTATTTGATAGGTCCTAATTTATTTATAAGTTTCCTCACAGCTGTTGGAGGTACATTTATTGATTTCCTTTTACGTATACCTTGAGGCTTGTAATTAAACTTTAAAATAGGTTAAACCTCTTACATTTAAACGGGTATACAATAATTTATTTCACGAAAGGAGATTACTGGTCCTAAACAAACGACCCATCACAACGCTTTTAATAGATGTCACTATGCAAGCTGGTAAATTGCCGCCTATTACAAAATTTACTCGCCATTACCATTAAGTGATGGAATTTACGGATGTTAACATAATTTGCACCACGCCATTCGTTTGTATTTGTTCATTTGTGTACAGTCAACATAAGAGTTAGGTATTCAGAGCACGATAAAAAAATCCTTCAATAATGTTTAATTTACATTTTTTTGTGTTATTAACAATGTTAAATGCTACTTTTAAACGTAACACTTGATTCAGTATTGATAAAAACATAAACGCTCAACATATTAATATTACAGATTGTTTACGTATCATGCCCTGCATACCTCTTTTGCTGACTGTACATAAATTTAGGTATAGTCGGCAAAATAATTAGGTATGCAGAGCATGATTCTAAACCCTTCTGTATTACAAATTGTTTGTGTTATTATCAATGTTAAATGATACCTGTACACGTAGGTATGATTTAACATTGATAATAACGTTAACAATTTGTAATATTAAATATTACATAGGGTTTTAGAATCATGCCCCGCATACCTAATTCTTTTGTCGACTGTACTATTCTTATGATTGGTGGATTGGTGAACAAAAAAATGCTTCTGGCTGCAGGTATTAAAGCATAGGTTTCCCAAAGGAAAGTGAGACCAGGTTACTCAAGATCAACAAAGATATTTTAAGATAAAAGGTCTGGAATCTAGAAGCTGGAAATTCACCAAGATTTAAGTATTTTAAATAACAAAATCAACATTGTAATTTCGGCATAACACATACTCAACACAGATAAGACTTGAAAAATACACTGTTAGTGTCCAGGAAAAGATAAAACGCAAGTTTCGTGATAAGATATTGGAAATAAAGATAAAAGATTGCATAAAATGAAGTTGCATAACGTGTTCGTTTCTCGGTGACCTAACTGACTTGTATCACTGCGAGCGAGTAAACGATTAGTTTAAGTGATACGGGTTTTAATTTTACTAGTTATTTGAATACTTTGTTTGATTTTTGGTAGTTTAATAACAACCGAGAAATTTGTTATAACTTACATGTTTCACGCAATGTAGGATGTGATTTTTCTTAAATGCTAAGATTTGCCTGTCCTCTGTAAACTAGCATCAAAGATATCTGCAAATATCGAGATAATGGTTTCCAAAAACTTACTATTCTATTTTCTAAGTGTTCAATATACGAGACTTATGAATTAAATTCCTGTGGTTTAAAAAAATATTTTAACACGGTTCGCAACTCACAGTTGTAAAGAAGTGATGTTCAATATTATTACTCGTTTCGTCATTCGTGCGTAGTTACTCGCAGACGGTGATCCAAATCCCTAAGTTAATATGGGGCGTATTCGTATTATAGAGGATTTATAACGCTTATTGAACTGGTTTTAATGCCGAAATGCATTTCCAGCTTTTCTGTCTCTGTAATATTACCAAAGATTGAACAGTTAAATTTATTATAACTATGTAAAATATCTATCTACTTGAAGTCTGAAACTTTTTCATTAAGCTTAAAGTTGAAAATCGTTATTTTCCGAAAAATGGTTTAAAAATAACAACACAATGTTTAAACATTATAATACACATTGATCATAAGACATCTAGAATTCTAGATATCTAGAAACTCTTATGGTGCGTTTCCACTTTCCACGCTTGCCAAGGCTCGGCAAGCTTCCACAAGCACAAGCGTGTAAAGAGGGCGTTTGGCTTGGCTTGCGTGAGCTTGTGGACGCTTGTATCCGATCCGATCTATACCCTGCGCGTTTTGGAGCCGAAACAAATGTAAACAAACCATAAAAATAATTTTCTAGGGTTTTCACCAACTGACATGAATTTGTACACCAAATGCGTTTTATATAGACAAACTACTCACTATGTTATTTGTGAATTCTTAAATAAGTACACATTGATCGATAACAATTATAAACTCCGAGTAAACGTGGAAACAAACAAAATTAAATAACTCTGTCATTATTCAAACACATTGTTGTGACAACCTTATTTCCATGATGCGATTTGAAACCTTTTAACATATTGTACAATTTTACGATGCCTATAAATAGAAATGACTACCAAAATCTTTACAGAGTTATGGTGCTAACTTACTTTGCAATTTGGTCGTATTATTTTCCGAAGTTTAGATCGGATGGAATTTACTAATCTGTGGTACGGACGACACGGACGTTTCATTACACACGGTAACTTTAAAAGTATAATTTATTATAATAAATTAAACAATGATAGTAATGGTTTTCTTTATATAAATGAATTTCGCTACACGATACTTAGGTAACAGCAACTAATCTAACCGGATTTAAATTATTTTAAGCTTCTTTAAAATACCCAATTACAATTTTGGTGTACAATAATTTAAAGGAACGGAACGTAAGAAACGAAATGATATGGCTGATTGGCCAGATTGGCTGACGTGACGTCGCGCGTCGTCTGCTATTTGCAGGCTGCAGCAAGCAGTTTCTCAAATAGAAATATTTGGAAAGGTCAAGAAGTTATCGTAAACATAGAAAAACGTATAATAGTTATGTGGAGGCGAAAATACTTGTGTCTCATTGCTAAAATGAAGGAAGGCCGTAAAATATACTAATGAAACATGGCATAACGAAGGTACATATTCACTAATTTATATATTATTTAACGCTATATTATTATTCACAATCAATCCTTTTAAAATCAAAGCTCCTCAGAATTAATCCAGACTATTAATGCCCTGGCCAAGTGCGACTTCAATGTCTTTGAGAACTATTAAGCAGGTTTACTTACTATTATGTCTTGATAACTGCCAATCCACACTTGGCCAGCGTGGTGGACTTATGGCCTAAACTTCTCATTCTAAGAGAAGACCCATGCTCAATAGTGGGCCTTGATGGGTCGAGATTATGATGATATATAATATATGTTTTAAGCAATACATTAATGGAGCTAAAGCTGTGGGTAAAGTATTGAAAAAAATATTATCTAATTATGTGATAATCTAATTTAAAAAGCATACATTCTTTAATTTTCAGGTCATACAAAAAGTAAGGTCTGGCAAGATTTGAGCATCATTTCAAGCCGTGAAGCTTTCCAAGAAGGGTTGTCGATGGGTTTAAAAGGACCTTTAGGAAAAAGAAAGCGCTTAATAATAGTGCATATTGGTATGTTTTTTCAGTTTATTGAATAATTGTCATGTCCAAAACTGTACAACTGTACAAAAATAAATCTGTAAAAAATTAACACATAGTTTAACATCCATGACCGAAGTATGTACAAATATTTATCTGTGAAATAAATATCTGCCCCAGCTGGGACTCGAACATGTTATCCACAGCTCGGCAGTTAGGGTCACTGATCACCGTGCCACAGCTCCTTCAATATAATGTATCTGTTTTTATTTTTCAGGTAATGAAGATGGATTTTTAGAAGAGGGCCATTTAATTTTTGAAAGCCAAAAGGGAGATGGGGATTACCACAAGGAGATGAATGTTACTAACAATCTATGGTTGTACCAACCATACAATTTTCAATTATTGTCCTCGAAGAACTGAACTTGAAGAGTTTAAAACATTATAGTCATTTTACCTTAACCCGTCGGTTACCGAGAACGTTCCAGCACGTTCGAACTCAAAGGTACCGCGATCACGCGGATCCTAACGAGTTAATAGTCATATTTATTTTGTAAAATGATAATTTTGAAATAAAATCGTGAAGAATACAGTTTTTTTTGTTACTTCACCCTATCACTCTATAGCTGCAACCGTGTGCCACCAACAACTCAGTGGCTCATAACAGGGCACAGGTCTCCTCATAGCTGAGACCTATGTTAACACCTCAATGCTGCTTAACCCGTCGGTTACCGAGAACGTTCCAGCACGTTCGAACTCAAAGGTACCGCGATCACGCGGATCCTAACGAGTTAAGTACGGGGCACCTCCACTGAGGAGGAAGGTTAGTAGTCAGTCTTCAAGCTTTAATAATGTCGACTATTTAATTAACGAGTATATACTCGTTAATTACTTAGCCCATAAGGTTGATCAAGAAGTTTTTTGCCACTACAGTCGTTTATTCATTACATATTCCAAATGCTGGCCTTACCATAGCAAGCATTGCTTAACTCTGACGATTGGAGCTCGCCACCTCAAGAGGCGAAGCTCTCGTGGTCCCGTTTTACAACATTATACTACTAAAGTACATATAAAATAAATATTATACTTTATCTTTGAAAGTAAAACAATGTAATTACGTACGTAAGCTATTTTAAGGTTAGGGTATAAAGGTTAAAATATGAAATCAATATTTATAATACTGTCATTTAATGTATTTTATGCATTAACTTATCAATTAGTTACTTGATTTATTAGTAGCAAAGATTAAGAAATAAAGGGAAAAAAATAAATATTCTCATAAAACCACAAAAAGTTTTATATCCCTGGTTGTCAGTGGTTGCTAGGCAACGGTTTGTCATTAAACATTTCGGCTCCAAGACGCGCAGAGCATAGTGTCGGTTTTTGGACACAGATCAAAGGGCGCTTGCGGCAAGCGCTTGCGACGCGTTTACACGTTGGCGCGCGCTTAGTAGCCGCTGTGATCTCGCGGCAAATGCACGTCTAGTTCTGTCTTCAAAAACTTATTAGTTAGGTACCTGGTACGATTTCTATGAATCTTTATCATCCACCATCTTCATGGTCGTCAGGCTTTCCCTTGCTTTTTAATTTTTTTTATGGAAATAGCCATCAAACGAGCTGACGATCCACCTGATGGTAAGTGGCTACCGTCGCCCATGGACACCAGCAACACCAAAGGCATCACTGATGCGTTGCCGGCCAAGAAAGAGAGAAGAAAAAGAAAGAACTGGCTCTCAAGCTCCCAGCCGGAACACGACGAGTCGTTTGGCGGCTGACTCATGCTCAAGGGTGGTAGCTATCCAGGCAGACCCCATTAAAATCAATGTTACCAATACAATCCCACGAGGGGCCCTGCCATCAGCGGGCCGGATTTAGTTGCCTTTTACGACACCCATCCGACGTGGGATTGGGGTTAGTATTCTAAGCCACCCCAATGCGGCCTATATCGGCCTTTGCTTTTATTTGAAATAAAAGTAGGTTAAACCAAACGCAATAGCCGATACAAGTTCGGTGTCCGCCATGCTTGGATGTCCGTAGCACACTGACGCATTCACAAGCGTGTAAACGACTTCCAAATGCCAAGCGAGATTTGTGGACGCTTGGGGCTTGTGGAAGCTTGCCGAGCCTTGGCAAGCGTGGAAACGCACCATTAACCTACCCTAGGTTATATGTAAATACCCCTTGTATTTAAAATGTCAATTGCTCAAGTTTGTCCTTTTGCCATTGGAGTTCCGAAGTGAAATTGAATGCGTGAAAATTGTCTTAAACGAGATTTAACTTTTCCCTTCGACGCCAAAGACATTCATTTTGTTCGGAACCGTTGGAAACAAAGTTTGATTTGTTTTAAGATTTCATTGTAATAACGCGTTTCGTTTGTGTAGCGTTGTTTCTTCGATCTAATTATATATTTATCTGCCGTTTTTTTTCATTTTGTTTGATTGGCTTCTTGTAAATGAATGCTAAAATGTTTGTTGTTTAAATGTTTGAACGTTTGACCCGAGATTTGACATTTATCTGCAAATTAATTACAATTGCCTTGGCCGGTCGAACCCTGGGAGTGGGACCCCTCGGCAGGTAGGATCACTCTATGGTGTCGATAATTGGTCTCATTATGGGGTCGATAATTGGTCTCATTATGGGGTCATAAATTGTCTCCCTGATCACAGCTCATGCTTTACAAGAACAGTTTACAACTAGGTGAGCGGTTTCTCTCCTGTAAAGTTCGCAAAATGGCGCTTGAATCAAGTCGCCTTTTAACCGTCGATATTACTTAACCCTATTATTTATCCCCACCGATCTTATTGAAACTATCAATATTAGCAGATATGTATATTAGATAATATTAGCGGATACCAGGCATAACTTAATCACAGTAGTTAGTTCATGGTCATAAGCTGACGCACAACACAATCAAAATTCCTTTCTTAGCTTCCTTCATTCGCGCGAAGAATACGCTCTATTTTATTATAGGGTTGAGGCATGTCCTCAGGGTTTTACGTGCTAATCCTTACCAGCCATAAGAGTTTGCGGGTAAATGTACAACTTTAAGCCTTATCACATTGTCATAAGGTTCTTGAATAATATTGCAACTGTAGTAATTTGTAATTGTATGGGTGGGTTGGTAGGTACATTAATTGCTTATGTGTACTCCGTGACTGCCATTTCGCATCGCGTGTCTTGAATGTATATTCGAATGTCTAGATTTATTTGGTTTACTTGATGAATTCAGGTAATATTATTAAGAATATACAAGTTAAAGATACAAGCTACCCTTATCTATTGTTATTGTTCTTTCAAGAAAACTTAAAAAAAAACTTAATTTGTCATCTTCAATGTAAAACACATTACGTTTTATAAAAAAATTTGGTATCTATGATCCACTTATACTAGTATTACTAGTACCTTCAGACATTTTTTTTGTAATTTTCGAATCACCACAATGCGCTTCTCTTTGCGCCGACATAATTATGCCATTATTAATAATAAGTAAAAGTAATAATTCTTGACTGATATTAATTAAATGTTTTTGTTTGTTTCTAGGTAAGCACGTTGCGTGAGCCATCTTCAAACTTTACTGTACCGTAATACAGGTAATTATAAGTATTTGTATCTTTATCATGAAATAGGTATTGTAATCATTTTATTTTGTTCTTGTTATCACTACTTTTGTCAACCAATCTTGTGAACATCAAACAACTCGGGTAGCTAAAATCGAAACTTATTATTTTACCCAATATATTGTATGGTAAAATATCTTTGATTTTACCGCTGGGTTCAGGAGTGGGATGTAAGTGCGAAATTCGAACCAAAATCTTCAAACGGAAGAATAACATGCAAATCGAATACCTATTACTTCGAATATACGAGTAGTTAATCGTAGCCATTATACCTACCTACTTTTATTTACAACGGGAAGCGCTTCTATAATTTCATCAATATCACCTATAAAACTACATTTCATCTTATCTGTGTCCTATATAATGTTTTGCAATCCATCAGAGAGTTAGTCGGATTCTTTGCTGGCCATAAACAATCTTTATTTGTTTATGGATGGTCTTGCTCAATCGCTGTTTTATTTTAATGGTCCTGCGATTGGATTGAGTGGTTTATTTTATACCCGACGCTGGAACTATATCGTTAATATCGTTTGTATCAATATTAACTGTTTTATTATTTATATTTAGAAATATAGAGTGTGGTTGGATCTGTTTTAAAATTCTTACGTAATGTTCAATTTAGGACAACTCTGATGAAAATATGATTCTTTTGTATTGCTCGTTTACAGTACACGGATATTAAAATTAAATTTTATCGGTGAAGGCAATGAAGACAACAAAATAAACTCGTATGCCATGGGCGACCGTAACCTCTTAGCGTGTTCTAAATATAAAATATTATATCAATATAATATACAAAACATTAATAATAAATCAATCGGTACCGACGATATAGTCGTTTAGTTACTATAATAAAGCCGATAAAGAAAATACATACCCGTCTAGCTAGCACTTACCCACTCACGATATAATTCTTCTTAAGTTATTGCATTAAAGGGAGTAAACACAAATATTGTGTTATTATCATATTGTGATACTATCATCGTTTTCCTGTTGTTTGAGGAAAATCAAAATAAAAATGTTATTCAGTAATATTTACGATGTTTCGTGAGAGGTCATCAGGGCGTCCATAAATTACGTGAGATGTTTAAGGGGGGGAGGGGGTCGAGTCAAATCTCATCTAATCTTACGTTGGAGAGAGGGGGGGTCTCGGCAAATATCACGCAATTTTTTTTCTGATTGAAACAAAAAAAAACTATTTTGGTCCATTTAATCCTGATTGTACATGCTTAAGTTAAATTTTATTACACTTATAATTAAACTCTCAGCAATATTGATTACTATACTAGTCTTAACTTGTCGTAAATAAAAGCACGAAGCAATTTTTTTTTCTTTTTACAATAACAATCCAACGCGTTTACGTAAGGAACCCACATTTTGAAAAATCTCACGTGAGATTGGGGGAGGGGGTTGAATAAAATCTCACATCTCACCAGGGGGGAAGGGAGGGACAGAAAATTTTAAAAAACACCTCACGTAATTTATGGACGCCCCCTCACGGCGTTCTCTGTTTTCATTGCTTTATATTATGCTCATATGTGTGTAGCACTCGATAATTAGTTAATTGACTGGAAGCGCTCATAGCCAGCCGCGGCGCGGCGGCTTGTGTTGATCTTAATTCCTACCCCCCAACCAACTCAGAGTCACTAACGGTTACTTAAATCGCTTCTTAGTAAAAAATCATCATACAAATTCTATACTAAGGAGCGATTTAAATAACCGTTAGTGACTCTGAGTTGGGGCGTTAGTGATCGATGGAGTTAACTGATGGCGCGGTCGGTTGTTCGATGGTGGAACTAGTGGCGCTAGTGGCAACATTGTTTGTGCGCCTCCGTGCTTTGGAGGGCACAAATGCCGTCGGTTTCGGTTGTTATCAGAATTTGGTGTCAGATAAAAAACACAATTTGGCTTATTCAAGAAATTAGTACCTCTCTGTATCATAAACATAAAAGTTCTTGTGAAATCTTTTTAAAGTTTAGATTGCCTATTATCGTATTTTCAAAGTACGATAATACGAACCAAAAAGTTCAATTCATTCTTTGCCTCCACACAGTTTTCGTATTTAGGTAGATAGGTATACCTAAGTTCTTTCATTCGATTATGGAATGATAATGAATTTATGTAGGTACCTATATTGTTAATAGATATCAATAGATACGTGTCCGCGTATTACCTGTATGTACACGAGTAACCCTCGCTTTGCTTCGGTTTTCTTATTTTTTTACACCTTGAGTTACATTATTGGAGTTTTATTAAGGATCCCTAATTTTTTTGAAAATATAATATAGCCTATGTTACTCGGGGATAGTGTAGCTTCCCAACAGAGAAAGAATTTTTTAAATCGGTTCAGTAGTTTCGGAGCATATTCAATGCAAACAAAAAATTAAATCTTTCCTTTATATATTAGTATAGAATAGATTACATATTGCTTTTTGTTTTGCTTTGAATTGTATATTATTAAATACCTAACTAATGAAGTAATGTATAACCAGATGCTGCAATTTGCAATGTATGTTTACTACTATATTTTGCATTAATTTTTTTTTTACACGAATAAGTTAATGCTTGACCACAATCCCACCTGATGGTAAGTGTAGATGTGGTCCAAGATGGTGAGCACATTAACTTAGAAAAAGCCTATTCACTCTTTTCTTGAAGACATCCACGTCGTAGGCTGGCGGGAACGCCGACGCAGGCAAGTTATTCCAGTCCTTCGCGGTGCGTATAACGAATGACGAGGCAAACCGCGTCGTCCGTACCGGCGGGATGTTCACGACAAAAGGATGGATACCCGCCGTGCGTCGTGTCGTTCGATGGAGAAACGGATATGGGGGAATTATCTCAAACAATTCCTGCGCGTACTCTCCGAAATGTGCCCTGTAGAAAACCGAGAGGCTGGCTACTCTGCGCCTGTGCTCGAGGCTTTGAAGATTGGTCTCAACCAAATCTGGGTCACCAATGAGCCTCTTCGCACGCCTCTCCATCGAGTCCAAAGCAGAAAGTTGACATTTGGCTGTGCCTGCCCAGATGTGCGAACAGTACTCCACACACGGCCGAACCTGAGCTTTGTACAAGCTTAAGAGTTGCCTGGGTGTGAAGTACCGTTGCACCCTTGCAAGGACTCCAAGTTTCCTTGCAGCAGCCTTAGCTTTGGTCTCGATGAACCGCCCAAAGTTGAGTTTCGAGGATATCTCTACTCCTAACAACTGAAGGCAGTCGGTATAATCCAAGGACACATTCCGAAAAGTAGGAGCCAAGGTGAACGAGCTCTTCTGGGCGGTGAATAGACACGTCTGCGTTTTAGTGGCGTTGAATCTCACAAGATTGGCTTCGCCCCACTCGGACACAGCCCGAAGTGTGAGATTCACACGAGCCACCATGGCCTCTCTTTCAGACTGAATTTCGTCCCGACTGGCCCTGGAACTTGGTAGGTATCTCTCCACCACTGTGCTATCGTCTGCGTACCCATAGATACCGGGCATAAGCAGGTCATTTATATGTAGCAGAAATAGAGTGGCAGAGAGAACGGACCCCTGAGGAACTCCGGCATTTGTAGCCATCGTCCTCGATGAACAGCCATCGACTACAACGCGGAAAGACCGGTCGCTCAGGAAGTCTTTCACCCAGTCGATAAGGCCAGGGGATATGCCGTAAGCTGGAAGCTTGCTTAGAAGGCTAGCGTGCCAGACCTTATCAAAGGCCTTCGAGACGTCAAGGGAGACAGCAAGTGCCTCCCCGTTTTTCTCGAGGGCCTCGCCCCATATATGTGTGGCATACGCTAGAAGATCTCCTGTTGATCGGTTTCGGCGGAACCCGTACTGCCGATCGCTAAGGAGATCATTCTGTTCTAGGTATGCCATGAGGCGCCTATTCAATATACGTTCCATAATGTGTCGATATGCCTCGCATTCTTGTCAACTTATTGAGCAGAATCAATTGGTTTCCACCGGTATCTAGTGAATGGCTTGAACAATTATGTTCAGTTGTTATTTAGGTATTACATTTCTTACCTATGTGTGACGCAGTGACTGATCATTTTAGGAAAATTGTCTATTATATTATATCTTTGTCTACCTTTTAAATAATTATAACAGAAACCAAACGATTCTTCCTCGCTTACTTTTAAGATAACCAGATGTCATTTCTCATTGGACAACATCGTTTAATAACACGCATTATTTTTTTAAAAAAAGAGGAGGTTCTCAATTCGACTGTATTTTGTTTTTTTTATGTTTGTTACCTCAGAACTTTCGACTGGGTGAACCGATTTTGATGATTGTTTTTTTATACGAAAGCTGGTGCTTGTCATGTCTCACTTAAATTTTATTGAGAACTGAGAATGGCATCCATGAGAAAACCATATAAGTCTTAAATTTGCATTAAGTATGTGCGCGACAAATGGACGAATAACTCAATATCACGCCAACCGATTTCGATGATTCATTTTGTAATCGAAAGCAGGTGCTTGTCATGTGGTTCCACATAAATTTGAACGAGATCTGACAAGTAGTTTTTGAGTAATTTTGAAGTCGGTTATTTTTTGTTAGTAAAATTTAGATTATATTAAGACTACAGTTCGTCATACAATCCTATTCGAGTTTGACGACGAATCAGGCCAAAGATATCGATTTTTTTTCGTCTAGCCCTTATATGCAAATTAACAGTAACATCAAATTTATTAAAATTTTACTCGTAATAAGCCGGTTTCAAGCTAACTCCGACGCTGCGAAATTGCCGACGACGAAAATATTTATTTCACGCAAATGTCCTTTGTTTTTAAAGTTTTTGTCTGTAGTCGACAATTTAGCTAGTGTGTAGTGTATTGTGTGATTTGTACCATATTAATAATGCACTCCAACGAAGCTTACTAACTACCTCGACTACCGTTGACTGCGTACTGACAATTTGACAACCAGAATGCTCGACGATTAGTTGATGCTTGCTTGCTCTCATTATGCATGACAGCTTAAATCTTTGGCAGAGCGCGGCAAACCAAACATGTTCGTGTCGACTGACATGACAACTTGTCTATACATGTTTGTACCAATTATCGTAGACGTATATTTCACTTAATATTTATTCACTTAATATCCCATAATATTTTTGAAAGACCTTTTCAACGTTTTTCAACCATCATCACGTAGGGGACGTACCCTAAAAAAAATTCAATATTTTATTCTACGATTCTTGAGTTTTAGTAAATATGTACGAGTATATCCATACCAAATTACAGGTTTCTAGCACTAAGGGTTTCGGCGCTTTGCTTTGGACAGACGGACGGACGAACGGACAGCCGGACGGACAGACGGATGAACATGACGAAACTATAAGGGTTCCGATTTTACTTTGGAACCCTAAAAAGGCAACCTCATTTGTTCATACCAATTAAAACCAGGTCAGAAGTTTTTGTACCCAGTTTGGGGTAACTTGCTTGAAATTCGATATACCTACATAGTAAATTTTTTGGGATAACATTGCCTCTGATCTGAAAAAGCGATTTTGCTATGGAATATTTAGGTGATTCTCAAACATGAATTCAGTTACTGGTTTGAAGGATTTAGGATATTTTTTTTGAAAAAAGAAATACTGTTGTTATCGTTAGATACCTATCGTTAGCCATGTCGGAGGACTATGGAAGTTTATCGGAGGTTGAGTAAGCTTTAAGCCTCCTCAATTATGAGGGGAGACCAGAGCCCTAGTGGGCAGTCTATAAGTTAAAGCCATGAGGGATTTTATTTGATTTAATTAAACGTAGTACGTACGTAAAAATAACATCAAAAGATATTTTATGCAGATGTTTTCTTAAGTAAAATCCTTAAACATTCTGTACAAGATGGCGATCGAGATCCATACAAATATTGCTAAAGTTTCTATTATGAAACCCATACATATCACGCATCATCCTCGTTCTTCCAAAAGTCCTCAACCCAAAAGTAGCCTAAATGTGACCGCTTCCCTGCTGATAAGACTATCTTTTGTACGTTAAGTGATCGTTGTTGATGTTTTCGTATATCGTATCAGCAAGGCTATTCTGTTTTGTAACTTGACAGCGGAATCCGCGATGTGTGTCAAAATTGAAGTTCGAGTTCGAGACTCACTTAATTTGCAAGTGCGTACTAGATGATTAGAGAATGACATAATACCGAGGCCATCTTTAGTCGGTTGACGTTCGAGTTCGAGACTCACTTCACTTCGCAAGTGCGTACTAAATGATTAGAGAATGACATATCAAGATCTCGAAGTCGAGTTACAAAACAGAATAGCCTTGCTGCTACGACACTGAGTTGACGTTTTCTTGTTGTCATTGCTGTTACGTCGCGATAATCTCTAATTGTAAAAGACGTTAGCTTAGGGATTCGTAGCCTGAATAAACATAATCTTGTTATTTTTACCGTCTATTTAAATAATTAAATTTGTCAGACCTGCTGTGTGAACAGTCGCGACAATAAACGAAATGAGTTGCTTTAGCAAAGTAAATATTCCATTAAACGTATTTAGCTGCGCAATTCTTTTGTTTTTGTCTGCGGACATAGACATTACGAGTTACCGAAATAAGCGATGTGTATAAATAAACCCTGTGCTCGTTTACGAATATTAAAAGATTTCGCAAATTACCAGTCATTGCTTGGGAAAAGCGCTGTCGACGTATTTTCTACACGTAGCAGCTTTACTGCGAAAAACAAGTTAAAGTAAATTTTAACTGTCCTGATGTTTTACACGTTTACTTTTACTAAGTTTTCCAGAATAACAAACGGGACATTCCCGTTTGTTTGTTTGTTTAAAAACAACTGAGGATGTATAAGAACAGATAATTTTTTCAAAATTAGTCATAGCATAATAATAATATTTGTTAATAATCTATACTATATTATACTACCTACCTATAATGAATGACAAAATGTAATAAGTGATACCATAAAATATAGGTTCTCTTTTTACAAAAAATAAACCTAATTTGGCGAATAAGTGAAATGAAAACAAAATTATACAACCTAAAAACTATCTTTGAAGGTTCTGCCTTAGCTTGGCCTTAGCTAAAGGGAAAACGATAAAAAATACCCGAAACATGTTATCACTGATACATATCGTGCGTCCTTAAGGGAAACTACTAAGATAGGACTGACAAGGAAAATTCCTGTTTTACATCGACCGTTCGCGATGCCAAACCAAACAACTCTGAGCGTGATTGACTCTTAAGCCTTGATTGAACGAATGCTGACGCTGGAGGCAATTTATCTTTCAGTGAAAGGTTTTCCAGAAGATAACTTAATCCTGCCACGTAATAACTTAATTTTGGAATTCTTGTCCAATTACCATCAGGTGGGTATTCTCACGATACTTTCTTTTTAACCGACTTCAAAAAAAGGAGGAGGTTCTCAATTCGACTGTATTTTTTTTTATGTTACCTCAGAACTTTCGACTGGGCGAACCGATTTTGATGATTGTTTTTTTAATCGAAAGCTGGTGGCTGTCATGTGGTCCCACATAAATTTTATTGAGATCTGACAATGGCATCCATGAGAAAACCACATAAGTCGTAAATTTGTGTTAAGATGTGCGCGACAAATTGACGAATAACTCAATATCACGCCAACCGATTTCGATGATTCTTTTTTTAATCGAAAGCAGGTGCTTGTCATGTGGTCCCACATAAATTTGAACGAGATCTGAAAAGTAGTTTTTGAGACTTTGAAGTCGGTTATTTTTTGTTAGTAAAATTTATAATGAAGCAAGTTGGTCGATTAATATGATATGAATCTTATTTATTATAACGATTAAATATCATATTTTCTCTCCACACAACTCGACTAACGCCCAAACTCAGAGTCACTAACGGTTACTTAAATTGCTCCTTAGTACAGAATTTTTATGGTGATTCTTTACTAAGAGCGATTAAACTAACCATTAGTGACTCTGAGTTGGGGCGTAAGTCTAGCGTTCATATTTTACTCTAATCGGCATTACCCACATTTCACATCGACTGTTTCAAGAAAGCACTAGCACGAATGAGGTCAGTCACAAGTGTAGGTACTCTTCATGAAGACAAAATTTCATCGTGGATTTGATTTATGTAGCAAGCGATAGTATTTGCAGTAGATTATGAAGTGTCATTTAAGTACAGTAGCAAAAACCCTTACAAAACGCGGGGCAAAGCTTTTGACATGAAACAATACCGTCTAGAATATACGTTCAAGCCGTATAAGTACCTTGTAAGCACTTGCATGTTAGCTCCAGTTCCTGAGAATAATTGTGGTGTCTAGGTTTACCTGATTAGGTATTAGAAATAAAACACAAAATGGTTTTCAGTGATACAACACAACCCGCGCACTTGACGGCTGGATGGTGACTGCCTTGTGTGCGGGTAGTACAGATACTCTTTTATTATTATGTATGTCACATCTCTCCCTTTCAACAAAATTTTAATTATGTAATTTGTCCACTGATAAATAACTGATAACTTCAGCTTTGATTAAAATATAATTTGTTCGAACAAAGTACACAACTTATTTCTAACGTTCGTAACATTTTATATCTCCAAAGATTACCTTTTTTGTCCAGTTAAATCACTATTTTTACAATATACAAAAAAATAAGTTACTATTATAAGGATTTATAACATTATTTTCTTATAATGATTTATTCCTATTTAGTCTCTTTTATTTTTAATATACGGCCCTCTCTGCTTTCCCTTGTTTTTCCTTTTTTTTTAATTATTATTTTTTTATTTTTCCTAACGTAACTGGTTCGCTATGTGTTATCGTTGTGGAGAAGAACCAGTTGAAGAAACTCCATAACAACACTTTTTTATTAGGTACTAAATATTTGATTATTTTGTATACTTTTTAGCACCTGACCCAGTACATCGTCGCAGCACGGCTGGACCAAAGGGTATATTTCACACTGGAAGTGACCTGCAACAAAACACAACGAGAGCATTTCTCCAAATTTAGTGCTGACCTGGCCTTTAATGTAGTTTAGTTATCAAGTTCTGGTCAGGAAATTCAAACAGACCTGTCAAACAGGGTATATCAAAGAAGTGAATAAATTCATCCGGACTAACGTTTGATTGACTGTGGCGTATTTAATTTAAAATTATTGCATCAATGAATAACCCAAGTTAATTTATAACCTTATCATTGACTAATTGTAAGTAATTTAGTCTATCGACAAAGCAATATTCACATTCTAGGCAGAGTATGAATTTGAACTCATTTTTATACTTTTACCTTGCTTGTAATACACGTAAAGAAACTTCCATGAGCTTGTGCGAGTATCATCAAGCGCTTCGATCTCGTCTCTTGCTCGAGCGTCTACCACCAATGCGTACGTGAAGTGTTGAAACACCAACGCTCCTGAGCGTCGTGTTATGTCAACTAGAAGCCCAGCGGCCTCAAATTCTTCGTTATATCCAAATTCCCCTTTTTCCTTTTCTTACATTTTTGCGGTGTTACACATGGGGATGTTAATAGGATTATAATTTTCTAAAACTTATATTTCACACTTGAAATTCATTATTGTGATTCTTGAAACTTAGAACGATTGACGTCATTTTTTTTCCATAATTAAATTATTACTTCATTACTTTCAATGCAATTACGTATCAAGTACTGGCGCTGTGCTTACAAGGCTCATGTTGTGCAGCACGGCTTATGCTGGGTCTGGGCCTGTTCGGTGGTCACACAGCACGCTGCAGCACTGACACTCATAAGATTTATTAATATCTCGTGTTACTTATTAACATTTATTTTTGTTATTTCTTTTTCTTTCTTGTAACTATGTTTTTTTTTGCTGTAATTAGTACCCTGGAATATATGTATTTTCATTTCATTTCATTATACTTGTATTATAATTTCATTTCATTTTCTTTTCATTTCATTTCATTTCGTTTCCGTTTCATTTCAAGTAAGGATTTTATTAGTTACTCCAAAGTATCTTTGTACTTGTAATTGATTAATAAATATTTTTTGTTCGTTGGAACAATTAAATAGTAGGTCCTGTACATGTCGGTGATAACTGTTTTATCACTTATTCAAAAATGATTGTTTTTAATTATTATTGAATTTTCAATATTTAGTGAGCAGATCTGGTCCACAACAACAAATGTTGTGATTCCATTTAGCAGGAATTCAGGCTCATACTAAGTTAATTCAGGCTTATTACGAGGATATGTAATAAAATAAAGCGATAATGTGCAAATATATAGATATTTACTTAGACAGCCGTACAGTGATATCGGTTTGTCATTGATCATTCGGAGCGGTCGTTAAGAGGTGCGCGTGTGAATACCTTTAATAACAACTTCGCACGCAAATACATTTAAACGATAAGATTCGTTATTATTAATACATGAATATAGGTATTTTAACCATAGGAAACATTAAATGGTATTCCATTAATTTATGCGTTCTGTTTACATATCCTCCCATTAATAGCCATATCCTCATATTTGTTGACCAGCAGGGGCAATTGGTATAGAAGTTAATAGTTTCGATACTTATCAAAACGTTCTTTCAATATTATAAATCTTTTGTTATTGGTCAGTACTTAACTGACGTTTTCGTGACCATGTCATATTTTGTTTTCGATATCATTATTGATATCTTTAGTATTGGTCAATAGTGTAAGTACTCAACTGACGTATTACGATAAACATTACCTCCCACGGTTTAGTGCAACATTGATTTCGAAAGCGGTTCGATACCATAATAGATATCTTGTATTATTGGTCAGTATTTATCTGACTTACGATACCATAACAGATATCTTTTATTATTTTTCAGTACTTAACTGGTTTTCGATACCATAACAGATATCTTTTATTATTTATTTAGTACTTGAGTGATTTTCAATACCATAACAGATATCTTTTATTATTTTTCAGTATTTGCCTGATTTTCGATACCATCACAGATATCTTTTATTATTTGTCAGTACTTGACTGATTTTCGATACCATAACAGATATCTTTTATTATTTGTCAGTACCTGACTGATTTTCGATACCATAACAGATATCTTTTATTATTCGTCAGTACTTGACTGATTTGACTTGGTCGATATCATAAATACCTTTTATTAATGGTCTATATTTGACTCAGTTTATAAGTATTTTATGCTTCAACCTTTGCATTTCTAGTACGTCATTTAAGACATTTTGCAGCAAAATATTTGATTACTGATAATATGATTATTGGTTCCCATGTCTACTCCATTTAGATGTAGTTTGATCTCGTTCCAGTTTTATGTAGGTACGTGAAAGTTAGTTTTCGTTTTTTTAATGCCTTTCATTACTTAACGGTTTAACTGTTTGTTCAGTTTCTCAATTCATCACGATATTATTCAGCAGATGCAAAACTAAGCTTATAGGTTGCATTCTAGTACAAACCAGGTAGAATCAGTATTATACCGGCCAATGAAGGAATGTTCTAAATTATTTTGTTAAAATAATTTTGACTTTTTCCGTTTTTGACCTTAAGAGTATAATCCATTTAAAACATAAATTTATTTACAATCTTGATTTTAGTTAGGAACAATATTACCCGGAATGAACTACTTGGTAATCATGGTGAAACGGTTCCTATAACTGGTTTGTACTTTACCATGAATCAACTTATGCAAATGGTGTAACCAACGCATGTGGTGTATATATATATTTTTTCAAAAACACAAATAATTCGATTGCCTTGCACTTATCCTCGACTACAAAATTTCATCGAAATCTTTAGAGCATTTTTTCGAGATACTGATTATTGTTTTAGCGAGGAATACGCAAGATCGTTTCCGCCGCAATTTGGAAACAGTAATAATTTAGTCCCTTCGATATTTTAGATTATTACAATTGTCCATTTGACGTTAATAATACATTTTTTCAAAATGAGATAGGCGATATGCAAAATTGCTCGCTTATTTAGTGAAATGTTCCATCAATAAAATCGGAAACACGTTTCGATACGATATAAATAAGCAAATACTTATTAATTATCATTATCATATTTTTGTATCTCAGAAACTAAATATCATTTGTTTATGAAATCTGTAATGTATATTATTATTTTTTCCCTACGTGATCATTTTAATGGCATTAAAGCATAATTAAAATTGGAACGACTTCTTGATTTATTTAATCCAATGTTTTACACATGTCAAATATATTACGAGTTTTCACTCATCTGACAATTTTGCAGTGTATTTGACTTGATTACATGGGGCGTTTCTCGGTGGTCATACTATGTAGTCATTACATATTTGTATGTATGTTTTTTCTTTTAATTTCGAAAATGTAAACAGGTACAGTTTCATGTATGTATGGTTAGGATCTTCACTTACAACAGGATCTATCACCCTATATTCTACTAATAGGTACGGGCAAATTAATATGCTTAATTGTTTTGTTGGTCTTAAACCATCTTCGCATTATTTGCCTTTCAAATGAACCCTGTTTGGAACACGTCGGTTGGATAGTTTCAGTCTAAAGGACATGGCAGCAAACATTGTTTGTGGTTTATTATATAGATTTTGCTTAGAATCAATGATATTCAAAAATATATTTTATACATTATAATATCATTGCTTAGAATAACATCAGTAAAATAACATCGTTGAATTTACTTGCTACGTAAGTACTATACTTTAAATTTAAATTTGGCACCCACGACACAGGGAATCCTAGTGTGGGGCTATGAGTGTGAAGCGTTATTTTAAATAACATAGTAAGTTAGTAAGTATCTCTATTTTTGAGACAAACTATGAAGATACCGTATAGCAAAATCGCTATGATATTGTTTACGGTTATCTTATTACGATATTTGATATATTAATGTGAAGACTGAATTTGGATTTATATTGACATTTTAAATTATGATTATCATTTTGGCAGGTAGAAATATCAAACATTTTTCAACTTACTATAATTAATAATTATCATTGTGAACTAAATATTACTTAATTAGTTTTTTAACCTATCACACGAACAAGATCCTTTTAATCGCATTTTATGATCCCAAATAATCCCAATGCTTGTACATTACAAGTAAACTGGCCGTGTCGATACCGACCATACAACAATGAAACAATATCTTAGGTATATATTACCTATTATTGCGCCAACACGCATTGTTTTTATTTTGTACCATTAATATATGTATTTTGTAACCTATGTGTTATCAATACGAATATCAGGCTACAATATATGGAATGTAATTTAATGTACTAGATGCATTTGTTAAGAAAATACCTTCATTAATTCAACAATCAACTTTGTTAATCAAGAATCATCAAAGATTGAACACAAATGCATTTGTAGGTAGGTACTTAGTATTTTATCAAATGTTCTCTTGTCTTTTCTTTTCCCGTAAAAATATACGATTCTTTTAAAACTTTCCAAAACTAAACATAGCACAAGTCTCCCTTATTTCAAATAGCACCGACATTTTCGTATGATAACTCAAGGTTAACATTTTGTGAACCTAAAAGAACCAAAATTACTCACACTTTTTCCTTTTGTTTTTTTTTTTTTTTTTTTACCTCGGTCGCCAAATGTGGTGTCTAGGTTTACCTGATTAGGTATTAGAAATAAAACACAAAATGGTTTTCAGTGATACAACACAACCCGCGCACTTGATGGCTGGATGGTGACTGCCTTGTGTGCGGGTAGTACAGATACTCTTTTATTATTATGTATGTCACAATAATTTGAGGTATATTTCACCTGGAAGTTTAATTCTAATTAAATATTATCAATATTATCGTCTCCTTTACAAATCGAAAATCTCCGTAACACGGTGTTTGGTACATTTGGTACATTATTTGGTACATTTCGACGCTTGATACCCCTTATTGTGTGTATTATATTGGAAAACAATGGTTTAATGTGTCTTAACAGCCTATTGAAGTCCATTGTTGCCGTTATCGTATTGATCATCATCATGACAGACGTGTGTGATGTGTTGTGTTGGCCATGCCACCGAACAATATATGAGGACGTGGAGCCTGATCTCTCCTATTGTAAGTAGTTGGGTTTCGTACCATTATCCATCCATCGTTACCATAATCATCTTAACCGTATTCACGCTAGCCATTCCTGCTACCGTCGAAATAAAGACAGTGCGAGATTGAGCGATCACTAACCACAAACACGTCTGCTTGTTCGTGAACCTTTGATGGTAAGTGGACATCCCTTGGACATCAGCAGCATCACCCATATAACGCCTACCAATAAAAGAATCACGGGTACCTGTATTATTATCCTACCTGATATTATAATGTAAAATATAATATACAACAATGATAAAAATACAACAACAACAACAACAACAAAATACAAAATAAAAATAGAACAATGATATTATAATGTAAAACAGAGGTAAATATGTCACTAGCGCACTTACGATGAAGAGTGTAAGAACAGGCAATTGACCGTTCTGTTCGTAGTCGCTCTGTCGATACAAGACGATTCGCAAGCTTTTGTTGTTGTCAAAAGTGCTTGACATTTGACATAGAGCGTTAAATGCCTTCGTGTATTATACCAATGTGATTGGTGTAGTGAAACAAAATATAAACGTGTGTGTTGTAGCTCTTTTCGGAACAGATTTTTAGGGTTCCGTAGCCGAATGGCAAAAAACGGAACCCTTATAGATTCGTCATGTCTGTCTGTCTGTCTGTCTGTCTGTCCGTCCGTATGTCACAGCCACTTTTTTCCGAAACTATAAGAGCTATACTGTTGAAACTTGGTGAGTAGATGTATTTTGTGAACCGCATTAAGATTTTCACACAAAAATAGAAAAAAAACACTAAATTTTGGGGGTTCCCCATACTTAGAACTGAAACTCAAAAATGTTTTTTTCATCAAACCCATACGTGTGGGGTATCTTTGGATAGGTCTTCAAAAATGATATTGAAAGAAAGAAAGAAAGAAAAAGCATTTATTCGAAGTAGCAGAGCACAAACAATAAAATCTAAGAATCTCACTCCCTTATTCACAAAACAAGCAGAGACTAAAATAGGTTAAACTTATAAAAATAAATATATGATGTACATTACCATGAAAACTTCCAACGAAAATTGGTTTGAATGATATTTAGTAAGTAGTTTTTTTTTAATACGTCATAAACTAGAGCGCCTCCTCAACAACTGTATCCGATTTATCTTTGGCCTTAAAAAATATGATCACATCTCTCGTTTTCGCCAGCAACTTAAATGGCTCACCATCCGACAGAGGCGTAACTCTAGAATCCTCCTATTATTGTTTTCCATCTTAAACGATCCTAATTCTCCACAGTATCTTAAGGATAATTTCCAGTATCGCTCTGATACTCATGATAGAACGCTTCGGTCGTGTTCTAATCTTAGAATCAATATACCCTCGCACAATAGCGGCTTTTTCCATTATTCATTCACGGTGCAGGCTGCACTACTCTGGAACTCCTTGCCCGCCGAGTTGAGACACGCTCCCAGCAGATTCTCCTTTAAGCATCGCTTACGTGAACATTTGTTAAACCCAAGTTCTGATTAATGTCACTTCTAATTTTTTTTATTTTACTTCTTTCTTCAGCATGCTGTGCAAAAATTCCCTATATTTGTATGTATATATTCCCTATATATTTATATACTGTATATTTATGTTATTATAGTTTTTTATGTATGTATGTATATTTGTATGTATTCTTGTTATAAAATTACTTATTCTGCAAATTTTAGTAATTATTCTAGAGTATATATATTTCGTGTTGACACCTGCCATCAGCTATTTCCACATCCACCCAGGGTTGACTGGTGGACAATGCCATTAGGCATTAAGTTTGCCCTTTGTTTCTTCTTTTTAAGAGGTGACATAAACATGTAAATAAATAAATAAATAAATAAATCGTAAACTGCAAAAAACATTGATCAAAGTTACAACGAACTACAAGAACTTTTATATTATGTTACTTGCTGCTACGGAACCCTTCATGAGCGAGTCCGACTCGCACTTGGCCGCTTTTTTGGTTGATTTGTAAGGGCATAACGTATCTATATTTTAAATATCATTGCCTACTAATTACAAGTAGATTAACAGCGTGTTAAGCGCAAAACACTGAACACAATCGAATTCGTATTTTCATTTATGATGGCCATATCAAAGTCAATTTACAGTCCAGTTATATCCAACAATCAGAATTAGTATTCAACGTGACTGCACCCGTAACTATCGCGGCCGATCAATTGTTATCAACGTTATTAACAGTCCCCCAAGCAATGTTAGAAACTTATAGCAAGCACTGCGATAGTATTGACCAGTTACGATCGTTTCCAATATCCTATCTAACCGTAATCTCTTCAATTGTTAGGTAAACTAACAACAATAATATAATGTGATTTTTTGACAGTTTCTAAGTAACCTAGGATTATGGATAAGATAAAGTAATAGATAAAATTTCACACACTATATTTTTGCTAGGTATTATTAGTTAGATAATAATTATGTTTACGACTTATCGAATTGAAGACGGCAAGAAATTCTCTGTTCTAATTACATTACATAGTGGTTCAGTTTTAGGCACCAAACACGCACAATTTGTCTCTTCCGTTGTTGGGGGGGATTTATACCGCTAATCGTCCCCACACGTAGTCGTAAAGGAAGTTAACATTCACTTTAGTACCCCCGATAGGATCTGTATGGGGTTTATTCATTGTACTAAATGTTTTAGTGTATTTATGTTGTATCTGCCATACGCCTTTTCCATTGAAAGTAATATACCTACTGTTTCCGTAAATGTCCTTTTAAAAGAGCAATCCCTCATTTTTATGACTCGCATATACGAGTAGCTACGCTACGAGACATATTTTATGAATGTAAATGAATGAATGTAAAAGTGTATTTTATATGGCTACAAAAGTTACTTATCATATTCATTTCGTTCTTACTACAATTGAATTAATAATAACTTATTTTTATTGACTTTTACGTCACTGATTCCAACCAGTTGATAATGATTTTTTGAGATGGATTTATAAATATTACATTATAATAATTTATTATATAATGTAATATGTTTATCAAAAATCGTAAGATATAAATCTTAGTGCAGAGGAATAAATGGACGAGTAAGTAAAATTTATACCTTCTCTGATTATATAACACTTTGTATAGTCTAGCAAGCTATCTAGCTTATTGGCTGATAATAAACTATGTTAGAAAATGGAAAAACATCACACGACTCCAGACACGGAGAAAGTCGTAGGCGGAACGTTTCTTGTGAGATTTACAATGCGTCTTTGTGGCGCCGGTCGCCGTTAGTTCAAGTCTAACTAACTTTATAGGCACGGGTCGGCTCACAAAATGGAAGTTCTGTACCGAATACGGCGCAACGTCAATATCTTTTTAAAAATCAGTTAGAATGATAATAATAATTATTGTTATTTTCACAGCAAGTCCTATTTTATTGGACTACAATAAGTTAGGTAAGCTATTGATTACAGGATTTAATAGCTATACATAAAATAAAAATCCTTTTACTCAGATGATTTAATGTTAAAGCATTAGCTGTACCCTAAACTAGACTCGCCACTTAATAATTCCATTATAAGATCCTTATAATCACAAAAGTCATTGAAAATCATTATTGCTATTGACAATAACCACCCTAAAATAGATGTAGGTACCCACTATTAAGATACTTAATAAAACCCATTTTAACTATAAACCGAGGCGAGAATATTCCGTATTCTACTCATAGACAATGAGAATATTTGACCAGCTTAGGTATTCAATAAGAACGTCGCTTAATATCGAGGACAAAACATCGCTTCCCACTTAATATCACAAATAATAGGATTTAAATCAAATTCGATTGAAATAGGAACAAATTACCATATAATATGTTTGGATGGCAAATATACCTACTTGTCATTTACAGTTTTCTCGTGTTTGTGGGAAACAGTCATTTAAATGCCTTATGTTATTATGATAAATAACCTCAAACCAAAATACAAAGTGTATTGTAATTAGTTTATAAAACAGGTGATAGAATAGACAGTTTAGATTCATAATCAACCACCATCGTACTTCCTACTAATATTAAAATGTGAAAGTGTGTTTGAATGTATGGATGTTTGTTCGAGCAAAAACAATTGAACAGACTTTCATGAAATTTAGCACATAGATAGACCATGATCTGAAAAAAGATATAGGAGGATATAGGGAACTTATTACCCGCAAAATGTGGGCAGAGCGCTGGTCCATTGTCCATTAAAAAGCGATAGATCTCCAGCCGAACCCGTTCCCTTTGTAAACCGCTTCAAACCATAATAAAACCGAGGTTTATTTCAGATAACGGTCTAAACGTGTTTTAATACACAACTTATCTAAATCGCTTTCCATATCCTAAAACTTCCTATCGGATATTTCATCTGCTAATATAAAAGCATTTAGACCCTTTTTTGGGAAAATAAGAGAAAATTTATTGGATGCCTCATTACTCGTAAATCTATTTACGCATTCCCTTCCTTGAATTAGGTATTATCGTATCAAAGGAATTGATGTAGTAATATTTAAATATGTAGGTTAAATATTTCAATATGTTTATCGTCCATGTATAAAGTCTGTGTCACAACAAGATAAAAACAAGTTCATATTTTAAAAACTAAACACATGGTTTTATCGTGCCATGTCAATATACTTGTTAAAAAATTGTAACTGGGGTAACATTTAAGGAGTTCCCTCGTCTGGAGTCGTCATCAGAACTAAAGCAATATGTAAAATTTCAACTCCTTAGTGTAAGTGGAAGTAGGTCTAATTAAGCTTACAATATTTGCCCACATAAACAGTTAAGTACCTTGCTAATGAAAAAAAATTACAACCAACTGTAAACGTAAGATCGGTAGAAAAAGAAATACAACCAACTGTAAACGTAAGATCGGTTGAAGAAAATTACAACTAACTGTAAACGTAAGATCGGTTGAAGAAAATTACAACCAACTGTAAACGTAAGATCGGTTGAAGAAAATTACAACCAATTGTAAACGTAAGATCGGTTGAAGAAAATTACAACCAACTGTAAACGTAAGATCGGTTGAAGAAAATTACAACCAACTGTAAACGTAAGATCGGTTGAAGAAAATTACAACCAACAGTAAACGTAAGATCGGTTGAAGAAAATTACAACCAACTGTAAACGTAAGATCGGTTGAAGAAAATTACAACCAATTGTAAACGTAAGATCGGTTGAAGAAAATTACAACCAACTGTAAACGTAAGATCGGTTGAAGAAAATTACAACCAACTGTAAACGTAAGATCAGTTGAAGAAAATTACAACCAACTGTAAACGTAAGATCGGTTGAAGAAAATTACAACCAATTGTAAACGTAAGATCGGTTGAAGAAAATTACAACCAACTGTAAACGTAAGATCGGTTGAAGAAAATTACAACCAACTGTAAACGTAAGATCGGTTGAAGAAAATTACAACCAACTGTAAACGTAAGATCGGTTGAAGAAAATTACAACCAATTGTAAACGTAAGATCGGTTGAAGAAAATCGTCAGGTTTTTATCGGGTTTGTATGATTTAAATTGACCATTAAATTTTATGTATTGACACATTTTATTTAACCCTCGTATCATTCGATTACTTTATGGAAAAACAATGTTTAGGAAAAGTTTTAATAGAAACCTTTCAATAAATAGAGGTCGGCACACTCGCCGGGTATATTCGATTGGAGATCGCAAAAGGTGCTGTAATAATTTTAACAATTGTTATACCGTACAAAGATGAAAAATTTGTGTTTCATTTGCAAATTTTCCATCGGATTCATGTTATTGAAATTGATATTTATTGGAGTTAAATTGAATCTGCTCTACGATAACTTATAATAGATGCTATGACGACTATGTAGCCTATGTAGCCTGCCTGCGAAGCGAGGGTTCCGGGTTCGATTACCGGCCGGTACAGATATTTATGTTACAGATAAATATTTGTACTCGGGTCATGGGTGTTATTTTGATGTGTTATATGTGTTGTCCATGCCATCCGCGACACAGGTATAATACCTGCTGCGGGGGTACAAGTGGGTAAGCGTTCATTTATTTATTTAGTTAACATGATTGGCTTCAGTATATGGCTCGTATGATCGTGTGACTTTCAAATAAGATACCACATGACAATAATTCAAAATTTATGAACTCACAACTTCCATTGAGTTTCAACTGGGCTGGGCAACGTGGTCAAACTATCAATATTGTATTTTATGTTCTCTGTACATTTTGTCATCGCAGTCTTATAAGCTAAGCTAACACGTGTATCCGTATCGGCTGTCGTCTATTTGCTCACCAATTTGGGTCATGGATCGATGTCGATTTGACAGCTCATGCAATTAATCGATTTAATCAATTAATCGAACATAGAAACGCACGCATCTCTCGCTGAATTACACTGTTTAAATTAAATTAGATATAGTATTTAATTGTAGTAGTCAATCTAGTTATTAATAGTGAAATGGTTAAAAAACGTAATAGGTTCTCAAGGTAGGACCGAGTTGTAGATGTTATTAAATACCAAATGTAGAAAATCATACTTGGAGGTTATATTATGTTTAATGAGGTATATTGTGAAAATAAAATATAATGAACGAGTTCTAGGATTTCCTGTAAGTGACATGAATAATTAGATAATTATTTTCATACACCCACCCGAAAATATACATTATCTATGACATAAAGTCTGCCACGGCCTGGAAACGAACCGTTAATGGGGTGAACTTTTAACTTTGTACAAGTGGAGGCATGTGAGAGATTCTAATCTCTATTGAAGTGAACGGGAGATAAAAGTCCAAAGTATTTTCAAATCATACATAATAACATACATTATGACTATATGAATATGTTAAGTATCTTCTCATTGTTTTATTGTTTCGGGAACCTCTGATTTGGTAGCAATAATTAATGATAGATTGAAGTACTTACTGAGTTGAGAGGTTGAGACTGAGACTATTTACTTAAAGAACTCTTGGGAATGTTTAATTTAGGAGATAATTTATTCTGTTTACTTCGTTTCGTTTAATTTCCGCGGTGAACCCTTGAATAGTTTATTACCTGAACTCTTAGCGTCTTACCGGAGAGGAGAATAAGCTTATCTCGGTTCGACCTTTCGGGTTCAAATACCCCCTAAGCAGAGATTTTCAAGTTAAACATTGAAAGGCGGAAAAACGGGGAATTAAGTTAATCCGTTTCTGGAAGAGATTTTTGCAAGAATAGAAAATTATTACTAATACTCTTCATTAATATCTAGCCACCTCTGAATATAGTTATTTAAAAAACTGAAAACATGCTAAAATTAGCAGCTTTATTAATTTTTAAAGCACTAAAAACCAAGAATTGTGCCGGCATTAGGCTTGTTCTTCAACATTGTTGTTTTGAAAAAGACAAACCCTCACCCAGGGTATCAGCTATATAAAAAAGGATTTTACTTTCAAAGTGCTTGTAAAACTAACTTCGAATAAATATGAATTGAAGGTTAAATAATGAAAATATTACAAAACCTATTGAGGAGTTCCCTACATTTCCTTATAGACCACAACATATAACTGAATTTGAATATAGGGGGACCAACCTGAAGTTAAAAAATTACTTTCCAAACCCGTTGGTGATTGAGAGAGTTCGGAGAACTAAATCACTTCCAGAATGGATAAAAAGAAACGCTTACACACACACCCCCGTAGTAGGTTTTAACCTGTGTCGCGCGCGGGTGGCATGGACGACACATATAACACATCACAATAACACCCATGACCCGAGTATAAATATTTATCTGTCACATAAATATATGCCCCGGCCGGGAATCGAACCCGGGACCCCTTGCTTCGCAGGCAGGATCGCTACATTCGCTACCAACTAGGCTACAGGGTCGACATTTGTGGCATTGCGTCACAAATAACACATCTTGGAGTTATAATAAATTGACTTTTTGTCATTAATCCAAGCCATAAATTACCATCACTTAATACGATATGAAATATACATATGCTCTAGTAATTTATGACATTTAATCGATTCCTATGAAATGTTGGATTGACCTTCTAGTAGATTAGATAAGTCTTTATTTAATAGCTCCGTAATACGTACTGCAAACTAATCACTTGCTAGTCCTGCTGTCCTGGTACCTATTACAGAATTCCTTGCGCGCCTAAACTTCATTATAGCACTACGCATAGGAATCTATCGATGTGCTCGTAAATGCTTGAATATTTTGGTATTGGTAAGCGGTATATCTATATATGTCAGTCAGGAGGGTATATCTATATATGTATGTCAGGGGGGTATATGCACAGGTATGATGCACAGGTAGCTTTAGCTCCTATTTCGATATATTAATACGTAAGCAAATACTCTAAGAAAACGCTAAATGTTACCACAATGTGAAAGTGCTAATTGACTAACAGACAATGCACTTCCAAGTCTAAACCGATTTAAAACTCTGAAAGCATGAAACAAAATTAATGAGCCCTATGTGAAATCCTTTGTGAAATGAAGATAATGAGCCCTAAGAATGAATTTTTGGAAATGAATCCCCTAAAGGGTGAAACATGAAGAAAAATAAATATTCAATGAAAAAATTGGGTGAAATATGAAGAAGGCGAAACATTTATTCATACATACCTAGCAAGCACCGCTACAAAGTAAGCAATTAAAAATAAACGTGCAGGCCATATAATTATACACTATACTATTTCGTTCGATGTTGCAGTTGCACCAATTGAATAAAACTATGCCTCAGACTTTAAAAAAATGTAAATGTAAAATTCCGTAGAGGAATTCTCGAGCACCAGTTATTGGTATTATATTTGCGGTAAATTAAGACATGGAATAATAAGAATAATAAAAAAATGGAATAATAAATCCAGTAGAATTATACATCATTAGAATTATACACGTGGCTATTAATCGAACCCCTTCACTCGGCAGGTAGGCTCAGCAA